>CM042403.1:2857127-3457127 GCA_023634145.1 Thymallus thymallus | reverse complement strand
TTATACTAGACTGCTGTAACTGGGCTACATTTACATTATACTAGACTGCTGTAACTGGGCTACATTATACTAGACTGTTGTAACTGGGCTACATTTACATTATACTAGACTGTTGTAACTGGGCTACATGATACAAGACTGTTGTAACTGGGCTACATTATACTAGACTGTTGTAACTGGGCTACATTTACATTATACTAGACTGTTGTAACTGGGCTACATTATACAAGACTGTTGTAACTGGGCTACATTATACTAGACTGTTGTAACTGGGCTACATTATACTAGACTGCTGTAACTGGGCTACATTTACATTATACTAGACTGTTGTACCTGGGCTACATTATACTAGACTGCTGTAACTGGGCTACATTATACTAGACTGTTGTAACAGGGCTACATTATACTAGACTGTTGTAACTGGGCTACATTATACTAGACTGTTGTAACTGGGCTACATTATACTAGACTGCTGTAACTGGGCTACATTTACATTATACTAGACTGTTGTAACTGGGCTACATTATACTAGACTGCTGTAACTGGGCTACATTTACATTATACTAGACTGTTGTACCTGGGCTACATTATACTAGACTGCTGTAACTGGGCTACATTATACTAGACTGTTGTAACTGGGCTACATTATACTAGACTGTTGTAACTGGGCTACATTATACTAGACTGTTGTAACTGGGCTACATTATACTAGACTGCTGTAACTGGGCTACATTTACATTATACTAGACTGTTGTAACTGGGCTACATTATACTAGACTGCTGTAACTGGGCTACATTTACATTATACTAGACTGTTGTAATTGGGCTACATTATACTAGACTGTTGTAACTGGGCTACATTATACTAGACTGTTGTAACTGGGCTACATTATACTAGACTGTTGTAACTGGGCTACATTATACTAGACTGCTGTAACTGGGCTACATTATACTAGACTGCTGTAACTGGGCTACATTATACTAGACTGTTGTAACTGGGCTACATTATACTAGACTGTTGTAACTGGGCTACATTGTACTAGACTGTTGTAACTGGGCTACATTATACTAGACTGCTGTAACTGGGCTACATTATACTAGACTGCTGTAACTGGGCTACATTTACATTATACTAGACTGCTGTAACTGGGCTACATTATACTAGACTGATGTAACTGGGCTACATTATACTAGACTGTTGTAACTGGGCTACATTTACAGTATACTAGACTGTTGTAACTGGGCTACATTTACAGTATACTAGACTGCTGTAACTGGGCTACATTTACATTATACTAGACTGTTGTAACTGGGCTACATTTACAGTATACTAGACTGCTGTAACTGGGCTACATTTACATTATACTAGACTGTTGTAACTGGGCTACATTTACATTATACTAGACTGCTGTAACTGGGCTACATTTACATTATACTAGACTGTTGTAACTGGGCTACATTTACATTATACTAGACTGTTGTAACTGGGCTACATTTACATTATACTAGACTGCTGTAACTGGGCTACATTTACATTATACTAGACTGCTGTAACTGGGCTACATTATACTAGACTGCTGTAACTGGGCTACATTTACATTATACTAGACTGCTGTAACTGAGCTACATTTACATTATACTAGACTGCTGTAACTGGGCTACATTATACTAGACTGTTGTAACTGGGCTACATTTACAGTATACTAGACTGTTGTAACTGGGCTACATTTACATTATACTAGACTGCTGTAACTGGGCTACATTTACATTATACTAGACTGTTGTAACTGGGCTACATTTACAGTATACTAGACTGCTGTAACTGGGCTACATTTACATTATACTAGACTGTTGTAACTGGGCTACATTTACATTATACTAGACTGCTGTAACTGAGCTACATTTACATTATACTAGACTGCTGTAACTGGGCTACATTATACTAGACTGTTGTAACTGGGCTACATTTACATTATACTAGACTGCTGTAACTGGACTACATTTACATTATACTAGACTGCTGTAACTGAGCTACATTTACATTATACTAGACTGCTGTAACTGGGCTACATTATACTAGACTGTTGTAACTGGGCTACATTTACAGTATACTAGACTGTTGTAACTGGGCTACATTTACATTATACTAGACTGCTGTAACTGGGCTACATTTACATTATACTAGACTGTTGTAACTGGGCTACATTTACAGTATACTAGACTGCTGTAACTGGGCTACATTTACATTATACTAGACTGTTGTAACTGGGCTACATTTACATTATACTAGACTGCTGTAACTGGGCTACATTTACATTATACTAGACTGTTGTAACTGGGCTACATTTACATTATACTAGACTGTTGTAACTGGGCTACATTTACATTATACCAGACTGCTGTAACTGGGCTACATTTACATTATACTAGACTGCTGTAACTGGGCTACATTATACTAGACTGTTGTAACTGGGCTACATTATACTAGACTGTTGTAACTGGGCTACATTTTCATTATACTAGACTGCTGTAACTGGGCTACATTTTCATTATACTAGACTGCTGTAACTGGGCTACATTATACTAGACTGTTGTAAGTGGGCTACATTTACATTATACTAGACTGCTGTAACTGGGCTACATTTACATTATACTAGACTGTTGTAACTGGGCTACATTATACTAGACTGCTGTAACTGGGCTACATTTACATTATACTAGACTGCTGTAACTGGGCTACATTTACATTATACTAGACTGCTGTAACTTGGCTACATTATACTAGACTGCTGTAACTGGGCTACATTTACATTATACTAGACTGTTGTAACTGGGCTACATTATACTAGACTGCTGTAACTGGGCTACATTATACTAGACTGCTGTAACTGGGCTACATTATACTAGACTGATGTAACTGGGCTACATTATACTAGACTGCTGTAACTGGGCTACATTTACATTATACTAGACTGTTGTAACTAGACTGCTGTAACTGGGCTACATTATACTAGACTGATGTAACTGGGCTACATTTACATTATACTAGACTGCTGTAACTGGGCTACATTATACTAGACTGTTGTAACTGGGCTACATTATACTAGACTGTTGTAACTGGGCTACATTATACTAGACTGCTGTAACTGGGCTACATTTACATTATACTAGACTGCTGTAACTGGGCTACATTATACTAGACTGCTGTAACTGGGCTACATTATACTAGACTGATGTAACTGGGCTACATTTACATTATACTAGACTGTTGTAACTGGGCTACATTATACTAGACTGCTGTAACTGGGCTACATTTACATTATACTAGACTGTTGTAACTGGGCTACATTATACTAGACTGCTGTAACTGGGCTACATTTACATTATACTAGACTGTTGTACCTGGGCTACATTATACTAGACTGCTGTAACTGGGCTACATTATACTAGACTGTTGTAACTGGGCTACATTATACTAGACTGTTGTAACTGGGCTACATTATACTAGACTGTTGTAACTGGGCTACATTATACTAGACTGCTGTAACTGGGCTACATTTACATTATACTAGACTGTTGTAACTGGGCTACATTATACTAGACTGCTGTAACTGGGCTACATTTACATTATACTAGACTGTTGTAATTGGGCTACATTATACTAGACTGTTGTAACTGGGCTACATTATACTAGACTGTTGTAACTGGGCTACATTATACTAGACTGTTGTAACTGGGCTACATTATACTAGACTGCTGTAACTGGGCTACATTATACTAGACTGCTGTAACTGGGCTACATTATACTAGACTGTTGTAACTGGGCTACATTATACTAGACTGTTGTAACTGGGCTACATTGTACTAGACTGTTGTAACTGGGCTACATTATACTAGACTGCTGTAACTGGGCTACATTATACTAGACTGCTGTAACTGGGCTACATTTACATTATACTAGACTGCTGTAACTGGGCTACATTATACTAGACTGATGTAACTGGGCTACATTATACTAGACTGTTGTAACTGGGCTACATTTACAGTATACTAGACTGTTGTAACTGGGCTACATTTACAGTATACTAGACTGCTGTAACTGGGCTACATTTACATTATACTAGACTGTTGTAACTGGGCTACATTTACAGTATACTAGACTGCTGTAACTGGGCTACATTTACATTATACTAGACTGTTGTAACTGGGCTACATTTACATTATACTAGACTGCTGTAACTGGGCTACATTTACATTATACTAGACTGTTGTAACTGGGCTACATTTACATTATACTAGACTGTTGTAACTGGGCTACATTTACATTATACTAGACTGCTGTAACTGGGCTACATTTACATTATACTAGACTGCTGTAACTGGGCTACATTATACTAGACTGCTGTAACTGGGCTACATTTACATTATACTAGACTGCTGTAACTGAGCTACATTTACATTATACTAGACTGCTGTAACTGGGCTACATTATACTAGACTGTTGTAACTGGGCTACATTTACAGTATACTAGACTGTTGTAACTGGGCTACATTTACATTATACTAGACTGCTGTAACTGGGCTACATTTACATTATACTAGACTGTTGTAACTGGGCTACATTTACAGTATACTAGACTGCTGTAACTGGGCTACATTTACATTATACTAGACTGTTGTAACTGGGCTACATTTACATTATACTAGACTGCTGTAACTGAGCTACATTTACATTATACTAGACTGCTGTAACTGGGCTACATTATACTAGACTGTTGTAACTGGGCTACATTTACATTATACTAGACTGCTGTAACTGGACTACATTTACATTATACTAGACTGCTGTAACTGAGCTACATTTACATTATACTAGACTGCTGTAACTGGGCTACATTATACTAGACTGTTGTAACTGGGCTACATTTACAGTATACTAGACTGTTGTAACTGGGCTACATTTACATTATACTAGACTGCTGTAACTGGGCTACATTTACATTATACTAGACTGTTGTAACTGGGCTACATTTACAGTATACTAGACTGCTGTAACTGGGCTACATTTACATTATACTAGACTGTTGTAACTGGGCTACATTTACATTATACTAGACTGCTGTAACTGGGCTACATTTACATTATACTAGACTGTTGTAACTGGGCTACATTTACATTATACTAGACTGTTGTAACTGGGCTACATTTACATTATACCAGACTGCTGTAACTGGGCTACATTTACATTATACTAGACTGCTGTAACTGGGCTACATTATACTAGACTGTTGTAACTGGGCTACATTATACTAGACTGTTGTAACTGGGCTACATTTTCATTATACTAGACTGCTGTAACTGGGCTACATTTTCATTATACTAGACTGCTGTAACTGGGCTACATTATACTAGACTGTTGTAAGTGGGCTACATTTACATTATACTAGACTGCTGTAACTGGGCTACATTTACATTATACTAGACTGTTGTAACTGGGCTACATTATACTAGACTGCTGTAACTGGGCTACATTTACATTATACTAGACTGCTGTAACTGGGCTACATTATACTAGACTGCTGTAACTGGGCTACATTTACATTATACTAGACTGTTGTAACTGGGCTACATTATACTAGACTGCTGTAACTGGGCTACATTATACTAGACTGCTGTAACTGGGCTACATTATACTAGACTGATGTAACTGGGCTACATTATACTAGACTGCTGTAACTGGGCTACATTTACATTATACTAGACTGTTGTAACTGGGCTACATTATACTAGACTGCTGTAACTGGGCTACATTTACATTATACTAGACTGCTGTAACTGGGCTACATTATACTAGACTGCTGTAACTGGGCTACATTTACATTATACTAGACTGTTGTAACTGGGCTACATTATACTAGACTGCTGTAACTGGGCTACATTATACTAGACTGCTGTAACTGGGCTACATTATACTAGACTGATGTAACTGGGCTACATTATACTAGACTGCTGTAACTGGGCTACATTTACATTATACTAGACTGTTGTAACTAGACTGCTGTAACTGGGCTACATTATACTAGACTGATGTAACTGGGCTACATTTACATTATACTAGACTGCTGTAACTGGGCTACATTATACTAGACTGTTGTAACTGGGCTACATTATACTAGACTGTTGTAACTGGGCTACATTATACTAGACTGCTGTAACTGGGCTACATTTACATTATACTAGACTGCTGTAACTGGGCTACATTATACTAGACTGCTGTAACTGGGCTACATTATACTAGACTGATGTAACTGGGCTACATTTACATTATACTAGACTGCTGTAACTGGGCTACATTTACATTATACTAGACTGCTGTAACTGGGCTACATTATACTAGACTGATGTAACTGGGCTACATTATACTAGACTGATGTAACTGGGCTACATTTACATTATACTAGACTGCTGTAACTGGGCTACATTTACATTATACTAGACTGCTGTAACTGGGCTACATTATACTAGACTGCTGTAACTGGGCTACATTATACTAGACTGCTGTAACTGGGCTACATTATACTAGACTGTTGTAACTGGGCTACATTTACAGTATACTAGACTGTTGTAACTGGGCTACATTTACAGTATACTAGACTGCTGTAACTGGGCTACATTTACATTATACTAGACTGTTGTAACTGGGCTACATTTACAGTATACTAGACTGCTGTAACTGGGCTACATTTACATTATACTAGACTGTTGTAACTGGGCTACATTTACATTATACTAGACTGCTGTAACTGGGCTACATTTACATTATACTAGACTGTTGTAACTGGGCTACATTTACATTATACTAGACTGTTGTAACTGGGCTACATTTACATTATACTAGACTGCTGTAACTGGGCTACATTTACATTATACTAGACTGCTGTAACTGGGCTACATTATACTAGACTGCTGTAACTGGGCTACATTTACATTATACTAGACTGCTGTAACTGAGCTACATTTACATTATACTAGACTGCTGTAACTGGGCTACATTATACTAGACTGTTGTAACTGGGCTACATTTACAGTATACTAGACTGTTGTAACTGGGCTACATTTACATTATACTAGACTGCTGTAACTGGGCTACATTTACATTATACTAGACTGTTGTAACTGGGCTACATTTACAGTATACTAGACTGCTGTAACTGGGCTACATTTACATTATACTAGACTGTTGTAACTGGGCTACATTTACATTATACTAGACTGCTGTAACTGGGCTACATTTACATTATACTAGACTGTTGTAACTGGGCTACATTTACAGTATACTAGACTGCTGTAACTGGGCTACATTTACATTATACTAGACTGCTGTAACTGGACTAAATTTACATTATACTAGACTGCTGTAACTGAGCTACATTTACATTATACTAGACTGCTGTAACTGGGCTACATTATACTAGACTGTTGTAACTGGGCTACATTTACAGTATACTAGACTGTTGTAACTGGGCTACATTTACATTATACTAGACTGCTGTAACTGGGCTACATTTACATTATACTAGACTGTTGTAACTGGGCTACATTTACAGTATACTAGACTGCTGTAACTGGGCTACATTTACATTATACTAGACTGTTGTAACTGGGCTACATTTACATTATACTAGACTGCTGTAACTGGGCTACATTTACATTATACTAGACTGTTGTAACTGGGCTACATTTACATTATACTAGACTGTTGTAACTGGGCTACATTTACATTATACTAGACTGCTGTAACTGGGCTACATTTACATTATACTAGACTGCTGTAACTGGGCTACATTATACTAGACTGTTGTAACTGGGCTACATTATACTAGACTGTTGTAACTGGGCTACATTTTCATTATACTAGACTGCTGTAACTGGGCTACATTTTCATTATACTAGACTGCTGTAACTGGGCTACATTATACTAGACTGTTGTAACTGGGCTACATTTACATTATACTAGACTGCTGTAACTGGGCTACATTTACATTATACTAGACTGTTGTAACTGGGCTACATTATACTAGACTGCTGTAACTGGGCTACATTTACATTATACTAGACTGCTGTAACTGGGCTACATTTACATTATACTAGACTGCTGTAACTGGGCTACATTATACTAGACTGATGTAACTGGGCTACATTTACATTATACTAGACTGTTGTAACTGGGCTACATTATACTAGACTGCTGTAACTGGGCTACATTATACTAGACTGCTGTAACTGGGCTACATTATACTAGACTGATGTAACTGGGCTACATTATACTAGACTGCTGTAACTGGGCTACATTTACATTATACTAGACTGTTGTAACTGGGCTACATTATACTAGACTCCTGTAACTGGGCTACATTATACTAGACTGATGTAACTGGGCTACATTTACATTATACTAGACTGCTGTAACTGGGCTACATTATACTAGACTGTTGTAACTGGGCTACATTATACTAGACTGTTGTAACTGGGCTACATTATACTAGACTGCTGTAACTGGGCTACATTTACATTATACTAGACTGCTGTAACTGGGCTACATTATACTAGACTGCTGTAACTGGGCTACATTATACTAGACTGATGTAACTGGACTACATTTACATTATACTAGACTGCTGTAACTGGGCTACATTATACTAGACTGTTGTAACTGGGCTACATTATACTAGACTGTTGTATCTGGGCTACATTTACATGATACTGCACTATAATCTATGGATTTCACATGACTGGGAGTACAGATGTGCATCTGTTTACATGTCTGGTGAGTTTGCAGGCCGTGGAAGAACTGGACATTTTCAGCTTCCAGTTATAAAATGTAATTGTGTTCGTTGTCCGTAGCTTATGCCTGCCCATACCATAACCCCACCGCCACCATGGGGGACTCTGTTCACAACATCGACATCAGCAAACCGCTCGCCCACACAACGCCATACATGTGGTCTGCGGTTGTGAGGCCAGTTGGACGTACTGACAAATTCTCTAAAACTACATTGGAGGTGGCTTATGGTAGAGAAATGAACATTATGGTAGAGAAATGAACATTATGGTAGAGAAATTAACATTGGTGGACATTCCTGCAGTCAGCATGCCAATTGCACGCTCCCTCAACTTGAGACGTGGCATTGTGTTGTGTGACAAAACTGCACATTTTAATGGCCTTTTATTGTCCCCAGCACAAGGTGCACCTGTGTAATGATCATGCTGTTTAATCAGCTTCTTGATATGCCACCCATGGAAACAAATTTGTGCTCAACATTTTTGAGAGGTAAGCTTTTATTTCAGCTCATGAAACGTGGGACCAACGCTTTATAATTTTGTTCAGTGTATTTGATAGCAACTCAAAGCTACCAAGAAATGTCTGAATAATGTTGGTCTGACCATGGCTCGTCACGGTCGAATTGTACATGGTTTGAATGATGAAGCTATGTGATTTTCTTTCACCACCATCACTGTGAATGAGCTCATTTGTATCACACAAGCCTGAGCGCTGTTGCATAATGGCATTAAGGAGATTGTGCCAGTTAATGGATGGGCTTGTATGAGAAGCCCAAGCCAATCATGGTCTGACTGCATGTGTAGTGCTATTAGAAGGGAAAGGGGGATACCTAGTCAGTTGTACAACCAAAATGTGAGGTCAACTGTAGGCCCGCTCCCTCCTGAGGTCAACTGTAGGCCCGCTCCCTCCTGAGGTCAACTGTAGGCCCGCTCCCTCCTGAGGTCAACTGTAGGCCCGCTCCCTCCTGAGGTCAACTGTAGGCCCGCTCCCTCCTGAGGTCAACTGTAGGCCCGCTCCCTCCTGAGGTCAACTGTAGGCCCGCTCCCTCCTGAGGTCAACTGTAGGCCCGCTCCCTCCTGAGGTCAACTGTAGGCCCGCTCCCTCCTGAGGTCAACTGTAGGCCCGCTCCCTCCTGAGGTCAACTGTAGGCCCGCTCCCTCCTGAGGTCAACTGTAGGCCCGCTCCCTCCTGAGGTCAACTGTAGGCCCGCTCCCTCCTGAGGTCAACTGTAGGCCCGCTCCCTCCTGAGGTCAACTGTAGGCCCGCTCCCTCCTGAGGTCAACTGTAGGCCCGCTCCCCCTGAGGTCAACTGTAGCTGGTTTCTACAATCCAATCATAAATATACCACATTCCCAAACAATCCAAAATTCAATTCATAGTCGAAACTTTGAGTAACTTGGAAGGAATTCCCCCCCCCCCGCCAAATGTCTCTGAGGTGAGTTTCCTGGGTGGCAGAGGGCCAGTGCATACCTTTGTTACAGTGCCTTTCATACAGTGCCAGTCTGGTATTTCCAAAGGCTGTGGACGACGGTGCTCCCCCAGTCCAGATTGACTATCTGAGTCATGACATTCTATTTGTCTAAAAGAGGACCATCAACGTCCATCAACTGCAACTTGTGTACTTTCTTGTTATTCAACAACCAAATATATTAACTGACATAATATGGAATGAGAGATGAATTATTATGCTTGTTAAAGGTATTAATAGGGCCCTGTGTCATGTGGCATCCCTGGATTTGAATGTATTTTTTATTTACATTTTTAAGCCCTTTTTAATTAGATATCAGATGGTCCAGCATCATCCACCCTTCCTTGGGGAGCTGCTGCATCATGAAGGTATGTTCATTGTCCTTGAGACATCCTGGACACACGCACAGAGAGAGAACATGGCTCCCCCTCCCACAGATGGCAACACTCTGCTACTCCTCACTACGTCAGGACAGGGCAACACTGCTACTCCTTCTCACTACGTCAGGACAGGGCAACACTGCTACTCCTTCTCACTACGTCAGGACAGGGCAACACTGCTACTCCTTCTCACTACGTCAGGACAGGGCAACACTGCTACTCCTTCTCAATACGTCAGGACAGGGCAACACTGCTACTCCTTCTCACTACGTCAGGACAGGGCAACACTGCTAGATAGATAGATAGATAGGTACTTTATTGATCCCCCGGGGGGGAAATTTCATACTCCTTCTCACTACGTCAGGACAGGGCAACACTGCTACTCCTTCTCACTACGTCAAGACAGGGCAACACTGCTACTCCTTCTCACTACGTCAGGACAGGGCAACACTCTGCTACTCCTTCTCACTACGTCAGGACAGGGCAACACTGCTACTCCTTCTCACTACGTCAAGACAGGGCAACACTGCTACTCCTTCTCACTACGTCAGGACAGGGCAACACTCTGCTACTCCTTCTCACTACGTCAGGACAGGGCAACACTCTGCTACTCCTTCTCACTACGTCAGGACAGGGCAACACTGCTACTCCTTCTCACTACGTCAGGACAGAGAAACACTGCTACTCCTTCTCACTACGTCAGGACAGGGCAACACTGCTACTCCTTCTCACTACGTCAGGACAGGGCAACACTGCTACTCCTTCTCACTACGTCAGGACAGAGCAACACTGCTACTCCTTCTCACTACGTCAGGACAGGGCAACACTGCTACTCCTTCTCACTACGTCAGGACAGGGCAACACTGCTACTCCTTCTCACTACGTCAGGACAGAGCAACACTGCTACTCCTTCTCACTACGTCAGGACAGGGCAACACTGCTACTCCTTCTCACTACGTCAGGACAGAGCAACACTGCTACTCCTTCTCACTACGTCAGGACAGAGCAACACTGCTACTCCTTCTCACTACGTCAGGACAGAGCAACACTGCTACTCCTTCTCACTACGTCAGGACAGGGCAACACTGCTACTCCTTCTCACTACGTCAGGACAGGGCAACACTCTGCTACTCCTTCTCACTACGTCAGGACAGAGAAACACTGCTACTCCTTCTCACTACGTCAGGACAGGGCAACACTGCTACTCCTTCTCACTACGTCAGGACAGAGCAACACTGCTACTCCTTCTCACTACGTCAAGACAGGGCAACACTGCTACTCCTTCTCAGTACGTCAGGACAGAGCAACACTGCTACTCCTTCTCACTACGTCAGGACAGAGCAACACTGCTACTCCTTCTCACTACGTCAGGACAGAGCAACACTGCTACTCCTTCTCACTACGTCAAGACAGGGCAACACTGCTACTCCTTCTCACTACGTCAGGACAGGGCAACACTGCTACTCCTTCTCACTACGTCAGGACAGGGCAACACTGCTACTCCTTCTCACTACGTCAGGACAGAGCAACACTGCTACTCCTTCTCACTACGTCAGGACAGAGCAACACTGCTACTCCTTCTCACTACGTCAGGACAGAGCAACACTGCTACTCCTTCTCACTACGTCAGGACAGAGCAACACTGCTACTCCTTCTCACTACGTCAGGACAGGGCAACACTGCTACTCCTTTACTACTTTTTCCATAGTGATCAAGTGCGATGTCACAGATTGTTAGTGTTTGATGATTAGTATCGTTTGGTCCCTCCGTCCACTTTTTCCAGAACAAGTTGCGTTGAGCTGAAACGGTTGCCATGGCCAGGTCTTAGCTGTTTATCTAAATTATTATGGTGCGTGGGGGTGAAAGTGAAACCAGAGAAACTGGTGACACAGGAAAGAGTGTTTCTCACAAATAGTGTTTCTCAAGTTAACTGGAGTTTCACATGAACTAAACGCAGTACTTTAATTTGGCTTATTATTTAAAGTGTTTGTCTACTTTTATTCATTTTTATTACTGAATGGCAGGACAGTTTGTCACATTTTAAAGGTGATTGTTTCTTAGTAAGTCCAAGTACGCTGTGTTCTAAATGACTTGGTCGTAATTTATAGATCAATTGACTTTGTGCACACCACTAGGGTTTTGTCAATTATTGATGCATACTACAAAGGATACACCCTTCAATTATTGATGCTATCTACAAAGGATACACCCTTCAATTATTGATGCATACTACAAAGGATACACCCTTCAATTATTGATGCATACTACAAAGGATACAACCTTCAATTATTGATGCATACTACAAAGGATACACCCTTCAATTATTGATGCATACTACAAAGGATACACCCTTCAATTATTGATGCTATCTACAAAGGATACACCCTTCGGTGCCACTGTTTTTCCTTCTCATTGCAGTGCTAGGCGTATTCCATTGAACCTGCACAGCAGTCGGTGTATAACAGCAAGTCAAACCTGGCATACATCTATCATCTCCATCTCTATCTCCCAGTTCTTTGAAATTATATCCTTTCATCCACAGCCGCTGGAGGAACAAAGGTTTTCAAAAGTCAACTTTTATTTTTATTTTCTGCTTTCACCAATCGAGTCCATTTCAGATTTGTCAGTGGACATAACTGTGTCTTGTGTCACAAGTCATTTAACTATTGGCCATATCCTCTGTTATTAGACGTATACAGACTGTTGGCCATATCCTCTGTTATTAGACGTATACAGACTGTTGGCCATATCCTCTGTTATTCGACGTATACAGACTGTTGGCCATATCCTCTGTTATTAGACGTATACAGACTGTTGGCCATACAGCGGGTGAAATAAGTATTGAACACGTCACCATTTTTCTCAGTAAATATATTTCCAAAGGTGCTATTGACATGACATTTTCACCAGATCTTGGTAACAACCCAAGTAATCCATACATACAAATAAATTCAGAAATTAAGTTATGTGTAATAATGTGAAATGACACAGGGAAAAAGTATTGAACACACTTACTGATATTTATTTAATACTTTGTACAAAAGGCTTTTGATGGTAATGACAGCTTCAAGACGCCTCCTGTATGGATAAACTAGTCTCATGCATTGCTCTGGTGTGATTTTGGCCCATTCTTCCACACAGACAGTCTTCAAATCTTGAAGGTTCCGTGGGCCTCTTCTATGAATCTTGATCTTCAGTTCTTTCCATAGATTTTCAATGGGGTTTAAGTCAGGTGATTGGCTGGGCCATTCTAGCAGCTTTATTTTCTTTCTTTGAAACCAATTGAGAGTTTCCTTGGCTGTGTGTTTGGGATCATTGTCTTGCTGAAATGTCCACCCTCGTTTCATCTTCATCATCCTGGTAGATGGCAGCAGATTTTTGTCAAGAATGTTTCGGTAAATTTTCCCATTCATCCTTCCTTCAATTATGTGAAGTTTGCCAGTACCATTTGCTGAAAAGCAGCCCCACACCAATGATGTTCCCACCTCCAAACTTCACTGTTGGTATGGTGTTTTTAGGGTGATGTGCAGTGCCATTTCTCCTCCAAACATGGTGTGTAGTATGACATCCAAGCAGTTCAATTTTGCTCTCATCTGACCACACTATATTCTCCCAGTATTTCACTGGCTTTTCCAAATGTTGTGCAGCAAACTTTAAACGAGCTTCAACATGCTTTTTTTTCAGCAATGGAGTCTTGCGTGGTGAGCGTGCATACAGGCCATGGCGGTGGAGTGCATTACTTACTGTTTTCTTTGAGACAACAGTACCTGCTAATTGCAGGTCTTTTTGAAGCTCTCCACAAGTGGTCCTTGGCTCTTGGACAACTCTTCTGATTATTCTTTTCACTCCTCTGTCAGAAATCTTGCGAGGAGCACCTGGTCGAGGCAAACTTATGGTGAAATGATTGTCTTTCCACTTCCGTATTATGGCCCCAACAGTGCTCACTGGAACATTCAGAAGCTTAGAAATGTGCCTATAACCAATGCCATCATTATGTTTTGCAACAATTAGGTTGCGAAGGTCTTGAGACAGCTCTTTGCTTTTACCCATCATGAGATGTGTCTTGTGTGACACCTTGGCAATGAGACCTTTTTGTAGGCCATCAGTTGGGACTGAACCAGCTGATATTAATTTCCACTGACAGGGGGCTGGATTGCTTTTTAATTACTGATAGTTTTCAGCAGTTGTCTTGGCTTTCCATGCCTTTTTGCACCTCCCTTTCTTCATGTGTTCAATACTTTTTCACTGTGTCATTTCACATTATTACACAACTTTAATTTCTGAACGTATTTGTTTTGGTTTCTTTGTATGTATGGATTACTTGGGTTGTTACCAACATCTGGTGAAAATTCCATGTCAATAGCACCTTTGGAAATATATTTACTGAGAAAAATGGTGACGTGTTCAATACTTATTTCACCCGCTGTGTATCTGAATGTGGTCACCTACACTGGTAGTACTTTCTGTTTAACATTTGTGCATTTTCTGATCTAGTGGTTGACCTTTATCACCTTGCACCAGATGGTACAGCGTGTATAGGCAATGGGCATAACCGGGAGACAATGTTGTATGATCACATTTTAACCAGGAATTATCTGTTACAAGCTTAACTCTCATTGCATCTGTCTAGTTTGAGAGGTAACAGTGGGTCGTTTTGATTTTGTCCCTCACCCATGGCCTACTTCCCCTAATTTACATGAGAGTGACTGTCAGGTAGTTTTAGCATGTCACTGGCATTATACATTGTTATCTCTCTGTGCAAATGTTATATTTAAGCAATAAGGCCCAAGGAGGTGTGGTATATTTGACCTTTATTTAACTAGGCAAGTCAGTTAAGAACAAATTCTTATTTACAATGATGGCATACCCCGGCCAAACCTGGACGACGCTGGGCCAATTGTGCGCCGCCCTATGGGACTCCCAATCACGGCCGGACATGATGATGCAGCCTGGATTCGAACCAGGGACTGTAGTGACGCCTCTTGCACTGAGATGCAGTGCCTTAGACACTGCGCCACTCAGGATGGCCAATATACCACGGCTAAGGGCTGTTCTTAGGCACGACGCACCACAAACCCTGAGGTGTCTTATTCCTTATTACAAACTGCTTACCAACGTAACAGTATAAAGTATTTTTTTGTCATACCCATGATATACGGTCGGATCAGCATTCAGGGCTCGACTCACCCGTTTTATAATAGGAGTTATACCACGCCATTGTTGAATAGTCGAATCTGACTGGTTAGAAGGTTTTTTTAGAGTGGGCATTCTTTTCAGATATATGGACAGTTCTATGTTAGACACCTCTGAAGTGGTCCCAGTAGGTGGCTTATTGGCTTTCTATACAGAAGGCTAAACCAACAGCCACACAAACTGATATTGGATACGTTGTCATTTATTTCTGCAGCATCTGATGTGCACGAATTTCTTCAGTCCCTCTGTTACAATGTTGCAGTCAGGACAGTCGCTCTGTTACAATGTTGCAGTCAGGACAGTCGTTCTGTTACAATGTTGCAGTCAGGACAGTCGCTCTGTTACAATGTTGCAGTCAGGACAGTCGCTCTGTTACAATGTTGCAGTCAGGACAGTCGCTCTGTTACAATGTTGCAGTCAGGACAGTCGCTCTGTTACAATGTTGCAGTCAGGACAGTCGCTCTGTTACAATGTTGCAGTCAGGACAGTCCCTCTGTTACAATGTTGCAGTCAGGACAGTCGCTCTGTTACAATGTTGCAGTCAGGACAGTCCCTCTGTTACAATGTTGCAGTCAGGACAGTCGCTCTGTTACAATGTTGCAGTCAGGACAGTCCCTCTGTTACAATGTTGCAGTCAGGACAGTCGCTCTGTTACAATGTTGCAGTCAGGACAGTCGCTCTGTTACAATGTTGCAGTCAGGACAGTCGCTCTGTTACAATGTTGCAGTCAGGACAGTCGCTCTGTTACAATGTTGCAGTCAGGACAGTCGCTCTGTTACAATGTTGCAGTCAGGACAGTCGCTCTGTTACAATGTTGCAGTCAGGACAGTCGCTCTGTTACAATGTTGCAGTCAGGACAGTCCCTCTGTTACAATGTTGCAGTCAGGACAGTCGCTCTGTTACAATGTTGCAGTCAGGACAGTCGCTCTGTTACAATGTTGCATTCATGATGCAGGTGGCACTAGACTAGTGCTGTCAAATCCTTCCACATGTTTCTAGTTTGACCAGCTGTTTATAGCAACTGGTATTGTTGAATTCGGTTGTCATTGGCAGATTTGCTAGCAACAAACTACTGTATTTAGCTAGCTTCTAGCCTAGTGTTTTATTTTCAATGCGATCTTAAGTGTTTTAATGGACAGCATGTGTCCTGACAAGACAGCAGCTTTTCTGTGTCAGGCAAAATGATGCATTGTTATGTATGTATCCAAATGTAAACAAATGGAGCTACTTTGCTGTTAAACTGCAGAGTTTGAAGAGACTGGGTTAGCTAGCTAGCTAGCTAGCTAGCTAGCAAGCAAGCAATTGATACGAACATTGCCGAATTGCATAGCAATCAAACAGATTCCTACTGGTAACTGTGCTTTAGAAGAGTTTTCTTTGGTAACTGTGGTATAAGCTGGAGAATCACCTCTACACTACTAGGCCCGGGACGATATCAGTTTGTCAAAAAATGAAAACCTGAAGCAGTCCAAACTCTTTGGTCCTTTTAAACAAACTGCTGTATGTGTTATAGCTTGTAAAATAAATAAATGTGACTCTGGATGACAACATAATGTTTGTTTCCAACATTAGGGCTGTTTTCCTAAAGAAGTTGAATGAGCGTTGTGTTTCGTTTCCTTGCCACGATACTACCACACCGTCCATGATTTCCAGATAATGTACATAGCGTTGGCGTTTATCCCTTACTTATGAAGCGTTTTGGAAAGCTTCCAACCGAATATCACAGAAATGCACACCAAGTGTGTCTCAATTGTCTTCTGATTTGATCACTAGATGGGTGAAACCAAGATCAGTTTTTACCCTAGACAATTATTATTTCTTTGGAAAGGTCTGGGGTGGTGCACCGCTGCTATGTGAAGACAGGGGAAACACTGCAGAGGAACTTGCTTTGGCCTGACCTTAAATGTTAATGCACTGCAGATGGAGGGGAATAGGCCGCTGGAGACACGCCCCATAGCATGGCCTGTGTTTTTCCCCCTCAAAGGATGATATCTCCTGTGATGTGGGACTCTCAGTAGGCATAATTTGCTTAGATTTGAGGGTTTCAGCCTCTCCGCTGACTGGCACCTCTGCTGTGTCAGTGAACTAGGCTGCAGGCTCTGTGCTGGGGAAATCATCTTGGCTATGCAATTTCACTCTCTCCTCCCACCCTTATGACCTGTCTCCGCCAGTCAAGGGGAGACTAGACATGTAATTAGTAAGGCAATGTGGTGTGTTTGCAAACATCAAAAAAGTGACTCGCTCCTGCACGTTCATGCTCTACAACATCCGTCACACAGGAAGCAGCGTAGGTCCTAATTCAGGCACTCCTCTCCCGTCTGGACTACTGCAACTCGCTGTTGGCTGGGCTCCCCGCTTGAGCCATCAAGCATTTCAGCATGTTAGTCATTTAGCAGTTGCTCTCATCCAGAGCGATTTACAGGAGCAATCAGGGTTAAGTGCCTTGCTTAAGGGCACATCAACAGATTTTTCACCTAGTCGGTTTGGGGATTCAAACCAGCAACCTTTCGGTGGCTGGCCCAACGCTCTTAACCGCTAGGCTACCAGCCGCCCTGCAAACCCCTGCAACTTATCCAGAACGCTGCAGGCCGCCTGGTGTTATGAAGGTAGGGAGGGCCAGCTCCTCCGCACACTCCACTGGCTTCCAGTCGAAGCTCACATCCACTACAAAACCATGGTGCTTACCTACGGAGCAGCAAGAGGCACTGCCCCTCCCTACCTTCAGGCTCTGCTCAAACCCTACACCTCAACCAGAGCACTCCGTTCTGCCACCTCTGGTCTCTTGGCCCTCCCACCACTACAGGAGGGCAGCTCCCGCTCAGCCAGGTCCTGGCATCCTAGTGGTGGATCCAGCTTCCCCCTGAAGCTCACTAGCTCTGACTTGACTCTGAGGAAATCTCAGTCACTATGACTGAGATGTGGTGGTCCCACCAAGCTATTTTAAGATGAATGCACCAACCGTTAATCTCTCTGGGTTAGAGCGTCTGCTAAATGACATGTAAATGTCTGTTTTGCATCACTACAGTGTTTTCCCAGTCTTAGTATTTGGAACGACGTTAACTTGAATCCCCACGACAACCATTAATGTCATGTCAGGGTGTCCGCCCCAGTGGCAGCTGTTCCCAAATCTGGCATGGCAAGAGGCAGCTTCCCTTTCCAACTCAGATGTGCTAGCTATCAGTTTGCAGGCTAACTAGAGCTCTGGTTTATATTCCTGCCATACATGATATTAATACACACACATCATACTTTTTACAAGTGTATGTGTGGTGATATAACTGCATATCATGTGTAACATCTCACAATATCATGCAATGCATTTTTCTCATGCTTATAAGGAAAACGGCATGTGTGACTTAACATATCTTCATTGACTACACCCTGCTGGCACACTGGATGAGGGTGTGTATGGGAGCAAAGTTGAAAGGTCACCTAGTAGGGCTCCTGGTAGAAGTTGCACCCTAACCACAGATTTGGTATCAGCGTTGCCTCTCTTACCTAATCATCACAGGACATTAAATCAGTGTTACTCTGTCTGCCTCTGCCACAGTTAACAGTTTTGGAGAATGGGTGATATTCCTTAACGTTGACCTCATTTTCACTGAAGCTGTTGTAGTTAATAGCGTTTTGCTAATTTATACCAGTACAGTTCAACTGTAATTAAGATCATTATGATTTTCTAGCTTCTTGATTCTCGAGTGGTATTCAAATTGCATTGATGTATTGCAGTGCAATCACGCTCTCAGCCATTACTTTTTGTAAATCTTTTCATAAGATTTGTAATTGGCAGTGCCACAGCTGCAGAAAAGCTCCTCCATATTCTAAGACCCATGTCGCAGTTTCTGTCCGTCCACACCCCTCTCCACTTCACCCAGTGGCTCGGAGCGAGAGAGGCAGAAGAATGAAATGCTCTGACAGAAAGGCTAATGAAACCTGATTCAGCTGTTCTCTCTCTTCCACTCCTGTGTCTCCTCTCTGTGCACTGCCTCACTTTCACTCTCTCCTGGACCCTGAATGTGCCAGGAGTACTCTCGTCTGAAAGGCCAATGACAGTCCATTCACACCCTCAGGAGTGAGGCAGGTCTGTTTTGAAAAGGGCCAGAGTGAGAGCCAAAGTATTTCTCAAAAGATCCATGCCGCTCGTCTCGCCCCACTTATGCCTCCTTAACGGTTTCCCCTGACGACGCCAGTTGGCATTCCCCAATAAATGTGTTATTGTCAGAATAATTTAAGATCAAAACTAACAGTATATACTTACTATTAGAGCTGGGCGACATGGCCAAAATAGCAGAACATGTTTTCTTTCTAGAATTGTGGATGGTTTGACGGTATTTTATGTTTTAAATAATAAAAGTTCTAAATTTGCTTTATGATTAGTGCCTGACCCTCAGGTGGCAACTCTCAAAGTAATTTCAATTGGTCTTTCTCCATTCTGATTTGTTTTATACTGTTCAATTCAACCAAAAATAAATTCCTGCATTTTAATCAGTTTCTTCATTTATTTTACTAATTTGAGGTCGTTTCCACACTGCCACGTGGGCCTGCGTGATATGGGCCTTATTTTTAACCAAATGTTGCAATTGCGATTTTACTTCAAAACGGTTGGAATCATCGAAATATAATGACTATTCTAATTCTATAGTTAGAATATAATAGTGGGCTTTGAATACAGTGTTTGACGTGACGATGAATGAAAATGCCAGGGAGGAGTTATTGTGACAGGGTAGGAACCAAAGTGTTTATAAGTGTTTCCTAGGGGGACCCTATAATATCTGGCTACATTAAATGTTTATTAATGTAGCCAACTTATTCATGCTATTCTTATTCCTATTTAGAAGATACTGTTGCTAAAACAACAGGCTTATTTAGTCCTTAACCGTCACTGGTATCAGGCTGTATAGCTAATTACGTTTCCTCCGACTAAGCTGTACTAACTAGCAATTTAGCATTAGCGGCAAACATGATTTAGCCTAAACTTGCTATGAAAAGCCAAACTCGCTGTCTTGCAGAAAAACAAGCAATGTAATTATAGAACGCTTGTGCATTCTATTTGAAGTAGCAAAGTGTAAACATCGTCTTCAACATTGTTACGCGTGCTGCGTTGACCACGCAGACTGAACGCAGGTGTCTCGTGGTCAAGCAACAACGAATGCACTCCTTGAGTGACAGGCGGCGGGGCTAGTTCTGTAAACTATAAAAATGGACGTTACACGTTTTAACAAACCAAACATTAAAATACCGTTATAGAAGGTAAAAAAAACTAACCGCTCCGTGCGTCAATACCAGTGTGTGTATTTAGTAAAATACGGTATACCGCCCAGCTCTACTTAATATTCTGTGCTCCAGTTTTAATATTTTTGGAGATGCTTTGGAAGCTTCGAGAACGACTGATTTTGATTAAACTCTTTCTTACAATTTTAGCACAGAGAATGTATGAAAAAGCTAATGACAAAGTTGAGTTTGGTTCTAGTGGTTCTCCCAGGGCGCTGGTCTAAACCTGCACCAAAATTTTCAATGTCAATGCCTCTTGCAACTTTCTCAAGTTTCTCACACAGGCTGACGCAAAATGTGCTTTTTTACATGTGTACAGCAGGCCATAGCCTTTGTGTGTTTGGTACCGCTATCTGACATGACCCTCTTTCTGCATATCTGTTGCGGATCACTGCCTAAACCACCTGTTTCCAACTCTCAAGTGTTTTAAATCCACCTTCCCCAAGCTTTGACCTTTTCCAAAACTACCTTTGACCTTTTTAGCACAGCTAAAAGAAGGCTGGCTTTGAAACTCAAAGGGCTTGTGCTTCCTCCCCGACTGCATGCCTGTCTACACTGTGATGGGATGTGATGTTTCCCAAATCCCGGCAGATTGATGTGGTGCTTTTTTGTGACAGCCAGAGCGAGTTCCTCTTGCGGACAGCTGACTGAGTAGAGGGGACAAATGTGGTGCAAAGAGACAGTCTTCATCTTGTCCTCTGGATTTTATCTGTCTTCAGTACAACAAAAGCCCTGAGAAGGTTAGGCCGTCATTGTAAAGAAAAAAGATTGCCTCAAAAGATAGCTGTGGCCTCCTAAGGGTCCTCCAGAGGTCAAAGAGCAAGCAAAAATAATAATCTGAAAACCTGGAAATAATTAGATGGATCGATCACAGGTCAGCACATGTAGTCAAGGGATTTGACTGCAGTCTGCGCATGTAATAATTCCTTCACAATGTTATTTTGTTTTCATATTGAACAGTTAGGCTAAAATGTATCGTCATGCTGTCGAGGAGGCTGGATGACTACTGCTTTTTTTTCTCCCAGGTAGCCTTGAATGGTCAAAGATCAAATTATGAATGATGAGGCAAGAATAGGTCTGTAAACAAATGGTCTTGCTCTGCTAGAAGTGGTAGGGGAACGTGAATGGAGAGGGAATTACATTGTGTCTGGTGTTTAGAGCTGGACACTGGCTGGGTGGAGCATAGCATGTTTAAACAACTAACAATAGTGCATACGTAGGCTACAAGATACATAACGCACATCCTCACAAGTCAGAAGTTGACTGTGAGTGTCTCTGTAGATGTATCTTTCTGGGGTTTGCATTCACAGTTGAAGACTGACTGGTCTATTAGCAGTGGCAGTCGTCAGCTATAAGGCAAACTGGTTCAACGGGGCGGGCAGACGACACAGCTTAGAAATCACTGCCTTCAAAGTGCACGTGAAACATTAGATCACCACCCACTTATTCCCCAGTGCTACGGCTAACGGCCTCGAACAGCTTGTGTGTGTGAGTGAAGTGGTACTGGCTAGGTCTCTTGTTTCAGTTTGGACTACACCACACCATTGCCAGACGTTTAGCTGGGTTGTGTTCATATTAATGCTAAGGTTGACTCAAGGTTCAGAAAAGGCTTCCTGTCTTGTCTGACAAGATGCCCCCCCCCAAAATCTTTTTACTTGCTCTTAGATATCCCTGCATCATATGATGTGGTCTGTGTAGTGCTGGCTCATGCAGGCTCAGAACAAATTGCCAGTCCTACACTGATTCATTCCTTACCAAATGGCAACAGTTAATCCCAATACTGTTAGTCCTTTGGCTACTGGCCAGGTGGATTGATGACGGTGAAATTACTACAGGAACAAGGGGTTGGAACTTAAATTATTTTTCAATAGTT
Source organism: Thymallus thymallus (assembly GCA_023634145.1). Classification (NCBI taxonomy): domain Eukaryota; kingdom Metazoa; phylum Chordata; class Actinopteri; order Salmoniformes; family Salmonidae; genus Thymallus; species Thymallus thymallus. The sequence goes on along the minus strand of CM042403.1, from coordinate 3,434,100 downwards.
TAGTTTTGGACAGAACCATAATTAGTTTCGTTCCGACCAGCAAAATAAAGTTCTGAACAGGTTCGAACCCAAAAACAGTCACTGTTTATATCGTTCATTTTTAAACCATTTTTACATTTTAGCTTGACATTAAATGACTTCACCAATCAGTGCGGATAGAGCAGCTTGTTATGGAGCGGGCAAGCTATTTGCATGCATTGTACAGACTAGTGTAGGGCATGAGATGCGACTGACATTTTGATCGGGAGAGGGCGAGAGAGGGTGGATTAGGCTTGAAGCGATGGGCATCTTGCTATGACTTGCATTATCTGAATTAGGCCCACATAATTATACCTAATGAAGGAACATTGAATGTCTGAACTTCAGTTGTCTTAACGTTGGACCAGCTAGCTAGCTACACTAACGGTCAAAAGTTTGGAATATTACTAATTCAAGGGTTTTTCTTTATTTACACTATTTTTTTTACATTGTAGAATAAAATGGAAGTCTTCAACTATGACATAACACATATGGAATCATGTAGTATCCAAAAACGTGTTAAACAAATCAAAATATATGTTATATTTGAGATTCTTCAAATAGCCACCCTTTGCCTTGATGACAGCTTTGCACACTCTTGGCATTCTCTCAACCAGCTTCACCTGGAATGCTTTTCCATCAGTCTCGAAGGAGTTCCCACATATGCTGAGCACTTCTTGGCTGCTTTTCCTTCACAGAGGTCCGACTCATCCCAAACCATCTAAATTTGGTTGAGGCTGGAACCAAAAATCTTAAATTTGGACTCCAGACAAAAGGACAAATTTCCACCGGTCTAATCGCTGTTGCTCGTGTTTCTTGGCCCAAGCAAGTCAACTGTTACTTGAACTCTGTGAAGCGTTTATTTGGGCTGCAATCTGAGGCTGGTAACCTAATGAACTTATCCTCTGCAGCAGAGGTATTTCTGGGTCTTCCATTCCTGTGGCGGTCCTCATGAAGCTGGTTGAGAGAATGCCTTGAGTGTGCAAAGCTGTCGTCGAGGCAAAAGAATCTCAAATATATAATATATTTTGGTTTAACACTTTTCTAGTTACTACATGATTCTATATGTGTTATGTCATAGCTTTGTTGTCTTAACTTTTATTCTACAATGTAGCAAATAGTGCAAATAAAGAAAAACCCTTGAATGAGTAATATTCCAAACTTTTGACCGGGGGTGTAGCTAGCTAGTTAGCTAACAAGCATGTGTGTCCAGAGCGGCACACAAATTAAAATAAAAACATGGCTTACCTTTTTGTTTTGTAGCTAATAAATCCAAAGTAAAACGTGATAACTATAGTATCCTTAACTAGCATTGAACGAGGGACCCAGCTGTACTTATTTTATTGGTGTGTGACTTACACCTCCCCTGGTTAGAGGGGAATAAGGCAGTCCAAGAGTTGAAAAACACACAGGAACTCTATTTGCATACACTGAGGAAGATGAACATGGGGATGAATGTGGGCAAGGTAGCGGAATGGTAGTTGTTCTGTAGGGGGAAATGACCTGCAATGAATATACTGTACATACGATATGACAAAGAGCAGTACTAACAGTCATCAAGGACCGTTTTAAATTATATATCATCCCTGAACATGTTTACAGGTTACAAGCTATACTGAGTCAGCATACATAATGCAACAGCAACTAACTATGAAAAACAATGTATACAAGTCACAGAACTCACTTTGGGCACGCACACCCTCCCACAAGTCCAGTTATTGAAAATGCCTGGAATGTAAAATAACGTTATTAACCGGTTCCCTTTTAAAATAATGGTTCTGTTCCGGAACAGTATAGATAATGTTCGTTCTGATTCTGTTCCTCAAAATGTTGTTAATTAATGTTTTGTTGGTTCTGTTCCCGGAACCGGTTCCGACCCCTGATAGGAACCGACTTTCAACTATTTAGATGCACTCCAAAGCCTTAACATTACGTGTACTTTAACATCTTGTTTGATAACGAAGCGTATTAGTGAAAATCCAGTGCACTCAATGTCCCCTCCCTAGGACCAGGGTTGGCCACTCTTCCATGCCGTTACTTAGTGAAGGCTGTTTCTCCTGGCAACCATCAAACGCCACTCTGTAATCCACGCAGAGGCCAGCCTGCCTGAATTTCGGAGCTGCGAGCTGTTTCCATAACAACGCCTGCTGAGCCAATGGGTGTGTTTGTGATCAGTGGGGGGGACGAGCAGTATCGTCTGGCCCAGAAGTCTTCCAGCGAAGGATGGGGTTTTGACTTGACTGTTTACCTGTGACTTCCTTTTCGGGGTACATCTTCACATTGTTCTACTTGTGTCAGCTGAAAAATATTGTTTGCCTCAAGTTTCTCATGAAATGTTTTTATGGTATCACAGTCATCTATATTATTTCCCTCCACAACAGTTTTCTGGTTCCACATCCATCTTTAATCTGTACCCACAATGACAATTCAATGAACAACTCCACATTACAATCTGTGATCCCATTTCTGCCACCAATGGGGAATTTTGTCAATCCAGGTTGCAACATGCTAATTCAGTCACTCTACAAATGTGCCTCCCCTAGTGGTAGTAATACCATGGTAATGTATCTCTATTAAAATGTACAGCATGTATGATATATTGGCTTGCAGATTAACTGATCAAATCAAATGTTGAGCTGACAGACTTCATAGTACTCTGAATAACCTGAATTCAAGCACATCCAAGGTGACAACATACCAGCAGACTGTCTAGACTGTGGAGATTAATATACAGTGGGGTCTGAAATTATTGACACCCTTGCTAAAGATGAGGAACAATTACTATATAAAATAAAATAAAATAAAAACATGTTTTGCATAGAATGTAGCTCAGTATTTTAATTATGTTATTTCGTACTAATACAATTGCTCAGAGAAAGAGTTTTGTTTTTAATAAGTAATATTTTATCTCTCAAAGCTAGGCTTCCTGTTTTCAATACCTCTCCTTGCAAGGATAATGACACCGAGTCTTTTTCTAAAATGTCTTATGAGTTGGAGAACATTCCTCCATACAGAATCCTTCCAGATCCTTGATATCCTTTGTCTGTGCTGGACTGCCCTCTTCAATTTAAAGGTTTTCAATTGGTTTCATGTCCGGAGGCTGAGATGGCCATTGCAAAATGTGGATTTTGTGGCCAATTCCATTTCTTAGTGGATTTTGATGTGTGCTTGGGGTCGTTGTCTTGCTGGAAGATCCACTTGCAGACAAGTTCCAGCCTCCTTGCAGAGGCAACCAGGTTTTTGGCTAAAATGTCTTGTTACTGGGTAAAGTTCATGATCCCATTAAAGGGCCCAGGACACGTGGAAGTAAAATAGCTTGATAACATCAAAGATCCACCACTGTATTTTACAGTAGTTATGGGGTTGCATTCTCATTTCGAAGCCAAACCCACCGCTGGTGTGCACGGCCAAAGCACCGGTTCCAATCCAAGTGCCAATGCCTTTTAACTAATGGTTTGAGCCTTGTTCTCTCGCCAGGCTACAGCGTGTGTGTGTGTGTGTGTGTGTAGTAGTGTAGCCTAAAAGCTCCGGCAATGTGATCCATAGGCTCCTTACGGAGGGTGTGACGCAATAGCAGAGCCTCTGGAGTCTTGTGTAGGCCATTTTTATTTTATTATATTACGGGGTGCTCTGTATATCTCCGCATTGACATGATTGGTTGACGGTAGGTGGGGGCGGGAGGTCCTGTTCACAAACACACTTCCGTGACAACAGCTCTGCTCCGCGAAGCACAATAAGTATGAACGCCCTGACTTCTGCGTACGCGGTGTCACCAGTAAATGCTGTACGGCCCACTGCAGACGTCGGATTAACCATGGAGATCCTTTAAGCGATGAGAACACCTAAAGGCCATGGGGGATAATGGAGGACAGGGTACGTGACTCGGCAGAGTCTTCAACAGATGCTGCTCTGACATCGGAGTGTTCATTGTTTCAGAACATTTATTTGTTTTGTTACAGGAGGTGAATGGGTGCAGTCTGGCCCCTGCTCTGTGTCCTCCTGGCTGTCTAGCAATCACGCCCTCCATCTCATCACGCATCCTCTCCTCTCTGTCTAGTGGTGTGAGGGGAGCTGTTTGAAGGTCCTGGCTGACTTCCAATTGAACCAGAGAGGAGAGTTTGTCAGGCCTAGCCTTGATCTCGCCCTCTCGTGCTCTCTCGCGCTCGCTCGCTCGCTCGCTCGCTCTCTCAATCTCTCTTGCGCTCGCTCCACAACCACCCCAGAAATATATCTAATAGTGTTTAAAGGCAGTCACGCTCTCTGTTTATGTTCCTGGGGGTCTGTCTGTCTGGGTGTCTGTCTATCTGGGTGTCTAAGGGTGCTCGTGTTTAGCTGGGTGCCTAATGCCAGGGTGCACAGAATCTAAGTGTGTGACTGCTTCTGTCTGGATGCGTCTGTCGCTTTTTGGATGACTGTGTGGCTTGCAGTGTGTGAGTGTAGACTCCGAGAGACAGACAGAGAGAGCGAGAGAGAGAGAGATTCTGAGACAATGCGGTGTTTGTGCATCTTTGAATCTCCCAGTGTGTTGCATTGGGGGGGATTCTGACTCTGTAAAGATAATCCATTTTGTCTGATCTGGCTTCTAAAGAGCTGTATTGAGTAAGGAGCCATGACAGATTCCTTTTAGAGGCGCCAGATATGAAACCGGTCCCTCAGTCTTTTGATTCTGTTCCTCGCTGTCGGAGGAAGCTGTAAATTACCGTGAACATTTTCAGCTTTATGACATCAGGCCGGATATGAAGTAGACTTTGTGAAAATTTTTATTTGAATGACCATATCTAGCTATTTTTTATTGTCGCTGGTTTGCTTAGGCTTGGTTCGCCCTATATACATACCTTCTGAATTTAGTGAATCGAAGGGCCACGTCTTCCTGATCCTGTCATGTGCTTTATTCCCACAGAGAAGGCAGTCTTACGGAGTTGACGTGCAGTTTCACACTGTAAACATTGTTTTGTCGGGTAGCCTAGATGAATACAGGTACTAGAGAACAATGTTTGTTGATTCCCTCATTTTGTCAAAACATTTCATCCAGATCAAAGAGATTCTGTGTTGTATTAAATGGTGTTCAGATGTGGTCCTCATGAATATTGATGTGGTCTGTACAGTGCTAGTGGCTGGGCCTCATGAATATTGATGTGGTCTGTACAGTGCTAGTGGCTGGGCCTCATGAATATTGATGTGGTCTGTACAGTGCTAGTGGCTGGGCCTCATGAATATTGATGTGGTCTGTACAGTGCTAGTGGCTGGGCCTCATGAATATTGATGTGGTCTGTACAGTGCTAGTGGCTGGGCCTCATGAATATTGATGTGGTCTGTACAGTGCTAGTGGCTGGGCCCCTGGGAATGTTTGTGGCTTAGAACTGCAAATTAAATTCTCATCCTAACATCTGATGCATATTCAGTGGGATTTCTGACTGTCAACCTCCCTTTATAAACCATGTGAGTTGTTCACATTTAATTTGCTCGATTTGCTTTTCATCTAATCAGCTATATGAATTGATACACATTTTTTCCATCCCTCCCAACAGTCTTTCCTTCCCTCTCGTCCTCTCACTTCCTATTTCTTTCTCTGCTTGTTTTCTGTGTTGTCTGTCCTACTTCCTCTTTTCTTCTCCCTCATCTCTCTCTCTCTCTGTCCGTCCTCTCCTCTGTCGCTGGCCTTTCCATCTGCCACTCCTCTGCTTGTCCCTGCGGCTCTGTTTTAAAGACCCACAATGTACAGAGCCGGCCATGGCTAGACGAGAGGGCGAGCATGCCCTCAGGCTGCGCTCTCAACCTTGACTTTGTGCTAAAGAGAGGCACAGACCATTCTCTAACCCCTTCTCTTCTCCTCCAACCACTGCATCCACCTCTCCCTCACCCCCCTGGAGGGTTGGGGAAGGGGGTTTAGGTAGAGTGGGTGGTTTGGTGTAGCTGTGCCGTTGGAAGCTGCTCCGAGCGTGGCCACGTGACAAAGAGGGAGGCCGTGCTCTAGCCGGCTAGCTAGCTGTGTCTACAGACTACACAGGCACCCGGGGTGGCATGCCTTCATCAAAGTCCTTCTCTATGCCGATATAAAGCCCTGGCTTGGCCTGGCCTCCAGCTTCTGTCAAAGTGACCTTGTCTGTCACATCAGGAGATTTCCATCTGCTCTTTCCTGTGTTACAATATCATTGCAGGCAATAACATTTCTTCCCGGATCTGACTTGACTTCCTGTGCACTTATCAAACTGTGATGTCACAGCTTCAGCATAAGAAGCTATTTTTTTAGCTTTTGTTTAACAGCTGGAGTGTTAAACTAAACCCAGACACAAGTGTTTATTTGGTCCGTAGTAGTCTTCAAGGTGGAGGAAGGGGCTTTACCATGTCAACGAACAAAACTGCAATGGCCTGTTGGATTTTATGATCACTCTGGTAATTGAGTTTTGCATCGCTTTTCCCTCAGAGGTGATAAAACCTAGATGCCACATGCTTGCGAATAATCTCTCCTCCCCTCTGGTGAAATCTACCAGCAGCACACCACCCAGCATCCCACTGCTGGCTTGCTTCTGAAGCTAAGCAAGGTCATAGCATCATGGCCACCTAATCATCTCTAGCATCCAGTTGGCTCATTCATCCCCCCCTCCTCTCCCCTGTAACTGTTCCTCAGTTTCTTGCTGTAAATGAGAATGTTTTCTCCATGAACTTACCTGGTAAAATAAGGGTTAAGATACACGTAAAGGCACTTCCATCCAAGAATTAGACCCACTGTGTATCTTAATTTTAAATATTGTATGCAAGTGAATGCTTTTGAATATACACTCCCCTGTGTGTATTTACACAGGGAAGCAAAACATTCTAATTTTCATCTATATTCCAACATTTTGGATTTGAGATCACATGTTTTATATGAGGCGACAGTACCTAACCTTTTTAGGGTGTTTTTATACCTAACTATTTCACCGTTTAGAAAATAGAATATTAAAGATATTAATGTCCTCATTATTTGTAGTCACCTTTAGGGTATAAAAGTTTAGTATTTGGTCCCATATTCCTAGCACGCACCGACTACATATAGTTTAGTATTTGGTCCCATATTCCTAGCATGCACCGACTACATATAATTTAGTATTTGGTCCCATATTCCTAGCATGCACCGACTACATATAATTTAGTATTTGGTCCCATATTCCTAGCACGCACCGACTACATATAATTTAGTATTTGGTCCCATATTCCTAGCACGCACCGACTACATATAATTTAGTATTTGGTCCCATATTCCTAGCACGCACCGACTACATATAATTTGTGACTACAAACTCATGTGATGTGTTTTGTGTTATGTGTTTTGTTTTGTGTTTTGTGTTATGTGTTTTGTGTTATGTTTTGCACAACAGTATTTGTGACTGACATAACAAGAGGAAAACTGCTGAAGCACTAGAACATTTCAAAATTGCAAATTGCATTCTACTATTACAACTCTCAACAGTAAGTTGAAAGCCCAGCCTTAACTTTTTAGTCGGGGACCCATGGTCCGTAATGACCCACGGTCCGTAATGACCCCGGACTGTTGAGTATGGCTGATTTAGGGATTTGAAATTATGGCTTGGTGTCTGGAAACCTACTCCCCGATCTCTCAATCACTTCGCTGACGTCCTTTGCACCTCTACTCTGTTTCAGTGTCCTAGAATCATTTCACTCTTCATATGCTCTCTCTCTCTCGCTCTTTTTTTCTCCCACTCGCTCTCACTTTCGATCTTATCTCGCTGTCTTTCTTGCTCTTTCAATCGTCTCTCGGCCTTTCCTTAGCCATCTCTCTTTCCCTAGCCATCTCTCTGTCTCCTCAGCTCAGCTCCTGTGGAGACACTAATTGCAGTGCAGCTGGAGGAGGTGTACAATTCTGGGCTCTGAGCTCGGGCCCTGTGTCTGCCAGCCTAATGGAAACACAAGACTCTCCTTGCCACACGCCATCTTTTAGGAACCAACGGGTAATGGTGGGGAGGGACATGATGACATGGCCCTTTTTTTTTTTTTCTTTTTTTTTTTTTTTAAATTTGTTTTCATTTTGAAAAAAGCTTCTTGATGGTTCGAGAGCATCTAATGTGATGAGAGCTTACGTCCTGATTTCTGACCTTCTAGAAACACACACAAGGCTTTACTAGCCACTGATTCTGACCTTAACATACACGGGCCTACGTGGCAACAGTAATGTTGTAATCGTTCATTTCAATTTTAATAGATTGACTCATTAACACTTCTGATGATCCATTCTGATCAGATATGTTTGATACTGAATTAACTTCTGATAATGATCCGTTCTGATGAGACATGTTTCATACTGAATGCCAGACTCTGTTAAATGTATTGTATGTTTGTTGTGAAACAGGCCTTTGGTAATGCAACTTGAATGGAGGCCCTTTTTGATTTAGCAGACGAGGCCTTCAGTCACTCTCTCATATGGGCCTCTGTGAAGGACGAGAGGGGTGGAACCCTAGGCTGTGTCCCAAATCCCTCCCTATTCCTGCACTACGTTCGGTCAACCTGGTCAAAAGTAGTGCACTATAAAGGTAACAAGGTACCATTTGGGACGCAGACACACTATGCCGAGCTTCCTTTTCTAGAAAGGGGACCCTTTTTTTCATTTCCACCCTCCTCGGGACGTCATCAGTGTTTCCACGGTTACCCGTCACAGTAACGAGACACACGGCTATCCTCTGGAGGGCAGGGATGTTAGAAGGATTTAATTAGCATGTATGCTTTTATCTGTCTCTCTGTCTCTCTGTGTTTCATCAACATCACTAATATTTCATGAGTTGTGTGTATTTATAGGCCTCGCTGTGAGCCTCATTGCTTTTGAGTAGGCTTGTATAGAGAATCCACAATGACCTTTGTACTGTATATGGAACCAGTAGGCTATATGTGGGACCAGTGGGCTCTATATGGGACCAGATATGGGACCAGTAGGCTATATGTGGGACCAGTGGGCTCTATATGGGACCAGATATGGGACCAGTGGGCTATATGTGGGACCAGGGGGCTATATGTGGGACCAGGGGGCTATATGTGGGACCAGATATGGGACCAGGGGGCTATATGTGGGACCAGATATGGGACCAGGGGGCTATATGTGGGACCAGATATGGGACCAGTGGACTATATGTGGGACCAGTGCTTGGGCTGTATGTGGGACCAGTGCGTGGGCTGTATGTGGGACCAGTACGTGGGCTGTATGTGGGACCAGTGCTTGGGCTGTATGTGGGACCAGTGCTTGGGCTGTATGTGGGACCAGTGCTTGGGCTGTATGTGGGACCAGTGGGCTCTATATGGGACCAGATATGGGACCAGTGCGTGGGCTGTATGTGGGACCAGTGCGTGGGCTGTATGTGGGACCAGTGCGTGGGCTGTATGTGGGACCAGTGTGTCCAGCTCCACAAGGGTGTTTGAACATCAAGAAGCCTTCTTGGTTGCTCCAGCTCCACAGATCAATATACTATTTTTTGTGTGTCTGTGTGTTTCAGGGAATGTTTGTGACCTTTCAACTAGACCAGTGGTATTTAAACCTTTTCAGCATGGACCCCCCCCCCCCCCCCCCTAGTTACTCACAACCTTCAAATTGGTATATTTAGATTTTTACATAAACAAATAAAGAAGCCAGTAAATAAATGTACTCTATAATTAGCTTTCAAATTATAAATCCCCCGTTAATTTATTTATTTATTACGTTTTGGCTGCAGTTCCCTCGTGTCCCCAACTTCGAATACTACTACCTTAGACACTGGTGTGTGTGTGTGTGTGTGTGTGTGTGTGTGTGTGTGTGTATTCATAAACTGTCAGTGAGGAGCGACGACTCAGACGGTCTGCTTTCCTGTGTGTGTGTGTGAGAGAGAGAGAGCAAAACAACACAGTAGGTAGCAGGGTTTGTCATACGACTGGGGAAAGCTGGTGGCATCAATATTTTATGACTCTTTTGTGACCTTAGCATCCACTCTCGCCCCTCAGTCTCTGAACTCCACTGGACAAAAATATAAACGCAACATCTAAAGCGTTGGTCCAATGCTTCATGAGATTAAATAAAAGATCCCAGAAATGTTCCATACCCACAAAAAGCTTATTTCTCTAAAATGTTTACATCCCTTTTAGTGAGCATTTCTCCTTTGCCAAGATAATCCATCCACCTGACAGGTGTGGCATATCTAGAAGCTGTTTAAACAGCATGACCATTACACAGGTGCACCTTGTGCTGGGGGACAATAAAAGGCCACTCTAAAATGTGCAGTTTTGTCACACAACACAATGCCACAGATGTTTTGAGGGAGTGTGCAATTCGCATGCTGACTGCAGGGATGTCCACCAGAGCTGTTGCCAGAGAATGAAATGTTAATTTCTCTACCGTAGGCCGCCTCAAACGTCATTTAGAGAATTTGGCAGGACATCCAACCGACCTCACAACTGCAGACCACGTATAACCACGCCAGCCCAGGACCTCAACATCCGTCTTCTTCACCTGCTGGATCGTCTGAGACCAGCCACCCGGAGAGCTGATGAAACGGTTTGCACAACCAAAACATTTCTGCACAAACTTTCAGAAATCGTCTCGGGAAGCCCATCTGAATGCTTGGCGTCCTCAACAGGGTCTTGACCTGACTGCAGTTCGGCGTTGTAACTGACTTCAGTGGGCATATATATATTTTCAGTATTTCAATACTGAAATAAGTATTGAACACGTCACCATTTTTCTCAGTAAATGTATTTCCAAAGGTGCTATTGACATGAAAGTTTCACCAGATGTTGGTAACAACCCAAGTAATCCATACATACAAAGAAACCAAAACAAATAATATCAGAAATTAAGTTATGTGTAATAATGTGAAATGACACAGGGAAAAAGTATTGAACACATGAAGAAAGGGAGGTTCAAAAAGGCATGGAAAGCCAAGACAACAGCTGAAAACTATCAGTAATTAAAAAGCAATCCAGCCCCCTGTCAGTGCAAATTAATATCAGCTGGTTCAGTCCCAACTGATGGCCTACAAAAAAGTCTCATTGCCAAGGTGTCACACAAGACACATCTCATGATGGGTAAAAGCAAAGAGCTGTCTCAAGACATTCGCAACCTAATTGTTGCAAAACATAATGATGGCATTGGTTATAGGCACATTTCTAAGCTTCTGAATGTTCCAGTGAGCACTGTTGGGGCCATAATACGGAAGTGGAAAGAATCATTTCACCATAAACGTTCATGTCAATAGCACCTTTGGAAATATATTTACTGAGAAAAATGGTGACGTGTTCAATACTTATTTCACCCGCTGTATCTGTGACCAACAGATGCATCTCTGTCTTCCCAGTCATGTGAAATCCATAGATTAGGGCCTAATGAATGCATTTCAATTGACAGATTTCCTTATATGAACTGTAACCCAGTAAAATCTTTAGAAATTGTTTCATGTTGGGTTTATATTTCAGTTCAGTCTATTTTGCACGGGCTACACGTCATGCTCTCTTCAAATGCACCTCTGCTAAGGAACACAAGAGCCTCTTACGCTCAGGTTATTTACCCAGCTGCCTGTGTAATGCACAAGACAAATGGTCTGTCTTTCTTTCCTTTCTCTGGTACTACTCAGGACGACACTCTGGACCTACAGATGAGAGGCAAAAAGAAAAGATATGCGTTGCCGCGGCAACCCACTCTAATAGCTTTCACACTTGCGCTCACCCCCAGATGGTACACCCCCACCCCCCCCCCCCACCCCAAGATCTGTGGTATTATGTTCCCCGTCTTAAAACAACCCTCCAGACTCCTCTTACCAAAGCTGTTTGTGCTATCGAGGGAGGGGGGGTAATGAACCGTGGGAAATTAATGTGGTCTCTGCTGTGACGCAAGTCACTTCTGATCTGCCTCCCGACAACATGGTGAAGCATTCAGCACCGTCGTTCCTGGTGTGTTTGGTCAAATCTGAGGTACGTTCAACGTCGGATGTGTTCTGGTTGGTGGTGAAGTTTGTAATAATCCCACGTTTTTCAACCGTCTTAGTGTGTGCGTTCTATCAGAGACTATTTACACAATGATGACTCTAGTAAATGTATCAGAGAAATACCTGTATACACATTACTGAAGTGTATAGAACCCAAATCTCATACATTTCTCAGGTAGGTAGTACCACTTCACCTCACGTTGGAGTCTAAAAAGTTACCCCCCTCCCAGCGTTGGAGTCTAAAAGTTACCCCCCTCCCAGCGTTGGAGTCTAAAAGTTACCCCCCTCCCAGCGTTGGAGTCTAAAAGTTACCCCCCTCCCAGCGTTGGAGTCTAAAAGTTACCCCCCTCCCAGCGTTGGAGTCTAAAGTAAATACCAGCAGCAGAAAGTGGAAAGGTACAGACATTTTTTTTATATACAGTATGAGACATTGTATTGAGTGTTTACCTTAAAATGCAGTAATTTATCACACCTATACTCTGAATCCTGAGGGGTAAATCACCCCTCTCTCTCACTCATCACCCCTCTCTCTCACTCATCACCCCTCTCACCCCCCCCCCCTCTCTCCCCCTCTCTCTCACTCAACACCCCTCTCACCCCCCCCCTCTCTCTCACCCTCTCTCTCTCTCTCATCCCCCCCCCTCTCTCTCACCCTCTCTCTCTCTCATCCCCCCCCCTCTCTCTCACCCCCTCTCTCTCTCCCGTTATACTCTGAATCCTGAGGGGTAAATCACCCCCTCTCACTCAACACCCCTCTCACCCCCCCCCCCCCTCTCTCTCACCCTCTCTCTCTCTCCCGTTATACTCTGAATCCTGAGGGGTAAATCACCCCCTCTCACTCAACACCTCTCTCACCCCCCCCCCCCCTCTCTCTCACCCTCTCTCTCTCTCTCCTGTTATACTCTGAATCCTGAAGGGTAAATCTATATTGTTTTTTTGCTCTATTTCATCATGTGATTTCAGCCATGTTGTAATACATCTGGATGAAGCTGTCAAAAAGCAGCAAACTACTGTATGAAACAGCTTGGCTAAATAACCTCTTGAGCGTGACCTCCTTCTGAGCGTGACCAAAATATGGCGTGTCAAAATATGGAATCTGCCATTTGCAGTTAGTGAGTGGTGTCCTGGTAATGTGTGAAAGCTGAGAATTTTGAGGGTCTGAGCAGTCCTTCTTCCTCTCGTTCTGTTGGCTCTTCTTCCTCTGTACTACACTGGAGACTGGATGGATATTCTCCACAGATCTTTGTTTACTGTCTTTATAGTCTCTATAGCCTCGATGCCAGGATGGTTGTTGGTTCAGATCCCTGGTGGGACACCCCCTCGCTCTCTCACTCAACCCCTCTCTCACTCTCGTACACTCAACCCCCCCTCTCGCACACTCAACCATCTCTCTCCCCTCGCTAGCCCCCTCTCTCTCTCTCTCTCTCGCACGCCCCCCTCTCTGTCGCTCTCTCTCCTCTCTCTCTCACGCCCCCCCTCTCTCTCTCGCCCCTGCTTTCTCCTCTCGCTCGCCCCCGTTCTCTCCTCTCTCGCACTACCCAGCTCTCTCCTCTCGCTCTCTCGCACGGCCCCTCTCTCTCTCTCTCGCACACCCTCTCTCTCTCACTCGCCCCCTCTCTCACCCCATCTATCTCTAGCTCTGTCAACCCCCAACCTCCTAGATTAGTGATGCTGAAAATCTTGATGCATCTTACTGAGGTGGCAACATTACTGCAGAAGTGCCTCCTTCCTCCCAGACGACCACCACTACAGCAGCAAGCCAGTGGGCCTTCCCTGGTTAAAGTTATATTAAGAGTCTTCTGGTTGCTGCTGGAGAGTAATAGGGCAAAGCAGGAGAAACCATGGCAGTCTGCAAGCTCAGCCTTTTGCTTCAGTGGTGCGTGACCACAACCAGTAAAGTGGGCTATGCTGCCCTCTACTGGTTAATGATACAAGATGTCTGAATCTCAAATCAACCTCTAACCCAGTCCAAATCAAACCTCTCCTCTAGACACCCAGCCGTTCCATCTCAGTGCCTTCATTCTGTAGTGCAGTGATTCTCCAACCTCTCCTCGGGGACTTCCAGCCGTTCCATGGATATGATCTATTCCACAGCTAGCTCACCTGATTCAACGTATGAACTAATCATCAAGCCCTTGACTAGATGAATCAGGTGAGCTAGTTCAGGGCTACAACAACATTGTGAAACGTCTAGGGCAGGGCTGTCCAACCCTGTTCCTGGAGAGCTAACCTCCTGTAGGTTCACTCCAACCCTGTTCCTGGAGAGCTACCCTCCTGTAGGTTTTCACTGGAGTGAAAACCTATAGGATGGTAACTCTCCAGTCCTCTCAGATCTACCGTGGGGTTAGGGCGTAGGTACCCAGTCTTCTCAGATCTACCGTGGGGTTAGGGCGTAGGTACCCAGTCCTCTCAGATCTACCTTGGGGTTAGGGCGTAGGTACCTAGTCCTCTCAGATCTACCGTGGGGTTAGGGCGTAGGTACCCAATCCTCTCAGATCTACCGTGGGGTTAGGGCGTAGGTACCCAGTCCTTTCAGATCTACCGTGGGGTTAGGGCGTAGGTACCCAGTCCTCTCAGATCTACCTTGGGGTTAGGGCGTAGGTACCCAGTCCTCTCAGATCTACCGTGGGGTTAGGGCGTAGGTACCCAGTCCTCTCAGATCTACCTTGGGGTTAGGGCGTAGGTACCCAGTCCTCTCAGATCTACCTTGGGGTTAGGATGTAGGTACCCAGTCCTTTCAGATCTACCGTGGGGTTAGGGCGTAGGTACCCAGTCCTCTCAGATCTACCTTGGGGTTAGGGCGTAGGTACCTAGTCCTCTCAGATCTACCGTGGGGTTAGGGCGTAGGTACCTAGTCCTCTCAGATCTACCTTGGGGTTAGGGCGTAGGTACCCAATCCTCTCAGATCTACCTTGGGGTTAGGATGTAGGTAGGGCAAAGCTTTTCAATTACTTTTTCAATTGGGACGATTTTCATCTGAGTGGCTGTTCGTCATGCCGGGATGTCTACTGAGCTGCTGTCCTGAGACATGGGGATATCTATACACATGGCTGTTTTAGGAACTTGTCTGAAGACCTAACGCTGTAAAGGCATCATTCATAGCACCCCAGTTGCTCAGTGCAGCTCTGTGTTTCGCCACTGACTTCTTTATGGTAATGCATGTGCCACTTAAATCCCTGGACGCCGTGCATTCTAAGTGAATTATGGCCGTGCCAGAGTGGCGTAAAAGCCCAATCAATATAATCTGTCGCTTGCTGCCTCTATCAGACTATACAGGGGGGTGGGTATTGATCTAGGAACCCTATTCCCTATATAATGCACTACGTTTGACCAGGGCCCGTAGGGTGCACTATATAGGGAATAGGGTTCCATTTGGTATGTAACTGTTTTTTCAAAGGAAGAGGAAGACATTGTCGGGTCTTTGTGTGAATGTGTGCTAAGGTCACTAATCATTGACTGATCAAGTGATTACAACTAAGGACAGTATAGGTTTAAATGTATATTGTCACCTTACTAATGCAAGCTGTAGCTTCTCAAAGTTAGCTGGCTAACTCATTAACCCTGCTTTGTAGTTTCCCCCCAGGTTGGCCTAAGCTGTTCTGTTTGGAATATTATCACTTACTTGCAGTTCTATGTCCCTACACAAGAGGGCGTCTTAGTATTGCAAATCAACCTGGCCTTTTGTGCAAAGACTAATTTCAAGTTAGTTATTTGTCTCTCTCCCTCTGTGTCTAAGGTTTATTTTGACAGTAAGGAGTCTGCATTATTTTAATTTTTATTAGTCGTATGCACAGGATACACATCCAGGCATTTTTCTACCATTTAAATTATTTATATATTTATTTATATAACCTTTTATTTAACTAGGCAAGTCAATTAAGAACAAATTCTTATATAAATCCTTGTGCGGGCCACCTGTATGTTTTTCGGGACGCCTAGAATTATTAGAAAAAAATGTATTATACATTTTCAGGATGGAAAAACGCTTTCAGTAAACTTACACGACTAAAACCAGTCAAGAGAAAAGATAATGGAGCTATATATTTTAAAATAATATAATCTTTGAGAACTCACAATCACCAAAATAAAAGCTTTACAGTCGGGGAGAATGAGAAAAATCCCAAAACAGTGAAGACTTACATTTTAGCGTAAGTATAATACAGGAAGGCAGAATATATAGTTTAATATTTACATATTTTGTGGAAGGAGGGGGATTGTATTTAGCAATAATAATAGGTCTGGTAGCAGCGTGTGTGTGTGGATGGATGAGTGTATATCCATGTGGGCGTGTGCCAAGGTGCGTAGATTCAGAGTACCCTTTCTAGTAGATGACCTGGATTGGTGGGAGCACAGTCCCTGTGATGTACTGGGCCGTCTTCACCACCCCTCTGGAGGGCCTTGCGGTTATGGACGGCGCAATTCCTGTACCAGGCCAGGTCAGGACGCTCTTGATGGCGCCGCGTAGTATTTTGATCCAGTTGCAGAGGGTGTTGTCCAGACCCAGGGCTCTGAGCTTGGTGTTGAACGCTGATCTGTTTTAAAGGCTTTTTTAGGTTTATTCTCAATCTGGCTTTCAGTTCCATCTCAGACTATTTATTTGATCAAGTTGCCATTGTCAGCATCTTATGAATGACTTTGACTCCAGTAATTTGTGAAAAATGTAAATAAAATAAAATTGAAATGAGACTGCAGCTCGCTTTATGGATATTTCCCCCTACGTTTTTATAAAAGTAGGATTATAATATCCTTGAAAAGGTCTCAGCTGTTTAAAATTTCCAGGCTGGCGTGCAGCCGTTCCATTAAACAGTAATGTTTCATCCTCTGTATGCGTGTGCCGATTTCCATTGTAAAAGTCACATACTTTCCTATGTGTTCCCAATCTCCTGCTCTGATGGCCAGATAGCCCCAGTCTGCCATTCCTCCCACCTCTGCGTGCTTGTAGGAAATGTGCATGGTTGCACAATGAATTAAGGCGGCAAGTTTACCTAGTTTGTTGGCGTAGCTGAGTCATTTCACAAACAACTGCTTTTGGACAATGGCATTGAACTCCTCTCCAAAGACCTTTGTTTTATTATCCGTTGGTCAACCTTGTGTTATGGTCGGAGTAATGCCCCTCTCACACTAGCGCTAGGGCTCATTTAACCATGGATGCCACTGCCACCCCAATTTTTTATTATTTTAAGAGGCTGAAGTTAGGGGACCTAGATATGTTTAGTCATAGGCAAGAGGGGTCTGAGCTACAGACGCATGCAGTCTGAAGCAGCTTATACGCTAGATGACAGCAGCATTGACCATGGCAACTTTTTAGAGATGATCATTCTGCTGGGAAAGTACGACCTGTGTATGAAAGAGCATCTCACTGCCTGCATAGAGAAAAGCAGAAAACTTCATGAGTCAGGGTCAAGAGGAGGCAGAGGCTCTCTAATCACATCGAAAACGTCATTACCACTTTCCAACACAATGCAGGCCACCATACCAAGTGAAATCCAGGAAGCTGGTATGTTTTCAGTTCAGATTGACACTACGCAGGACATTACAACACAAGATCAAAGCTCTGTCAAAGTCAGGTATGTGACGAACGTCATCCATGAGAGGCTTGTGGCTGTGGTGAAATGCGAGGCACTGAGTGAAGTACTGGAAAACATGAAGCTTGACATCAGCAAGTGCATTGGCAATTCCACTGATGGAGACAGTATGCAAGGCCAGTATAAAGGCTTCTCTGCCCTGCTCTCTGCAACGTCCACCAATCAAGTGCATGTGTGGTGCTATGCACACGTTTCAAACCTTATTTTGGCAGACACAACAGAGAGTGTCTTGGCAAGTGGGTCACCTTTTTTCTCTTATTAACAACATAGCTGTGTTATTCCGTGAATCCTACCAGAGGATGAACATTTGGGAGAAGGAGAGCAAGGACCCAAGACACAGACATCTTGCTCCAATTGGAGAGACATGCTTGTGGGCTAAAGACAGTGCCTTAAAGAAGGTCTTTGGAGCTTTGGGAAATCCAGATGAGGTTCTGTATGTTGATGTCCTTCTCACTCTTTCAACCATACAAGATCTGAAAAACATCACCACTACTGCACGGGTCAAGGCACAAGGATACATTGAGGGGTTGCTGAAGTATGTAACAATACTTACAGCTCAGATATTCCTCAGAATATTTCAAGTCAACTCACCAGTCTCAAAATATTTTCAAACAAGTGGATGGACATTCTGTCTGTGTATCGTATGGTCAAGGCAGCTGCATACACATTTGTTCAGTGGGCCAACAGGAAGTTGCAGGAACAGGATGAGGAAACGGAGCTGGAGTTAGAGACCACTCTACCAATGAAAAGGTCTCGAAAGAAGAAAACCATGCCTGGAGAGATGGCACAAGATGAGACTTTTACTGGGGCAGAGAGTGCATACAGGATTGGTGTCCATAATCAAATTCTGGATACAGTTATAGATGGCATCCATCAGCGATTTCTGATTAATGGCACTTTGTATGCCGACATGGCTCTTCTGGACCCTAGAATCTTTAGTCAGCTAACATCCAGTGCCAGTGGCCTTCCACAGACAGCCCTTCAAGAACTAAGCGAATGTTTGATCAAATTTGACAGCAGAGCAACAGTGGCCAATTTACAGAGGTGAGCTCATGAGTCTGGCAGAACAGTGGACTAGGTTAAAACAATTGAGATTTGAAGAATACACAACCAAGACTATGAAGGATCATGGATCTGAAGGACATGAAGATGAGATGGTGAACGAGCTGTTCATCTTGCATGGACTGTCGTGTGTTGCTACTGTATTCTTAGTCATTTCTACCTATTGACCGACGCATACCACATCCTGGGCCTTGCTTACAAGTTCCTACTTACCCTGTCAGTAACCCAGGTAGCTTGTGAGCGGAGCTTCTCTACTCTGAAATTAATCAAGAGTAGGCTCAGGAGCACTATCTCAACAGCACCTGGAGGCTTTTATGCTCTTGACTACTGGCCCTGGGCAGTGACCTGGTTATACAGTAGATGGCATTGCTGAGAGAAGTGAGCTGCTGCAGAAATTGCTAATTGAAGGAGGAAGGAAATATGTTTATTTTATTCTGACTTGCCTACTCACCAGTCTTTTCACCATCACATGTCTTCCTGTGTTATTTATTTTACTGGTCAGATGGTTCCAGAGATTCTTGCCACCTTGCTGCCAGGGCCATTGTGCCAATATGTGCTCCTTCTAGCCAGCCTCCTCCTAAGAGCAACACATTCCTCTTGTTCTATTTTACACCTGTTTTACTAAAGTTATTGTTATAAATATTGTTCAGTAATCTTGTTTCCATAAAGTGTGGCGTGGGTTGTGTGGGTGGTGGTGTATCGCTGGGGGGGGGGTTTGGCGTCCCTGTACCTCTCCACACCATATTCATTCCTCAGACACCTCCCCATCTAGAAAATGGTTTGTGTGAACTCTCTCTAAGCTCTGTTTATACTTTCACTTTTACTCTGATTTAATCGTTCTATGATTTAATCGCTAATGAAGATAACAAAGTTAACTGTCCTCACCCTGACTGCACCTGCTATTTCCTGTCTCTTTATTTATTCAAACTTTAGAAAACTTCAGTAAAGGAATTCAATGCAACTGAATTTGCTACCTGCTACTGTCCTCCCTTCCACTGTTATACTGTTATGTTCAGCTCATAGGGTCTCCTGCTACTGTCCTCCCTTCATACTGTTATGTTCAGCTCATAGGGTCTCCTGCTACTGTCCTCCCTTCATACTGTTATGTTCAGCTCATAGGGTCTCCTGCTACTGTCCTCCCTTCATACTGTTATGTTCAGCTCATAGGGTCTCCTGCTACTGTCCTCCCTTCATACTGTTATGTTCAGCTCATAGGGTCTCCTGCTACTGTCCTCCCTTCATACTGTTATGTTCAGTTCATAGGGTCTCCTGCTACTGTCCTCCCTTCATACTGTTATGTTCAGTTCATAGTGTCTCCTGCTACTGTCCTCCCTTCATACTGTTATGTTCAGCTCATAGGGTCTCCTGCTACTGTCATCCCTTCATACTGTTATGTTCAGCTCATAACTTTTTTCTTTGTCTTTCTGTTGTCTGGTTGACAATCCCTCCTTCCCTCTCGCTCTGCAGTTATAATGTCACTGTTCCCAGCTCTTACTGACACTGTTCCCAGCTCTTACTGACACTGTTCCCAGCTCTTACTGACACTGTTCCCAGCTCTTACTGACACTGTTCCCAGCTCTTACTGACACTGTTCCCAGCTCTAACTGACACTGTTCCCAGCTCTTACTGACACGTACCCAAGAGACCTCTCAGGCCATTTACTATAAACAGCTCCTCACCCACTGAGCACCAGACGTCCATGGATGTTGAAATTTGCTCAGTCCACCCTGGCCTTGATGTTAACGTCCACAGATGGACTGGACTGTACTGAACACTACTGCACTGTACTGAACACTACTGCACTGTACTGAACACTACTGCACTGTACTGAAAACCACTGAACGCTACTGCACTGTACCGAACGCTACTGCACTGTACTGAAAACCACTGAACCGAACGCTATTGCGCTGTACTGAAAACCACTGTACCGAACGCTACTGCACTGTACTGAAAACCACTGAACCGAACGCTATTGCGCTGTACTGAAAACCACTGTACCGAACGCTACTGCACTGTACTGAAAACCACTGAACCGAACGCTATTGCGCTGTACTGAACACAACTGCACTGTACTGAACACTACTGCACTGTACCGAACGCTACTGCACTGTAACGAACTCTACCCTGCTCTTCTGTACTCTGCTGTGCTGCGCTGTGATGTCCAAACATGAGGAATATTATGCTGCATTTCTGTATAGTACAGATCAGGGATCCATGATGTACTTCCGTTACCAGGTGTAAATCCACTTCACTTTATGTAGTTCAATAACCAGAAGACATTTTTTTCAAACTCAAGGTGTGACGTCATAGCTGACACTACATTCATTCTGCAGACTTCATTGAATCTTAATTCGTTTAAGATATTTGAGTTTTTGGAAAAAGTGGTTGCATACATTTTTTTTTTACTGTAATTCCGTTACCAAAGTTTGCATCTGCACAGTTCTTCCACTGAATTAGTTTTAGTACATTTTTTAGTGGAAATAGGCCTTGTACATAGAGTTGTATGGTTTGTTTAACTTAGAAATCAAGGGTTTTAGTTTGTCATACTTTTTAAAGTGAAAAAGTTTAAGCGTGATTTCGTTACTGTGGAATTGCCTCGTTCAGTCTTGACCTGAAGGTTCACATTGTTTGCGTTGCAATTGTGAGATACTTGCAATGAGGTGGTTCATCTTCCAATGAGGTGGTTCATCTTCCAATGAGGTGGTTCATCTTCCAATGAGGTGGTTCATCTTCCAATGAGGTGGTTCATCTTCCAATGAGGTGGTTCATCTTCCAATGAGGTGGTTCATCTTCCAATGAGGTGGTTCATCTCCCAATGAGGTGGTTCATCTCCCAAAGAGGTGGTTGTGTAGACTGTGCTCCATCCCTGTTGCTATTCCAAATGAAACCTTGAACATTCTTTCATTTTGTTCCAGATATGGATGAGAGGCCATGTGTGCTGTCCAGCTAAGGGCATTGGTCGCCCCCGCCTGTGCACGCCGTGAGCATGTACCGCAGGAACGGTCTCTCGGATGGCGCCAGCATCAACTCCGCCTCCTCAGTGGTAAGAACAAGAACTGATTCTACTTCAACCACTCATATCTATGTACTGATCTGAACACACTGAATTGAAAGGTAGATAGCAACCTGTACTGATCTGAACACACTGAATGGAAAGGTAGATAGCAACCTGTACTGATCTGAACACACTGAATGGAAAGGTAGATAGCAACCTGTACTGATCTGAACACACTGAATGGAAAGGTAGATAGCAACCTGTACTGATCTGAACACACTGAATGGAAAGGTAGATAGCAACCTGTACTGATCTGAACACACTGAATGGAAAGGTAGATAGCAACCTGTACTGATCTGAACACACTGAATGGAAAGGTAGATAGCAACCTGTACTGATCTGAACACACTGAATGGAAAGGTAGATAGCAACCTGTACTGATCTGAACACACTGAATGGAAAGGTAGATAGCAACCTGTACTGATCTGAACACACTGAATGGAAAGGTAGATAGCAACCTGTACTGATCTGAACACACTGAATGGAAAGGTAGATAGCAACCTGTACTGATCTGAACACACTGAATGGAAAGGTAGATAGCAACCTGTACTGATCTGAACACACTGAATGGAAAGGTAGATAGCAACCTGTACTGATCTGAACACACTGAATGGAAAGGTAGATAGCAACCTGTACTGATCTGAACACACTGAATGGAAAGGTAGATAGCAACCTGTACTGATCTGAACACACTGAATGGAAAGGTAATCTGTTCCATTCATTTGATCTAGCACGTTGGTCAACTTCATCAAGCCCTTGAGTAGTTGAGTTAAGTAAGCTGACCGGATTAAACCCTTTGGTTGGCATCATCTCATTTTGTTAGGAAAATGTTTCTTAATCCTGGTCCTAGGGATGCACATTCTAGTTTTTGCTCTAGCACTAAACACACTTGATTCCACTAATCAACCCATCATGAAGTCTTTAGTTCAATCAGGTGTGTTAGTGCTATGACAAAAACAACAATGTGCACACCCCTTTGTGTCCCTAGGACGAGGATTGGTGAGCACTGTTTTAAGGTGTTCAACATGCACCAATCAATCTCTGGGGCATATCCCCAGCCCCCTCCCCACAACATGCACCAATCAATCTCTGGGGCATATCCCCAGCCCCCTCCCCACAACATGCACCAATCAATCTCTGGGGCATATCCCCAGCCCCCTCCCCACAACATGCACCAATCAATCTCTGGGGCATATCCCCAGCCCCCTCCCCACAACATGCACCAATCTATCTCTGGTGTTTTACTCTGGGAACTCAGGGAACCAGCAGCTCGGACTCTCTGGATGGGCCGGGCTTGGACTTCTCCAAGAGTTACGACGCTGTTGTGTTTGACGTGCTGAAGGTGACGCCCGAGGAGTTTGCTGTGAGTACAACCAAAGATTCCCAAAAGACATGTCTCCATGGAGATATTATATTACTTTATTTAATATGATATTCTGCTCAATGTGAAACTGGAGACTCTTCCTGATTTAGAGAAACATTAGACCTTGTGATGTACAGCAGCTCATTAACTGCACCAATTATGATTTAGAATGAATTATTTTCCTCTGTGGATGTCCTTCAGAGTAATCCACAGCCATTACTTCTCAACCTAGACATGCATTACTTGTTTTTTGGGGGTTTTTTGGCGGTTGAATGGAGTTTTCTTGTTATTTTAGGGCCAAATCACGTTGATGGATGCTCCAGTATTCAAAGCGATACATCCAGAGGTAAGAGGAAGACCCTGTTTCCTAACTATGTGTTATTGGAGAGGATGTTCAAAAGATCAAAGCTTACCTTGATTGATTAAGGACCTGTGTGTATTTGTCCACTTGATATGCATGATTGAGTGGGACGGAGGTTCAGTTGCTGTAAATCAAATGTCTGATCCAGACCAGACCATTTACAGGTGTTCTATTTCATGTCCTTAATAAATAATACTGGTTGCTATGGTACCTAGCCATCCTGTATTCACTTATGGCCCCCAAAAGGCTAGGGCCATATTTGACTGCATGTGTGGGTATGGATGTGAGTACGCAGACCCACAAGCTAAGATTATTTTGTGACCCCCACCCCCATCAGATACCCATCCCTGGTCTACCTGAAGGTCTGATGCCATGTTGATGAGCAGGGTCATATTATTCAATTTCTTGGTTCTACTTGATGAGTAATATCAGCAGTCAGGAATTCACTGTGTGTCTGCATGACGGATCAACCTCAGACATCACCTTTTCCTCCACTGATGCTGATGGTACACTATATTCTGTGTTGCAGCAAGTAATTTGATGTCTGTGTGATAGAAAAGAAAGTCCAAGGCACTGAGCAAGCAAACTATTACCCTTCAGCAGACATACTGAAGTGTCAGAAGGATGGAGTGGCAATGAAGATAAATGTATGCCGTCAATGGTTGGATTGGGGCGAAACACTCATTGGAAACCAGTGCATTTTCCAAACATGTTTGTTCCATTTTGCCAAGTCATGGCAGATCTGAGAGAGCACCTCAATCCTGACCTTGTGCAACGAGCTCCCTCCATACCTCTGACCTCACGCAATAAGCTCCCTCCATACCGCTGAGAAAATCCAGAAAAAGCTCAGTCTACGTGAGAAGACCGCGAGCGCGCTAAGGTTCCAGGCAGCCGTCACGTCTGAAGTGTAAAGTGCATGACGGCATTGGGTATCGTAATGAGGAACAGTCACAATGCGAAAATCGAGCAAAGTTCACTAATCAAATGCTTTGTTCCCATCCAACTCCTCTCCTCTGAGTAGGCCTGTTTAAAGAGGAGTGCAGAGGTTTATGTTGTTCTCATGAGTCAAGGCGGCCTTTTAATTGGAGCCAGTTCCTTGGTTATGCTCAAGACGCCAGAATCGCTGACAACTCTTCCAGCGAGATTCAAACACCTCCTTTTTGCCAATACGTAAACATTCAAAGGCAAAACTTTTAAAACCATTGTAATGATGAAATGAATACTACATTATTTCTTAAGTTTATTTGGACGTGGACAATGTCCATGACATGTTGCTCCAGATTTAGCTAATATGCGGTACATCTACAGGGATAGCAGCAGGATGTTTACAGCTGCTCAGTACTGTCTAGATGGAATAACCGCCTCGCTCCCTTTCTGCAGTGTCTAAAACTATCTTTTCACTTTTGGCTGAGCTCAATGCATAGTGTGACTGCATATCAACAAGACATGATGTGTTTTCCCCAACCCCTTGACAACCGTCTACTTTGATAACGTCAGTTATTTTGAAAAGAAAGTAGAGATACCTTGGTGTAGACGAAACGATAGTTGCCTGGAAATGCTTAGCAGACCACCTGGCATCGTTTCACAGATGATTGTTTCTAGACTTTTTGGGGGAACAAAATAACTTTTCAGGGTCAGTTCATATCTGTAGATCCTGTACAAGTGAGAGTGGGTCCAAATTGCTCTCAGGCAATGATGTAAATGCCCAGTTAAGACTAACCTCCCTGATGGTTTTTGGCCTTGTAAACTAGTCTCAAAATCCCACCTCAACACAGCCCTGAGGTGTTTTTTCAAATAGAGGGAATGTTTGGGAGAAGCCATAAAACGAATTCTTCTCCAAAGAATCTCAGCAGTTTTGGCCGTCCAATTATGAATGATGATATTAAACACTGGAAAAATCTGCTAATTAAAGTATCAATTTCCCAGCAGCCTAAACTCTAACAAGCCTGACTATTCCAACAGCAGAATAGGTGCCAGACTCCCTTGGGTTTCTCTATCTGGAATGACAAAATTGGCTTAGTAGCTTAGCTTAAACACAGATTGTTTTAACTAAAATAAGATATTCATTTAATAAATGTTGACAAAGTCCTTGAGTGAAAATTAACTCCTCGCTGACTACTGCCCTCTGTAAAACTTGCAATTAAAAACATCACTTTAATTGTAGTCACCTTATAAACTGCCTCTTCTTGTTAATACACTTTTGGCCCTAAAAATAAAAACAATTATGTTCAAATAATTAGTTGCTGGAAACCATTTCAGCCGGCTATCATGTTTTCCTATGGGGTAATGGATTGGAATAGGTACGCCTGTGGAGCCCAGGAAGAGTAGCTGCTGCTTCAGCAACAGCTAATGGTGATCCAAATAAAATACTAAATGATCCAAATAAAATATTGTATATTATAAAGTATTGTTTTTTTTTGTTCAGTCTCAAGTTCAGGAAGGTAGATATTTACATATACTGTAGGTAGGAATAAAGTGATTGGGCAACAGGATAGATATAATAAGCAGTAGCAGCAAATCAAAATCAGATTTGATCACATTCATATTTATCAGATGTTATTGCGGGTGTAGTGAAATGCTTTTGTTCCTAACTCCAACAGTGCAGTAGTATCTAACAATACACACAAATATAAAAGTAAAAGACTGGAATTAAGAAATATATAAATATTAGGATGAGCAATGTCGGAGTGGCATAGACTAAACGACAGTAGAATATAATACAGTATATACATATGAGATGCCCTCTGTAATGCCTTGCTGTCGGGTGTATAACTTTTTGAGGATCTGAGAGTAGGGCTGTGGTGGTCACGAAATTTTGTGAGCCGGTGATTTGTCATGCAAATAACTTTTCGGTCTCATGGTAATTTGACCGTTAACATAAACAAGCCTATGAACATATACATTTTTTTAAAAGTCTAATAAATCCATGTAATATAGCCTACAACTTCACAATAAACCCATTTAGAAGCATAATATGTAAGAAATGTAGTATATTTCAGTAGAACAGAATAGCCTACGTTATCCTGATCTGGCTATGCCAGATGGCTGTGAGCTACACTAGTTTATATAGCAGACAAGATTTGCTTAGAATTCCGTGGCATTATTTTAAAGTATGAAGAATACAATTGAACATAGCTGAATAAAATAGAAAGGATGTTTTCTCCAAACGGTTTGCGGAAGTGCGCACATGGGTCTATTCTGTATTGAGCGGTTAACACAGAAATATCTATTCCTATATGCTTCATTTAGAGTCGTTCTACAAACGTTGATGAGGATTTGAAAAAAGGTGCTTGAAAGGCATGTGCAGGCTCATTCCTAATTTGACAAGCGCTTGATAATACCTAGAATTTCACGGCGGCATCCCCCTTGTGTGAACGTAATGCACTCTAAATAAATCCACGCCTTTTGCAGCCAGTGGCCGTTGTGCCCTTCTCCCTGAGTGCTGAGCGCTCCATCACATAATCAGGTCTTTCTCACATGCTACAAGTGACGACAGACACATTGGGGACGCAACCGCTCGCGTCCTTATCCAATTCTGAGGTGCATATTGAAGATATCGGAAGAACTGTCCACATTTACTCTTCGTCATCCATCAAGATGAGTAGGCCTTACAAACAGCAAAAGCACTAGCCTATGTCATTCTACTATCCCCCATAGTATAAAAGTCTACCTACTCTATTGTCCGTTATACAGCTGAGGGAAGTAGCCATTATGCAGCTGATGGAAGTATCCATTATGCAGCTGAGGGAAGTATCCATTATGCAGCTGAGGGAAGTATCCATTATGCAGCTGATGGATGTATCCATTATGCAGCTGATGGATGTATCCATTATGCAGCTGAGGGAAGTATCCATTATGCAGCTGAGGGAAGTAGCCATTATGCAGCTGAGGGAAGTAGCCATTATGCAGCTGATGGATGTATCCATTATGCAGCTGAGGGAAGTATCCATTATGCAGCTGATGGATGTATCCATTATGCAGCTGAGGGAAGTATCCATTATGCAGCTGAGGGAAGTATCCATTATGCAGCTGAGGGAAGTAGCCATTATGCAGCTGAGGGAAGTATCCATTATGCAGCTGAGGGAAGTATCCATTATGCAGCTGAGGGAAGTATCCATTATGCAGCTGAGGGAAGTAGCCATTATGCAGCTGAGGGAAGTAGTGTAGGAAACTTTCAACAGGTGGTTGAGAATTATCCTTCATAGATTTGAATTCTGAGTTGTATCTTTTGCTCAACCTTTTAGTGATTGGGCATGGACTGATGATGACGTTGCACGTTACCCAGTTGGATAAATAAGTAAACGGATACTGTCTAGATCCTGTGCAATATACTGTCATGCATCCTAATGTGCTAGTCAATAGACACACACTCACTCCATTGGTCCCTCTCCAATTACTTAGTAACCTACTGACTCCATTGGTACTTAATGTGTTCATACAGATGTAAAGAGAGGTTTAAGTCACCTAGGATTTTCAGTTTTTCTAAACCGCTCACTATTATTCATGCAGTAATTTGTTTCGTTAATGTATCTAACTTCATGCCTAAATGCTACAATTATTTCAAGATGTATAAATCTTAACTGCTGCCCATTTATCATTTAGGGCATCAGCCTTCTGGAAGTAATTTCAGAACCTTGGCGGTTTGAGCAAATTCACAAGGCAACGCAACATCTGTAAAACTAATGCTGTCATGACAACAGGGATTTGAGAGACTGAAGATAGTTTTGTGTCCTGGGGGTGAGAAGTACCACTAAAGAGTTTAACCTTGGCCTTAAGATCTGTCAATATTGACTAGCTGTTACAGTTTTACAGATATTTCGTAAAAACATTGATTTCTTGTAGTAGATCATGAACACCTGCTCGTCGAACATCTCATTCCCAAATCATGGGCATTAATATGGAGTTGTTCCCCCCTTTGCTGCTATAACAGCCTCCTCTCTTCTGGGAAGGCTTTCCACTAGATGTTGGAACATTGCTCCGGGGATTTGCTTCCATTCAGCACACAAGCGTTAGTGAGGTCGGGCACTGATGTTGGGCGATTAGGCCTGGCTTGCAGTCTGCATTCAAATTCATCAAAAATGTGTTAGAAAGTGTTGAGGTGAGGGCACTGTGCAGGCCATTTCTGTATGGACCTCGCTCCCAAGTGGCGCAGAGGTCTAAGGCACTGCATCTCAGTGCTAGAGGCGTCACTACAGACACTCTTGGTTTGTATCCAGGCTGTATCACAACCAGCCGTGATTGGGAGTCCCATAGGGCGGCGCAAAATTGGCCTAGCGTCGTTAGAGTTTGGCTGGTGTAGGCCGTCATTGTAAATAAGAATTTGTTCATAACTGACTTGCCTAGGTTAAATAAAGGTTAAATAAAATTGTAAACGGGCATTGTCATGCTGAAACAGGAAAGGACCTTCCCCGAACTGTTGCCACAAGGTTGGAAGCACAGAATCGTCTAGAATGTCATTGTATGCTGCAGCAATAAGATTTTCCTTCACTGGAACTAAGGGGCCTAGCCCAGACCATTATTCCTCCTCCACCAAACTTTACAGTTGGCATTATGCATTGGGGCAGGTAGCGTTCTCCTGGCATCTGCCAAACCCAGCTTCATCCATCAGACTGCCATATGTTGAAGCGTGGTTCATCACTACAGAGAATACGTTTCCACTGCTCCAGATTCCAATGGCTGCAAGCTTTACACCACCCCAGCCGACGCTTGGCATTGCCCATGGTGAATTTAGGCTTGTGTGCGGCTGCTCGCCATGGAAACCCATTTCATGAAGCTCCCGAGTTGTTGTGCTGACGTTGCTTCCAGAGGCAGTTTGGAACTCTGTAGTGAGTGTTGCAACTGAGGATAGACGTTTTTTACACACTACGTGTTTCAACACTCTGCGGGCCTGTTCTGTGAGCTTGTGTGACTTACCACTTCATGGATGAGCCGTTGTTGCCCCAAGACGTTTCCATTTCATAATATCAGCACTTACAGTTGACCGGGTCAGCTCTAGCAGGGCACAAATTTGACAAACTGACTTGTTGGAAAGGTGGTATCCTATGACGGTGGCACATTGAAAGTCACTGAGCTCTTAAGCACAGGCCATTCGACTGAAAATATTTGTCTAAGAAGAATGCATGGCTGTGTGCTCGATTTTATACATCTGTCAGCAACTGGTGTGGCTGAAATGGCCGAATCCACTGATTTGATGGGGTGCCCATACATTTGGCCATGTGTATTTTAGACCTGCGGAACCAAACATTGATTGCTTGTAATAAATCTAGATATTTCAATTCAAGCTCTGTATGAGAATCATGCCATTTTTGCCATGATGGTGGAAATAGGGAGCTCTATTTCCTCCGCTCGTTCCATCGTCTCTGGGGTCCCTCAGGGTTCGTGTCTTGGCCCTGTCTTGTTTTCCTTATATATGCTCCCTCTGGGATTAATCTGTCAAAAGCATGGTGTGGCATACCATTGTTATGCAGATGACACCCAATTGTATCTTCCTTTGAAATTGAATGACATCTCAAAATGGTCAGCTTTGCTTGACTGTCTGGACGAAATAAAGCTGTGGATGGCATCAAGTTTCCTTCAGCTGAACGAATCCAAATTCGAAGTGGTGATTTTTGGCCCACCAAAGCTAGCAAAACAGATTGCACTTGACTTGGGCCCTTTGGCCTCTAATGTTAATACTCAGGTGAGGAACCTTGGTGTGATTTTTGACTCCGAACTAAAATTCGATAAACAAGTAAATGCTGTGGTTAAGGGCAGCTTTTTTCAATTGAGGGGCATTGCCAAATTGAAAGGCTTCCTGTCTTTCAAAGACATGGAAACTGTGATCCATGCATTTATTTCGTCCAGATTGGATTATTGTAATTCTCTTTATTTGGGGTTGTCTAAGAAGTTGCTTTCACGGCTGCAACTGGTTCAGAATGCTGCGGCCAGACTGTTGACTGGTACCAGGAAATGTTCCAGTATCTCTCCGGTGCTGGCTTCTTTGCACTGGCTTCCTGTGGAGTATAGGGTGCATTTCAAGGTCCTCTTAATGGTTTTTAAAGGTTTACATGGGCTTGCCCCTGTATATATCTCTAGTTTGTTACAGCATCATGTTGCTGCTAGACCACTAAGATCATCTCAAAGCTTCATTTTAAATGTTCCAAAATCTCGGTTAATAACCAAGGGAGATCGTGCCTTTGCGGTAGCAGCACCGCGTCTTTGGAATAGTCTCCCATTACACATTAAATCCTGTGATTCCGTCGAGTGTTTTAAATCTAGGCTGAAGACCCATCTCTTTTTTTGGTGTTTTGTTTTATGGTGTATTTGTCTATATGTTTTGTACAGTTGGGTCTGTAAAGCACTTTGGTCAACTCGTGTTGTTTTTAAATGTGCTTTAGAAATAAAAAATGATTGATTGATAATCCCTTTTTATTGAGCCTTTTAGAAGATACTCAAGTAGCAACAAAGCAATGGATAACCAGTTAAAGAATCTCATCACAGCAGGAATATATGTGACTCACCACCTGGATTCTGTCTTATGTAACAACATTTGAATTTCTGTTTTTTTACATTGCATAAAAGTAGAGACTCGACAAAGATATATCATACACTACAGTTGAGGAACAATGGGAAAGTAATTCTTCTTTGAAAGTTGATAAACTTGTAAACTCACTTTTGAGAAAAAGGCCTTTGAATGTTTTGGTACATAGTGACGAACTCTCCTTTGTCTCCACCCATTCAGCATCGTTCACACCCTCTTAAGCCTTAGCCCCACCCATCTCTTTAAGGTCATAGATGGGTAAGTACTTTATTGATCCCCGAGGGGAAATGTCCATGTGCTAAACAGTGAGTAGTGTAGTATAGATTAAGACTAAAAGTGGTAGTAGCCTACAATAAGGAGACATTCCAGGTAAACAAAGTTGCAAAACTCCCTGATCCTCTGAAAAAATATAAGTTTGTCTAGCTGTGTCCAGTCCAGGTGGTGCTTGTACATGCAAACCATCTATGGGAGGAAGGATGTTCACCTCCCATGTTTATATCAGAAGAATAACCTCATACAGTCCAATGAAAATGATTTCCTCCTGAAGTGCTGGTACTGCTCGATCTGTGGCAGCGGCCTGAATTACAGAGTCAGGTGTTGTTGCCTTCTGTTTAGACGTGTAACGTTAACCTTAGCTAGCTAAAAAAATTACTATAATCACTGACTATAAAGTAACATTACTAGCAACGCAAACTGATTTGTCGGAATCAGGTCACATATTAGAGTGAACTAAAATAGAAGTCCTCTGAATGCTTTGCCGACTTTTCACACCCTGTCATTGTTTGGGTGCCACGTATCCCAGTGGTTGCTTGTTTTTAATGTATAGCAATTTTCTGGATGACTGTTAGTTTAGACTTTAGGTAACTTCCACATTGTTATAGTGAAATATCACATTTTATTGTGTGTTGTCTCAGTCTGTCTTTGTCACCATAAGTCTAAACTATTTGTTTACTTCCTACTCACCTGCAAACTATTATGTACTCGGGGTGTGAAAAATGTGGTATACAGTTAATTCAGTACCAAGTGATGCTGCAGGGAAGGACCCTGTTAATACAGAGTGGGTATTGACTTTTTCCACATTTTGTTACATTACAGCCTTATTCTAAAATGTATTAAATTGTTTTTCCCTCATCAATCTAAACACAATACCCAATAATGACCGAGCAAAAACAGTAAAAAAAACCCGGAAATATCACATTTACATAAGTATTCAGACCCTTTACTCAGTACTTTGTTGAAGCACCTTTGGCAGCGATTACAGCCTTGAGACTTCTTAGGTATGACGCTACAAGCTTGGCACACCTGTATTTGGGAAGTTTCTCCCATTCTTCTCTGCAGATCCTCTCAAGCTCTGTCAAGTTGGATGGGGAGCATAGCTGCACAGATATTTTCAGGTCTCTCCAGAGATGTTTGATCGTGTTCAAATCCGGGCTCTGGCTGGGACACTCAAGGATATTCAGAGACATGTCCTGAAGTCACTCCTGCGTTGTCTTGGCTGTGTGCTTAGGGTCTTGGTCCTGTTGGAAGGTGAACCTTCGCCCCAGTCTGAGGTCCTGAGCGCTCTGGAGCAGGTTTTCATCAAGGATCTCTCTCTACTTGGCTCCGTTCATCTTTGCCTCAATAAATACCTGTTTTCGCTTTGTCGTTATGTAATCCATTTTAGAATAAAGTTGAGACTTAACAAAATGTGGAAAAAGTCAAGAGGTCTGAATACATTCCGATGGCACTGTATAGAACATATTGTATTTACAATGGCTCCACATGTTGTCCAACCCCTCGCAGTAAGAGCTTTCTGTGAAAAAAGAATCCACCCTCTACTGTACAGTACATGTGGCTTAAATTCAGAAGTTATTTTCTCTAATGCTCACTTCTACCTACTGACCTACCTACCTACATACCTACGTACGTTCCTACGTACGTACCTACGTACGTACGTGAGTGTTTAGGCACACAACTCTGTGGTAAGTCTTGAAGTGAGACGTCTCAGGCCTATGAGATTTACGAAAACCTGCTGATTCAGGGGGAAAGAGTTGTAACTCTTAAATCTGCTCACCATACGGCCCGTCCTATAAAGTCTGAAGAATAGATGGAGGGGAAGTCTATATAAATATGATTATTCATACCTGAGGTGAACCTAAGAGATCAAACATCAAAGTCAGCGAGCAGAATTTCCTATAAAGGGAAAGGAGTTCACTGTTAAGACGTGCCGTCTCCTCCCAACATGGAAACATTCTGAATGTTCCAGGACTTGGAATGAGACTAATGAAGGAAGTGGGAAATTCCCACTAAATGTGTGGGAGGAAGTAGTGTGTCTCTGTGTGAAAAGTCTGCATCATTACCCTGAAACCAGAATGTACAGTCGTGGCCAAAGGTTTTGAGAATGACACAAGTATTGGTCTCCACAAAGTTTACTGCTTCAGTGTTCTTAGAACTTTATGTCAGTAGTTACTATGGTAACACGGAAGTATAATTACAAGTATTCCATAAGTGTCAAAGGCTTTCATTGACAATGACATTCAGTTTATGCAAAGGGTCAATATTTGCAGTGTTGACCCTTCTTTTTCAAGACCTCTGCAATCCGCCCTGGCATGCTGTCAGTTAACTTCTGGGCCACATCCTGACTGATGGCAGGCCATTCTTGCATAATCAATGCTTGGAGTTTGTCAGAAGTTGTGGGTTTTTGTTTGTCCACCCGCCTCTTGAGGATCTACCACAAGTTCTCAATGGGATTAAGGTCTGGGGAGTTTCCTGGCCATGGACCCAAAATGTTGATGTTTTGTTCCCTGAGCCACTTAGTTATCACTTTTGCCTTATGGCAAGGTGCTCCATCATGCTGGAAAAGGCATTGGTCGTCACCAAACTGTTCTTGGATGGTTGGGAGAAGTTGCTCTCTGAGGATGTGTTGATACCATTCTTTATTCATGGCTGTGTTCTTAGGCAAAATTGTGAGTGAGCCCACTCCCTTGGCTGAGAAGCAACCCCACACATGAATAGCCTGAGGATGCTTTACTGTTGGCATGACACAGGACTGATGGTAGCGCTCACCTTGTCTTCTCCGGACAAGGTGTTTTCCGGATGGCCCAAACAATCAAAAAGGGGATTCATCAGAGAAAATGACTCTACCCCAGTCCTCAGCAGTCCAATCCCTGTACCTTTTGCAGAATATCAGTCTGTCCCTGATGTTTTTCCTGGAG
This sequence comes from Thymallus thymallus, assembly GCA_023634145.1. Taxonomy (NCBI): domain Eukaryota; kingdom Metazoa; phylum Chordata; class Actinopteri; order Salmoniformes; family Salmonidae; genus Thymallus; species Thymallus thymallus. The sequence continues at coordinate 3,400,007 of CM042403.1, read as the reverse complement.
AGAAGTGGCTTCTTTGCTGCCCTTCTTGACACCAGGCCATCCTCCAAAAGTCTTCCTTGCAGATAACCAAGGTTGACAGAGGAAGAACAATAATTTCAATCACCATCTTCCTTTTAAAGCTTCCAGTCTGTTATTCTGACTCAATCAGCATGACAGAGTCTCCAGCCTTGACCTCGTCAACACTCTCACCTGTGTTAACGAGACAATCACTGACACGATGGCAGCTGGTCCTTTTGGTCCAACATAAAACAAAATCCTCTACCTGGGTATTGTCTGGAGTACAGTTAAAGGGAAGGGTGAGGGAGAGTCCTCAGTTAAAGGGGAGGGTGAGGGAGAGGCCTCAGTTAAAGGGGAGTGTGAGGGGAAAGGCCAGAGATCCTGGAGTGGAAAACGTGAGCCACGTTCGTGTGGATGTTGATAACAGGTGGCAGATTAAGACCCTCCCGGTCTGTATGATTTTTCATGATTTTTCAGCACCGGAGTAACTTACCAGTTAAAGCAACACGTTGTGTGAATGTCTTGAAGTCCATAATCTTGGTGATCCCTCCTGTTTTCTGTAATTAGCTGTGTGCTATTTATTAGCTGTTGCTAACCCCAACCTGGAGAGGCCCTCAGGCCCCAGTGTATTGTTAAGTTGGCTCTTATTTATGGTTGAATTGTTAGAGGATCTTGGCTCAATGGTTCCTCATAGAAAACCAAGGGGAAAATGTGATATAAAAAAAATTATTTAAACTCCCCAGCCTTCCTGTATACAGCCTTGGGGGACGCGGTTATGTTGTTTTATTTTTCCAGAGGAACATCATTTGGCTTAACATCTCCCTGCAGACTTGCTTGCCTGTGATATCGGAACATCTGTTTAAAATATTTGGTGGAAAGGAAGGACAGAGTGGATTGAGGTGGAACTATCGAGTTCCGTTGCACTTGGAAGACTTATGTTTATGGTTAGTTTTGACACTGCAATTAACGCTATGTGACAGTCCATAATGGTCCGTGATATCAATTAATTAATGCCAGTTTTGGGCGTCTTCATTCGTATAAAGTGAATATCAAATAAATTATATCTTCTCACTGCCACCAAATGGCATGTATAGGTTTCTGTTAATGAAAATAATCAATGTGAATTAAATAATTGGTTAGTAAAAAGAATTGAAACTAGATCATGTGTTCAAAGCTGTGGGGAAAACCACCATATTTATTAAGTCAGATGTGCATACGCGTGGCTTTTCGGTTCTTCACATAACCGAAGATCACGTCCTTACAAGGCTTTACTGTGCTCTTCAGATAGTTTCCAACTGATTTGTGCTATTTAGCACGACATCTCTATGCACCTTGAAATTAATTCCCATCATTGCTCCTCCTGTAGTTTCTTATACTGTGCCTTCAGAAAGTTTTCACACACCTTGACGTTTTCCACATTTTGTTGTTACAGTGGTATTAAAATGGATTTAATTGTAATTTTTTTGTCAACGATGTACACAAAATACTCTGTCAGTGGAAGACAAATTCTAACAATTGTAAAAAAATATATATATGATGAATAAAACACTAATATATATATATATATATATATATTGATTAGATAAGTATTCAACCCCCTGAGTCAACACATGTTAGAATCAACTTTGGCAGTGATTACAGCTGTGAGTCTTTCTGGGTAAGTTCCAAAGAGCTTTGTACATCTTGATTGTACAATATTAGCTCATTTATTATTTTTTCAATTCTTCAAGCTCTGTCAAGTTGGTTTGTTGATCATTCTTAGACAGTCATTTTCAAGTCTTCAAGCCTCCAGTTCTGTCAGGAGGAATGGGCCAAAATTCACCCAACTTATTGTGGGAAGTTTGTGGAAGGCTACCTGAAACATTTGACCCAAGTTAAACAATTTAAAGGCAATGCTACCAAATACTAATTGAGTGTATGTAAACTTCTCACCCACTGGGAATGTGATGAAAGAAATAAATCATTCTCTCTACTATTATTCTGACATTTCACATTCTTAAAATAAAGTGGTGATCCTAACTGACCTAAGACTGGGAATTTTGACTAGGATTAAATGTCAGGAATTGTGAAGAACTGAGTTTAAATGTATTTGGGTAAGGTGTTTGTAAACCTCCGACTTCAACTGTATAATTGTATGTGTCTTGCCATAACAAAGGGGTTGAATACTTATGGGCTCAAGACCTTTCAGTTTTTCATTTTGAATTAATTTCTAACAATAAAAAAAACAAAAAACAATAGCACTTTGGCATTATGGGGTGTTGTGTGTAGGCCAGTGGCGACAAATCTTAATTTAATCCAATTTGTAACACAACAAAATGTGTAAATGTTCATTGTTGAGTCAGCCATAACATTGATTGTGTGTTGTTTGTGTTGCAGGAGCTGGCTAGTTGTGGATGGAACAGGAAGGAGAAACACCGTCTGGCGCCCAACGTGGTGGCGTTTACCCGGAGGTTCAACCAGGTGAGTCCTTCAGGGATTCTTATGAGGAAACGTGTGTTTATGTTGAATCATAGGTTCATAAATAAGTTCACAACATACATAGGGATGTTTAGGTAGATGAGTCCTTCTGAACCGGTTTCTTTACATCATGTTTCAGGGTTAGTTTTTTTTCTTCTGTTCGTTTCCTGAATTCAACAGTCAAATGTGTTTTTTTCACTATCTTTTATATATATTTTATGAAAGTACCATATAAAAGGTAGGTTATTCATACATTTCTGGTGCTTTTTCTTCATGTTAGTTGCATGATGGTCTTCATAACGTGATGCATGTAACCTTGTTCCTCAGGAGCTTGTAGAGGAAGAAGGAAATGAGATTTGTTTGTCAAGAGAAACCTACCCCTTAGGTGAAATGTGTAGAGTTGAGGTTGCGGAGCAGTGGGCCTACCTTTTCCTTCCTCCCTTGATGATGTAATATCCTGCCCTCTCTTCACCTCATCTCCCACCTCTCTAATCCCAGGGGCATCACTGAACAAAAATGAAACCAGACATTATTTGGTCTACCCTCATCATCGTTGGTAGAAGGATGATAACCTTAATAGGTGTTTGGTAATGGAACACACTGTTATTAATAGGTGTTTGGTAATGGAACACACTGTTATTAATAGGTGTTTGGTAATGGAACACACTGTTATTAATAGGTGTTTGGTAATGGAACACACTCTCATTAATAGGTGTTTGGTAATGGAACACACTCTTATTAATAGGTGTTTGATAATGGAACTCACTGTTATTAATAGGTGTTTGGTAATGGAGTACACTGTTATTAATAGGTGTTTGGTAATGGAACACACTCTTATTAATAGGTGTTTGGTAATGGAACTCACTGTTATTAATAGGTGTTTGGTAATGGAACTCACTGTTATTAATAGGTGTTTGGTAATGGAACTCACTGTTATTAATAGGTGTTTGGTAATGGAGTACACTGTTATTAATAGGTGTTTGGTAATGGAACACACTCTTATTAATAGGTGTTTGGTAATGGAACACACTCTTATTAATAGGTGTTTGGTAATGGAACTCACTGTTATTAATAGGTGTTTGGTAATGGAACTCACTGTTATTATTGGTGTTTGGTAATGGAGTACACTTATTAATAGGTGTTTGGTAATGGAACTCACTGTTATTAATAGGTGTTTGGTAATGGAGTACACTGTTATTCCGTGATCTACTCTTTTTTTCACAATAATTCAAACCACCCGTGCCAAAGCATTTTCAGACATGAAAGACAGTTAAAATATGTAAAATGTTACACCAGACAACAGATACATACAGTTGAAGTCGGAAGTTTACATACACTTAGGTTTTAGTCATTAAAACTCATTTTTCAACCACTCCACAGATTTCATGTTAACAAACTATAGTTTTGGCAAGTCGGTTAGGACATCTACTTTGTGGATGACACAAGTAATTCTTCCAACAATTGTTTACAGACAGATTATTTCACTTATAATTCACTATATCACAATTCCAGTGGGTCAGAAGTTTACATACACTAAGTTGACTGTGCCTTTAAACAGCTTGGAAAATTCCAGAAAATGATGTCATGGCTTTAGAAGCTTCTGATAGGCTAATTGACATCATTTGAGTCAATTGAAGGTGTACCTGTGGATGTATTTCAAGGCCTACCTTCAAACTCAGTGCCTCTTTGCTCGACTTCATGGGAAAATCAACAGAAATCAGCCAAGACCTCAGAAAAAAAAGTCTGGTTCATCCTTGGGAGCAATTTCCAAACGCCTGAAGGTATCACGTTTATCTGTACAAACAATAGTACGCAAGTATAAACACTATGGGACCATGTAGCCGTCATACCGCTCAGGAAGGAGACTTGTTTTGTCTCCTAGAGATTAACGTACTTTGGTGCGAAAAGTGCAAATCAATTCCAGATCAACAGCAAAGGACCTTGTGAAGATGCTGGAGGAAACAGGTACAAAAGTATCTTAATCCACAGTAAAACGAGTCCTATATCGACATAACCTGAAAGGCCCCTCAGCAAGAAAGAAGCCACTGCTCCAAAACCATAAAAAAGCCAGACTACGGTTTGCAACTGCACATGAGGACAAAGATCGTACTTTTTGAAGAAATGTCCTCTGGTCTGATGAAACAAAAATAGAACTGTTTGGCCATAATGACCATTGTTATGTTTGGATGAAAAAGGGGGAGGCTTGCAAGCCGAAGAACACCATCCCAACCGTGAAGCACGGGGGTGGCAGCATCATGTTGTGGGGGTGCTTTGCTGCTGGAGGGACTGGTGCACTTCACAAAATAGATGGCATCATGAGGAAGGAAAATTATGTGGATATATTGAAGCAACATCTCAAGACATCAGTCAGGAAGTGAAAGCTTGGTCGCAAATGGGTCTTCCAAATGGACAATGACCCCAAGCATACTTCCAAAGTTGTGGCAAAATGGCTTAAGGACAACAAAGTCAAGGTATTGGAGTGGCCATCACAAAGCCCTGACCTCAATCCTATGGAACATTTGTGGGCAGAACTGAAAAAGTGTGTGCGAGCAAGGAGACCTACAAACCTGACTCAGTTACACCAGTTCTGTCAGGAGGAATGGGCTAAAATTCACCTAACTTATTGTGGGAAGCTTGTGGAAGGCTACCTGAAACGTTTGACCCAATTTAAATGCAATGCTACCAAATACTAATTGAGTGTATGTAAACTTCTGACCCACTGGGAATCTGATTAAAGAAATAAAAGCTGAAATAAATCATTCTCTCTACTATTATTCTGACATTTCACATTCTTAAAATAAAGTGGTGATCCTAACTGATCTAACACAGGGAATTTTTACTAGGATTAAATGTCAGGAATTGTTGAAGAACTGAGTTTAAATGTATTTGGCTAAGGTGTACGTAAACGTCCGACTTCAACTGTGTTTACAATACAACATTCATATGTATGTGTGTGTAGAGTGCATGTCTTATCATATGTGTCTGTTCCTGTGTGTGTTTCTTCAAAGTCCTCATTGTTCCATAATGTGTACTTTTTATAAATGTTTGTATTGATTTTTAAAAATCTAATTTTATGCATGAGTTACTTGATGTGGAATAGAGTTCCATGTAGTCATGGCTCTATGTAATACTGTACGCCTCCCATAGTCTGTTCTGGACTGTGAAGAGACCTCATTAGGGGGATGCATGGGTGTCCGAGCTGTGTGTCGGTGGTTCAAACAGACAGCTCGGTGCATTCAACATGTCAATACCTCTCACAAATACAAGTAGTAATGAAGTCAATCTCTCCTCCACTTTGAGCCAGGAAAGATTGACATGCATATTAATGTTAGCTCTCCGTGTACATTTAAGGGCAAGCCGTGCTGCCGTCTTCTGAGACCATTTTGTTTTCCCAAGTCCCTCTTTGTGGCACCTGACCACACGACTGAACAGTAGTCCAGATGTGACAAAACCAGAGCTTGTAGGACCTTCCTTGTTGATAGTGTTGTTAAGAAGGCAGAGCAGCACTTTATTATGGACAGACTTCTCCCCATCTTAGCTACTGTTGTATCAATATGTTTTCACCATGACAGTTTACAATCCAGGGTTAGTTACCTCAACTTACTCAATTTCCACATTATTCATTACAAGATGTAGTTGAGGCTTAGGTTTTAGTGACTGATTTGTCCCAAATACAATACTGTTAGTTATTGAAATATTTAGGACTAACTTATTACTTACCACCCATTCTGAAACTAACTGCATCTCTTTAAGTGTTACAGTGGGTAGTTAAAATGTTTCTATCATTAAATAGTGGGTAGTTAAAATGTTTCTATCATTAAATAGTGGGTAGTTAATGTTTCTATCATTAAATAGTGGGTAGTTAAAATGTTTCTATCATTAAATAGTGGGTAGTTAATGTTTCTATCATTAAATAGTGGGTAGTTAATGTTTATATCATTAAATAGTGGGTAGTTAATGTTTCTATCATTAAATAGTGGGTAGTTAAAATGTTTCTATCATTAAATAGTGGGTAGTTAATGTTTCTATCATTAAATAGTGGGTAGTTAATGGGTAGTTAATGTTTCTATCATTAAATAGTGGGTAGTTAATGTTTCTATCATTAAATAGTGGGTAGTTAATGTTTCTATCATTAAATAGTGGGTAGTTAATGTTTCTATCATTAAATAGTGGGTAGTTAAAGTTTCTATCATTAAATAGTGGGTAGTTAATGTTTCTATCATTAAATAGTGGGTAGTTAATGTTTCTATCATTAAATAGTGGGTAGTTAATGTTTCTATCATTAAATAGTGGGTAGTTAATGTTTCTATCATTAAATAGTGGGTAGTTAATGTTTCTATCATTAAATAGTGGGTAGTTAATGTTTCTATCATTAAATAGTGGGTAGTTAATGTTTCTATCATTAAATAGACAGCAGTTCTTGTCACAGTGATAGCCAGTTGACCTGCGTTACATGCAAAGTTAATTTATATTTTCCAGTGAAAACTGAAAACCAGAGCTTTTGCTTCCACATGATAAAGTAATCAGCCTTAGAACGGAATGAAACTGTTGGATGTAGGTGAAAAGGGCAAGTTGTTGTCAAAGGTTTGGATTCATCATGCGTCTCTCCTTGTGTTCTCATGTTCACATGGGTGAAATAACTCTGTGGTTTCCAGAAAGCCGTCATCTCCAGTACACACACAATACCACTGCAAATGCCTTTGTTAAACTCATTTGGGGTTTGGAAGGCTCTGCCAGGCTAAGCCCATGTGGAGGGCACACCGTGTTTGCGGTACAATTACAATCAAGGAAACCTAATGGGTTTCCATGTCTAGTGTTATTGTCGGTTTTGCTTCAGATTTTCTTCCCGTTTTTGTGTGGGTAAATTCAGAAATGAGTTCTCCTTAAGCTAGTGGTTTTTGTCAATTGAATTTCCCTCCAGTGGGAAAGCCTGTAAGGAGATCCAGGACCAGACCTTGTAGAGGGTTGATCCTCTGTTGCCTGACCCATTTCTGACAAGACATGCACAGACTCCAGCTGCTATCGCTTTTAATCGCCAAGTTAATGATGAGTGACTACCGTTCACTAACCACAGTGTTAAGTGAGTGATTCTCACTAGTGCCTCTAATCTGATCACCTACAATGGCTATTTAGAGTTCAAAATAAATGTGAAGAGGTAGGCCTATTCATTCCTGGTTAGTCCTACCCACATCCATACCCTTGTGACAGAGGATCATTAATATATATATATTTTTTTTTTTTAAAGAAAAAAGAAATCGCTGCATTGGGTGGAGAGAAGATTTAGCAATTTTAATGTCTCATTTCCTGCAATTCTACACATTTTGCCATAGTGCCATTTTTAATATGATAACTGATGATCAATGGGCCCCACCCCGGTCGGTAATGCGACCATGCTTACTAAAAGTTTAGATAGCTGGTCGCTAGACTAATTTACCATTCTGAAAAACATGTAGGTGACATGGGCTGACTGAGTGACTACTGACGTACAACCACATTTAGAAATATCACCTTGTGTTTTCTAACTCAACAGGAAGTTGAGACCCATGAGGGAGTTCTTATATATACTTTATTTGTAATTATGTAATTATTACATAATTACAAATAGTCTTAGACTTTTCATTTTTGTGGATGAAACTACAAAAGAGAGGCAGCCAGTTGCCCGTCCCTGTTCTAGGCTAATGGTTTGGACAGCAATTCAACTCATAGTAGAAATTCAACTCATAGTAGAAATTCAACTCATAGTAGAAATTCAACTCATAGTAGAAATTCAACTCATAGTAGAAATTCAACTCATAGTAGAAATTCAACTCATAGTAGAAATTCAACTCATAGTAGAAATTCAACTCATAGTATTCAAGGGATAAGGTAAACTAGTAGCGAACTTGTGAATGTCACATCCCAGACCTGAGCATGAGTACGTTATGTTGACATCCCAGACCTGAGCATGAGTACGTTATGTTGACATCCCAGACCTGAGCATGAGTACGTCATGAGTACGTCTGAGCAGAAATGATTCTCTCAATAAAATTAGTGGGACAAAAGTTAGGACACAAAATCTCTCCCTACATTTTTTTTGTTGTTCTATTGCACACGACTTGCTAGTTATTGAGTGATTGCTTCCTACAAGAGCACAAAACGTGGACATTTCTAGACATCTTTGAGAAGCTAGTCAGGTAAAGCGCTTTTTTTTTTTTATCTTAATGGGGCAGTGTTGTATTTTGAGACAGGCTTGAATAAGCTAAGTAGGCAGAGAGTAACATAATCTGGTAGCATCATGTGTCTCATTCTCTGTAATAATGCATTTTATTTTATTTTAAAAGGTTTTTCACCTTGTCGGCTCAGGTATTCGAACCAGCGACCTTTCGGTTAATTAAACAGGTTAACAGCCACACATTGGCTGCTACTGTAGGCTGAATGGTATAAACAGCTATTTCCATGTAAAAATGTTATGGGATGCATTTTCTCCATTGTTTATGATGGTAGGCCACAGTAGCCTACTTGACCGCTGTTAAAACTTTCACTTAAAGAGTGTATTATTGTTCACAATAAAGTGCACTGGAAGCTGCAGTGATATCACATTTCTTTTCATGGAACATTGGTTCTAAGGGCTAAAATTAAGTTTGGATTTGTTGTCGTGGTCTTAAGGCACCCATGTGGCCTGCTGGCCGCCCCCACGGAATTTTCCATCGTTGTCTAATTGAAAATAATACCATCCGGTTTCATCCTGCTGTCATGAGTGGGTAATGTGACCACAGCATTAGGCTGACGTCTATATGGTATGCGTCTTTTGATACTGCTCCCATATGTATATTCAGTAATTATGTACTTCTTGTTTTGCAGGTTAGCTTTTGGCTGGTGAGAGAAATTTTGACTGCCCAGACACTGAAGATCAGAGCAGAAATACTGAGCCATTTTGTCAAAATAGCCAAGGTGAGTTCGCTACATCAGACCACTTGGCCACCGAGAATATTGGCTCTAGGGGGAATGAGAAAATTAACCCCACTGTTAGACTTCAGCAACACAGTCAAAAACCTAAGTCTTCCTAGTATCCTCTGCTTATTGACCAGTGGGAGGGCTGCTCAACACACACACACACACACACACACACACACACACACACACACACAGAGACACAATTGTCACACAAAGTACAGATTTTAAAAGAATACACTGAATAACAACACAGAAATGTAAACACAAGGAACCTGGAATATTCCTTCCTCTGTAGCCATGCTAGTCAGACAGTTTTATTGAGGAAACATCCCATCATCGCCTGCTGTTCATTAACGCATGGCAAAATGTTTTTGTTGAATCCAGAGGCTCTCCTGGCAGAGACACAACAAACCGACCCTTGGAGCAATAACTCCAACAGCCACTAGGCCTGGAGATTCACACTAACACTGCAGTCCCTATGGACCCTTGTTCACTCTGAGCTCCCCTCTGTTATCCACCATTTAATTAATTCCAACACTGCCTGCATGTCTCACACTCAAACCCTAAAAGTTGATTTGAGGACACCCCCCCCCCCCCCCCCCCCCCCGACACATACACAGTCAGTTTCATTAGTTCACTGTCAACTGAACGTGTAACAACTCCGTTTTCCAGCGTATTGTAGTAGTTAGCTAAAGTACTACGTCAACAGTTTGCAGTTGCCACCAAACAAAGTGATCGTTTGAACATCAACAGATCGTCCAGGGTGTTATTCACATCACGTGGGACTAAAAGCTGTCCCTCTTGTACAGGGTGTCTTCGGTCTATGCTGAGGTCTTATGTGGTCCTGTTTATGCCACCAGTCCATCCGCATGTGTTAACCGTATGGTTGGCCCAAGCGCTCGGCTAAAGCCCACGCAACACGCAGGACTTAAATGACACGTAGCAGTGTCCTTTCCAAGGATCAGGTTGAGAAGGTTATGTATGAAAATAAGCGATATTGCAGCTGTTTTTTTTTTTTCTTCTTCTTATACAGACTTCTGGAATCTGTGGTGCAAAATGTTAACTATCACATTTTGTTTTCCCAGCTGTATGATTATGAATTAATAGCAAAGTAATCAGTATGTGTAATCATCGACCCTAAAGCACTGTGGAAGCGCTTTGGTGTCGATCTGGAAGCAATGTTATGCTCCAGTTTCGTAGAGTAGAAAAAGACCTGTATTGGTTGCTGCTTTGAAACGAGGTACTGTTAAACTTGATCGGGGCTGCAATGGGTCAGCACATCTATCAAGATTTTATATATATTGGCACCATAACTATGTGGAGGCCTTTTAGCTAATTGATTGGAGCCATACATGTTATTCTCTCCATCTGTTTGCAGTCGATTTTTTAGCGTTATCCCCCCACGTAGTCACATGTACGTATCATGCGTTGTTATTTCTCTTGACAACCATGAAGGTAATCAAATAAAACCTAATTTTAGTGAGGAACAATATGCTGTGAAAAATACTAGAGGCACATGACATGGGCAAGGCTTTCAGATAGTTTAGAGCTTTTGAATGGTTAACAAGAACGTTGTCGCTAAGTGTTTTCCAGAACTCATATATCTGAATAATGGTTCACAGTGGAATAATTGAACCCAACATGTTTCTCTTGTTGTCTTCTGTGACCACATCAGTAAATCAACTGGAATGTTATTCTCTGATTTCAAAACCAGACGGCTTGAATGAATCTATAAATATTATCCCCGATAGAAGATTTTCACATTGGGGTTGATCCAGTACGCTTATATCCGTGTCATGAATGAATTAGCAATTGTTCTTTCTGAATTCATTGTTATAGCTAAACCCTGATGAAGGCATCCCTCCAGCTCAGTAATGTATGTGGTGTTCGCTAGTCCAAGTCCTGACGGGCCACTGTGGAAGCCAAGCAATCTCCCAGCAACGGATTAAAGGGATAATTCTGGATTGTATCTACTTCCCCAGAGTCAGATGAATTTATGGATACCATTTTTATGCCTCTATGACCAGTATGAAGGCAGTTAGAGGTAGTTTTGCAAGCCAATGCTAACTAGCATTAGCTCAATGACTGGAAGTAACATGCAGTCATGATCTAAATTAACTCACTTTTTGATTGTTTGTTCACATGAAAATGATTTTCACACCCTTTAAAGTACATTTCAAATGAATCAATACCGTATTGGTTTCTCGGAAATGACTTACAGTGGCCTCTAACAGTGCCCTGCTGGAGTGAGATCCAGCTTACTTAGTGGGCCTCTAGGACCAGAGTTTTGAGGGAAACACTCTACGCCGGGTTCATTAAACTATGGGTCAAGACCAAAAGAAGACCCTGGACATGTGAGAGGTGCGTCATGAGTTATGAGAATACATCTATAATCACACACTATTTCTTGTTAATTTGTACCATTGGAAGTCCAATTGGGTCTAGGAGGATGGTCCATTTCTCATTTGGGTCTCGAGACGAAAAGGTTTAAGAACCCCTGCTCACGTTAACTCCAGCGTATTGGTAGTAATGAAGAAAGCAGACACAATGACAAAAACAATAGGTTCTCTGTCAGGCCACGGTCCAATCAGGGAGCTGCAGCAGTGAGAGTACCTCCCAGAGGTCATTGCGTGGGGTTGGAAAGAGCTTAGTGGAACCATGACATCATCATGGACCAGGAAAACACCCGCAGGGATATTGACCATTGGAAATGGGGAGGATTTTAGAACTACCAAACCTGTCAATCAATTCAGTTGGAAATGGGAGAGAGAAGGAACATGTATCTTCTCATTCAGCCGCTAGTAGAACAATTGACTAATGCAAAACTCATGAAGACAGAAGTATTCGGTGTTTATGTTTTAGGTTGTTGCCGTAGGTTATCTCCCGAGTGGCGCAGTGGTCTAAGGCACTGCATCTCAGTGCTAGAGGCGTCACTACAGACCATGGTTCGATCTCTGGCTGTATCACAACCGACCGTGATCGGAGTCCCATAGGGTGGCGCACAATTGGCCCAGCGCCGTCCAGGTTAGGCCGTCATTGTAAATAAGATTTTGTTCTTAACTGACTTGCCTAGTTAAAAAAAAACACCAAAAAAAACAATCCTAGCCAACAGGATATGGGTCAATTTCATGTCACCTTCAGGGGTCTGATTCCAATACCCTTTACGGATGTATGTTTTACTACATTTTCAACGAGGACTGTTTTCAATTCATGGATTTCATTTCAGTGAATTTAAATGGATTTCGAATGAATTCACCCTTTTGCTGATATCCAATGACTGCTGTCTCCATTAGACTAAGAGCTAGCACATTGAGACTCCGCAGGTGTATGGAGGAGGCCTGTATGATTTCATTCACAAAGCCAAGTATTCATTCCTCTGGTTAGTTCTCTCTCTTTCTTGATTTTTCTTTACATTTAACTTTTCATCAGTTTAAATGTCTTGGATCATTATTCCAGATCATATTTTTTATTTTGACTGTATACTTCAACAGTTTGGATTTTAAATCAAGCAGTGACTATGAGGTTAAAGTGCAGACTGTCATCCTTAATTTGAGGGTGTTTTCATCAAGAGTATCAATGCAACAGTTTCAAAGATTTTACTAAGTTACAGTTCATATAAGGAAATCAGTCAATTGAAATTAGTTAATTAGGCCCTAATCCATAGATTTCACATGACTGGGCATACGCCCATCCATTTGGGAGCCAGACCCACCCATTGGGGTGCCAGGGCCCAGCAAATCAGCATGAGTATTCCCCCACAAAATGTCTGTATTACAGACAGAAATACTCCTCAGGACCCCCCTCAGGTGAAGAACCCGGATGTCCTGGGCTGGCATGGTTATACGTGGTCTGCGGTTGTGAGGCCGGTTGGACGTACTGCCAAATTCTCTAAAATGACGTTGGAGGCAATTTATGGTAGAGAAATCAACATTCAATTATCTGGCAACAGCTCTGGTGGACATCCCTACAATCAGCATGCCAATTGAGCGCTCCCTCAACTTGAGACATCTGTGGCATTGTGTTGTGAGACAAAACAGTACATTTAGTGGCCTTTTATTGTCCCCAGCACAAGGTACACAGGTGTAATGATCATGCCGTTTAATCAGATTCTTAATATGCCACACCTGTCTGGTGAATAGATTATCTTGGCAAAGGAGAAATGCTCACTAACAGCAATTGATGAATATTTTAAGCTTTTGTTCAATATTTTTAGGACTATGATTTAAAGAACAGAATTGGAAGGTTAGAAACCACAGTAGGTTACTCAGCAAACTATAGAATGGCATAGGATAGCAACAGGATGTCGATAGAGCAGCCAGTAATAGTTAGAGCAGCCAGTAATAGTTAGAGTAGTCAGTAATAGTTAGAGTAGTCAGTAATAGTTAGAGCAGTCAGTAATAGTTAGAGCAGCCAGTAGTTAGAGTAGTCAGTAATAGTTAGAGCAGCCAGTAGTTAGAGTAGTCAGTAATAGTTAGAGTAGTCAGTAATAGTTAGAGTAGTCAGTAATACATACATACATACATACATACATACATACATACATACATACATACATACATACATACATACATACATACATACATACATACATACATACATACATACATACATACATACATACATACATACATACATACATACATACATACATACACCTTAGCCAAATACATTTAAACTCAGTTTTTCACAATTCCTGACATTTAATCCTAGTAAACATTCCCTGTCTTTGGTCAGTTAGGATCACCACTTTATTTTAAGAATGTGAAATGTCAGAATAACAGTAGAGAGAATGATTTATTTATTTCAGCTTTTATTACTTTCATCACATTCCCAGTGGGTCAGAAGTTTACATACACTCAATTAGTATTTGGTAGCATTGCCTTTAAATTGTTTAACTTGGGTCAAACGTTTCAGGTAGCCTTCCACAAGCTTCCCACAATAAGTTGGGTGAATTTTGGCCCATTCCTCCTGACATAACTGGTGTAACTGAGTCAGGTTTGTAGGCCTCCTTGCTCGCACACACTTTTTCCGTTCTGCCCACAAATGTTCTATAGGGTTGAGGTCAGGGCTTTGTGATGGCCACTCCAATACCTTGACTTTGTTGTCCTTAAGCCATTTTGCCACAACTTTGGAAGTATGCTTGGGGTCATTGTCTATTTGGAAGACCCACTTGCGACCAAGCTTTAACTTCCTGACTGATGTCTTGAGATGTTGCTTCAATATATCCACATAATTTTCCTTCCTCATGATGCCATCTATTTTCTGAAGTGCACCAGTCCCTCCTGCAGAAAAGCACCCCCACAACATGATGCTGCCACCCCCGTGCTTCACGAATGGGATGGTGTTCTTCGGCTTGCAAGCCTCCCCCTTTTTCCTCCAAACATAACGATGGTTGTTATGGCCAAACGGTTCTATTTTTGTTTCATCAGACCAGAGGACATTTCTTCAAAAAGTACGATCTTTGTCCTCATGTGCAGTTGCAAACCGTAGTCTGGCTTTTTTATGGTTTTGGAGCAGTGGCTTCTTTCTTGCTGAGCGGCCTTTCAGGTTATGTCGATATAGGACTCGTTTTATTGTGGATATAGATACTATTGTACCTGCTTCCTCCAGCATCTTCACAAGGTCCTTTGCTGTTGTTCTGGAATTGATTTGCACTTTTCACTCCAAAGTACGTTCATCTCTAGAACACAGAATGCGTCTCCTTCCTGAGCGGTATGAAGGCTACATGGTCCCATGGTGTTTATACTTGCGTACTATTGTTTGTAAAGATGAACGTGGTACCTTAATGCGTTTGGAAATTGCTCCCAAGGATGAACCAGACTTTTTTCTGAGGTCTTTGCTGATTTCTTTTGATTTTCCCATGATGTCAAGCAAAGAGGCACTGAGTTTGAAGGTAGGCCTTCCACAGGTACACCTCCAATTGACTCAAATGATGTCAATTATCCTATCAGAAGCTTCTAAAGCCATGATGTCATTTTCTGGAATTTTCCAAGCTGTTTAAATGCACAGTCAACTTAGTGTATGTAAACTTCTGACCTACTGGAATTGTGATATAGTGAATTATAAGTGAAATAATCTGTCTGTAAACAATTGTTGAAATGAGTACTTGTGTCATGCACAAAGTAGATGTCCAAACCGACTTGCCAAAACTATAGTTTGCTAACATGAAATCTGTGGAGTGGTTGAAAAATGAGTTTTAATGACTTCAACTTAAGTGTATGTAAACTTCCGACTTCAACTATATATATATATATATATATATATATATATATATACACATACTGTTTAAGAAATACAAGCCAGTTTATAATGCCATATTATTCCAGATGTGCCATACACTGGAGTAACACAGGTAGAACCACTGATATGCATGTATAATGTGCAGGAACCCGTTTTGAAGACACATTTCATCTCAATAAGTATTATCTCACTGCTGTTATCACAGCAACATTACAATAGTCATTTGTATGTTAGCTAGTAATATGCATGGTCCTGACCTGAGTGCCTGATCTGTTTTTGCTCTCTTGCCCAGCCCCTTAAGGAATTCTCATTCCAAAATGTATTTGACGTTATAATGAATGACAAGGAGATGGCAGAAACACTAATGGAACCAGGATGTTTAAATTATTCTATTGGGATTCGCTAGTTCTATTGAGGGAATTACATGTACCGTGCTTTTCCTTTCAGAAACTGTTGGAGCTGAATAACCTTCACTCTATGGTGTCTGTGGTGTCAGCCCTGCAGAGTGCTCCCATCTTCAGGCTGAGCAAGACCTGGGCGGTAAGAGACCATATGACCTTTCTTTTATCTTTTCCTGTACTAGAACTGAAAGGGATTGTGGTAGAGCAGTGGTTCCCAACAGGAACTCTCAGGTGCACTACGTTACTTCCTAGTCTTGAATATTTTTTGGAACACTCACTTATAAACGCGACCTGTGGAACGCACCTGGAATTTGACTTGGGAGCACCAGTGACTCTCAGATAATACATTTAAATGGTACATGGTTACATCTGTATGGTTGTGTGCTCAGGCTGTCACATGTGTATCATTTAAGGGGTGTGTATTACGAGAAAAGTAATTTGTATAATTTTACTTTGCCTTTTGAAAACCATTAGCACAGGCAAGTCTGAGTCATTTATTTCTTAACATACAGTGCATTTGGAAAGTATTGAGACCCCTTGACTTTTTCCACATTTTATGTTACAGCCTTATTCTAAAATTGACTAAATTTGTTTTTTTCCCCTCATCAATCTAAACACAATAACTCATAATGACAAATCAAAAACAGGTTTAGAAATGTTTGCAAATGTATTAAATATAAAAAACAGAAATATCACATTATTCAGACCCACAAGTGTTCAGACCCTTTACTCAGTGCTTTGGTAACGATTACAGCCTTGTCTTCTTGGGTATGACGTTATAAGCTTGGCACGCCTGTATTTGGATGGGGAGCATCACTACACAGCTATTTCTAGGTCTCCAGAGATGTTCGATCGGATTTTGTATTTTATTAGGATCCCCATTAGCTGATGCAAAAGCAGCAGCTACTCTTCCTGGGCTCCACAAAAAAACATGAAACATGACATAATACAGAACATTAATAGACAAGAACAGCTCCATTTTTTTTAAAGGCATACGTAGCCTACATATCATATCAATACATACACACAAACTATCTAGGTCATATAGGGGAGAGGTGTTGTGCCGTGAGGTGTTGCTTTATCTGTTTTTAAAAACCAGGTTTGCTGTTTATTTGAGCGATATGAGATTGAACAGAGTTAATGGCTATATATAATACTGTACGCTTTCTTGATTCTGGATTTGGGGACTGTGAAAAGGCCTCTGATGGCATGTCTGGTGGGGTAAGTCTACAGTGGGGAGAACAAGTATTTGATACACTGCCGATTTTGCAGGTTTTCCCACTTACAAAGCATGTAGAAGTCTGTAAATTTTATCATAGGTACTCTTCAACTGTGAGTGACCGAATCTAAAACAAAAATCCAGAAAATCACATTGTATTATTTTTAAGTAATTAATTTGCATTTTATTGCATGACATAAGTATTTGATACATCAGAAAAGCAGAACTTAATATTTGGTACAGAAACCTTTGTTTGCAATTACAGAGATCATACGTTTCCTGTAGTTCTTGACCAGGTTTGCACACACTGCAGCAGGGATTTTGGCCCACTCCTCCATACAGACCTTCTCCAGATCCTTCAGGTTTCGGGGCTGTCGCTGGGCAATACAGACTTTCAGCTCCCTTCAAAGATTTTCTATTGGGTTCAGGTCTGGAGACTGGCTAGGCCACTCCAGGACATTGAGATGCTTCTTACGGAGCCACTCCTTAGTTGCCCTGGCTGTGTGTTTCAGGTCGTTGTCATGCTGGAAGACCCAGCCACGACCCATCTTCAATGCTCTTACTGAGGGAAGGAGGTTGTTGGCCAAGATCTCGCGATACATGGCCCCATCCATCCTCCCCTCAATACGGTGCAGTCGTCCTGTCCCCTTTGCAGAAAAACATCGCCAAAGAATGATGTTTCCACCTCCATGCTTCACGGTTGGGATGGTGTCCTTGGGGTTGTACTCATCCTTCTTCTTCCTCCAAACACGGCGAGTGGAGTTTAGACCAAAAAGCTCAATTTTTGTCTCATCAGACCACATGACCTTCTCCCATTCCTCTGGATCATCCAGATGGTCATTGGCAAACTTCAGACGGGCCTGGACATGCGCTGGCTTGAGCAGGGGGACCTTGCGTGCGCTGCAGGATTTTAATCCATGACGGCGTAGTGTGTTACTAATGGTTTTCTTTGAGACTGTGGTCCCAGCTCTCTTCAGGTCATTGACCAGGTCCTGCCGTGTAGTTCTAGGCTGATCCCTCACCTTCCTCATGATCATTGATGCCCCACGAGGTGAGATCTTGCATGGTGCCCCAGACCGAGGGAGATTGACCGTCATCTTGAACTTCTTCCATTTTCTAATAATTGCGCCAACAGTTGTTGCCTTCTCACCAAGCTGCTTGCCTATTGTCCTGTAACCCACCCCACCCTTGTGCAGGTCTACAATTTTATCCCTGATGTCCTTACACAGCTCTCTGGTCTTGGCCATTGTGGAGAGGTTGGAGTCTGTTTGATTGAGTGTGTGGACAGGTGTCTTTTATACAGGTAACGAGTTCAAACAGGTGCAGTTAATACAGGTAATGAGTGGAGAACAGGAGGGCTTCTTAAAGAAAAACTAACAGGTCTGTGAGAGCCGGAATTCTTACTGGTTGGTAGGTGATCAAATACTTATGTCATGCAATAAAATGCAAATTATTTATTTAAAAATCATACAATGTGATTTTCTGGATTTTTGTTTTAGATTCCGTCTCTCACAGTTGAAGTGTACCTATGATAACAATTACAGACCTCTACATGCTTTGTAAGTAGGAAAACCTGCAAAATCGGCAGTGTATCAAATACTTGTTCTCCCCACTGTATGTGTCAGAGCTGTGTGTAAGTCCGGGCTCTGGCTGAGCCACTCAAGCACATTCAGAGACTTGTCCCGAAGCGACTCCTGCGTTGTCTTGGCTGTGTGTTTAGGGTCGTTGTCCTGTTGAAGGTCTCCCAGTCCCTTCCGCTGAAAAGCATTCCTTACAGCATGATGCTGCCACCACCATGCTTCACCGTAGGGATGGTGCCATGTTTCCTCCAGATGTAACGCTTGGCATTCAGGCCAAAGTGTTCAATATTGGTTTCATCAGACTAGAGAATCTTGTTTCTCATGTTTGCCTTTTGGCAAACTCCAAGCGGGCGGTCATGGGCCTTTTACTGAGGAGTGGCTTCTGTCTGGCCACTCTACCATAAAGGCCTGATTGGTGGAGTGCTGCAGAGATGTTTGTCCTTTTGGAATGTTCTACCATCTCCACAGAGGAACTCTAGAGCTCTGTCAGAGTGACCAATGGGTTCTTGATCACCTCCCTGACCAAGGACTTCCTCGATTGCTCAGTTTGACTGGGCGGACAGTTCTAGGAAGAGTCTTGGTGGTTCCGTACTTCTTCCATTTAAGAATGATTGAGGCCACTGTGTTTTTGGGGACCTTCAATGCTGTATCATTTTTTTGGTACCCTTCCCCAGATCTGTGCCTCGACACAATCCTGTCTCAGAGCTCTACGGACAATTCCTTAGACCTCATGGGTTGGTTTTTGCTCTCACATGCACGGTCAACTGTGGGACCTTTTTATATAGACAGGTGTGTGCCTTTCCAAGTCATGTCCAATCAATTGAATTTACTACAGGTGGACTCCAATGAAGTTGTAGAAACATCTCAAGGACGATCAATGGAAACATGTTGCACCTGAGCTCAATCTAGTCTCGTAGCAAAAGGTCAGAATACTTATTTAAAATTGTTTCTTGATTTGCAAAAAAAATATATACTGTATATTTGCCTTAGATTTTTAATACCCCTTAAGGTATAAAAAAAAAAATATAACAATTGTTAGATTAAATATTGAATTTGGCATTACTGCTGTTAGCCAATAGAAACACATTGAACAGGTTCACTGCATGGAACAGCAACATGGTCCAAAAAATATTCTGAAGGAAGTTTGTTCTGTATCTGAGAGATATAAGAAATATCAGGAAACAATTATTTATAATGACATTTATTTCCTCCTATTTTAGGCTCTGAAATATCTCTACATACCTACGTTCATTTTTTAAAACTGGTACCAGGGACCTTCAGACGAGTCTTGAGGGCAAAACCTAGAACACCATCGTGTTTGTGAGAGTCTTAGCTTTCACTAGAATAGTGAAATACTAATAGTATTAATAATAGTAATCCATAATTGCAGGGCGATATCGGCGGATGCGGTGGATTGAGACGCAGATTTAATTGAATTGATTATTCCTGATTTACATCCACATTGATTATAGTACATTCCTGATTTACGTCTAAATTGATTATAGTATTCCTCTTTTTTTCTCACATTGGAAAGCTGAAGTCTTCATCACGCATATTTGTGATAGCGGAAAGCAAAATGAGGAATTACTGTAAGATCCTGTTCTTTCCCTACATCAGTCACTTTTGAAGTATCAACTGAAGAAATACTTCCAACACAGTAGTATCGTTTCACTGTTACTGTACATTCCAGAGAAAAGCCCCGTTGCTTTGTGATGGTGGTTGCATGCGTTCTCATCTCCAACCCTGTCTCTGAAACTCTTTTTAAAGAGAGGAAAATTGGGAGTTCTGGAATGTACTTATTACCATTAGTCTTTTACAGTCTCTGCTGTTGTTTTTGGAAGATATAAGTCCTAACTATATTTTTTTAAGAGAAAGCTCTGTAAAATTAATCGGTTTTAGATGCTTAAGAAAAGCTTGCTTCTAAACAATGGCTAATGCTGATTGGACTGTTCTTAAAATGTTTTGCTTCATACATGTAATAATTGAACCTCACATACAGTACCAGTCAAAGGTTTGGACACCTACTGATTCCAGGGTTTTTCTTTATTTTTACTATTTTCTACATTTTCTACATTTCTACATTTTCTACATATCATACGCATTTTTAGCTACTGAAGTATTTCTCTGCCATCAACCTGTATAGTATAGTTAACCATCCAACATCCACCAATGTATAGTGTACATATTCAGCCAACCACCCATACTATGCAATGTCTTTTTATAGCTTTTATTTTTTTATTTTTTTGCACTCCAGATATCTTGTATTTCTATACTTTTTCATACTGCCTCTATATGTATCATGTACCGTGTATCTGTCTTTTGTGTACTTTCGTTGTGGCATTTTGCACCTGCCCTGTGTTTTGTTGTAGCTGCTTGACAATGAAATTTCCCCCCCGGGGGAGCAATAAAGTATCTATCTATCTATCTATCTATCTATCTATCTATCTATCTATCTATCTATCTATCTATCTATCTATCTATCTATCTATCTATCTATCTATCTATCTATCTATCTATCTATCTATCTATCTATCTATCTTAGAATAAAAGCTATGAAATAACACATATGGAATCATGTAGTAACCAAAAAAGTGTTAAACAAATCAAAATATATTTTATATTTGAGATTCTTCAAAGTAGTCACTCTTTGCCTTGATGACAGCTTTGCACACTCTTGGCCTTTTTTGGTTACTACTTGATGTGTTATTTAACAGTTGTGATTGTCTTAATTATTATTCTACAATGTAGAAAATAGTAAAAATAAAGAAAAACCCTTGAATGAGTAGGCGTGTCCAAACTTTTGACTGGTACTGTACATATTTGAATCCAGTCATTGGTGATGTGTTTTTGCCGATTTAGTCTCCTCTTCTGTTGATGTGGAGGCAGTGCTGTCAGCCCAACAGTAGTAGACTCACTCACTGAAGACCTTGTCATATGTTCTCCCAAGGTGCTCTTAACACACACACACACACACACACACGGAGGCACGCCTACCCCATTATTGCCGATGGATTCTGAAGTGGAATTTCAAAGGACTGTCCTAACCCCCAGGAGAAACACTGTCCGCACCTTCCAGCATTTTTATTCTGTCTGGCAGAACATCGTTCATTCAAATGCTCACTACGTGGAGGATTGGACTGGAAGGCCTGGAAGCACTAGGCTTATTCCATGCACATTCCCTATAGACTAATAGAATCGACAATGAACAAAAGCATCATCCTTTTTTAGTGCTGAGCCCTATTGCAATTTTGCCATGACCAGTTCATGAGTCTGTCGATATGCTCAGAATCACATATACAGTGCCTTCGGAAAGTATTGAGACCCCTTGACAGCCTTATTCTAAAATCAATTGTTGTTTTTTTCCCCCTCATCAATCTACACACAAAACCCCATAATGACTTAGTAAAAACAAGTTATTAGATTTTTTTATACTTTTTATTTTTTTTATTTTGAACATTTACATCAGTATTCAGACCCTTTACTCAGTACTTTGTTGAAACGCCTTTGGCAGCGGTTACATGTTTTAGTCTTGTTGGGTAGGATGCTAAAAGCTTGGCACACCTGTATTTGGGGAGTTTCTCCCATTCTTCTCTGCAGATCCTCTCAAGCTCTGTCAGGTTGGATGGGGAGCGTCGCTGCACAGCTATTTTCAGGTCTCTCCAGAGATGGTCGATCGGGTTCAAGTCTGGGCTCTGGCTGGACAACTCAAGGACATTCAGAGACTTGTCCCGAAGCCACTTCTGCGTTGTCTTGGCTGTGTGCTTAGGGTTGTTGTCTTGTTGGAAGGTGAACCTTCACCCCAGTCTGAGAACCTGCTGCAGAGCGCTCAGGACTTCATCAAGGATCAGAAGATAGCCCTATTTGGTAGAAGACAAAGTACATATTATGTAAAGAACAGCTCAAATAAGCAAAGAGAAACGACAGTTCATCATTACTTTAAGACATGAAGGTCAGTCAATATGGAACATTTAAAGAACTTTGAAGGTTTCTTCAAGTGTAATCGGAAAAACCATCAATTGCTATGATGAAACTGTCTCTCATGAGGACCTCCACAGGAATGGAAGACCCAGAGTTACCTCTGCTGCAGAGGATAAGTTCATTACAGTTACCAGTCTCAGAAATTGCAGCCCAAATAAATGCTTCACAGACACATCTCAACATCAACTGTTCAAGGAGACTGCATGAATCAGGCCTTCATGGTCGAATTTGCTGCAAAGAAACCACTACTAAAGGACACCAATAAGAAGAAGACTTGCTTGGGCCAAGAAACACGAGCAATTGACATTAGACCAGTGGAAATCTGTCCTTTGGTCCAAATTGGAGATTTTTGGGTCCAACCGCTTTGTGAGATGCGGTTTTGGTGAATGGATGATCTCCTTCCAGACTCACATTAATCATCTCCAATCCAAAATTAAATCTAGAATCGGCTTCCTATTTCGCAACAAAGCCTCCTTCACTCATGCTGCCAAACATGCCCTCGTAAAAATGACTATCCTACCGATCCTTGACTTCGGCGATGTCATTTACAAAATAGCCTCCAACACTCTCCTCAGCAAATTGGATGTAGTCTATCACAGTGCCATCCGTTTTGTCACCAAAGCCCCATATACTACCCACCACTGCGAAAATAAATCTCTGCTTGTGTATTTCCCACCGTAAAGCATGGAGGAGGAGGTGTTATGGTGTGTTATGGTGTGGTGGTGCTTTGCTGGTGACACTGATTTTCTTTAGAATGCTGGTTAAGGCACACCAGCATGGCTACTACAGCCTTCTGCAGCGATACGCCATCCCATCTGGTTTGGGCTTAGTGGGACTATCATTTGTTTTTCAACAGGACAATGACCCAACACACCTCCAGGCTGTCCAAAAAGTAGAGTGATGGAGTGCTGCATCAGATGACCTGGCCTCCACAATCACCAGACCTCAACCCAATTGAGATGGTTTTGGATTAGTCAGCCCGCAGAGTGAAGGAAAAGCAGCCAACAAGTGCTCAGCATATGTGGGAACTTCTTCAAGACTGTTGGAAAAGCATTCCAGGTGAAGCTGGTTGAGAGAATGCCAAGAGTGTGCAAAACTGTATAAAGGCAAAGGGTGGTTACATTGACATTTTTTTTCCTGAATTCTCCTTTTTTGGTTACTACATGAGTCCATTTGTTATTTAATAGTTGTGATTGTCTTAATTATTATTCTACAATGTAGAAAATAGTAAAAATAAAGAAAAACCCTTGAATGAGTAATATTCCAAACTTTTGACTGGTACTGTATGTAGATTTGGTATTTCTGTTTTTTATTTTAATACGTTTCTAAAAACCTGTTTTCGCTTTGTCATTATGGGGTATTGTGTATAGACTGCTGAGCTGTCTATTTTATTTGATCTATTTTAGAAAGAGGCTGTAACGTAACAAAATGTGGAAAAAGTCAAGGGGTCTGAATACTTTCCGAAGGCACTGTATATGCAATACGTAAGACACCACACTGTCATACATATTGGCATTGTACTTCAAAGTTAGGGTTATAAATACAGTACTATTTTACATCAGGGTTCCCCAATTGGGGGCCCCTGATTTTGGCCCACGGGTGATTGTTGAACATAGGACTGTAAAAACACCAGCAAATCTGCGCCAAGTGATTTTAATTTTGGAAATCTGTTACAAAGTATTCGCATGCATAGTAGAGAGATGCACAATCTATACAAAAGCATGCCACACCTGTTATTTTTGTGAAATGGAAACATCTAGGAGCAACAATGGATCAGCTGCGAAGTGGTAGACCACGCAAGCTCCCAGAACGGGACCGCCGAGTGTTGAAGCACGTGGCGTGTAAAAATCATCTTTCCTCGGTTGCAACACTCACTACCGAGTTCCAAACTGCCTCTGGAAGCAACATCAGCACAATAACTTTCCGTCTGGAGTCTTATGAAATGGGTTTCCATGGCCCGAGCTGCTGCACCCAAGCCTAAGATCACCATGCGCAAAGCCAAGCGTCGGCTGGAGTGGTGTAAAGCTCGCCGCCATTGGACTCTGGAGCAGTGGAAACATGTTCTCTGAAGTGATGAATCACGCTTCACTATCTGGCAGTCCGACGGACAAATCTGGGTTTGGCAGATGCCAGGAGAACACTACCTGTTCCAATGTATAGTGCCAACTTTAAAGTGGGAAATCTTAATGCTACAGCATACAATGACATTCTAGATGATTCTGTGCTTCCAACTTTGTGGCAACAGTTTGGGGAAGGCCCTTTCCTGTTTCAGCATGACAATTCCCTCCATACACAAATTGGTGTGGAAGAACCCTGACCTCAACCCCATCTAACACCTTTGGGATGAATTGTAACGCTGACTGTGAGCCAGGCCTAATCGGCCAACATCAGTGCCCAACCTCTCATGCGCTTGTGGCTGAATGGAAGCAAGTCCCTGCAGTAATGTTACAACATCTAGTGGAAAGCCTTCCCAGAAGAGTGGAGGCTGTTATAGCAGAAAAGGGGGAACCAACTCCATATTAATGGCCATGATTTTGGAATGAGATGTTCAATGAGCAGATGTCCACATACTTTTGGTCATGTAGTGTATTTACTGAGTGTACAACACATTAAGAACACATTCCTAATATTGAGTTGCACCCACTTTTGCCTTCAGAACATCCTCAATTCGTTGGGACATGGGCTTTACTACAAGGTGTCGGAAGTGTTCCACAGGGATGCTGGCCCATGTCGACTCCAATGCGTCCTACAGTTGTGTCAAGTTGGCTGGATGTTCTTTGGGTGGTGTACCATTCTTGATACACACAGGAAACTGTTGAGCATGAAAAACCCAGCAACGTTTGCAGTTATTGACACAAACCGGTACGCCTGGCACCTACTACCATACCCAGTTCATAGGCACTTAAATATTTTGTCTTCCCCATGGACCCTCTGAATGGCACATATTGCACCGTCCATGTCTCAAGACTTAAAAATGACAACTTTCATTATTTAATTTCATGTTTTAGCGCGAAGATTTTCACTGTCCCCTGCAATCACACCTAAAATCTAAATCTTTTTCTTTAACTTGTCTCGTTAAGGGATCATAGCTTTCACTTGGATTCTCCTGGTCAGTCTGTCATTCAAAGAGCTAATGTTTTGTACACCAGTGTATGTGATCATATATAAATGTAAGCAATGTTAGAAATTATTGTTTGTCAAATATTATGTTTGTTTCTTGCAGCCTTGTAATTATGTTCCGAGACCCCTTTTTATTTTTAATTTTTTTATTTCACCTTTATTTAACCAGGTAGGCCAGTTGAGAACAAGTTCTCATTTACAACTGAGACCTGGCCAAGACAAAGCAAAGCAGTGCGACAGAAAACAACACAGAGTTACACATGAGAATAAACAAACATACATTCAATAACACAATAGAGAATCTATATAGGTTAGGAAGACAATAAATAGGCCATAGTGGCGAAATATATTACAGATTAGCATAATCACTGGAGTGATGGAATGTGCAAATAGAGATACTGGAGTGCAAAATGAGCGGAAGTTAAAAAAATTAATTTGAGGTAGTAGGATGGGCTATTTACAGAAGGGATATATACAGGTGCAGTGATCGATAAGCAGCTTTGACAGCTGATGCTTAAAGTGAGGGAGATAGGAACCTCTAGCTTCAAGGATTTTTGCAATTCGTTCCAGTCATTGGCAGCAGAGAACTGGAAGGAATGGCGGCCAAAGGAGGTGTTGGCTTTGGGGGTGGCCAGTGAGATATACCTGCTGGAGCGCATGCTACGGGTAGGTGTTGCTATGGTGACCAGCGAGCTGAGATAAGGCGGGGATTTACCTAATAAAGACTTATAGATGACCTGGAGCCAGTGGGTTTGGCGGCGAATATGTAGTGAGGGCCAGCCAATGAGAGAATACAGGTCGCAGTGGTGGGTAGTATATGGGGCTTTGGTAACAAAACGGATGGCACTGTGATAGACTACATCCAATTTGCTGAGTAGAGTGTTGGAGGCTATTTTGTAAATTACATTGCTGAAGTCAAGGATTGGTAAGATGGTAAGTTTTACAAGGGCATGTTTGGCAGCATGAGTGAAGGAGGCTTTGTTGCGAAATAGGAAGCCGATTCTAGATTTCATTTTGGATTGGAGATGGTTAATGTGAGTCTAGAAGTTGAGTTTACAGTCTAACCAGACCCCTAGGTATTTGTAGTTGTCCACATATTCTAAGTCAGACCCATCGAGAGTAGTGATGATAGTCCGGTGGGCGGGTGCGGGCAACGTTCTATTGAAGAGCATGCATTTAGTCTTACTAGCATTTAAGAGCAGTTGGAAGCCACGGAAGGAGTGTTGTATGGTATTGAAGCTTGTTTGAAGGTTAGTTAACACAGTGTCCAAAGAGGGGCCAGATGTATACAGAATGGTGTCGTTTGCGTAGAGGTGGATCAGAGAGTCACCAGCAGCTAGAGCGACATCATTGATGTATATAGAGAATAGGGTTGGCCCAAGAATTGAACCCTGTGGCACCCCCATAGAGATTGCCAGGGGACCGGACAGCAGGCCCTCTGATTTTACGCACTGAACTGAATCCCCCTGGCTGAATCTAGTTGAGGATCTGTGGTTTACATTATACAGGGCTATATCATTTTGGGAAAAAATGAAGTTTGAATAGTTTGCTTGTAAACCCCAAAAAAGTCATTTACAGTTGCGTTGAAAAGAAGAGTTGTCCAGAAGCTGATTTGCTTTTTTAAATTATCAGCCGTTGGGATAATGGAGGGTCAGAGGGTTCAGTTCCATCTCCGTTTTATATCTAGAAGTCCAGATGAAATATTTAAAGTATTTTTCTTTCCGCACTGGCCTTTAAAAACATCTTGACTGTATGAGCCCAGGACTGTCACTGGCACTTAGCAGAGAGGTCTGTTCACTTGGAAACCATATGCCTAAAAAACCTGTGGTGCTTAGATAATGGCATCCAGAGTACACACACTCTGAATATCAAAACTAGCTGAGCTGGCAGATTTCTGGAAAACAAATGTCTGTTGAATTGTAAAAATAAACGTAATGGTAAGATGCCATTGATAATGATTATGATGATGGTTATGGTGATAGCACAGTATTCCATCAGGCGAATTTGAGACGAGTTCAAGCAAATAAACCTGGTGTGCTTTCCAGAAATCTGGCGGGCCTGTCTGGCGGGCCTGTCTGGCGGGCCTGTCTGGCGGGCCTGTCTGGCGGGCCTCTCCGGTTGGCCTCTCCGGTTGGCCTCTCCGGCGGGCCTCTCCGGCGGGCCTCTCCGCCCTTGTATCCAGTTGGGAAAGTGTTTACATCCTCTCCTGTAATGTGGCCTTGACGATAATGAGGAAGGAGTGTACGGGAGTGTATATTTTACCACCCGTCGCTACCCTACGTTATCAAGGAATGGATCACTTGCTCTGCCAAATCCTGGAAAGAAAATTCCACCTCACCACCTTGCCAGACGGCAGCTCCCACCCCGTAATGTGCAGGGGAGTACAGAAAACTCAGTTTCACTGCGGCTTGGTGGATATGCTGTTGGCTGATGGCGCTGTATGCAGCAGTGCCGCCCTCTTCGCCATGCTTTTGGGTCAAGTACTGAAACTTCAGTAACCTTGTTGAACACATTGATGGTCTACTTTTCTAGATGATGGACCCTTTGGGCCAATGATTAAAAGCTCAATTCAAACAGAAACCAGTAGAAGCACTAGTCTGTTCCATCTAGAAGCAGTCTTTAAAAGGTGCACTATGGTCAGACCATGTCAGGGCCACAGTAGGAGAAGTAAACGGCAGACGGCTGATTTGAACTGAGATTTCTTTCCTTGTGAACCCACTTCTGAGAGATCTGAGTTTACTGTGTAAGTCGGTTTAATAGCGCTTGGCTGTTTTCTGTGGGTCAGTCGGCAATAGTTTCCACAACCGTGTGTGTGTACATGTTCGAGCATGTGTGTGTTTACTGTTAATGATGTCTGAGGTATAACGACCCCAGCCCATCCAGCTCCAGGTTATTTAATTTGACTGTGCCATTCTGTTCCGAGCCATAAAACGTACATGTAACATTGTTGGTTTGAATGTTTTAACTTGAAATTGGATTTTATGACGTTACAAGAGGAAGAAAACAAAAGCATATTTAGGTTCCCAGTGGCCAGTGTCATTGATTCAAAGAAGCATGGAGGACATGTTTGTGTTCTGACCACTTCTGCTGAAAGTGGTTTGTCCTTGTAAATGCTATTTGTATACACTGAGTGTACAAAACATTATGAACACCTGCTCCTTCCATGACATGGACTGACTTGGTGAAAGCTATGATCCCTTAGTGATGTCACTTGTTAAATCCACTTCAATCAGTGTAGATCAGCGGTGTCAAACTGTGCCAAGAACGGCAACACTGCTTTTTCACACTCAACAGTTTCCTGTGTGTATCAATAATGGTCCACCACCCAAAGAACATCCAGCCAACTTGACACAACTGTGGGACGCATTGGAGCCAACGTGAGCCAGCATCCCTGTGGAATGCTTTCGATGCCTTGTAGAGTCCATGCCCCGACGAATTGAGGCTGTTCTGAGGGCAAAAGGGGGCGCAACACAATATTAGGAAGGTGTTCCTAATATTGGGTACAGTAGGTAACCGAAGTGTTCTCTGAAAAGCATGAAATGTTTGAGCGCAGAAAGGTCAAGGAAATGTACCTCTTTTTCCCATTATGGCCTCTTTTTGTGTTTGGAAACAAAAGCGTTGGTTTCATTCTCGGTTGGGTCCATTCGGGCTTTCCCCTCTTGCTTATTGATTGTGAAGACAAGTGGGACAGCTCTGACCCCTGGAGGCTGAACGTCTGTTTCCTGTGCTTCCTACCATCCCTCCTTCCCTCCCTCAACGTGAGCTCCCCAGCCCCTCGACAAGCAGATAATTGACCGTCGCTCCACCGCACATGTTCATATTCAAAAAGGACCTCAACTCAACCACAGTTTCCATCTGACAGCACATTATGCTTCCCAGAGTTTATTTCTGTCTGTATTATAACGCCAGGAATAACATCAAGATGCTGACCACCTCCATTTCTTTTTCTTCCATTATATAAAATGGAGCTCATACGTTTTGTGTAGTTAGTTTTGGCTCGAATTCCGGTAATCTCTCGCTTCATTTGAAAAGACTTCATTAGATTTTTCATATGAGTCTGAGGCAGGGGGGAAAAAAGCCTTGTTCCATGCTTGGAAATACTTTTGTTGGCGTTGAGGGAAGAAAAGTGATAGTCTGTCATTATCTCCATTATATATCAAATGGAGAAAATTAATTCTCCCACCTTCCATATCAGACTCTCCACTCGACTCTTGGCACATCAGAGCAACATGATCTCATAGCCTCCATGATACCGTACCGTAATTCCATGTTACTTAACCAACATGGTGACAGTGTTCTCAGTTGTCTGTTAACCTTACCTGTACAATACACTCCAGGATTTAAATCCCGTGTCAATGTGTCATGTTCTGTGCCAAGGACATGAATCTCATCTCACACCTTAACACGGTCTCTGTAGCTTAATCTCACGCTTTAACACGGTCTCTGTAGCTTAATCTCACGCTTTAACACGGTCTCCGTAGCTTAATCTCACGCTTTAACATAATCTCATAGCTTCCCTCATCTCACGCCTTAATACCATCTCCATAGTTTCCCTCATCTCTCACCTTAACACTGTCTCTGTAGCTTCCCTCACCTCACACCTTAACACTGTCTCTGTAGCTTCCCTCATCTCTCACCTTAACACTGTCTCTGTAGCTTCCCTCACCTCACACCTTAACACTGTCTCTGTAGCTTCCCTCACCTCACACCTTAACACCGTCTCCATAGCTTCATCTCATGCCTTAAGTCTCCATAGCTCCATGTGGGGGTGGGAAGGGGAAATAATAATAATAATAATAATAATAATACACACACACACACACACTTGAAGTCGACATTTTACATACACTTAGGTTGAAGTCATTAAAACTCATTTTTCAACCACTCCACAGATTTCATGTTAACAAACTATAGTTTTGGCAAGTCGGTTAGGACATCTACTTTGTGCATGACACAAGTAATTCTTCCAACAATTGTTTACAGACAGATTATTTCACTTATAATTCACTATATCACAATTCCAGTGGGTCAGAAGTTTACATACACTAAGTTGACTGTGCGTTTAAACAGCTTGGAAAATTCCAGAAAATGACATCATGGCTTTAGAAGCTTCTGATAGGCTAATTTGCATAATTTGAGTCAATTAGAGGTGTACCTGTGGATGTATTTCAAGGCCTACCTTCAATTTCGACATCATGGGAAAATCAGAAGAAATCAGACCTCCACAAGTCTGTACAATTAATAGTACGCAACTATAAACACCATGGGACCACGCAGCCGTCATACCGCTCAGGAAGGAGATGCGTTCTGTTTCCTAGAGATTAACGTACTTTGGCCTGAAAGGCCGCTCAGCAAGGAAGAAGCCACTGCTCCAAAACTGCCATAAAAAAGCCAGACTATGGTTTGCAACTGCACATGGGGACAAAGATCATACTTTTTAGAGAAATGTCCTCTGGTCTGATGAAACAAAAATAGAACTGTTTGGCCATAATGACCATTGTTATGTTTGGAGGAAAAAGGGTGAGGCGTGGAAGCCGAAGAACACCATCCCAACCATGAAGCACGGGGGTGGCAGCATCATGTTGTGGGGGTGCTTTGCTGCTGGAGGGACTGGTGCACTTCACAAAATAGATGGCATCATGAGGAGGTCAATAATCTGTCTGTAAACAATTGTTGGAAGAATTACTTGTCATGCACAAAGTAGATGTCCTAACCGATTTGCCAAAACTATAGACGCTTAACATGAAATCTGTGGAGTGGTTGAGAAATAGTGTATGTAAACTTCTGACTTCAACTGTACAGTACTTTCCAGGGACTTTCCAGGGTTGGGTGTTCCCTTCTGGGGAAGACGGAGGACCCGGGGCGTGGGTGTGGTCTGTTTCACCAGATGGATAGCCACCTGAGCCAGGATTGGGTGTGTTGGGAGTGCTTTTGCCAATACACACGGGCATAGTCTACCTGGGCATGGTGCAAGGCTACCTTTCCTCAAGGTCAGACAGACGCAGAGTGCAATTCCAGGATAGTGTGCTGTCACAATTGTTCCACCCTGATCCACAGCTGGTGTTCACCCTTTATTTGTTGGAAACATTCACCAGACGGTTTCTCCTGCCCACTTTTTGATCCCTTCGTGATGTTTTGATCATGTTTTCCACTAGCTGCTCTTCGTGATGTTTTGATAGTGTTTTCCACTAGCTGCTCTTCATGATGTTTTGATCATGTTTTCCACTAGCTGCTCTTCATGATGTTTTGATCATGTTTTCCACTAGCTGCTCTTCGTGATGTTTTGATAGTGTTTTCCACTAGCTGCTCTTCATGATGTTTTGATCATGTTTTCCACTAGCTGCTCTTCATGATGTTTTGATCATGTTTTCCACTAGCTGCTCTTCATGATGTTTTGATAGTGTTTTCCACTAGCTGCCCTTCGTGATATGTCCATGCCATCTCAGTCTGGGCAGGGGAGTAGAGACATAAGGCTACTCTCTCTAGGACCCCAGGCTCCAGTGGCTTAGAAGGATTAGCTATTGAGGCACTTACCAACCCTCACCATTGTCTAATTGCACCAAAGTATCTGGGTGATTTTCAGAGTGAAAATGTGTATCCCTCAAAGACAGGGGGAATGAACTGTCCCTACTAGGGGAGTATACAACCCCCAAAGAGGGGAGATAATGGCACAGGCCTCCCTATGGGACTCCCAATCACGGCCGGTTTGGATTCGAACCAGGTTGTCTGTAGTGACGCCTCTAGCACTGAGATGCAGTGTCACTTGGGAGCCCTGTCATTCATTCATTAATGTGATCATTGATTGATTTACTGAAATGTATCAGATTTGCTAGTCCTCTGGGAAATGGACCAATCATGTTGTCGATTTTATAATAAACAAATCATGCAGAGTACAACTAAAAGATGCTGATTGGATGAAAGAGGAAGACTGACTGACTGACTGATTGGATGAAAGAGGATGACTGATCGGATGACTGACTGACAACATAAAAGAGAAGATGAGTGAACAGAAATGTAGGAATAAATGAAGTATAAGCTGATTACACCTTGTCCCTCTTCTCCCAGCTGATCAGCCGGAAGGACAAGGCCACGTTTGAGAAGCTGGACTTCTTGACATCCAAAGAGGACAACTACACGCGCATGAGGGAGTACATCCGCTCTCTCAAGATAACGCCATGCATCCCCTACCTGGGTAAGTTCCTAACCCCTACCTGCGTAAGTCCCTAACCCGTAC
Source organism: Thymallus thymallus (assembly GCA_023634145.1). Classification (NCBI taxonomy): domain Eukaryota; kingdom Metazoa; phylum Chordata; class Actinopteri; order Salmoniformes; family Salmonidae; genus Thymallus; species Thymallus thymallus. The sequence goes on along the minus strand of CM042403.1, from coordinate 3,366,848 downwards.
CTGCGTAAGTCCCTAACCCCTACCTGCGTAAGTCCCTAACCCCTACCTGCGTAAGTCCCTAACCCCTACCTGGGTAAATCCCTAACCCCTACCTGGGTAAGTCCCTAACCCCTACCTGGGTAAGTCCCTAACCCCTACCTGGGTAAGTCCCTAACCCCTACCTGGGTAAGTCCCTAACCCCTACCTGCAGTACAGAAACACTGCTAACCAAACATCACTCTTCAGGTGCGCAATTGAAATAAATGGCATCTATACCCTCCAAAATTAGATTGTTTTCATCTACCTGCAACGTGCTGGTCGACCAAAAAGACATTTGTTTTACACCTTGTTCAGTCTTGTTCGCTCATTAGCTAGATAGCTAGCTAACAACCTGGCTACTTTACCAGTATATCCAAACATTCAGGCTCACAGGAAGAAAGGAAAGGGGATTATCTCATTCAGGAGATCAATGAATGAAGGAAAGATCTCTTGCATGTCATTGTTTTTAAACAGGTTTTTGAATCAACATAACAGCTTTTTATAATAAACATCTGTCTTTACGGAGTTGAATATTAGTTTTCTAGGGCACATGTGCTTCAAAAGTAGCTAGAATTCATATAGGCCCAATATAGACTATATCTCAATCAAATACCTAGCTCTAGGTGTATTACCTACATTTTGTTGTGCTTCTAACATTTAAAAGTTGGGAACACCAGTGCTAAAAATGTTAATTTAGAGCCCTGTTCATAACATCTATCAATTTTCCAAACTGATGTGGTAAAGTGACATTTGAAGAAGATACCTTTTTGATTAATCTTGTTGTGGATAAATCATTGTCATCATCATCAATGTGAAAATGTTTCTGATTCACTGATGAATAGAACCCATTCAGATGAGTTGGTTCAGTTTTATGACAGTGGCCACCCCACCTGGTTCAGTCTGTTATTATAAGGAAAATAACATAGACCCTCTAGTAATTTAATAGGATCTCTGTCATAAACCTTCAAAGTTCCAGAATGGCTGAGGGGAGAGTGGCAGCCATATTGGTCAGGGAGAAATCCAAACCAGTCTAATTGGTATGAATGGCAGTAGAGGCAGAATCCTGGTTTGACTATGCAGCAAATTAAAAGTAAAATTGTCATATATAACTATAAATACAGGTTTTATAAAACATTTCTGTATGAATAATAACCTCTAAAATATATGTAAACAAACCACTAATGTCTCAATTTTTGTTTTCTTGGAAAGCTGTGAGTGCTATTATATGATACAATATCAGTACCTGCAACTTGTCTAAGTCCTATCATCAACTGATTTCTGCCAGCGTTTGAATGGGATGTTGGTATATTGTCATTCCTTTAAAACTGTCTGGCAGACGTACAGTGCAGATAAATTCTTCAAATTAATAATTTTACACTATCTTATCTCAGCACAGGCGAACCATGCTTGACCAACTCCCTGACCAAAATGGCTGACCTTCATCCCATCATTAGAAGGTTCATGTCCATTCTAGTGTTCTAATTCCTAATTCTATGGAAAAAGAGGGTCTTATCACCAAAGAAGTCACTGTGGCCATACATGAGCCAGACAACAGTTCATTTAATCCCAGTCACGTGACGTATCCGTCTTATCCCTTTTCCATCATCATGGCATCACTTTGCCGCGACGCTCATCCCTCAACCGATTGGTCTTGTAGGACGTGGAACTCATAATCAAATTTGAATATTAAGCGTCTGCCATTAAAAAAAAAAGTTCAAAATTTCACGTCACTCAAATGACTAGCTAGCTAAATTAATTCAAACATTGTGACAGTGATTTAATAGCTTGCAAATGCTAGCCACCAATTATTATTTTTTTTTCTATCTCCAAAACAAATTCTGTGCCAGGAAGTTGGTCGCCAGTGCAGTGATCAGCTATGTAGCTAACTATTGTTGCTAACTAGCTTACTGACACAGTTAGCTAGCTAGTTAGCTCATTTAGTTAGTCATTTAGCAGACGCACTTATCCAGAGCGACTTACAAATGTGTGCATTCACCTCAGGATAGCCAGTGGGACAACCACACCTCAATCACATTAAGTACACAGTAAGATAGCTAGCAACAATAAGCCCATCCTTCAATAAGCTCATCCTTCACTGACATCAAAAGCTTTCTTAGCCTGTTTAAATTAACCTGAAGTTGTAGACATGCATCCCCACAATTAAGAGAAACTGACTTATCAGAATTCAGTCCATAGATCAGCATGTTTCTCTGTGATCGTATCGTTGGGTCAGCAGAGCACAGTCAGCAGCTGACTCTGGAGGCTACTGTAATGACTCCAGGCAGAAGAACAGCTGCTTCATAAAAACTCATTATAATGTAAGCGTTAGCACTACTAGCTACAGTAGCTTGCGAGCTAGCTTTTGGAAAAAGAGCTAACATTCAACATTGTGTGTGCAGCACTAAGTAGGTAGCTGGTTGGTTAGCAGCATCTTTTCAGTCAAATATGATTTCAGTGACTGGCTCGGCTAACATTAGCGTTAATGTTGGACAAATTTATGCTTGTTCGTGCCATAGTCAAACTACAGAAATACTGCTCATTGAAGCACAATCATCTTTAGCTAGATTTAAAATGGCGCAACTAAGACTTCCTTAAAACAAATCTACATTATTTACATTGTTTTAGGTTAGATTAATTCAGAAAATGGGGTTTAGCAGATGTCAGCCAGTTAATATTTTTTCAAATGTTAGACCGCAGACTTTCGTACTATCCAATTACTCTTTGCAACATATGAAACAGGCGGAATCAACGCGCTATCTGACTTAAGAAAATGTCATCGACCACCAGCACTTCATAATATCAATTCAAATATCAACATCAAGGGCGTCAGGTAGCCTAGCAGTTAGAGCGTTGGGCCAGTAACCGAAAGGTCACTGGTTCGAATACCCCGAGCCGACAAGGTGAAAAAACCTGTCGACGTGTCCTTGAGCAAGGCACTTAACCCTCATTTGCTCCAGGGGCATGACCCTGTAGGTAGGCCGTCATTGTAAATAAGAATATGTTAACTGACTTGCCTACTTAAATAAAGGTAAAAAAATATTAAATCTGTATCCCAGAGCAGATAAAGTTAACCATGGACAGTTTGACAGGGATCATCACTGCTAATGTGCTCTAGCCGTAGTGTGCCTATACCCCTCATATTCAAATCTGGAATGATGAAGCCAGATCCACTGCTTTGTCAATCAGGGACTGATTTAGACCTTAGACACCAGGTGGGTAGATGAGAAAACCAGGAGGCTCTGGAGCTCGTAGTGTAAGAGCTCAATACATATAATCTGAAGATTAACTAGTACCTAGTTGCATTTCGCGGGTCAGATGAAGAGGAGTAGTTGCGTGGTTCTACAGTAGCCCTCCTCTGACCCAGTTTCCTATTATCACACAGAGTTCTTGCCAACTGGCAATTTAATGACTGAGGCATGAAAATGACGTCAGGCCCATCTCACACAAACCTCCAGGGGACTTTATTAATCTGCCTAGTTCATAGGGACTGGGCCGGTCCGAACTTCCCTGCTGGTCTTTTGTTGCTGTGGAAGTGTTGGCCGTCATTAGAGGTGAGCTTTGGTGTGGGTAGGAGTTTGGTGCCCGGGCAGGTCAAGGGGCGGGTCCCATCTTTGTGGAACTGACAGCCTCACACAGTGGAGCTTGATAAAGGCTGCCAGCGCTGTCCCCACATCACTCCACACTCTCTCTGTGGACTCACCTCCCTCCTCCTTTCCTCATTCCTTCCCAAAGGAGCAGTGAGGTCTCTGTTTTCCAGGTTTGTGCCGTGGTCATGTCAGCAAAGCAAAGGGAGGCATGTTTCCTTCGTCTAGTGTGAGCTAATTACCATGGAACCCCCCCCAAGCACATCTAATCTATTCTTAATAACACCTTTTTTGCTGTTTTATGTTTTGCTCAAACCTACTGGGGGATGTGCCTCTGTTTTTAAGTTGAAACTACTGGGGGATGTGCCTCTGTTTTTAAGTTGAAACTACTGGGGGATGTGCCTCTGTTTTTAAGTTGAAACTACTGGGGGATGTGCCTCTGTTTTTAAGTTGAAACTACTGGGGGATGTGCCTCTGTTTTTAAGTTGAAACTACTGGGGGATGTGCCTCTGTTTTTAAGTTGAAACTACTACACCAAAGCAAACCTTGGTGTGCCAAATACAGGGTTCACCGAGCAGTGATGTAAACTACTTGTCTACCTTTTAGGGGATATCTGTACTTTACTATTTATAGTTTTTGACAACTTTTACTTTTACTTCACTACATTCCTAAAGTAAACAATGTACTTTTTACTCCATACATTTTCTCTGACAACCAAAAGTACTCATTACATTTTGAATGCTTAGCAGGACAGAAAAATTGTCTAATTCACACAGTTATCAAGAGAACATCCCTGGTCATCCCTACTATCTGATCTGATGGACTCTCTAAACACACGCTGAGTATTGGAGTGTTCCCCTCCAATGGTGCCGTCTGGTTTGATTAATATATGGAATTTAAAATAATTTTTACTTTCAATACTAAAGTATATTTTAGCAATTACATTTATTTTTGATACTTAAGTATATTTAAAACCAAATACTTTTAGACTTTTACTCGAGTAGTATTTTACTGGGTGACTTTCACTTGAGTAATTTTCCATTAAGGTATCTTTACAATTGTGTACCAGTGTCACTGAGTATCAGATGTGGGACGGTCACCTGTCATGTTCTCCCTCTTTCTTTGTTCAGTCACATTAGCGCTCTTTCAGTCCCGGGAAAGAGGACTTGTCTCTGCCGTACCAGTACTGGCATCTGTTTATGTATTAGTGTGTCATGTTCACAATGTGCCCCACTCAATGCCCCTAAAATGAGGAACAATCCAGCTGTTGTTTCCATCCTACTACCTCAAGTCCTGTCGGCCAATATTATCTCTTGTTTAGTGTAAACGGGCTCAAAGCCGACTGGAGAGCAGACCTTTTGAAGTGAAATGATAAGGCCCGGCTACATTGTGCTATCCAATGAGTGATTGGAAGAGAGAGGCGTGGTCGTCTAACTATTACTGTCTCCATTAGATCGACAGAATGGGAACTGATGGGCACTGATGTTGGGCGATTAGGCCTGGCTCGCAGTCGGCCTTCCAATTCATCCCAAACGCGTTCGATGGGGTTGAGGTCAGGGCTCTGTGCAGGCCAGCCAAGCTCTTCCACACCGATATTGACAAATCATTTCTGTGTGGACCTCGCTTCGTGCACGGGGCATTGTCATGCTGAAACAGGAAAGGGCCTTCCCCATACACAGAATCGTCCAGAATGTCATTGTTTGCTGTAGCGTTAAGAACTAAGGGGCCTAGCCCAGACCATTATTCCTCCTCCACCAAACTTTACAGTTGGCACTATGCATTGGGGCAGGTAGCGTTCTCCTGGCATCCACCAAACCCAGATTAGTCTGTTGTGCTGCCAGATGGTGAAGCATGATTCATCATTCCAGAGAACGGCGAGCTTTACACCACTCCAGCCGACGCTTGGCATTGCACATGGTGATCTTAGTCTTGTGTGCGGCTGCTCGGCCATGGAAACCCATTTCATGAAGCTCCCGACGAACAGTTCTTGTGCTGACGTTGCTTCCAGAGGCAGTTCTGACCTCGGTAGTGAGTGTTGCAACCGAGGACAGACGTTTTTTACGTGCTTCAGCGCTCGGCGGTCCCGTTCTGTGAACTCGTGTGGCCTGACTGAGCCGTTGTTGCTCTAATTAATTTATATTTTATTTAACCTTTATTTAACTAGTTAAGTCAGTTAAGAACAAATTCTTATTTACAATGACGGCCTAGGAACAGTGGGTTAACTGCCTTGATCTGCCCGGGCACCTGTTCTCCCCATTCAGCGTTTTTGTCTTTGTGTTCAAGGTCCTCCCCCTTTTAATGAGTTTTCAAAGTATTTATCATACCAGAGCAGTTTCTCAGACTCCTTGGAAACCGAGCTTGGCATAACAGCCAAGACGGGGGATATTAATAGAGCTTTGCATGGAGCAGTTTGAGTGACAGCGAGGTTAAACCAGTCCCCAGGGATGCCTATTTCAATTGTTGACTGTTTTGGCTCATTTTGGGCACCATGGCCCTGTTGGCCCCTCGGAGCAGGCCTCCTTACACCTATGGAGACCACCACCTCTAAGCCCCTCTCTCTCTATACCAGAGGCAGGCCTCCTTACACCTATGGAGACCACCATCACTAAGACCCTCTCTCTCTATACCAGAGGCAGGCCTCCTTACACCTATGGAGACCACCACCTCTAAGCCCCTCTCTCTCTATACCAGAGGCAGGCCTCCTTACACCTATGGAGACCACCACCTCTAAGCCCCTCTCTCTCTATACCAGAGGCAGGCCTCCTTACACCTATGGAGACCACCATCACTAAGACCCTCTCTCTCTATACCAGAGGCAGGCCTCCTTACACCTATGGAGACCACCACCTCTAAGCCCCTCTCTCTCTATACCAGAGGCAGGCCTCCTTACACCTATGGAGACCACCACCTCTAAGACCCTCTCTCTCTCTCTCACTGTCTCACAGTTTAATGGAAAGCTTGTATCCTTAGCCTGTTTGTGTCTATGTTAATTATTCATGTTTAATGGTGTGACAACCTGTGTGTATCTGTCCCAATCTGGGTGCTGTATCATTTCATTCCCCGCCACAGCTGTCCAAAAAAAACACCAACGTGGCTGTACATAGTTTATTATACACTGAGTGGTTCCAGCCCTGAATGCTCTAGTTTATTACAAGGCTCTGGTAAAACACAGCACATTGATACCTTACAAAAATAACCGAAATGAGAATGACTTATGTACAGAGAGGACTGTATTATTGACGTGACGTTGTATGAACAGTACAGGGAACCTCTTGTCTGTATTCTGTCATGGTTGAGAAACTGAAGCGTGAGTTTGTGATTTGTAAGTCTGACACACTTTGTCTCGTTGTGGCGGCAGGTAGCCTAGCGGTTAGAGCGTTGGGCCAGTGACCAGCAGGTAGCCTAGCGGTTAGAGCGTTGGGCCAGTGACCAGCAGGTAGCCTAGCGGTTAGAGCATTGGGCCAGTGACCAGCAGGTAGCCTAGCGGTTAGAGCGTTGGGCCAGTGACCAGCAGGTAGCCTAGCGGTTAGAGCATTGGGCCAGTGACCAGCAGGTAGCCTAGCGGTTAGAGCGTTGGGCCAGGAAACAGCAGGTAGCCTAGCGGTTAGAGCGTTGGGCCAGGAAACAGCAGGTAGCCTAGCGGTTAGAGCGTTGGGCCAGGAAACAGCAGGTAGCCTAGCGGTTAGAGCGTTGGGCCAGGAAACAGCAGGTAGCCTAGCGGTTAGAGCGTTGGGTCAGGAACCAGCAGGTAGCCTAGCAGTTAGTGTTTAGCTAGTAACCGTAATATTGATCACTGCATTGTTGGGTTTAGAGCTTGCAAGAAAGGCATTTCACTGTACTTGTGCATGTGACATTAAAAACTTGAAACTTAGTTGCTCCAGGGTTGCCGTCAATAATGTCAGGTCCTGGCCGTGACCCCACTCTCTGAGGGTGTCTCAGGGGGAGTGGAATATGCAAAAAAACTCATTTCCATTTCACACCACACACAGTACAGGTTACACAGTGTACAGGTTACACAGTGTACAGGTTAAACAGTGTACAGGTTACTCGCTGTACAGGTTAATCACTGTACAGATTAAACACTGTACAGGTTACACACTGTACAGGTTACACAGTGTACAGGTTACACAGTGTACAGGTTAAACAGTGTACAGGTTACTCGCTGTACAGGTTAATCACTGTACAGATTAAACACTGTACAGGTTACACACTGTACATGTTAATCACTGTACAGGTTACTCACTGTACAGGTTAAACAGTGTACAGGTTAAACAGTGTACAGGTTAAACAGTGTACAGGTTACTGGCTGTACAGGTTACTGGCTGTACAGATTACAAGCTTTACAGGCTACTGGCTGTACAGGTTACAGGCTGTACAGGTTACAGGCTGTTCAGGTTACTCGCTGTACAGGTTACAGGATGTTCAGGTTACTCGTTATTCAGGTTACACGCTGTTCAGGTTACACGCTGTTCAGGTTACACGCTGTTCAGGTTACTCGCTGTACAGGTTACACGCTGTACAGGTTACACGCTCTACAGGTTACTCGTTGTTCAAGTTACTCGCTGTACAGGTTACAGGATGTTCAGGTTACTCGTTGTTCAGGTTACACGCTGTACAGGTTACACGCTGTACAGGTTACACGCTGTAGAGGTTACTCGCTGTACAGGTTACTGGCTGTACAGGTTACTGGATGTACAGGTTACATGCAGGAAAGGTTACACAGTGTACAGGTTACCCACTTGTACTTGTGTGAAACAGGACATATAACCCCAATTTGACCTCTGGTTTGGCAAAATAATTAGAGCAATTGGACTCATTAGATCACTCGTTAGATCACCCATCTGAATCAATGAAGCTGCAACGTTAGATCACCCATCTGAATCAATGAAGCTGCAACGTTAGATCACCCATCTGAATCAATGAAGCTGCAACGTTAGATCACCCATCTGAATCAATGAAGCTGCAACGTTAGATCACCCATCTGAATCTATGAAGCTGCAACGTTAGATCACCCATCTGAATCAATGAAGCTGCAACGTTAGATCACCCATCTGAATCAATGAAGCTGCAACGTTAGATCACCCATCTGAATCAAAGAAGCTGCAACGTTAGATCGCCCATCTGAATCTATGAAGCTGCAACGTTAGATCGCCCATCTGAATCAATGAAGCTGCAACGTTAGATCACCCATCTGAATCAATGAAGCTGCAACGTTAGATCGCCCATCTGAATCAATGAAGCTGCAACGTTAGATCACCCATCTGAATCAATGAAGCTGCAACGTTAGATCACCCATCTGAATCAACGAAGCTGCAACATTGTTCTTTACTCTCTTGCATTATGCCTTAAAGCTCAGACTGCATGAAAGGAGATTCTAAAGGTTGTGAGAGGTTAACTGGGATGAGTCGGGGGTCGTTTGGACGGTGGTTAGTTTCCCTAACCGGTGGGCCATTTGTCCATTTAACAAATGTGTGTCTGGACTTTAAAAAGAAATGTTACATATATTTTGTTGGCATACGTTCTATCTAAATAAACAGTTGCGTTACCCTGCTGTAAATTATCTACGCTTAAAATGTTGTCAGGAAAGAAAACAAACTAGTACCAATTTATTTTCCAGGAAGTGTTTTTGGATATGGTCACTGAAATAAATATGTTTCCTCAAAGTAAGAACTCAAAACATCATTACTAATATTGCATAACAGCCAGATAACAGTAGTGACTCGAAACCGTCAAATACGTTCTTTATGGAGATGTGCTTGATGTATATTTTATGAACAACAACAAAAAAACAAAATAATAATACAAACTTGTCTCTTGGTTTCATTTGTCAGCAACTGTAGAGCATCACTTCTGCATTCATTCAGCGTATGTGCAAAGTCTGTGTCCGGAAGGCACAGGTCCCGTGTCTTTTAGTTGTAATTGTTTTGCAAGCTCCTCAGAGGGAACATGCCTGGTAAACCATGTGGACCAGTGCCTCCAAAGAACGCTAGTAGAGTCCTGCGAGAGGGCTTTGAAACCTGTGGGGGTTAAACGCCACACTGTCCCTGTGAGCCGTACACAAGACAGCCATTGCACTTTTATACTGTGTCTATATATTTATGAACATAAAGCAATAAAATAATCAAAATAAACAAAGGCCAAGACAGAATCTGAAATCACCTTTTCTCAGAGCAGAGGAAAGGGGTCGTTGGAGGAAATGCCCGTTGAATTTGTATTATTTAAAAAAAAAAAAAAAAATTAAGGTCTGTTCTCGCTCTGCAAACTGTGAACTTAGTGGAAGGTGTTTGGGTTGGGCCGGATCATCATGGACACTTTCTTCAGGGAGTAAGCGCCGCCGCGGAATTCGGCCCAGTAGACGCCGTCCTGGTATCGGCTGCGGTAGTGCCCACCCCTGTACCACACGCCGTTCAGGTTGGAGTGGGCACAGGCATTATACCACCAGCCACCCTTCTGGTAATGGGCACAGTTACCTAAAAAACAATGTAGCTGTAGTCAATGCAAAGTAGAGTTTATAAATGCCAAATGTATGTTTTTTTAATTATACTTTAAAAAAATTATAATTCATCTTTGTATTTTACCAAGCCCTTTTTCATTTCTTATACAGTACAGTTACTGTAAAGCTGAAAACTACAGTACCCATACCTCATAGCCATGCTTTCAAAAGGCTTATACCTGTACTGCCCAAATTCACACAGAGGACATAGCTCTGCCCATGCGGTTTCATCAGAAATCAGTACAGTCTGTCCCACTGTGCAAACCCTCGGGTTAATGCTCTTTGGCAAAGTCCCCCATAGGTGGTCTTTTAATATTTCCTTGTTCCCTTCATTCTCGGCTCGGAATTATTTTGCAACGCTATATCAACCTGGGCCCATATCCACAAAGCATTTGTGAGTAAGAGTGCTGATTTAGGATCAGTCCATATAAACATATTCATTGTTATCTAGCAGTCATACCCATTGTAATTCTTGGGCAGGCCGTCTAAGCATCCAGTGTTATGTGTTTTTTTTTTTAAATACACTACCGTTCAAAGGTTTGGGGTCACTTAGAAATGTCCTTGTTTTCCATGAAAACAGACATGAAATGACTTGCAAAATGAATAGGAAATATAGTCAAGATGTTAACAAGGTTATAAATAATCATTTTTAATTGAAATAATAATTGTGTCCTTCAAACTGTGTCACAGAATCCTCCATTTGCAGCAATTACAGCCTTGATGAAGCACCTCCCACAAGTTGGATTGGCTTGATGGACACTTCTTACGTACCAATACCATTGTCCTGTTGTAGCAGGGTGTGGCATGACGATGCAAAATGTAGATCAAGATCCCTTTCACCCTGTACAAATCTCCCACTTTACCACCACCAAAGCACCCCCAGACCATCACATTGCCTCCACCATGCTTGACAGATGGCGTCAAGCACTCCTCCAGCATCTTTTCATTTGGTCTGCGTCTCACAAATGTTCTTCTTTGTGAACCGAACACCTGAAACTTAGATTCGTCTGTCCATAACACTTTTTTCCAATCTTCCTCTGTCCAGTGTCTGTGTTCTTTTGCCCATCTTAATCTTTTATTTTTATTGGCCAGTCTGAGATGTGGCTTTTTCTTTGCAACTCTGCCTAGAAGGCCAGCATCCCGGAGTCGCCACTTCACTGTTGACGTTGAGACTGGTGTTTTGTGGGTACTATTTAATGAAGCTGCCAGTTGAGGACTTGTGAGGCGTCTGTTTCTCAAACTAGACACTCTAATGTACTTGTCCTCTTGCTCAGTTGTACACCGGGGCCTCCCACTCCTCTTTCTATTCTGGTTAGAGCCAGTTTGTGCAATTTCTCGCATGGAAAAGCCTTCATTTGATGTTATTTTAATGGACAAAAAATGTGCATTTCTTTGAAAAACAAGGACATTCCCAAGTGAACTTTTGAACGGTAGTGTATATATTTTCAGGATGGGAACTCTTTCAGCGTAAACTTAAACGACTAAAACCAGATAAGAGAAAAGATAATGGAGCTATATATTTTAAAATAATATAATCTTTGAGAAGTAACAATCACCAAAATAAAAGCTTTACAGTCGGGGAGAATTTAGCAGTATAGATTTTGTTATAATGTTTAAGCAAAAGAACGCAGCATTAGCCATGGCAAAATGAATAGAATTGCAGGACATTAGCTTTAAAACTGCAAAATTTTCTCTCAACCCTCCATGGAGACATTTTTAGAATTGCCGGAAATTGGCTTAAAAATGTATACAGAGCCAAGATGGGGGCCTAAAATGTTCTCTAAAATTCAGTGCTGACAGGCCAACCATGCCCTCTGCCACACCCCCTGCCACGACCCCTTTTTGATAAAAAAAAACTAACAAAAACTACTACTCTGAGATGCTTTGTGAATACGTGGCCATTTTTTTATTTTTTTTTATTGTTATCTGCAGCAGTGCTAAGCAGGATCTCTGTGGAGAGACTCTTACCATGCATAAACAAGGACATTCTCCCGCTCTCTGTTGCTGCTTATTGGAGACACTTTATGGAGAAACGCATGTCACTGAATGACGTTAGGCGTCTTACTGACAACATTTTAGCTTGTTTCTTCATGTAGAGTTGGTTTGCACTTGGTTTGCAAATTACTCTTATTTATTTTTTTTTTATTTTTTTTTCCAGAGGTGCTAAGTACTCTCGGCCGGCTAACGCTACCAGTGTGTCCGTGCCTTTAGTCAGGCATTACCTGTCAACGCCCTTTTTCATGTCTACCTGTGCTGAAATGCACTTGAAATAAGCAAGATATTGTCAAGGGAAATGAGCGTGCTATTAATCACCTCTGCCGGAAGACTTTTGAAATTAACGGATATTTGGCAGTCCTCTGAAGAACAGAGATTAACTGAGATATTGCATTCGACCACGTCTGACCCAATGAATCAGAATACAAAAGTGTGCGTGTGTCATAAATCTCAGAGCTGACTAAAGTATGACACACAGTCTAGTGTTGATCTGTTGGTTATTTGTGTTTCCATGAATCACTGTCTGTTACGGTAGACTATTCCTCTGAGTAATAGCAGCTATCACCACAGGGTATATTCCTCTCACCTGTATACACGTCGTGGTCCCTGTCCAGCGTGGTGAACTGCTTGCCGTTGTGCCAAGTGAGGGAGTCCCCGGCATTGCCATGGTAGCGACCCACTCTTAATTTGTAGAAGTCTGCCTCTGCCTCAATACGGAAGCTGGCATATTCGGCAAAGGTCTTGCGACCGGACCAGTCCTCCAGCATCACCAGAAGCTTGTAGTTGCCCTGGTTGGTCAGCCAGTAGATGTTTTCAAGACCCAGCCAGTATTCGCCATCAATGTTACCAAACCCTTGCTGTGGGAAGGTAGAAGCAGGACGGAGAGGGTAAAACAGAAGTTGAGATGTTTTAATGCACCAGATAAGTCTAAATGCTCCATTCAAAGGCATTGCCATTCATTACGCCAATGTCCACCCTCCCAAAACACACACATTGTGGTCTGCACTTGTGTGCAGAGCCATTGTTTCCCATCAAAACTATTTGCCTTAGAAAGCTCAATACAGTAAATGCTTCCAGGACCACACATCATCCTTTCACCCTTTGTCAAAGACGGCAGAGGGGATTGAAGCATGTATGATGTCAGAGAAAGAGTGGTGACATAATAGCAGGATGTGTTTTAGACGTCTCCCCTATGGTCTGGAACTGTGGCTCCCATTAAACCACACATGGATTGAATCAGGAGGGAGACTATTACCATGCCAACTATGAGCCTGCCATTGTGATGCGTGTGTCTTAAGGGGCCTCGTTGCCAGAAGGGAGAGGGGGTGGTGGGCTTGGAAATGTTTCGTGTTCTTGGACACTTTAAAGGGGAGGGGGGGTTTATCCAAATAGGCCAGTCCGACCTCTGTTTCGCAGGATGTGAATCTCTAGCCGATATATGTTTGGCTCTGTGCTCTTAAGATTGACATTCTGGTTCAAATTGGGGAAACCACACTGCATGGATATTATGAGCTTAGATCATTGAATTGGCTGTAAGGCTAAAAACCTCCCATAGAAACGCAATGTTAATATCTTATCGTTATGTCTTGTGTGGACTGTTTGACAGCTTTGTGCTATTGAATGGTTGAGGAATTATTGGAGAAACTCAACAAATAACATTTTGGAACGCTCCCGCTCTTATTTTTGGAAAATGATACGGTTGCACAATCACATGGAAATGTTGGAATTGAGAATAGATCCTGTCTCACTTAATCAATGATTCACGTGTGAACCTCAGAGAGTGAATCTCCCGCTATGACTTAAGGGAATTCTGCTCAGCATTTGATCACGCGATCGTCTTGGCATTGTTTCGGTTCTGTTGCTCATGTCCAGTGAAGCTGTTTCTTGTCAATGTGGTTTTCATTAGTCCATGTAAGAGGTGTGTGTGTGGGGGGGGGTTCCGATCCAATCAAACGCTGGACTCAAATGACCTTCACTGTTTGTTTTTTTACTAGTAACAATGAAGAGCAGTGAAATACTAGCCTGTAGTGTGATGGGGTTACCTGGCTGATATTATCCTATAGTATGATGGGGTTACCTGGCTGATATTATCCTATAGTATGATGGGGTTACCTGGCTGATATTATCCTATAGTATGATGGGGTTACCTGGCTGATATTATCCTATAGTATGATGGGGTTACCTGGCTGATATTATCCTATAGTATGATGGGGTTACCTGGCTGATATTATCCTATAGTATGATGGGGTTACCTGGCTGATATTATCCTATAGTATGATGGGGTTACCTGGCTGATATTATCCTATAGTATGATGGGGTTACCTGGCTGATATTATCCTATAGTATGATGGGGTTACCTGGCTGATATTATCCTATAGTATGATGGGGTTACCTGGCTGATATTATCCTATAGTATGATGGGGTTACCTGGCTGATATTATCCTATAGTATGATGGGGTTACCTGGCTGATATTATCCTATAGTATGATGGGGTTACCTGGCTGATATTATCCTATAGTATGATGGGGTTACCTGGCTGATATTAGCCTGTAGTATGATGGGGTTACCTGGCTGATATTATCCTATAGTATGATGGGGTTACCTGGCTGATTTTCAATAGAACCTCAATAACAAAGATAGGTCTATGTTAAAAGCCATTGGCTGCACAGTGAATGTTTTGCTATTGAAGTCTCCTAGTGGAGCTGTATTGTGATCCTTGTTGAAGTCTCCTAGTGGAGCTGTATTGTGATCCTTGTTGAAGTCTCCTAGTGGAGCTGTATTGTGATCCTTGTTGAAGTCTCCTAGGGGAGCTGTATTGTGATCCTTGTTGAAGTCTCCTAGGGGAGCTGTATTGTGATCCTTGTTGAAGTCTCCTAGGGGAGCTGTATTGTGATCCTTGTTGAAGTCTCCTAGGGGAGCTGTATTGGGATCCTTGTTGAAGTCTCCTAGGGGAGCTGTATTGTGATCCTTGTTGAAGTCTCCTAGTGGAGCTGTATTGTGATCCTTTAGTTATTCCTATCTTGATTAAATTTCCCAGAAAGGAAAGCTATTTTCACTTCCTGTTCTATCTGGGCATCAAAGCATCAATCTACTATTCTACATAAGACAGCCACCTTCGTGTGCCTTTACCTTGTAGGTGTCCCAGTTCCTGAAGAAGTTGACGGAGCCGTCCTGGCGCCTCTGGATGACTGTCCAGCCGCCGGGGTCGTGCCTCTGGTCGCACCACACCTGCATCAACCGGTTGGCGTTCTCGGGCTTGACCAGGTACATGCCACTGGTGGTGTGGCCCTCCTCTAGAGCTGCAAGGCAGTCCTTGAAAGGCCCTGCAAAGAGGCCATGATTAAAGTAGTGTCATGTGAACAAAGGACCCTTTAGTTATCAGAACCCTGATTCAAAAGATTGAAGGGAAAGTTGTCTAGTTTACTTCACTGTCTCAACCCTCCAGCTGAGCTCAATCTCTTCCCATCCTGGAAACCTCTACTCCTATTTACTCGTCCACTAAGCTGAGTATCTCCGTAGTGTAGGCCCTTATTTCGTGGTTATACAGCTCTTTTAGAAATCCTGGGACTCCAAGGTTGTTTTTTTTCACGCTGGAAAAACTCTGTTGTAAGGCCTAGAATTGACTTTGGCTGCAGTTGGGGACGGGGGGGGGGGGGGATGGCTGCCGCCAGGCTGACGCAGGCCAACAACAACACTGTCATGAGGGCTGCGGAGAGAGGTAGCGCTTTTGTGGCAGGCATACTCTTAACAGTAGCCTGTAGATTATCAGGTACTCTAAAGTTTCTCTCAATAGCACAGCTGTTAATATAATTGTATTGGGCATATGTTCCTTTAGCCTGGCAATGCTGATTTCCTCTGCCTGAGTGCTGACTAAAGGGAAAACCCTCTGTTGAGGTGAACTGGAAACTTGAACGATAAACCATCATCTCATCATTCAGGAAGAAATATTTGACCAAACCTGGCGATGATTTGTCTCCACATGAGGTAAATGTCCAAAATGGCACTGCAGACAACTGCCGTAATTGACATGACCCTGTATTTAATAATTCAGCCTGTTTTCTGGAGGCGTCAGACTGTGCCCCCAACCAGACACTTTCTGACTCCATGTCTAGCAGGATAGCGTGCGTGCAACAACAACAATATATATATATGGAAAACGGGACTAATGGATCAGAGAGGAGCGATATCCCCAGCCAACCAGACACTTTCTTGGAGCTATAAATTGTCATCTGGGCATATGTGACCATAGTCACACAACTTTAATTCTGTTTTTTTCCCCCACCTCATCGGGGACCACTGAGAGAACTCCTTCCTGCAGGTGTTATTACTAATGGTGAGGCCCACACACAACGTGTGGTATGGTGGAATAGAGCTAAATCACCATAGCCCACACACTCCCTCTCCTTAACACTAGAACCGCCATAGGCCAACGGCCACTGACGTTTGATTTTGTAAATAATAAAAAAACGCCCCTCCGAAAAAGCTACGTCCTTTTCCTTCCCTGACTTTTCCTAAATGTTTGTATTTACACGGCTCATTTGTCTGAATTTTGAAATCACAAACAGAAAAGTATTTAGACTTTTTTTTTTTTTTACCTATTCCCAACTTAACCCGCCAAGACGATGCCAGGCGCTAATGCCTCTCTCTCTCTCTCCTCACTGAATGAAGGACAAATTAATGAATGGCCGATAATTGGGCACGTTACTTCACAACCGAATTGAAATGAGGCCTAACTGAACAATAAGGACAGTGAACAGGTTAATATAATTTAGAAAGACAACAGTGTAAAGATGAGTTTGTGTTCTGCCTGTTTATCATGGATGACGCTAATGTTTATAGCAAATCATTTGACCAGCCTTGTGGGTTGATAACATTCCCTTCTCCGTTTTACTTTGGAAAAAATAAGCTATATTACAAACTCTATTACTAATCACATTTATCGTAATGGAAACTAAAACATACTACGTGTTACAGTAGGTCTTTACAATAATGAATTGTAAAGTTGATGAATAAAGGGGATCAAGCTGTTCCAGTCAGTCTGTGCAGCCGGCAGCTGATGAGTGACAATGTTAGAACGATCAGTTGTCAAACTGTACATGAAGAGATGGGAGCATCTTGTATTGACAGATACAGGGAAAGAATCACCACTTCAAATCCTCCTTCAGAGTCTCATGATATAGTGTGTATATATAGTCAAATGATATAGTGTATATATATAGTATCTATATAGTCACATTACATAGTATCTATATAGTGTATATATTGTCACATTATATAGTATATATATTGTCACATTATATAGTATATATATAGTCACATTATATAGTATATATATAGTCACATTATATAGTATATATATAGTCACATTATATAGTATATATATATAGTCACATTATATAGTGTATATATAGTCACATGATATGGTATCTATATAGTATCTATAGTCACATGATATAGTATCTATAGTCACATGATATAGTATCTATATAGTATCTATAGTCACATGATATAGTATCTATATAGTGTATATAGTCACATGATATGGTATCTATATAGTATATATAGTCACATGATATAGTATCTATATAGTATATATAGTCACATGATATAGTATCTATATAGTATATATAGTCACATGATATAGTATCTATATAGTATATAGTCACATGATATAGTATCTATATAGTATATGTAGTCACATGATATAGTATCTATATAGTATATGTAGTCACATGATATAGTATCTATATAGTATATGTAGTCACATGATATAGTATCTATATAGTATATGTAGTCACATGATATAGTATCTATATAGTATATGTAGTCACATGATATAGTATATAGTATCTATATAGTATATGTAGTCACATGATATAGTATCTTTAATCACATGATATAGTATCTATATAGTGTGTATATATAGTCACATGATATAGTATCTATATAGTGTGTATATATAGTCACATGATATGGTATCTATATCGTATCTATAGTCACATGATATGGTATCTATATCGTATCTATAGTCACATGATATGGTATCTATATAGTGTATATAGTCACATGATATAGTATCTATATAGTGTATATAGTCACATGATATATTATCTATATAGTGTATATAGTCACATGATATAGTATCTATATAGTGTATATATAGTCACATGATATATTATCTATATAGTATCTATAGTCACATGATATAGTATCTATATAGTGTATATATAGTCACATGATATAGTATATATATAGTATCTATAGTCACATGATATAGTATCTATAGTCACATGATATAGTCTCTATATAGTGTGTATATATAGTCACATGATATAGTATCTATATAGTGTATATATAGTCACATGATATAGTATCTATATAGTATATATAGTCACATGATATAGTATCTATATAGTATATATAGTCACATGATATAGTATCTATATAGTATCTATAGTCACATGATATAGTACCTATATAGTATATATAGTATCCTAGCTGTCCATGCGTTCAAATAGTACAGCTCTGTTCCCAGAATATCCTAGCTGTCCATGTGTTCAAATAGTACAGCTCTGTTCCCAGAATATCCTAGCTGTCCATGCGTTCAAATAGTACAGCTCTGTTCCCAGAATATCCTAGCTGTCCATGCGTTCAGATAGTACAGCTCTGTTCCCAGAATATCCTAGCTGTCCATGTGTTCAAATAGTACAGCTCTGTTCCCAGAATATCCTAGCTGTCCATGCGTTCAAATAGTACAGCTCTGTTCCCAGGAATATCCTAGCTGTCCATGCGTTCAGATAGTACAGCTCTGTTCCCAGAATATCCTAGCTGTCCATGCATTCAGATAGTACAGCTCTGTTCCCAGAATATCCTAGCTGTCCATGCGTTCAGATAGTACCGCTCTGTTCCCAGAATATCCTAGCTGTCCATGCGTTCAGATAGTACAGCTCTGTTCCCAGAATATCCTAGCTGTCCATGCGTTCAAATAGTACAGCTCTGTTCCCAGAATATCCTAGCTGTCCATGTGTTCAAATAGTACAGCTCTGTTCCCAGGAATATCCTAGCTGTCCATGTGTTCAGATAGTACAGCTCTGTTCCCAGAATATCCTAGCTGTCCATGCGTTCAGATAGTACAGCTCTGTTCCCAGAATATCCTAGCTGTCCATGCGTTCAGATAGTACAGCTCTGTTCCCAGAATATCCTAGCTGTCCATGCGTTCAGATAGTACAGCTCTGTTCCCAGAATATCCTAGCTGTCCATGTGTTCAGATAGTACAGCTCTGTTCCCAGGAATATCCTAGCTGTCCATGCGTTCAGATAGTACAGCTCTGTTCCCAGAATATCCTAGCTGTCCATGCGTTCAGATAGTACAGCTCTGTTCCCAGAATATCCTAGCTGTCCATGCGTTCAGATAGTACAGCTCTGTTCCCAGAATATCCTAGCTGTCCATGCGTTCAGATAGTACAGCTCTGTTCCCAGAATATCCTAGCTGTCCATGCGTTCAGATAGTACAGCTCTGTTCCCAGAATATCCTAGCTGTCCATGCGTTCAGATAGTACAGCTCTGTTCCCAGAATATCCTAGCTGTCCATGCGTTCAGATAGTACAGCTCTGTTCCCAGAATATCCTAGCTGTCCATGCGTTCAGATAGTACAGCTCTGTTCCCAGAATATCCTAGCTGTCCATGCGTTCGGCACATGACCACTAAGCAAAGACTAATGACATAATGAACATAAAATATACTACTCTGTTTTCTTTTAAATACATTGTCTTATTTCCACAATGTTTCTTTAATGAAATTATAATGGACTTCATTGTGATGGACTTGAACTAGTGTTCTTTTGTTTTTACATACAGCCTAGAGTAACATATAAACTAATGAACATGCTATTATGTTCTTTTAAATAATAGTTTTTTAGTATTCTAATTTTATAAACACAACCAGATGGTTATTCTTACAATAGCATATATGACATTTATTTATTAGACTGTTAGAAGGTTGATACGTCATTAGCTGTAAGTATCGAAAATTGGCTTTAGGCTTACGTTTTTCCGCTAGGACTTTGTAGAATTATACAAAACATATCCTTGACTTTATCTAAAGGAATAACTATTGTTATACTTTTCCATGGATATATTTCCACAAATAGTTATTCATGCTTTATAATAGTTGATGAAGCCTCATGCTTTATGTTCGAGCACCTGGTTGGTTGATATGCATCTGATGCCAAAGGAGACGCCCGGCAAACGTTCTCTAGCAGATACTGATAGGCTGAAAGGCCAGGTGCGGCTAGTGTTAAAGGGTGTGGTTAATTTCATTATCAGACACCAGTCAGTGTAAGTCATGATGTAACCACTTTTAGACCTGTCTCTCCACTATTTAAGAGAACACGGGGAACGTCTAAAGGCCTGAGGTAATTCAAGCAGTAGTCAAGCTCTGCAGGAAGCTCACTGTCACCTACTGCCAATGAAAATGGGCCAGACAAATCTAGTTTGTCTCCTCTTTCGCTTTCCCCCAGGTCCTTGCGGATACACTCTGGTTCCTAGCACACAGATCTGCTCCTGTATTTACGAGCTGATGCTTCCTCTTTTCCTTCTTCTTTTCACTCTACTGATTTAATGCACACTGTGGAGATCTCCGGGTCGGACAGAAAGTGAAGGCTGGAAGGACTACTGTAGGGGTGTCTGTGTGGGTGGAAGCCTAAATGCAGGCATGTCTGCATTTGATATCCTCTAAGCAGTCTCTTGCTCACAGCTTGTCGTCCATCAACTCCAGCAGCAACCAGCAGCCTCTTGTTAACTGCAGTTACTTCACGTCTTGTTAACTGCAGTTACTTCACGTCTTGTTAACTTCAGTTACTTCACGTCTTAACTGCAGTTACTTCACGTCTTAACTGCAGTTACTTCACGTCTTAACTGCAGTTACTTCACGTCTTGTTAACTTCAGTTACTTCACGTCTTGTTAACTGCAGTTACTTCACGTCTTGTTAACTGCAGTTACTTCACGTCTTGTTAACTGCAGTTACTTCACGTCTTAACTGCAGTTACTTCACGTCTTGTTAACTGCAGTTACTTCACGTCTTGTTAACTGCAGTTACTTCACGTCTTGTTAACTGCAGTTACTTCACGTCTTGTTAACTGCAGTTACTTCACGTCTTGTTAACTGCAGTTACTTCACGTCTTGTTAACTGCAGTTACTTCACGTCTTGTTAACTGCAGTTACTTCACGTCTTGTTAACTGCAGTTACTTCACGTCTTGTTAACTTCAGTTACTTCACCTCTTAACTGCAGTTACTTCACCTCTTGTTAACTGCAGTTACTTCACCTCTTGTTAACTGCAGTTACTTCACCTCTTTTCAGTGGCGTACTGCAGTTTCGCAAGGCCCCCCTTAATGGGGGAAAACGGCTAACTTCCTGGGGGGGGAGTGGTACTTCCTGGTACACCAGTTTCTCTTTTCCAGCCCCTATCTAATACTAGTCTGGCTTCTATTAAAACCAGCCCCTATCTAATACTAGTCTGGCTTCTATTAAAACCAGCCCCTATCTAATACTAGTCTGGCTTCTATTAAAACCAGCCCCTATATAATACTAGTCTGGCTTCTATTAAAACCAGCCCCTATATAATACTAGTCTGGCTTCTATTAAAACCAGCCCCTATATAATACTAGTCTGGCTTCTATTAAAACCAGCCCCTATATAATACTAGTCTGGCTTCTATTAAAACCAGCCCCTATCTAATACTAGTCTGGCTTCTATTAAAACCAGCCCCTATATAATGCTAGTCTGGCTTCTATTAAAACCAGCCCCTATATAATACTAGTCTGGCTTCTATTAAAACCAGCCCCTATCTAATACTAGTCTGGCTTCTATTAAAACCAGCCCCTATATAATGCTAGTCTGGCTTCTATTAAAACCAGCCCCTATCTAATGCTAGTCTGGCTTCTCCCATGTGGTGCTGTGGTCTAATGCACTGCATCTCAGTGCAAGAGGCGTCACTACAGTCCCTGGTTTGAATCCAGGCTGTATCACATGAAAATAATGTCATGGCTTTAGAAGCTTCTGATAGGCTAATTGCCATCATTTGAGTCAATTGGAGGTGTACCTGTGGATGTATTTCAAGGCCTACCTTCAAACTCAGTGCCTCTTTCCTCGACATCATGGGAAAATCAAACGAAATCAGCAAAATACCTAAAAAAAAATGTGTAGACTTCCACAAGTCTGGTTCATCCTTGGGAGCAATTTCCAAATGCCTGAAAGTACCACATTCATCTGTACAAACAATAGTATGCAAGTATAAACACCATGGGACCATGCAGCCGTCATACCGCTCAAGAAGGAGATGCGTTCTGTCTCCTAGAGATGAATGTACTTTGGTGCGAAAAGTGCAAATCAATCCCAGAACAACAGCAAAGGACCTTTTTGAAGATGCTGGAGGAAATGGGTACAAAAGTATCTTAATCCACAGTAAAACGAGTCCTATATCGACATAACCTGAAATGCCGCTCAGCAAGGAAGAAGCCACTGATCCAAAACCACCACAAAAAAGCCAGACTACGGTTTGCAAATGCACATGGGGACAAAGATCTTACTTTTTGGAGAAATGTCCTCTGGAAAAAGGGGGACGCTTGCAAGCTGAAGAACACCATCCCAACCGTGAAGCACGGGGGCGGCAGCATCATGTTGTGGGGCTGCTTTGCTGCAGGAGGGACTGGTGCACTTCACAAAATAGATGGCATCATGAGGAAGGAAAATTATGTGCATATATTGAAGCAACATCTCAAGACATCAGTCAGGAAGTTAAAGCTTGGTCGCAAATGGACGATGACCCCAAGCATACTTCCAAAGTTGTAGCAAAATAGCTTAAGGACAACAAAGTCAAGGTATTGGAGTGGCCATCACAAAGCCCTGACCTCAACCCTATAGAACATTTGCAGGCAGAACTGAAAAAGCGTGTGCGAGCACGCCTACAAACCTGACTCAGTTACACCAGTTCTGTCAGGAGGAATGGGCCAAAATTCACCCGAAACATTTGACCCAAGTTAAACAATTTAAAGGCAATGCTACCAAATACTAATTGAGTGTATGTAAACTTCTGACCCACTGGGAATGTGATGAAAGAAATAAAAGCTGAAATAAATAATTCTCTCTACTAATTATTCTGACATTTCACGTTCTTAAAATAAAGTGGTGATCCTAACTGACCTAAGACAGGGAATTTTTACTAGGATTAAATGTCAGGAATTGTGAAAAACTGAGTTTAAATGTATTTGGCCAAGGTGTATGTAAACTTCCTAACTTCAACTTTGTATACTGTATATGATTACTAGCCGTTCTGTGTTTGCTGTGCTGTGGGTCTTCCCCCACTTATCTCCCTCTCCCTCTCTCTCCTCTCCCTCTCTCTCCTCTCCCTCTCTCTCCTCTCCCTCTCTCCCCTCCCTCTATCCTCTCTCCTCTCTCCCTGCTACAATCCTCTCTCTCCTCGGTTGAATGGTGTTTTCGTAGACCTGGGGCTCTAATCCTCCTCACACCTTGTGAATCAGCGGGTTGACAGATTCTTTGCACAGCGTCTGCCAGCCTGCTCCTGAGAAGCTCTCCACTGCCAAATGATAATCTTTTGTTAACCCTCCCTCCCCTCCTGCAGGAGTTAATCTGTCATTGTGCAGGGACATCGACATGCCTCTTCAAGAACAAGGGATTCATTATTAAGATTGATTAATCCAGTCTGTAGACAAACTGTTTCCAATTGTCATTAATTCACTCCACCTGAAATTTATACTGGAAAACATATTTTCATACCCTACTGTTCAGTTATTTTCTTTGGATTTTAAAGATACTCTAAAGTCGTAAAAAACTAAAACCCGTTGTGCAACATCGTTATAGTGGTAGCATTTGTGAAGGTAGAACAGGAGTAGTTTTGCTATGGATTAAGCAGAGAAGGCAAAACCCACAAACATCTTTTAAAATCCCTTCTAATCTCTACAGGGCTGACTATGATCCCCGGGGCTATACTTTCCACTGAGGTGTAACATATCCCAGAGCCTGACAAATTATACTTTCCACAGAGATTTAAGATATCCCAGAGCCTGACATGATACTTTTCACCGAGGTTTAAGATATCCCAGAGCCTGACAAATGATACTTTCCACTGAGATTTAAGATATCCCAGAGCCTGACAAATGATACTTTCCACCGAGATTTAAGATATCCCAGAGCCTGACAAATTATACTTTCCACCAAGGTTTTAAATATCGACAAATTATAGCTAATCCCTGAGATCCCAAGCCCCTCTTTGGTCCCTCGTATCCTTTCCAGGAATCCCCTTTTGGATGGCACTAAGAATACCGAGCCTGGCGTTGCCATCCGTCACGTCGAAGATTAGAGTCAGCAAGTGCCTGGGTCCAAAGATAATCTTCTGAATATTAATGATTGTACACTCGTACACAGCTGGGCTACAGTATGTTTTGTGACTGAATATTAATGATTGTACACTCGTACACAGCTGGGCTACAGTATGTTTTGTGACTGAATATTAATGATTGTACACTCGTACACAGCTGGGCTACAGTACGTTTTGTGACTGAATATTAATGATTGTACACTCGTACACAGCTGGGCTACAGTATGTTTTGTGACTGAATATTAATGATTGTACATTCGTACACAGCTGGGCTACAGTACGTTTTGTGACTTGCATCAAGACTCTCATTATGAAAGTTGCCTTTGGAAGAGCTATGAGTAATCTCTAGAAATGTAATTCACAGTTTTCAAATCAAATGTTTTGGTCACATACACGTGGTTAGCAGATGTTATTGCGGGTGTAGCGAAATGCTTGTGCTTCTAGCTCCGACAATGCAGTACTATCTAACAGTTTCTGTTTGCATGGACTGTACTGAGAGGGTGTGTAATTTATGTTAGCAGATTATGTTGAGTGAAGGGCGATGCTGGAAAATATGACGGCAGTTCTGCTGCAGGTGTCCTTTTTTGCCCCAAAACAATAATTTTCTCTATCACACATTTTCTATTCCTCTCTAAGTATTATTTCTGACCTTGCGGCAGACTTTCCCACCTGTGACATAGCATTGGAACGCTCAAGGTACTCCTGAATGCCCCACGGCTTCTACAGTGATGAAAAGCAACATCCCAACACATCTCATCCCTGAGTGGGTGCTGAAAGCTCAAATTAGTTTTCAAGCTTTTTTGGACAGGGGACAAGCCAATATGTCCCCTTGGAGACAGTCCGCAGTACCTGTCAAAACATAAACTACCGAGAGGATTTTACGCCGTGTGGAATGCTGCCATCATTTAATCAAATCATCTGTAGAGTGTTGATCTCCTGGTTATCAAACACTCAGGGTTGATTAAGGCCTTTGCACTGAGGCAATGCTGTGCATGCTCGTAACCCGCAGCAGCCAGCAATAGTGTTTGGTTCTCCTCTCTGCACCCCTTCTGTTTACTGTAAAACATGGTTATCCATCCCCAGAGATCTTCAGATCCTTCTGTTCACTGTAAAACATGGTTATCCATCCCTAGCGATCTTCAGATCCTGGATTGGGATGAGCAGTCACAAGGCAGAGTGTGATATGCTTCCTGGGTTTGGGTTAAAGTTTGCATTTGTGTTGCCTGTTCATTTATGCCTGTGAAATTTCCTCTGGAAAAGAATAGACTCATTACTCTTCTCAGCCTACCTCCATTTTAAATCTGCAGTGTATCGAAACATACGGACAGATCCGGACAATGTACGGCGCAATAAATATTGTTGAGGTGTGTTTAGATGGTCTGCTAGCCAAGACCCTTTCCAGAGTCTCGCTGTGTATGCATGTCAGATTATTCCCCTGCCTTGAGGATTTGTGAGGAGTGAAAGTGATTTGTTATATGGCGCAGCAGGATGGATAAATGTATCCATGTTCCTGAGCAGAGTGTATTTTCTTTGGAATGTAGGACCTTTTTAGAGCTCTCCCCTTGGAGGCAGACACTTAAGAAAATCTGTCTAGAAACATTTATGAGGT
The DNA here is from genome assembly GCA_023634145.1 of Thymallus thymallus. Lineage (NCBI taxonomy): Eukaryota > Metazoa > Chordata > Actinopteri > Salmoniformes > Salmonidae > Thymallus > Thymallus thymallus. The sequence continues at coordinate 3,340,754 of CM042403.1, read as the reverse complement.
GTATAATTAATTAAACTATTATTTCCATAAATCTGCTGTGAGACCTCAGCGTGCGGAGAAGTTTTGACCTTGGAGTGTGCTGTTCACACGTTCTCCCTTTCGGATTGACACATAGCTGTGGCCCCATGTACATAGTGTAAGGCTATAATCACATGTACATATGTAAGGTTATGGTCACGTGGACATGGTGTACAGGCTTTGGCAGCAGCTCCTTTTGAAGATTAGGACAGAATAAACCTTTCTTGAGCTTTACTGACTTCTTGGACAAGTTGAGGTACTGCTTCTGTCCAACCTCATGAATAACATCATTGAGAAAGAGAGAGAAGTGTTGCAGGTCAAAGATCAAAAGGGAAGGTACTCACCTGAGGGCTTGTTTGTGGTGGATGGCTGGTGAGTGCCACTGGGCATGGTGGGCAGCGGAGGTGGCAGTGCTTTGGAGTTCTGGTCGCTCTGGATCTCGTTGGTGATCTGGTTGCGGGTGTAGTTCGGCGGCTGGTAGGGTTTATTAGCCACTGGTGGCGCTACCGGCCTCTGCTGCGGAGGTTGTTGTGGGACCACGGGGGGCTGAGGGCGAACAGGACGAGACCTTTCTCTCTCTCCCCCGTGCGAGTGGCCCCCTCGGCAGCAGTGCTGCTCCAGCTGCACGATGAGGGCGCTCTGGTTGTTGGCGAGGGTGGACAGGTGCTGGTACTTGTGCTCCAAGTCACGGTAGCGCGAAGCCAGACGACCCATCTCGGAGGTGTGGTTGAGCACGCGATTCTCCAGCTGTGACACCTCCAGGGCGTTGTCGCGCTTGCGGATGATCTCGTGCAGCAGCTGCATGTAGAGTTGCGTGACGCGGGCGTTCATGTTGCGGCTCTCTTTGCGCAGGAGCTTGACCTCATTGACGATGCCTCCGTCCACCTCTACCAGCTGCTGCAGCGACTCCATCTGTTGCCGCTGCTTCTGAAGCTCGCCATTCAGCAGCTCCAGCTCCTGTTTGTTGACCCGGTTCTCTAGAAGGCTGTCAGGCTCCTTTGAGTTGACGCAGATGGCGCCGGTTTGCTTCTGCTGGGGGACAATGAAGGTGTAGGAGCACTTGTCCACTTGCGAGGAGGCGTCAGCTGACACTGCACGCTTGGTGCGTCCAGCGTAGAGGAACTCCCGCTCCAGAACCTCGTCTATGCTCTCCAACTCCTCAGCCTCCGCCTGCAGTGTGGAGCCTTGCCCGCAAACCATCAGCAGCACCAGCAGAACAACCACAGGGAGAATCATACTGCAGTCCGTAGCACCCTTACAAGAATGGTCTCTGTTTTGAAAGAGAAGAGAGAAAAATTATCAAGTCTGTTCAACATTCATTATCAAGTCTGTTCCTCTCCCAACAACATTCATTATCAAGTCTGTTCAACATTCATTATCAAGTCTGTTCCTCTCCCAACAACATTCTTTATCAAGTCTGTTCCTCTCCCAACAACATTCATTATCAAGTCTGTTCAACATTCATTATCAAGTCTGTTCCTCTCCCAACAACATTCATTATCAAGTCTGTTCATCTCCCAACAACATTTATTGACCGCAGACATTCAGTGTAGAATTATATATCAAAGCAAAACACAGTCGCTCTGTATTGTCCCACTAAGTACACTGTCACAGTTTTGAGAAGTTTCGGTGACAAGTATGCCGCTAAAGCCAAGCCCTGCTCGTAATGCGCTTGTCTGACTTTCGATGGCGCCCTCTGCATAGAAACGGTGACCAACATAAGGTGATTGTTAAAGTTCCACCACCAGGTGTTCTACCCTTCTGCCTGATAAAGCCCATTTTGACCGGAGACATGTAAACCAGTGGGCTTATTGGAAGGCGTTTGGTTGAGTGGAATGTGAGGATTGTGTTCTACCTATCAAGGTCTGCTTCGCTTCAGAGTATAAACACTTGTCACATGTATTTAAATCCCCTGTCTTCTGGAGCCTCTTATCTACCTCTGGCATCAAAATATCCATTATCACTTGGTGTAATTAGCTCGATATATCCCACAAAGGGTGTTTAGAAGGAGTGTCTCTGTGTTAAGATCAACTACTGCTTGGCATGGAACATTGCTACATTCTCTTTGGTTTCTCGTGGAGCCTGCTTAAACAGTTAGAGGGTACAAAGTCAATCCCTACTAATCCTTTTGGACTGTCTTCAAATCTACAACACAACCTTTGAATGTTGGAGTAAATCCCAGTAGTTTCTCATGTTCAGATAATCCCACACAGTGGGCTTTAAGGGGAACCTGTCTGTCTACAGGTGGATTTGACCCAGAGGTGAGGCTCAGTGGAAGTCATGGTTGTGCACACAGCACTGTCCAATGGAGTCCAATGGACAGATTATAGACCACATCCATTAGGCTGTTGCTCCCCTTTCTAATTCTTGTCAGATGTGACGGTGCCCACCAGTTTTAGATGTCACTATGTGGGTCAGAAACAGAACAAAATACTCGGTAACATTGGAATGTTCAGCAGCACAATGGAGAACAGAACACAAGTGGAATCACCCCCTTACTGATAGAGCATTAGTGTTGTGGGATTATATATCCACTACTTGACTACTTTGAATGAATATAACTGAAAATGGAACTTCAGTGTGTTTCTGTACCACAAGAATCTGAATGCATAGTGCCAACTGTAAAGTTTGGTGGAGGAGGAATAATGGTCAGGCCCCTTAGTTCATGGCTAGGCCCCTTAGTTCCAGTGAAGGGAAATCTTAACGCTACAGCATACAATGACATTCTAGACTATTATGTGCTTCTAACTTTGTGGCAACAGTTTGGGGAAGGCCCTTTCCTGTTTCAGCATGACAATGCCCCTGTGCACAAAGAAATGGTTTGTCGAGATCGGTGTGGAAGATCTTGACTGGCCTGCACAGAGCCCTGACCTCAACCTCATCGAAAAGCCGACTGCGAGCCAGACCTAATCGCCCAACCTCACTAATGGCTGAATGGAAGCAAGTCCCCGCAGAAATGTTCCAACATCTAGTGGAAAGCCTTCCCGATAGCAGCAAAGGGGGGGACCAACTCTATTTGAATGCCCATGATTTTGGAGTGAGATATTCGACGACAGGTCATGTAGTGTATTGGGGATAGGAGACTTTCTTAACCTGGGTTAAGGATCACCACTTTTGATTTGAGACTGGATTGGAAAGTTTTTACTCCATTGCTGTCACTTGCATGGTCCCATTTATGAGTTACAGATGATGTAATGTACCTCCATTATGACACGTTTTCATTACAGGTGATGCTTTTCAGTCTTATTACTCAACCCACCTGCACCCACCTGTCCCTGATTGACTTGAACCTTGAAGAGCAAGTCATATCAAATGGTTAAGTCATTCCTTTTAAGGGTGACCTCATTCTTTTTTATTTTAGCAGACTTTATAGCCTACTGTAGGGCCCTTGGCCAATTAAAAATGTCTATAAGCTTTGCTTCAATTAAGTTTGCTTTGTTGTGTAACACAATTAGACTTTAAAGGAAGCATTTTCTTGTTTGTTGTTTTTTTACTTTTGGCCAATTACAAAAGTTGGCTGCGGCCATGGTTACATATAAAGTTATTGAGTCAAAAAGTTGAATTCTTTTTTTAAAGTACCTACCCTGAGATAATGCAGCGTGTGTGTTTGTGCTCTGCCAGGCATGGTGAGGTGTTTTCAACCTCCCTCGTCTGACTACCCTGCCAGTGGGATAGGAATTACTTCACTGCAGAACACAGTTCTTCTTATTACCTTCTGTGGTGTGGGTCATTACATTCTGTATGTGTGGGTTTTCTGGGTATTTTAAGTGGGCTGCTCTCAATTAGTGGCGGTACCCTTGCCTGGCAGCTAGAAGGAATTACTAGAGTTAAGATATCACAGTGGTTAAAGGTCACAGTTCACTCAGGCAAATGTTTAAAGCAAAATGACACAAGGTTCAATAACGCCAGTTAAAAATATCATATGTTTGTAAAAACAGTTCACATTTCATTTTGTAGAGTCAGTGAATATTTCACAATTCATTAATCACCATAAAATTTGAAATGATCGCCTAATCACCATTACCTTCAGCTTTGAACGTGTATTGAAGTCTAACAATACAACCGTTATGCTCTGTTTAAAACACCGCCAAATTCCACCCTGTTCTAATCAAATCTATTGAAATGAACTCCTGCCTTTAGGCATAATGTTGCTAACTTCTTCGATCTCTATTCTGTTTAACGGGCCATATTTACTCTGCCCCAAATATGATCTATTATTTTAAAGATGTGCCAAGTGACCGCTCTAACTATGGAAATGCATGTCCTCAATGATTGACGGTGGGTGGGATCAGGTGGAACCATTCTAGCCAATGAAAGGGCAGACACACGTGTGAACAGGCACAACTAAGTCGGGTTTCTCAAAGTTAACGGAATTCCACGTGCACGTGCACCCACTTTATCAGTACATTTGTAACAGCCTAAAAATGACCAAACTTCTATTCAATCAAATAAGCCTCACGTGATCTAACACTGTCTCATAGACCTCCGTACAAAAAAAGGGCTTATCTCACGCGGACAGATTTTGGGCGGAGAAAATCAACTTTCTTCTCCTCTTCCTCTCTGCCTCTACCTTGTTAACAGGTTGTATTTACTCTTCCTCTTACCTAACCCTAACCATTTAACTTGTCAATGACCACAACGAAACGCCCGAAAGGCGTCTGCATGCTTCCCAGACTAAACAGTTTGGTAGATTAATAATTATTACTTTGTTGAGGGGTTTTTTTCAGCATTTTTTTCTGGAGCCAAGCGGGAGTTCGTAACTGAAGTCTACGCCCCCTTCGTCAGTGATTGGACAACAGTAGGGATTCTAGAATCATTCAACAAGAGACTCGTTTTCATGCACATTTTCTTAATGGAAAAATACCGCACCAAACATCTGATTGCGTGACTAAGAGCTCTTCGGCAAGTTACCTTAGATTAATACTGACTATTTTGAGGAAGTTGATACTGGCTATGGCGCCTCAAAATCAACAAACGGTACTATTGCTATTTATAAAATAAAATTAAGGGCGTATGCGAACAGACTCGTTCAGTTCAGTTAGCCGAGTTTGACTAGACGCCAGCCGAACTGAAGCATGCTGGCGCCTAGTCGTCCTATAGCGAGACCCTAGCCGAATTGATGCATGCTGACGCCTAGTCGTCCTATAGGGAGACGCCAGCCGAACTGAAGCATGCTGGCGCCTAGTCGTCCTATAGGGAGACGCCAGCCGAACTGAAGCATGCTGACGCCTAGTCGTTCTATAGCGAGACCCTAGCCGAATTGATGCATGCTGACGCCTAGTCGTTCTATAGGGAGACGCCAGCCGAACTGAAGCATGCTGACGCTTAGTCGTCCTATAGGGAGACGCCAGCCGAACTGAAGCATGCTGACGCCTAGTCGTTCTATAGGGAGACGCCAGCCGAACTGAAGCATGCTGACGCCTAGTCGTTCTATAGGGAGACGCCAGCTGAACTGAAGCATGCTGGCGCCTAGTCGTCCTATAGGGAGACGCCAGCCGAACTGAAGCATGCCTGCGCCTAGTCGTCCTATAGGGAGACGCCAGCCGAACTGAAGCATGCTGACGCCTAGTCGTTCTATAGGGAGACGCCAGCCGAACTGAAGCATGCTGACGCCTAGTCGTTCTATAGGGAGACGCCAGCCGAACTGAAGCATGCTGACGCCTAGTCGTCCTATAGGGAGACGCCAGCCGAACTGAAGCATGCTGGCGCCTAGTCGTTCTATAGGGAGACGCCAGCCGAACTGAAGCATGCTGACGCCTAGTCGTTCTATAGGGAGACGCCAGCCGAACTGAAGCATGCTGACGCCTAGTCGTCCTATAGGGAGACGCCAGCCGAACTGAAGCATGCTGACGCCTAGTCGTACTATAGGGAGACGCCAGCCGAACTGAAGCATGCCTGCGCCTAGTCGTACTATAGGGAGACGCCAGCCGAACTGAAGCATGCCTGCGCCTAGTCGTCCTATAGGGAGACGTCAGCCGAACTGAAGCATGCTGACGCCTAGTCGTCCTATAGGGAGACGCCAGCCGAACTGAAGCATGCTGACGCCTAGTCGTCCTATAGGGAGACGCCAGCCGAACTGAAGCATGCTGACGCCTAGTCGTCCTATAGGGAGACGCCAGCCGAACTGAAGCATGCTGACGCCTAGTCGTCCTATAGGGAGACGCCAGCCGAACTGAAGCATGCTGACGCCTAGTCGTTCTATAGGGAGACGCCAGCCGAACTGAAGCATGCTGACGCCTAGTCGTTCTATAGGGAGACGCCAGCCGAACTGAAGCATGCTGACGCCTAGTCGTTCTATAGGGAGACGCCAGCCGAACTGAAGCATGCTGACGCCTAGTCGTTCTATAGGGAGACGCCAGCCGAACTGAAGCATTCTGATGCCTAGTCGTCCTATAGGGAGACGCCAGCCGAACTGAAGCATGCTGACGCCTAGTCGTCCTATAGGGAGACGCCAGCCGAACTGAAGCATGCTGGCGCCTAGTCGTCCTATAGGGAGACCCTGTATGATCTCCAACCACGGACCTCATCGCTCGACCCCTCTGTCAGGGTCTCTGTTAAACAAAGTGTTCCAAAACGTCTGTCAGGGTCTCTGTTAAACAAAGTGTTCCAAAACGTCTGTCCAAAACATTCACATTCATGACTCTGGCACATTTTACAATGAAAAACATTGACATTTTTGTTTCTAGTTGAGTCAGTTGAAGGGAGTTCCCTAAACAAGTTATTATGATGTAATGGTCAATTAGACATTTTTCTCCTTCTCTGTTTGGTGATTTGTTGGCACGTTTGTGTGTTAATAAATAAGTTGAAGCCTCAGTGTCACAACGCTACAGGCACTTGTCTCCTCAGACGTGTAACACACACACCAAGCATCACCCCCTCCCAGACAAGCATCACCCCCTCCCAGACAAGCATCACCCCCCCCCCCAGACAAGCATCACCCCCTCCCACACGTGCATCACCCCCTCCCAGACAATCATCGCCCCCTCCCACACGTGCATCGCCCCCTCCCAGAGAAGCATCGCCCCCTCCCACATGTGCATCGCCCCCTCCCACATGTGCATCGCCCCCTCCCACATGTGCATCGCCCCCTCCCACACGTGCATCGCCCCCTCCCATACGTGCATCGCCCCCTCCCACACGTGCATCGCCCCCTCCCACACGTGCATCGCCCCCTCCCACACGTGCGTGCATCGCCCCCTCCCACACGTGCATCGCCCCCTCCCACACGTGCGTGCATCGCCCCCTCCCACACGTGCATCGCCCCCTCCCACAGGTGCATCGCCCCCTCCCACAGGTGCATCGCCCCCTCCCACAGGTGCATCGCCCCCTCCCACAGGTGCATCGCCCCCTCCCACACGTGCATCGCCCCCTCCCACACGTGCATCGCCCCCTCCCACACGTGCATCGCCCCCTCCCACACGTGCATCGCCCCCTCCCACACGTGCATCGCCCCCTCCCACACGTGCATCGCCCCCTCCCACACGTGCATCGCCCCCTCCCATACAAGCATCGCCCCCTCCCACACAAGCATCGCCCCCTTCCACAGACATGCTTTACCCCCTTCCACACAAGCATCGCCCCCACACACACAGCATGGCATGAAAGGAGCCCCAAAAGCCAGGGATGAGACTCTGGCTCGTCTGCACAACAAAAACAGCTTGACAGCATCTAACCACAGCTGACCGCCTCTGTTTACCACCAGACTCCTGTCCATCAGGAGAAGTGGGTTAAGTGGTATTTGACTCGTGTATGACTAACAGACTTTTTAGTCAAGTTATGTTGGTTCAAAGCCCTTACCTTGTGACTCTGCCATAGTGAGTCAAATGACTGTACAAAAAACTACATATTACGGATAGTTTAGTCGTAATGTTCTGACAGCGCATTGTTTGATTGTTGCCTTCCACCTTTACATCAGAATCATACAATTTATCGTAGTTTGTCTTAAATCATCACTCCAAATAAATGATAGCAGTGAATGGTAAAGTAATGAGCAGTGAGAGTACACCGACCCAGATTAGGTAAAGTAATGAGCAGTGAGAGTACACCGACCCAGATTAGGTAAAGTAATTAGCAGTGAGAGTACACCGACCCAGATTAGGTAAAGTAATTAGCAGTGAGAGTACACCGACCCAGATTAGGTAAAGTAATGAGCAGTGAGAGTACACCGACCCAGATTAGGTAAAGTAATTAGCAGTGAGAGTACACCGACCCAGATTAGGTAAAGTAATTAGCAGTGAGAGTACACCGACCCAGATTAGGTAAAGTAATGAGCAGTGAGAGTACACCGACCCAGATTAGGTAAAGTAATTAGCAGTGAGAGTACACCGACCCAGATTAGGTAAAGTAATTAGCAGTGAGAGTACACCGACCCAGATTAGGTAAAGTAATTAGCAGTGAGAGTACACCGACCCAGATTAGGTAAAGTAATTAGCAGTGAGAGTACACCGACCCAGATTAGGTAAAGTAATTAGCAGTGAGAGTACACCGACCCAGATTAGGTAAAGTAATTAGCAGTGAGAGTACACCGACCCAGATTAGGTAAAGTAATTAGCAGTGAGAGTACACCGACCCAGATTAGGTAAAGTAATTAGCAGTGAGAGTACACCGACCCAGATTAGGTAAAGTAATTAGCAGTGAGAGTACACCGACCCAGATTAGGTAAAGTAATTAGCAGTGAGAGTACACCGACCCAGATTAGGAGAGTTAGCGGCACTTCTGAAAAGTTTACGCAGCTGTAGTGTACCGAGCCAATGTGTAATTACTACTCAAACAAGCACTCTTTAAATGCAGACTTTGCCACTGAAAGCTGTAAAAAAAAAAAAAGTGCAGCTTCATGCAGGAGTAGGAATACCGGTCCTTACCAGATAATTGCGTTGCTCTATCTACCACTTTTTGTTTTGTTAGCTCTCTCTCTCGTTCCTTCTTTAAATCTTTTTAATTCCCGGCAGTTTTGATTGAGGCTCTCCTGTGAATAAAGTCATGACACATCCATGGATCCTTCTCTCTTGTCCTCCCCCGTGCTCCCTCTCCTCCTCAGGCTTCCGTCAGACGTTTCCTCTGCAGTGGATGTCAGTTGTTTGAAGCCTACCAATACTTGACATGCTCGTTGGCTGGAGAAGCAGCAGGCAGCTGAAGTCTTAGAAGAGTTCCTCTTTAGTAACACTGTCCCTAATGAGCGCAAACATATGTCCAAACTATCAAGGGTTTCCCCTGTAAGTTAATTCATATGTTGCAGATGCAGACTTTGTTACCTTAGTTGGAGTCCATTGATAAAGGTTAGACTGAGAACACCTGAACATGCTTCCTCCAGCTCTGGCATAGTCTTAACATACTCTGTCACCTCTCCTTTTTGGCTTTTGTCTCTCTCTCTTTTGCTCTCTCTCTCTCTCTTTCTCGCTCGCTATTAGAGGTAAGGCTTTTTTTTTTGGTCTCGTAGTAATCAAGTCGTGAGCCGGGACCTCCCCTTTCCCCTCCCCTTAACACAAGGGAGATCAAGTTCCATGAGACACAGGGACTCCAGTCCCCCCACCCAAGCCCTTGTCCCCTGCAGCCCCCCAGAGCCGTCCCCCATCTCTCCAGCCCTCCTTTTTTCCTAACCCCCCCCTCCCCATCGCGGCTATTTGGGGAGTCAGCCAGCCACAGCCACCAGCTGCAACTGTTACACAGTGAAGCTGTGTGTGTGTGTGTGTGTGTGTGTGTGTGTGTGTGTGTGTGTGTGTGTGTGTGTGTGTGTGTGTGTAAAATACAATTTTATCAATTTAACACGTCGTGATCCTTCCATAATTATTTTCTTTACCCTTCATCACTTAATCTGTCACCATGCCAGGTGTTGTTGGACCCTTCATCACTTAATCTGTCACCATGACAGGTGTTGTTGGACCCTTCATCACGTTATCTGTCACCATGCCAGGTGTTGTTGCTGTTTGTATGGACACATCTGTACCTGACACTTTGGCATTTTTTTATAAGATGTTCTATCCCATAAATACATTCTGCTATGAAGTACTTGAGACGAACCATCCCTAATTTTGTTTGACTGGTTTAAGTGGGGCATGCCTAGCTATTGACTGGGGGCATGCCTAGCTATTGACTGGGGGCATGCCTAGCTATTGACTGGGGGCATGCCTAGCTATTGACTGGGGGCATGCCTAGCTATTGACTGGGGGCATGCCTAGCTATTGACTGGGGGAATGCCTAGCTATTGACTGGGGGCATGCCTAGCTATTGACTGGTTTAAGTGGGGCATGCCTAGCTATTGACTGGTTTAAGTGGGGCATGCCTAGCTATTGACTGGTTTAAGTGGGGCATGCCTAGCTATTGGCTGGTTTAATTGGGGCATGCCTAGCTATTGGCTGGTTTAAATGGGGCATGCCTAGCTATTGGCTGGTTTAAATGGGGCATGCCTAGCTATTGGCTGGTTTAAATGGGGCATGCCTAGCTATTGACTGGTTTAAATGGGGCATGCCTAGCTATTGGCTGGTTTAAATGGGGCATGCCTAGCTATTGGCTGGTTTAAATGGGGCATGCCTAGCTATTGACTGGTTTAAATGGGGCATGCCTAGCTATTGACTGGTTTAAATGGGGCATGCCTAGCTATTGGCTGGTTTAAATGGGGCATGCCTAGCTATTGACTGGTTTAATTGGGGCATGCCTAGCTATTGACTGGTTTAATTGGGGCATGCCTAGCTATTGACTGGTTTAATTGGGGCATGCCTAGCTATTGACTGGTTTAAATGGGGCATGCCTAGCTATTGACTGGTTTAAATGGGGCATGCCTAGCTATTGGCTGGTTTAAATGGGGCATGCCTAGCTATTGGCTGGTTTAAATGGGGCATGCCTAGCTATTGGCTGGTTTAAATGGGGCATGCCTAGCTATTGGCTGGTTTAATTGGGGCATGCCTAGCTATTGGCTGGTTTAAATGGGGCATGCCTAGCTATTGACTGGTTTAATTGGGGCATGCCTAGCTATTGACTGGTTTAAATGGGGCATGCCTAGCTATTGACTGGTTTAAATGGGGCATGCCTAGCTATTCTAGTGGTGCCAGTTCGTGTTGACTAATGAAGTAAGTAGCAACTAGGCTTGGCTGGCAAATTGCAGTGAACCTGACCACTTAGGTCAAAGGATGCCATGCAGCACAGATTGCTTTGCATTTTGTTATTTTCCTATTTCCTCAGTGCTATCGCTCAACACATAAATCTAACTTTGAATACCTCAAAGACATTGACTTCTGAAGTCTCCAAATTATAGTTACATGTTACTGAATTGATGGTCTTAAGGCTGACTTTGGTAAGTAAAAGTATTGTGGAAAAGTAGAACCAGGGTTGTGGGAGTCCTTCACCAAGAGCACATCTCTGCTAATGCATTGTCTAGCAGTTTAGACTTAACCAGTGAGGGATGCCTATTAAATTCCCTCTGAAGGCAAGCCCCAGCCAGTGCTGAAGGCAAGCCCCAGCTTGTATAATAGTTACATTTTAGCAGCCTTTGCTTGTCCCTTCCCTTTCATAATTTTATTCAATTGTTTTACCAGAGGGTGGAGACCTCCTCCCTCCAGTCCTGGAACACGGCTAGCTAGTGGTGGTAGAGGGTGGAGACCTCCTCCCTCCAGTCCTGGAACACAGCTAGCTAGTGGTGGTAGAGGGTGGAGACCTCCTCCCACCAGTCCTGGAACACGGCTAGCTAGTGGTGGTAGAGGGTAGAGACCTCCTCCCACCAGTCCTGGAACACGGCTAGCTAGTGGTGGTAGAGGGTAGAGACCTCCTCCCTCCAGTCCTGGAACACGGCTAGCTAGTGGTGGTAGAGGGTGGAGACCTCCTCCCTCCAGTCCTGGAACACGGCTAGCTAGTGGTGGTAGAGGGTGGAGACCTCCTCCCACCAGTCCTGGAACACGGCTAGCTAGTGGTGGTAGAGGGTGGAGACCTCCTCCCACCAGTCCTGGAACACGGCTAGCTAGTGGTGGTAGAGGGTGGAGACCTCCTCCCACCAGTCCTGGAACACGGCTAGCTAGTGGTGGTAGAGGGTGGAGACCTCCCTCCAACCGTCCCCGCCGGTCCTGGAACACAGGATGAGGAGTGCACTGATTGTTTAAGAAAAAGGATTGGATCGTCCTTTTTTGCTGTGATTTCCAGTTTCATGGACTTAAGTCCATAACACAGATGCCAGGTTCGCCTTCCCCTAAAGCTAGGGCTGTGACGGTCATGGAATTTGTCAGTAAAATGACAGCGGTCATCGTTATAATTGTTTGAATAGCAAAAAATTAGAAAGAAAGGCATGTTTTCTCCTCTCCTCCACTCCTGACTGCATGTACTGCTGCAGGGGAGGGGAGGGGGAGGGGGGTTCCTAGGCAACCAAAGACTTGTTTGCGACAACACCTGGCTGAAACAAGGAGCAACAAAGTTTCATTATGTTGTAAAGAGTCCATGTTACTGTGGAAACAGACTCAACCGCACGTGTCATCTTTTTGAATTCCCGGCTATCACGTATTGTCAGATATTCGTTCCACAACAGAAAATTATATGATATCTGCTGTTAGATGTGAACCAGGCTTACTTTTACTGTGCTGCTTTTGGGTAAAGTTTGTTGACTTGCATATGAAGTTGATAACAACAACAACAAAAAAGTGATTTTATTTTCATTACTGTCTTCATCCATAACCGTCGCTTACATTGTGCCAACCCTACCCAATGTCGGCATTTGGGAAAGTCTTGTCTGCCGAGGGAGAATGCCTGACCACTGTTGAATGTTTCAACCCACTTATCTCTGTATTTTCACCAAATCACTGACCCCATCACAAACTACCTCTGATCCAATCCAAACTGACTTGTTTGTTACCTGTACGTCTCATTTGACGTCAGGTTTTTCAATTGACGTCAGGTTTTTCAATTGACGTCACTCAGAGCTTAATGAAAATTTGGGCACCGGTTTCTTCCCAGCTGGCTGAGTGTGTGGTCTGTTTTCTCCCAAACTTCTTTGCCTTGATGATTCATGAGGACTAACAATGCTGTAACCTTTGGGCTAGAAAGAGACAGGCCCTTTTGAAGAAGCAGAAGAAGGGTAATCTTCCACTGAAAGGCAGCATCGCACAGGTCTACTGGAGCTACTCTGCTGAAGTCGCATCCATGCAGAACAGACCAGCCATCCATGCAGAACAGACCAGCCATCCATGCAGAACAGACCAGCCATCCATGCAGAACAGACCAGCCATCCATGCAGAACAGACCAGCCATCCATAGCAGGCTTTCCTCTCATTAGAATTGGCCATCAATAGACCATCACACTTTATTTGCACAAGTAACGTTATGTCATTGTCAATTATTTGATAAAGCCTCTGAGTTGTCAGCCATTGTGGCAAGTCCGTACAACACTCACTGACAGTCACATCCCACAAGTCTGTACAACACTCACTGACAGTCACATCCAACAAGTCTGTACAACACTCACTGACAGTCACATCCAACAAATCTGTACAACACTCACTGACAGTCACATCCAACAAGTCTGTACAACACTCACTGACAGTCACATCCAACAAATCTGTACAACACTCACTTACAGTCACATCCAACAAGTCTGTACAACACTCACTGACAGTCACATCCAACAAATCTGTACAACACTCACTGACAGTCACATCCAACAAGTCTGTACAACACTCACTGACAGTCACATCCAACAAGTCTGTACAACACTCACTGACAGTCACATCCAACAAGTCTGTACAACACTCACTGACAGTCACATCCAACAAGTCTGTATGTACAACACTCACTGACAGTCACATCCAACAAATCTGTACAACACTCACTGACAGTCACATCCAACAAGTCTGTACAACACTCACTGACAGTCACATCCAACAAGTCTGTACAACACTCACTGACAGTCATATCCAACAAGTCTGTACAACACTCACTGACAGTCACATCCAACAAGTCTGTACAACACTCACTGACAGTCACATCCAACAAATCTGTACAACACTCACTGACAGTCACATCCAACAAGTCTGTACAACACTCACTGACAGTCACATCCAACAAGTCTGTACAACACTCACTGACAGTCACTTTCAAGATTTTCACACTTGAGCAGAGAAGTGTATCAGTATGAAAAAAAAGGACTACTACATTTATGAAACTATTTCTCAGAGATTACATCACTCCGGCGCTAAATGTTTGATTGCCACGTTTGATCTGTCTATGGATGTTTGGAAATCATACTTGGAGTCATACTTGTAGCGTATACGGTGTGTTATTAAAATGCCCGGTTGTAAAAAGAGATGGACTGACTTACAGTAAATCCAGAAATTTGTTGGAAATATCAAACTGGCTGCATTCTTAATGTCTGTCATAAAAGCGCAGCTTAACTGAAGCAGTATGCTTGGATAGCATGATTTCTTTATGCCTGTCTAGGCCACTGGGGGCTCTGGAACAGTAGCCATACAGAAGGATTGTCTATTGTTAGGAGAGTGCCACTGGGGGGTTGGGGGACTAGGTCAGGGGGACCCTTCCACCCTTTTTAGAATCCAGCCAGTGTGTGTCTGTTAGTCACCTGGGACTATGGGTAGCTGTTTGCTTTCTGAAAGTAAACGTTTTAGAATTGTCCTACACCGCAGTGTCGATGATGACGAAAACATCTGTATAAGAGAGAGGAGTATTTAAACTTTGACCCTGACCTTCCACAGGGTAGAGTTTACATGTTAAATTAACATGGCAGCTCTCACCCGTCTGCTTTTGTTGGCCTAACGGCTCTCAAAGGGAGGATGTCTGTATACCAGTACAACCAAAGGAATGTCTTAGAGCTGAGTCGCTCATGCTGTCGCTTTTACAAGGTGACCCTCGCATAGCAACCTTTGATAGAGAAACCACTTACCTCATCCCCACGTCATTTTGGGTTATTGTCCCACTTCTGCAGCCTAGTCTCTCTAATCAGCATTCAACACCCCCTTTCTGTCCAACAATGTTACTGTGTTTTACCCCCTTTCTGTCCAACAATGTTACTGTGTTTTACCCCCTTTTTGTCCAACAATGTTACTGTGTTTTACCCCCTCTCTGTCCCAGGATGTTACTGTGTTTTTCCCTCTCTGTCCCACAATGTTACTGTGTTTTTCCCTCTCTGTCCCAGGATGTTACTGTGTTTTTCCCTCTCTGTCCCAGGATGTTACTGTGTTTTACCCTCTCTGTCCCAGGATGTTACTGTGTTTTTCCCTCTCTGTCCCAGGATGTTACTGTGTTTTACCCTCTCTGTCCCAGGATGTTACTGTGTTTTTCCCTCTCTGTCCCAGGATGTTACTGTGTTTTTCCCTCTCTGTCCCAGGATGTTACTGTGTTTTACCCTCTCTGTCCCAGGATGTTACTGTGTTTTTCCCTCTCTGTCCCAGGATGTTACTGTGTTTTACCCTCTCTGTCCCAGGATGTTACTGTGTTTTTCCCTCTCTGTCCCAGGATGTTACTGTGTTTTTCCCTCTCTGTCCCAGGATGTTACTGTGTTTTTCCCTCTCTGTCCCAGGATGTTACTGTGTTTTACCCTCTCTGTCCCAGGATGTTACTGTGTTTTTCCCTCTCTGTCCCAGGATGTTACTGTGTTTTTCCCTCTCTGTCCCAGGATGTTACTTAGAACAATGGAGTGTGACTCACTATTTCGCTGTCTGTTGCTCTGGCCATGTGTTGACATCTGTTGGCTGTTGTGCATTATATTATAACACACATTACAGGTTTGTTTATTTAGTTTTTGCTATTGGCAGCGCTTTAATGTATAAGATTCGCTTTGCTTAAATCAAATGGCAATGTTTCAGAGAACGGATTATATATTCTTAGCAGGCAGTCGTCTCAGTCATCAGGGCTCCCGAGTGGCGCAGCGGTCTAAGGCACTGCATCTCAGTGCTAGAGGCGTCACTACAGACACCCTGGTTCAAATCCAGGATGTATCACATCCGGCCGTGATTTGGAGTCCCATAGGGCGGCCCAGCGTCGTCCGGGTTTGGCCGGTGTAGGCCGTCATTGTAAATAAGAATTTGTTCTTAACTGACTTGTCTAGTTAAATAAAGGTTAAATACATGTTTTTTATATATAAATCAGCTAGCCTGTCTGCTGTGGCTTACAGAAGTTTAAGTAGTTAAAAGCAGATCACTTAGGGTGTGAGAATCAAAAAAATGTTTGTGTTAACAAAATAAATATCTAACCCCTCTCTTTGACTGTGATATGACGCAGCTGCCCCTTGGTTCTCTGTTAACCCACACTAGCCTTTTTGGAGGAAGTGCTCTCTAATGAACGTCAAAGAGCTGTGCCAGTGTTTGACGAAGTTTAGCAAGCTGTACGGCGTCTCTACCCTTTGGCCCGACACACAGTGAAGTGAAGAGGTATGGTGCGGGTGTGCTACTTGTTTCATTGGTGCCCCGTAAGCTTTCTGAATAGAGATTACAAATACCTCCACATGTGACCTTGGGTCCTCCCCATGACCTTTGTAAAAACCAAGGTAGGCCAACCCAACTTTCCACCTCTACTCCCAGAGCTCAAGCCACAGTAGCAGAACTTTGTTTCCATTCAAATGTCATTAAAGGCGAACCCCCCCCCCCCCCCCCCCCCCAGTCATGGATAGGTTACCCTGGGTTTTAAAACAGCTACCATCTCCCCCCGGGTTTGTGGTGACGACACTACCAGATGTGTGAGACCAGTTGGAGGTCACTGCTGTTCCCCTGGGAAAATCCCCTGTGACATCTACTTCCTAACCCTGGAAGTTGAACCCCTGATGTGAAGCACACTGACCATGTTGAGGTTTTCTGCTTTCCATTTAGAATAAAAATATGCACAAGCTTGCTTCATAATGAGAGTTGCAGTAGGGCCAATGAGGGAATTCCAGGACATTTCTCCTTTACTGTGACAAGTTTAATATGTAAAGTGGAGGGTATGTGGTCAGACATGCGAAAGATGGATTGGACAGTTTTTAAATTACATGCAACTGGGCTTTGAAAAAGTTTCCATCTATGAAACAAGTAAACTAATTCCACCACCCCTCCCAAAAAATGTTATTTCCCTAATGCAGCAGTGTTATTTCCCTAATGCAACAGTGTTATTTCCCTAATGCAGCAGTGTTATTTCCCTAATGCAACAGTGTTATTTCCCTAATGCAACAGTGTTATTTCCCTAATGCAACAGTGGGAGGAAGTGCCTTTCTCTGCATACTTTGGACCAGGCTGTGGGAACCCAGTGTGTTTTAATGTGCAAATCCAGTCATTAAGACCACATACATTGGTCTCGAGATGAATAGATATATTTTAATATGGTGTTTGGAAAGTAAGCTGAGGTTAGGGCTATTTTAACTGGAAAGTCCTCCTCATATGGATGGAATGCATTTCAACGAGAAGAAGAACATAAACACAGTATTTGAAGGTTCCAAGCTGTGGATCTTTTGGATTACTATCCAAACGTCTACAACATGTTGTTAACAGTACAGTGAAATTCTTACTTGCAAGCTCTCCTCAACAATGTAATAATTATAAAAGTAATAAAATAAACACAGTTTGAGATTAAAATAAATACAACTTCTTATTTCTTGTTTTATTGCTGCATTGTTGAGGCGAGCTTGTAAGTGAGCATGTCACTGTTTACATGTTTTACTACAGATCCCATGGTGCCTCTGGAAGACGCTGGTGAGATTCTGGGAGAGGAAAGTCCGGTTCAGGAGATAGTTTGGCCTTTTCAAAACATGGAAAACACTTTGATGCTTACCAGACTGCCGATACACTGGTTTAAACTGATTTAAACCCCGGCAGATGCCCCTCTTAAACTGATTTAAGCCACGGCAGATGCACCTCCCAAACTGATTTAAGCCACGGCAGATGCACCTCCCAAACTGATTTAAGCCACGGCAGATGCACCTCCCAAACTGATTTAAACCACGGCAGATGCACCTCTCAAACTTGATTTAAACCACGGCACGAGAAATTGCCAAGAAACTGAAGATCTTTTACAACGCTGTGTACTACTCCCTTCACAGAACAGCGCAAACTGGCTCTAACCAGAATAGAAAGAGGAGTGGGAGGCCCCGGTGTAGTTTGAGAAACAGACGCCTCACAAGTCCTCAACTGGCAGCTTCATTAAATAGTATCCGCAAAACACCAGTCTCAACGTCAATAGTGAAGAGGCGACTCCGGGATGCTGGCCTTCAAGGCAGAGTTGCAAAGAAAAAGCCACATCTCAGACTGGCCAATAAAAGATTAAGATGGTCAAAATACTATGGTTTCCACGAGTTCATCTGACTCTGGGGAAGTAGAGCAAGGGTTGTATCAATTTATCCCTTTAAAGGGATAGTTCACCCAAATAACTAAGTTACATATTGGTTTCCTTACTCTGTAAGCAGTGTTTTGTTTACCTGGCCCCTGTGAATGGTCCTGGTATAATTATTGTTTGAGTTTCATGTCCAAATCATCCTAAAGTTCTGCCAACACAGTTCCTTCAATTGATTGTGTAGCTCACTGAAATGACTTTAACTGGATTGGTGTCCCTATACCAGGACGGTTGCTGCTCAATGTGCGATATGTGACTAGAATGGTGTTGATAACAACAGCCAACTTTCCGGGACATAGACATATCTTATATGGGCAGAAAGCTTAAATTCTTGTTAATCTAACAGTAGCTATTACAGCTAAAACATACCATGCTATTGTATAAGGATAGTGCACAACAACAAAACACTTTTCACGGCATCTGGTTTGGTACGTTCACCTCTGAAGGTAAATAATGTACTTACATTCAGAAATCTTGAGGGTCCCAAAGATAAAATATAGTGTCGTTTTTTTTAGGAACTGGGTTCCACAGTTTGACCTCTGGCTCCACACCCACCATGTCCATCTAGATGTGTGAAGGTTGGAGTCTTTTCTGTAGGGAAGCTAGTGATCAAACTTAAATGTTTTATTGCCATAGCATTTTTGTATGTTCTCTATAGTTATGTACTTGAAAGCCAATTTGGCACATTTAGGAAAACTCCTGGCAGACTTGATACAAAATATTGTGTAGTAATGTTATTGTAATTCTTCACTGGATCAGTCTGAAACCTTGCACACACATACACTGCTGCCATCTGGTGGACAACATCTAAATTACATCTAGAATCCTACATCACTGTCTGGCCTTTCTCTTGCATTTCAAAGATGATGCAACAAAAAATATAATACATGTTTTTTTGTTTGTATTATCTTTTACCAGATCTAATGTGTTATTCTCCTACATTAATTTCACATTTCAACAAAGTTCAAAGTGTTTCCTTTCACATTATATCAAGAATATGCATATCCTTGCTTCAGGTCCTGAGCTACAGGCAGTTAGATTTGGGTATGTAATTTTAGGCGAACATTTTAAAAAAAGGGTCCGATCCTTGCTGTTAACACACATCCCGGTGCATACTCTGAGTGTCGGTCCGACTACTAAGGATATGACTTTGGTGAGAACGACCCCATTCCTGTCTACCAGCATACTGTTGCTACTCGTCTACTGACTGGGTTCTCTGACATATCCCAAGTGAACTGAAATATGTTTGGGTCGTATAGTGTTACAATGCCACTAGCATAACGTAGCTGCTGATGTTGGTATTGAAATACTGCGCCTGCAGGCACTGTTGCAATGCTGATTGAATAGATATTTTCTTGGAAGTGTATAGTGTGACTCTAAAGTCCCATTGCTGGCAATAAAGTGACAAATCTAACAAAGAATAATTAAACATTGCTGTTAACATAATTAATAACACAACAACGGACCATAACAACGGACGGAAGATAACCACTGGAAGTGGATCATTTTCCTTTCCTGGGTTCTTTTGCTGGTAGTGCAACATTTCTGCACTTTTCTTGTAATGCAACAGAGCAAATGGTGTTCCATCACTATAAGTACAATGAATGGATTGCATAGCATTCGTAGTGTTTTAAATGACTTTTCTGTGACTGCTGCCTTTTTAGTATTATGGGCCAAAAGAACATTGAAGATGGACAGGAAAGGGTGGCTGTTAGATTTCCATTTATCCAGTATTGGTCAGTGAAAGTTTTGGCATGGTCTCCCTTCCCTTCAATCAACTTCCTTTCTCCCATATGATGTCCCAGGCTTTAACAGGTGACTGTTGCTATAGAGATGTTCCAAGTTGTAATGGTGCGTTTTTTCCCTCCACGGCCAGTGACTTTTATAGACAATGTGATACCATAGGCTCAATGTCTGGCAACCCATCAGGGTCTTGGAAGACTGTATTTTACAGGCATCTGTGTCTGCTGCTCTGGTCTGACCAGTAGTGTTACTGGTCCTGTGTGAGTCTGATTCGATGGAGGTTCCCAGAAATGCATATCTGATGTTCAGGAAATCACTCATCTTCCCATCATTCTTTTCAGTTACCTGACAAGCATAGAAACTGAAGTGTGTAAAAAAACAAATGAAGCAATCACTTCTAGTATCCATTATATACTGCTCGTCTCAAAGCTAACATCAGGTCTTTCCTGTAAGCCTTATTAATTCAGTTCTGATTAAGACAGGGTACAGTTAGAATGTCAAAGCAGTTACATCATTTCCTTGATTGCCATATTAATTTCACCCGTCTTTCAACGGTCGTGCTGTGGTCTGTCAAATCTGCTGTGCAGGTTCCTGCCATGTCCCAAGGCCTCGTAAGCCCACATCAACCTTAACAGCTATTGCAGGGGTATGGAAAACTGGAATTTATAAACTTGTTTAGTGGTCCAAGCACACGTGTGAGAAACATATGGAAATGTTGAGACGGTTTCAGTACGTTCCTTGCTCTCCCCTGCTCTCCTTTGCCATTATATACTATGTTTTATACTATGTTCTGTTTGTGTTTTGACTGTGAGCAGGGCTACCATTTCACCCAGTTTTACAGCTCCTTTTTTAATGGCCGACCCTTATGATGTCAAGGAGTACTTTACTGTGGGGTCTTTTTGGCCCCAAGGCCCACACAGCACACTCCCCGGTTTGTGAGCGAATGGTTGCGGTTTCACTTTTATTGCTCTCCGCAAGGGTATCCCGGCTATCCAACCAGGAGGGCCTAGCATTCTGGGTAGTCATTAAAAAGAATGAAGCCAGCTTGAGAAGATGGGGAAAACATGAATTTCACACAAAGAACAAAGCTTAACCACTCAGGGATGGAGCTTTTGTGTTTTATTTTATCCAGCATGTAATCACAGAGTAAAAGTAAAAAGCTGCAAATTGCTTGGTGGTTTTCTTCCAGACACTACTGTGATCACAGCAATGCCTGGTATTCCTCCTGTTGCAGCTTAATGGTGAGAAAACAATCCAA
The DNA here is from genome assembly GCA_023634145.1 of Thymallus thymallus. Taxonomy (NCBI): domain Eukaryota; kingdom Metazoa; phylum Chordata; class Actinopteri; order Salmoniformes; family Salmonidae; genus Thymallus; species Thymallus thymallus. The sequence goes on along the minus strand of CM042403.1, from coordinate 3,319,453 downwards.
GCATGACGTCAGGTCATTACAGGCCTGAGTCCAAACAACCAGTGCCATTATGCTTCACAGTGCTGCCCTCGGCTCCAAGGTGCCTTAAGCTCATCAAGCAAAGCACCTCAGAGATCAAACTAGTGAAAATTAGGCCTACTGTATATACAGTCATGTGAAAAATGTTTTTTTTTTTTACATATTTGGACAGATGGATATGTAATCTTCACTTCAACACTATTATTATTATCCAATTTAACAAATCACACAAAAAAAATAAAATCAAAATGCGTTCTGGAACATGTGAACTTTCATGTGCCTTAATAACAAACTTGTATGCCGTATGTAATTATGAATAAAACAAATTAATTAGGAGCCAAGACCGCAACCTTCCCGCTAACCATGAGTGGCTGAGATAATGGAAGGGCTGGACATGCCGAGAGATGAATTCGGATTAGTCTGCCATAGAGCACGCTTCTGTCTATAACATGAGCTGGCCAGTATGTGTAATTAATCATTTCTAACACTGCTTTTTTTTTTAACAATATCACGTAGTAGACCTGCAACCGGTGGAATTAGAGTATGATAGCTAAGGAGATGGAGAAAGTTCTGGCATTTGATTGCAAATATGCAGAGGGAGTCAAAGAGAACACACAGAAGGCTGTTGTATAAAACATCTGTCTCTGGATTACATCTTCAAACTAAGGGCAACCATGGCATCCGTGACAGAGAGGGAGAAGCGTCCATCCATGTACACGGGTAATATAGTCTAGCTAGCTACATTTTCAGATATTACACATTTCTAATTTTGTCAAAGTTGTTTATTTCAAGTTAAAGTTTACTGTTAGCTAGCTAACGTTTGCTGGCTGGCTCGCTAGCTAACGTTACGTGTATGATCTGTATCTCAGAGCCATTTGTCTTGCTAGTTATATCCTTTTATTTTATTTTTATTTTTTTTTTACCTTTATTTTACTAGGCAAGTTAGTTAAGAACAAATTCTTATTTTCAATGACGGCCTAGGAACAGTGGGTTAACTGCCTTGTTCAGGGGCAGAACGACAGATTTTTACCTTGTCAGCTCGGGGATTCCATCCAGCAACCTTTCGGTTACGGGCCCAACACTCTAACCACTGGGCTACCTGCCGCCCCACATTGAACCTGGTTGGTTAGCTACCTGCAGATTCATGCAAGATAGTAATGTTATGAGTTGGCATTATGGTTCATTGTTTAGCTAGCTACATATCTAAACAAAAGACTCCACTATGCAAGTAACCATTTCAGTAGAATGTTCATGATGTCACTGTGACAACTGTCGATAGACGTAGCTGGTAAATTCACTCTGGCTATCTACTTCAATTTCAGAGCACTCGTCTGAGTGTGCCAGTGCGCAGAATAACTGACAAATTTACGAACCCTTTCCCATTGTTCCTCAACTGCAGTGAATGATATAACATTTTCTAGCTCTCTACTTTTATCCAATGTAAAAAACACAATTTCAAATGTTGCTACATAAGATCGAGCCGGTCAGTCACATATGAATATATGTATATATGAGTAAATAGTATTATTTGTTGTCTCTTGGTGTCTTTCCAATTTCTAACTCTTATTGTATTTTTTAATTTAATGTAATATTTTATATTCTTGTCTATAACTGTTCAGTACTTTGTCATGTATTTGAACTACTTATGTGGACCCCAGGAAGAGTAGTTACTACATGTGCTGTAGTTAACAGACCCCAGGAAGAGTAGTTACTACATGTGCTGTAGTTAATGGAGCCCAGGAAGAGTAGTTACTACATGTGCTGTAGTTAATGGAGCCCAGGAAGAGTAGTTACTACATGTGCTGTAGTTAATGGAGCCCAGGAAGAGTAGTTACTACATGTGCTGTAGTTAATGGACCCCAGGAAGAGTAGTTACTACATGTGCTGTAGTTAATAGAGCCCAGGAAGAGTAGTTACTACATGTGCTGTAGTTAATGGACCCCAGGAAGAGTAGTTACTACATGTGCTGTAGTTAATGGAGCCCAGGAAGAGTAGTTACTACATGTGCTGTAGTTAATGGAGCCCAGGAAGAGTAGTTACTACATGTGCTGTAGTTAATGGACCCCAGGAAGAGTAGTTACTACATGTGCTGTAGTTAATGGAGCCCAGGAAGAGTAGTTACTACATGTGCTGTAGTTAATAGAGCCCAGGAAGAGTAGTTACTACATGTGCTGTAGTTAATGGAGCCCAGGAAGAGTAGTTACTACATGTGCTGTAGTTAATGGAGCCCAGGAAGAGTAGTTACTACATGTGCTGTAGTTAATAGAGCCCAGGAAGAGTAGTTACTACATGTGCTGTAGTTAATAGAGCCCAGGAAGAGTAGTTACTACATGTGCTGTAGTTAATGGAGCCCAGGAAGAGTAGTTACTACATGTGCTGTCGTTAATGGAGCCCAGGAAGAGTAGTTACTACATGTGCTGTAGTTAATGGAGCCCAGGAAGAGTAGTTACTACATGTGCTGTAGTTAATGGACCCCAGGAAGAGTAGTTACTACATGTGCTGTAGTTAATGGAGCCCAGGAAGAGTAGTTACTACATGTGCTGTAGTTAATGGAGCCCAGGAAGAGTAGTTACTACATGTGCTGTAGTTAATAGAGCCCAGGAAGAGTAGTTACTACATGTGCTGTAGTTAATAGAGCCCAGGAAGAGTAGTTACTACATGTGCTGTAGTTAATAGACCCCAGGAAGAGTAGTTACTACATGTGCTGTAGTTAATAGACCCCAGGAAGAGTAGTTACTACATGTGCTGTAGTTAATAGACCCCAGGAAGAGTAGTTACTACATGTGCTGTAGTTAATGGACCCCAGGAAGAGTAGTTACTACATGTGCTGTAGTTAATGGAGCCCAGGAAGAGTAGTTACTACATGTGCTGTAGTTAATAGAGCCCAGGAAGAGTAGTTACTACATGTGCTGTAGTTAATGGAGTCCAGGAAGAGTAGTTACTACATGTGCTGTAGTTAATAGACCCCAGGAAGAGTAGTTACTACATGTGCTGTAGTTAATGGAGCCCAGGAAGAGTAGTTACTACATGTGTTGTAGTTATTAGACCCCAGGAAGAGTAGTTACGACATGTGCTGTAGTTAATGGAGCCCAGGAAGAGTAGTTACTACATGTGCTGTAGTTAATAGAGCCCAGGAAGAGTAGTTACTACATGTGCTGTAGTTAATAGAGCCCAGGAAGAGTAGTTACTACATGTGCTGTAGTTAATGGAGCCCAGGAAGAGTAGTTACTACATGTGCTGTAGTTAATAGACCCCAGGAAGAGTAGTTACTACATGTGCTGTAGTTAATGGAGCCCAGGAAGAGTAGTTACTACATGTGCTGTAGTTAATGGAGCCCAGGAAGAGTAGTTACTACATGTGCTGTAGTTAATGGAGCCCAGGAAGAGTAGTTACTACATGTGCTGTAGTTAATGGACCCCAGGAAGAGTAGTTACTACATGTGCTGTAGTTAATAGAGCCCAGGAAGAGTAGTTACTACATGTGCTGTAGTTAATAGAGCCCAGGAAGAGTAGTTACTACATGTGCTGTAGTTAATGGAGCCCAGGAAGAGTAGTTACTACATGTGCTGTAGTTAATAGAGCCCAGGAAGAGTAGATACTACATGTGCTGTAGTTAATAGAGCCCAGGAAGAGTAGTTACTACATGTGCTGTAGTTAATGGAGCCCAGGAAGAGTAGTTACTACATGTGCTGTAGTTAATGGAGCCCAGGAAGAGTAGTTACTACATGTGCTGTCGTTAATGGAGCCCAGGAAGAGTAGTTACTACATGTGCTGTAGTTAATGGAGCCCAGGAAGAGTAGTTACTACATGTACTGTAGTTAATGGAGCCCAGGAAGAGTAGTTACTACATGTGCTGTAGTTAATAGACCCCAGGAAGAGTAGTTACTACATGTGCTGTAGTTAATGGAGCCCAGGAAGAGTAGTTACTACATGTGCTGTAGTTAATGGTCTTATTTGGTTCTGTCCATGTAAATTAGAGCTTCATAACCACACCTACTCCCTCTGATTCTACTAACTGTTACAATTTGAAACAGTATCAACTTGCCAAAGCCTTGAAACCTGTGTGTTAAATGGAACAATGGCAAGATGTAGAAAACAATAGAAATAATGGAATGGTTCCATGTTCCACTGCTGGAGGAAACCCCGGAGTCCTATTTTCAGTACTGGATTTCTGACACACCAGTGGCCAAGGCTTCTCAGTTATCCACATGCCACATATTTTTGCTTCTTAAATATCCATCTATACAAGTTTCAGTTAAGTAATGTGTAAAATGCAAGCAGCTAACCGATCCTGATGCAGTGTTGAGAGGGGGAATTTTCCTAATGTTCTTCCATTTGTATATTCATACTTTCAGGAGACTGTTGGCTGTCACTTAAAGACCTTATAAAAGGCTACTTCCTTTTCTACAAAACAAGGTTAGAAAATATTAGTCAGTCGGATGATGTCATTTCCCTTGTCTAAATATTTATATATTTCTTAATTCCATTCTTTTACTTTTAGATTTGTGTATTGTTGTGAAATGTTAGGTTAGATGTTGGAGCTGGAAACACAAGCATTTCACTTCATCCACAATAACATCTGCTAAACATTTGTATGTGACCAATAAAATTTGATTTGATTTGAAATGCACACCATGGGGATAGAGAGGACAGGACTGGTGGGACAGACCATGTCATCAGAGAAGACATGTTGATGGCCCGAGAGTGAAGTGGACACCAGGGTTCGGGTCAACTCAAATTGAAAACAGTCAATTCAGGAAGTAAACTGACATTACAATTCAATAGTTGTAATAGTAATGAACCACTCAAACGTGCTCCTGACTTGGTCTTATTTATAACCAGGAAGAGATTGCTGAATACCTGCTTTATACAGGTTTATTTTGTCCATCAGATGGCTCAAAATATTGTGATGCCATGTTCAGTTCGGTGCTCAGTATCTCTAGAACAACAAGTCTGTAGCTAACATGGAGCAGGTTTCTCTCTACTGTAGCCAGATTTTTTTTGTCTGTAACATCCATTTGGATTGCTAGCACATTCAAGGTGCCCTGGGCTGTGTGACCAGAATTGAGATACAGCGAGTGATGGGTGAGGAAAGATGAATGAGAGAGCTTTTTCCATTCATTAGAAGCAGGCTCAATAAAATATGCACTTAATGAGGCATAGCCTTCACCCTGACGATAACACATCACTAACAGTGATCTCACCCTTTCAACTCAGGGGCAGGGCTGGCACATGTATATGTATGTGTATACGGGTAAGATATGTCATTGTATCATGCAAGTTTCCATTGAATCCATGTTAAACAGATTGTTAAAGGCCTTTTGAATGCATTCTGGACATGTTGCTTGCTCTGATCTGTCGGAAGGCCACGTCCCGTTCTGTCACAACAACGTCCCGTTCTGTCACAACAACGTGATAGGAAGTCAAAAAAACACTGGCAGGAGTTTTTCCCCATCTCCTCCAGTCGTTGCTAACCCCTTTGTTCCTAAGTATTGGCATTGGCACAGCCTGCGGGAGACCCAAAAGGGATCACAGTTACACGTCCCCTCCAGTTCATTTTGTAACTGTAAGACGTCAGTGTCTTATTCCACCGTCCGTGTTTTGTTTTTATCCTGGAAGCAGGAAAAAAATGAATGAAAATCTGCAGCAATTACGAGTGTGTCAAATGGCTGACAACAATTTCCACCAATGAGCTGTTAACGCATGTGTGACTGCAGTAAGTGCCCTCCTTTCATCATTAGTCAGCAGGCTTTCGGACGGTTTCTCTTCAATACCTTCCTGTTTTAATGAGCGTTGCTTCGCTGCGTCTTCAATTTATATGTTTGTGTTTTAAGATGGCTCACTCTACACACTAAGGAAAGTAATTTGCTTCCTGTTGCAGTCTGAGAGGTCATAGTTCAGCCTCTCTACTCAGCACTTCCTCTACTGGCAGCTGTTCTACCCTCGTCAGGGTCAGAGACATGATGAGCCATCCAGCCTCAGAAAAACGGGCCCAAACGCTGTTGTCTTTGGGATGCTTCACCACAAACGGACACTAAAAGAGCACTCTGGAAGGGTACTTACTGTAGGCCACCACACCTCTTGGCAACTCACCTGGAGTCCAGTGAACGTCCATTTTGGCTCACGTCGCAGCCTGTCCAGCCATCAACGACAAGGGAGGGGAGTTTGACCATTGGCAGCCACTTTAATGTGTGTAATTTATGGAGCGGTGGGGCTGTGAGACCTTAACTGTCATTCCTCTGATTGGACAGTACTTCCTCTTGGAGAGCAGCAGTTCAGTGTCTGGACACACTCAATGAGGAAAGCAGAGACATGACATCATCTGTACAGGAAATGGTGTGGGACCCTGTTCTGTTGTCCTTCTGGGGAGCTTCTTTAGGAATGGAAGATGAGGATTCAGTTCATCTCTTTAACGCCTCTGGGTTGTTTATCTGTCAGTTGTTGCAACAGACTCATGCTAACAAATGATGTAATGTTATGGTTGAACACAATCCAATAGAAGCAGGGAATAGTCTATTGTCTCCCGAGTGGCGCAGTGGTCTAAGACACTGCATCTCAGTGCTAGAGGCATCACTACAGACAACCTGGTTCGAATCCAGACTGTATCACACCCGGCCGTGATTGGGAGTCCCATAGGGCGGCGCACAATTGGCCCAGCGTCGTCGGAGTTTGGCTGGTGTAGGCCGCCATTGTAAATAAGAATTTGTTCTTAACTGACTTTTCTAGTTAAATAAAGGATAAATTGAAAATGAAAACATTTAAATGGTCTCTGTCTTCTGACCGGATGGGATGGCGTATCGCTGCAGAATGCTGTGGTAGCCATGCTGGTTAGGTGTGCCTTAAATTCTACATAAATCACAGACAGTGTCACCAAAATCTCCAATTTGGATTCATCAGACCGAAGGACAGATTTCCACCGGTCTAATGTCCTTTGCTCGTGTTTCTTGGCCCAAGCAAGTCTCTTCTTCTTATTGGTGTCCTTTAGTAGTGGTTTCTTTGCAGAAATTCAACCATTAAGGTCTGATTCACACAGTCTCCTCTGAACAGTTGATGTTGAGATGTCTGTTACTTGAACTTTGGGCTGCAATTTCTGAGGCTGGTAACTGTAATGAACTTATCCTCTGCAGCAGAGGGAACTCTGGGTCTTCCATTCCTGTGGCGGTCCTCATGAGAACCAGTTTCATCATAGCGCTTGATGTTTTTTGCTACGGCACTTTAAGAAACTTTCAAAGTTCTTGAAATGTTCCGTATTGACTGACCTTCATGTCTTAAAGTAATGATGGACTGTTGTTTCTCTTCGCTTATTTGAGCTGTTCTTGCCATAATATGGACTTGGTCTTTTACCAAATAGGGCTATCTTCTGTATACCACCCCTATCTTGTAACAACACAACTGATTGGCTCAAACGCATTAAGAAGGAAAGAAATTCCACAAATTAACTAACATGCATTCCAGGTGACTAGCTCATGAAGCTGGTTGAGAGAATGCCAAGTGTGCAAAGCTGTCATCAAGGCAAAGGGTCGCTACTTTAACACTTTTTTGGTTACTACATGATTCCATATTTTATTTCACAGTTTTGATGTCTTCACTATTATTATACAATGTAGAAAATCTTTTTTTAAAGTAGGTATGTCCAAACTTTCGACTGGTACTATGTATATACACTGGGGGCCAAAAGTTTGGAATATTACTCATTCAAGGGTTTTTCTTTATTTGCACTATTTTTTACATTGTAGAATAAAAGTGAATACATCAAAACTAACACATATGGAATCATGTAGTAACCAAAAAAGTGTTCAACAAATCAAAATATATTTTATATCTGAGATTCTTCAAAGTAGCCACCCTTTGCCTTGATGACAGCTTTGCACACTCATGGCATTCTCTCAACCAGCTTCATGAGCTAGTCACCTGGAATGCATTTCGTACTTTGTTGAAAATTAATTTGTGGAATTTCTTTCCTTAATGCGTTTGAGCAAATCAGTTGTGTATTTATTTTTTTGTTTATCTCACAATATAAGTTAAAGGATGCATGAATGTGTCTGTAATAGAATAAATGTGTCAAACTAATGTAGACATTAATAAAGGCATTTCTATAGCAAAATATTTTTTTACAATGGCGGAAGAGTACCAAGATGGAGGCGCAGTGGCTTCAACACAGCGCCCGTGACAGTCATCTAGTGTATTTAGAAATCATTGGTTTGAGAGCCTGTAAGTTCATCGGAAGATTAAGTTTGCTCTGATGTGTTTCTGATCCAAAAAGGCACCGGTAGAAGAGATGACGTTTGTTTGGAAGCATACAGGCGCTTGCGGTCAGAGGAAAAAGCTCAATGAAGTGTGATGAGATCGACTCCCATCTGAGCCAGCATGGAGCTCTTGTTTAGATTATGTTTCTCATATGGGCACATGTTGAATAAGCGCCTTGGTTTGCCATCTTGGAGGGCGGTCCAAATGATTAGCCAAGCAAGGGAAGTTTGCAACATCAGCCCCTCAGCACTCGTTTTTAGTCGAGTTTGCAAGTGTACAATTATGTTCACTCCGGGGCCTTATTTGTATATCCGCTAAGTAAAGTCAGCGAAAACTTAAAAACAACATCAATGGAGAAGTCAACATACAAGTGTAAGTAAAACTAATGCAAATAAGTTAGAAATTGTGCTACTAATGCTTGGTTCGTTTTTGGAAAATGTAGAAGTAAAATATTTTCCTTCAGAAGTTCCAGCAAGGCAGGCTAACGTTAGCTAATTCATTTGCTAGCTATCACACAGTAGGTGTATATTAATAATTGTATAGTTAATGTCAATAAATATGCCATCATAATTGACTGTAGCGCCTATAAAGCTCCCGCAAGTTACTGTTGGCTGAAAACACAATCATCGCGGGATGAATGAGTGACGAATTTCCGGGCAAATGTGGTCCATCTAAAAATCATTCCTTCCTCGCTCGCCCCCTGCCCTGCAAGTGTACACTCATCAGACGTCACGACACGTCATCAGAAGTGTCCACTTAATCTGAGGGCTGAGGGGTTATGGTGTGTCTTTTAAGTGTTTGGACCGCAGGCCAGGTGTGTATATATACTGAGATCATGTGACACAGATTGCACACAGGTGGACTTTATTTGACTAATTATGTGACTTCTGAAGGTAATTTTTTGCACCAGATCTTATTTAGGGGCTTCATAGCAAAGGAATACATATGCACGCACCACTTTTAAATTTTTTATTGTTTTGAATATATATATTTTTTTCATTTCACTTCACCAGTTTGGACTATTTTGTGTTTGTCCATTACATGAAATACAAATAGAAATCCATTTAAATTACAGGTTGTAATACATTAAAATAGGAAAAACACCAAGGGGGATGAATACTTTTGCAAGGCACTGTATGATATGCAGTTCTTGGACCAGGATCTTCCACAGCTGTTTCCTGTCAGTGTCTCTTTCAATAATAAATTGTTTGTTCCAAGGCAGTTGTAGAAGTGTCATAGTTATTTAATAGCGTACAGTGCCTTCAGAAAGCATTCATTCCCCTTGACTTATTCCACATTTTGTTGTTACAGCCTGAATTCAACATTTTATTCAAAAAATCATTCTCACCTCTCTACACACAATACCCCATAATGACAAAGTGAAAACATGTTTACAATTATTTTTTACAATGAAGCACCTTTTGCAGCAATTACTTTCTGGGTAAGTCTCTAAGAGCTTTGCACACCTGGATTGTGCAACATTTGTGAACGACTGCCTCGATTAGGTCTTATGTAGCAACATTTGAAATTTAGTTTTTTTACATTGGATAAAAGTAGAGACTCAGAGCTACAAAATGGTGTATCATACACTGAGAAAATGGTCCTTGAATGTTTTGGTACATCTACTGGAGAGATCTTCTTTGTCTCCACCCATTCAGCATCGTTCACACCCTCTTAAGCTTTAGCCCCACCCAGCTCTTTAAGGAGGCCATGTACTAAACAACCAAAGATTTCAAGACTAAAGGCTGGTTTATTCTACGGGCGCAAATCAATCCAAGAACAACAGCAAAGGGCCTTGTGAAGATGCTGGAGGAAACAGCTACAAAATAATTAATATCAACAGTAAAACGAGTCCTATATCGACTTAACCTGAAAGGCAACGGTTTGCAACTGCACATGGGGACAAAGATCGTACTTTTTGGAGAAATGTCCTCTGGTCTGATGAAACAACAATAGAACTGTTTGGCCATAATGACCATCGTTATGTTTGGAGGAAAAAGGGGGAGGCTTGCAAGCCGAAGAACACCATCCCAACCGTGAAGCACGGGGGTGGCAGCATCATGTTGTGGGGGTGCTTTGCGGCAGGAGGGACTGGTGCACTTAACAAAATAGATGGCATCATGAGGAAGGAAAATTATGTGGTTATATTGAAGCAACATCTCAAGACATCAGTCAGGAAGTTAAAGCTTGGTCGCAAATGGGTCTTCCAAATGGACAATGACCCCAAGCATACTTCCAAAGTCGTGGCAAAATGGCTTAAGGACAACAAAGTCAAGGTATTGGAGTGGCCATCACAAAGCCCTGACCTCAACCCTATAGAACATTTGTGGGCAGAACTGAAATAGCGTGTGCGAGCAAGGAGGCCTACAAACCTGACTCAGTTACACCAGTTCTGTCAGGAGGAATGGGCTAAAATTCACCCAACTTATTGTGGGAAGCTTGTGGAAAGCTACCTGAAACGTTTGACCCAAGTTAAACAATTTAAAGGCAATGCTAGCTAGTACTAATTGAGTGTATGTAAACTTCTGACCCACTGGGAATGTGATGAAAGAAATAAAAGCTGAAATAAATTATTCTCTCTACTATTATTCTGACATTTCACATTCTAAAAATAAAGTGGTGATCCTAACTGACCATTTAATTTCTAGAATTAAATGTCAGAAATTGTGAAAACCTGAGTTTAAATGTATTTGGCTAAGGTGTATGTAAACTTCTGACTGTAAGTGTGGTCATCATGGTTGGCTCCAGCCTGCCCGCTAAAGTAACGCACGTCCATGTTGATATTTATGACCTCAAAGGTTCATAACATTTACTCAAATTAGGTTGTGACATCTAGATAAAGACCAGGCTGACAAGATATACACTGAGTGCACAAAACATTAGGAACACCTTCCCCCCCCCAAGTTGGCTGGGTGTCCTTTGGGTGGTGGACCATTCTTGATACACACAGGAAACGGTTGAACATAAAAAAACCAGCAGCGTTGCAGTTCTTGACACACTCAAACCGGTGCGCCTGGCACCTACTACCAAACCCCGTTCAGAGGCACTTAAATATTTCACCTACTACCAGACCCTGTTCAGAGGCACTTAAATATTTCACCTACTACAGACCCTGTTCAGAGGCACTTAAATATTGTGTCTTGCCCATTCACACATACACAATCTGAATTGTCTTGAGGCTTAAAAATCCTTCTTAAACCTGTCTCCTCCCCCTCATCTACACCGATTTGAAGTGGATTTAACAGGTGACATCAATAAGGGATCATAGCTGCATTCACCTGGTCAGTCTGTCATGGAAAGAGAAGGTGTTCCTAATGTTTTTTTGTGAACTCGGTGTATAAAAGCTATTGCTTTACAAACGGTCTGTTCGGTGAACCATTTGAGTCTCAAACTTCATAAAACATTGAAGTTGGACCACGTTGAGATCACACGGTGTGAGCAGCAGGCAGCCAAACACTCACTGTCGAGATCCGCAGGTTATTTGAACAGTTCACGTAATCTGTGAAACAGCTCTTTGTTGCTGTCATACAAATGCGAAGCAGAGCAATAAAAGGATGACACCGTGATGATGTTCATACTCGTCCAGATGCTCAGTAAACAGATCCAGAGTTTTACAGCTGTCTGCAGCGTTGTCTGGGCCAGGTCCAGTCTGATAGGGAGACCATGAGATAATCCAGAGGACAACACAACAGCTTGTTCCTGTTTCCTCTCATCTTATAGTGCTGGAGTGAAGCCTCGGCAGACCGTTCTCATGGCTTATTGCCGAACGGCCTTCCTCAGACGCAGTCGAAGACCATAACCTGCGCTGAAAGTTCATTTATTAAATCACGCCTGCTCTAATGACATTTTTGCAATGCAGCTATTTGACCACCAGATACCATTTCTGGAGCTCATTGAATGCACTGACTGTGATGATTGGTTAGGATTGAAAGCCTTCGAAAATCCTAATACCAAACAGCGATTAGACCACAGATACCTTTTTTTGGAACATATGTTAGTGAATGAATTGATCAAATGTGGCAGTTTCAGTTAACCGTTATAGTCGAGGTGCCAGAGAGAGCCTCCATTCTGGAATTTATTTCTCTCACTGACTGGAAACTCACTGGACTTGGCTTGTTTTATTGAATGTGATTAAAGAACAGGGGGAGAGCTGGGATGTTGGTGGTTACATCAGGCCTCCATCTCTCCCCCAGGCTTCTTCCTGGAAGTATCCTGACATAATGATGTGTCAAAATGGCGCTGCAGTGGCTAGTGGCTCCCAACAAATTCTGCTACTTTTTTTTTACTGTGATCTTTACTTTTTTTGTTGCTTACGGTCTCCACTATCATGTCCTGTGACCAATTTGGACGACAACTTCTCCTTCAATTAGTCAGCTACTGTGGATGTCCTGCTTACTCTGGACAAGGCTGTAATCCCTGGGACTCGGAGAAGGAACCGACACTGCAAAACTACGTTGGCGTGCAAATAAACCGCTGGAGACTATCCTATCAACGGGACCTGACTGAGGCGTGGCTGAACCAAGACATAGATAATAATTTTCTATGCATCATCAAAAACGCTCCTGAACAACTTCTATCCCCAAGCCATAAGACTGCTGAAAAGTTAGTTAAGGAGCCTTTTGGTCCCAGACATGGAGCTCCGAATTAACAGTCTATGGCTTGGGTGGTACTGGTACTTCCTGTATATAGCCATGTTATTACCTGGTACCCCTGCAGATTGACTCAGTACTGGTACTCCCTGTATATAGCCATGTTATTACCTGGTACCCCTGCACATTGACTCAGTACTGGTACTTCCTGTATATAGCCATGTTATTACCTGGTACCCCTGCACATTGACTCAGTACTGGTACTCCCTGTATATAGCCATGTTATTACCTGGTACCCCTTCACATGGACTCGGTACTGGTACTTCTTGAATATAGCCATGTTATTACCTAGTACCTCTGCACATTGATTCGGTACTGGTACTTCCTGTATATAGCCATGTTATTACCTGGTACCCCTGCAGATTGACTCAGTACTGGTACTCCCTGTATATAGCCATGTTATTACCTGGTACCCCTGCACATTGACTCAGTACTGGTACTTCCTGTATATAGCCATGTTATTACCTGGTACCCCTGCACATGGACTCGGTACTGGTACTTCCTGTATATAGCCATGTTATTACCTGGTACCCCTGCACATTGACTCAGTACTGGTACACTCTGTATATAGCCATGTTATTACCTGGTACCCCTTCACATGGACTCGGTACTGGTACTCCTTGAATATAGCCATGTTATTACCTAGTACCTCTGCACATTGATTCGGTACTGGTACTTCCTGTATATAGCCATGTTATTACCTGGTACCCCTGCACATTGACTCAGTAGTGGTACTCCCTGTATATAGCCATGTTATTACCTGGTACCCCTTCACATGGACTCGGTACTGGTACTCCTTGTATATAGCCATGTTATTACCTGGTACCCCTGCACATTGACTCGGTACTGGTACTCCCTGTATATAGCCATGTTATTACCTGGTACCGCTGCACATTGACTCAGTACTGGTAACCCGTGTATATAGCCATGCTATTACCTGGTACCCCTGCACATTGACTCAGTACTGGTAACCCGTGTATATAGCCATGTTATTACCTGGTACCCCTGCACATTGACTCAGTACTGGTACTTCCTGTATATAGCCATGTTATTACCTGGTACCGCTGCACATTGACTCAGTACTGGTAACCCGTGTATATAGCCATGTTATTACCTGGTACCCCTGCACATTGACTCAGTCCTGGTACTTCCTGTATATAGCCATGTTATTACCTGGTACCCCTGCACATTGACTCAGTACTGGTACTTCCTGTATATAGCCATGTTATTACCTGGTACCGCTGCACATTGACTCAGTACTGGTACTTCCTGTATATAGCCATGTTATTACCTGGTACCCCTGCACATTGACTCAGTACTGGTACTTCCTGTATATAGCCATGTTATTACCCGGTACCGCTGCACATTGACTCAGTACTGGTACTTCCTGTATATAACCATGTTACTACCTGGTACTTCCTGTATATAACCATGTTACTACCTGGTACTTCCTGTATATAACCATGTTACTACCTGGTACTTCCTGTATATAACCATGTTACTACCTGGTACTTCCTGTATATAACCATGTTATTACCTGGTTCTTCCTGTATATAACCATGTTATTACCTGGTACTTCCTGTATATAACCATGTTATTACCTGGTACTTCCTGTATATAACCATGTTATTGTTATTTTATTGTGTTACTATTTTCTATTTTTATTAGCAAATTCTTTATTTTGAACTGTGCATTGTGGGAAACGTTCTCGTAAGTAAGCATTTCACGGTAAAGTCTATACCTGTTGTATTCTGCGAATGTGACAAATACAATGTGATTTGATTTGATAACACAGACACACGATACATAAAGACAGACACGCATTGACCGGAGTAAACACACACACACATACACACGGACACGGACACACACACACACACACACACACACACACACACACGGACACGAGTATGTAAACTCACTTGTCCGAGATCTAACAAATGTTATTCCTTTTTCCGCCATAAACATTGACAGTGGATGAAGCTGAGATAAACACAGATCATTAACACAAAACCACACAACACTTGCATGCCCTCAAACACAAGCGCACACACAACCTACACAACATACACACAACCTAGTGTTCTTACCAGTCCCCTAGATGGAAAATTTGCTCATCCAGTTGGGAGTCTAACGGAGCAGGGATGCCTCTGCCTGTTCCCCACTCTTAAGTGGTAAATCTCTCTATTAAATACTGATTTGGTTTAAAGTCCTCTTTGAGAATACTTCCATGAGTAGGTCATGGTAAATGGTTGTGCAGTGTCTCCCAGTGTGATTTTAATCTTCCTAACAGTGATGGATGGCTTTAAAGGGGAGAAACTGGGAGAACGTGCCTCCCACTCCACAGGGTTAGTCCTCTAGGCACGTCATTATCATCTGGGACAGCATGCCTCCCACTCCACAGGGTTAGTCCTCTAGGCACGTCATTATCATCTGGGACAGCATGCCTCCCACTCCACAGGGTTAGTCCTCTAGGCACGTCATTATCATCTGGGACAGCATGCCTCCCACTCCACAGGGTTAGTCCTCTAGGCACGTCATTATCATCTGGGACAGCATGCCTCCCACTCCACAGGGTTAGTCCTCTAGGCACGTCATTATCATCTGGGACAGCATGCCTCCCACTCCACAGGGTTAGTCCTCTAGGCACGTCATTATCATCTGGGACAGCATGCCTCCCACTCCACAGGGTTAGTCCTCTAGGCACGTCATTATCATCTGGGACAGCATGCCTCCCACTCCACAGGGTTAGTCCTCTAGGCACGTCATTATCATCTGGGACAGCATGCCTCCCACTCCACAGGGTTAGTCCTCTAGGCACGTCATTATCATCTGGGACAGCATGCCTCCCACTCCACAGGGTTAGTCCTCTAGGCACGTCATTATCATCTGGGACAGCATGCCTCCCACTCCACAGGGTTAGTCCTCTAGGCACGTCATTATCATCTGGGACAGCATGCCTCCCACTCCACAGGGTTAGTCCTCTAGGCACGTCATTATCATCTGGGACAAGTTACTGGCCCGGATAGAAAGAGATATACTACCAGTAATGATAGTACAAATGATTGCCGTTGTCTTAAAGAGACGATCCCCTCAGGATGTTAGTGTGATTAATCTGGATCATGATGTCATCTTGTTCCCTTGACTTCTGTTTTTGATCCAGATGTACTTAGGATAGGATAGCATGTGGAAGCTTATTCCTTTTAAAGGTGGCATGACGTTTTGTTAGTTCTCAGAATCCTTGCTATAGCATCAACATGAAGGTCAATGTGGTTATACAGTATGGGCTGTGCTCACCTGTGTAGGGGCTGTGCTCACCTGTGTAGGGGCGGTGCTCACCTGTATAGGGGCTGTGCTCACCTGTGTAGGGTCGGTGCCTACCTGTATAGAAGCGGTGCTCACCTGTATAGGGGCTGTGCTCACCTGTGTAGGGTCGGTGCCTACCTGTATAGGAGCGGTGCTCACCTGTATAGGGGCTGTGCTCACCTGTGTAGGGGCGGTGCTCACCTGTATAGGGGCTGTGCTCACCTGTGTAGGGGCGGTGCCTACCTGTATAGGAGCAGTGCTCACCTTTATAGGGGCGGTGCTCACCTTTATAGGGGCGGTGCTCACCTGTGTATGGGCGGTGCTTACCTGTATAGGGGCGGTGCTCACCTGTATAGGGGCGGTGCTCACCTGTGTATGGGCAGTGCTCACCTGTGTATGGGCCTCCCTTTTGACCTCAATTTCTCTCTCTCGTTCTCTTTCTCTTTCTCCCATTACCTGGCCTACAACTCAACCTTTTCAACGACACTGCAAGATGTGATTTACACAGGAACATGTCCATTCACACTAGTGAAACAATGGTCCGCACTCCACCTCCAGCCGGAGACATCGTTTGGCTTAATTTGAAGAACCATAAATTACCTCGCCAAATGTATGGAACCTTATTTCATTTGCCAGAGTAATGAACTGTAATCATTACCAGCACACAACTGTTAAGACTTGACTATGAGCGATATGTCAGCCATTCGGTCGTATAATATATCTCTCTGTTTATGATTTTTTACGTTCTAAGGACTTTCTCTGGCAGCTTTGAGTCCAGCCAAAAGCAAACATCACTTGACCAGAAACCTTTTGGAAAATGGCGCCAGTAAGCACTCACTGTTCCTGGATCTGTTTTTCAGGCCTTGTTCATAAAGTTTTTCCTCTTCAGGGTTAATTGTTGTCTCTTTGTCAATTAAGGTAGTCCAGGAACTGCCTGAAGATGTTGGAACCTCCAGGCAAAGAGTGGAAGAGCTAGAGTGACCCAGGCACTTTTCAAATCTGAACTCCCAACAGTTCCTCTCTCATTTCTCGTTGTCTTTTTAGAACTGCTATGGGAGGAGGCCTGGTGAAAGCATTCATTAGTAATCACTCAGTGGACCTCATCTTTCCAGATACTATAGAGTAAATTATTTTTCCATGCACGCCTCCCCTACGACTTGAAAAAAAAACAACAGTTCTATCAAGTACTACCCGCTAATTTCAAGATAGTTTTTTCCTTTTTTAAAGTTCAGGGCCGTTGAAGCTAAGCAGACCATTGTTGAACCGCAGGGCTGCTTGTTGGTTTTTGTTACGGGGAATAAGGGGTTGACTTTTGTAATTTGACATTTTCCCTCACAATAGTGAATATGATTTCATATTTTTCATATTTTTTCATTACATCCAAATTATAATGCATGGTGTAGATGTTCATGAACTGGTTTAGCTATGTGGGCAAGAAGAACAATGTATCTCAACATTCTGTTCGACACTAGCAATTCATTATGACATACAAAATAGATGTGGAAAACAACCAGGGCTGATGGGAAGCTTTCCTCAGCTCAGTCTATCATACACTGAAGCCTTGCAGAGGGATGTATTTACGGTCTGGCCACACATACAAACTAGCATGTGTAACAGAAATGGCCGAGCGGCGTCCTGACGAGAAAACAGTGAACTGTCGGGGAAGGTTCTCTTCTGCGCTGTTCAACCAATCCATGTCCATCCATGTGGAGAAGGAGTTAAGATGGAGTTTTGCATTCTGGAAGTCGTGTCACAGGCTCTCTTTCCATTTACCGTGAAAACCGGATGCATCCAGTTGTTTCTGACCCTGCTTAGTGTGGTTGAGAACCAATGATCATTTCCACACCTTCCTCACCACCATACTGGGGGTTGTTGTTTGGTCATGTATTTTTCTCCATTTTAGGACATTGATGGTGTCAACACCTCCATGTTTCATTATGTCTGCAGGCCATCATCAGATGTTTTTCTAGCCCCCTGAAATAGGTTCAAGACGGATTAAGATAGGTGTCTTCACGTTGTCACTACTCCATATGTACAGTGATAGTGGTCAGGTCACTACTCCATATGTACAGTGATAGTGGTCAGGTCACTACTCCATATGCACAGTGATAGTGGTCAGGGCAGGTCACTACTCCATATGTACAGTGATAGTGGTCAGGTCAGGTCACTACTCCATATGTACAGTGATAGTGGTCAGGTCAGGTCACTACTCCATATGTACAGTGATAGTGGGCAGGTCACTACTCCATATGTACAGTGATAGTGGTCAGGTCACTACTCCATATGTACAGTGATAGTGGTCAGGTCACTACTCCATATGTACAGTGATAGTGGTCAGGGCACTACTCCATATGTACAGTGATAGTGGTCAGGGCACTACTCCATATGTACAGTGATAGTGGTCAGGGCAGGTCACTACTCCATATGTACAGTGATAGTGGTCAGGGCAGGTCACTACTCCATATGTACAGTGATAGTGGTCAGGGCAGGTCACTACTCCATATGTACAGTGATAGTGGTCAGGGCAGGTCACTACTCCATATGTACAGTGATTACATTTGCGTAATATATTGAATATCCCCAGAGATAGGCTTTCCAAAGTCAAACCAACTTTGCCACGGTCGCACACCGGTCTACTGTATGTATGTATATGAATGACATCTCGTTTCTATACGAAATGTCTTCCAGAAAGATGTGGAAAGATGATGCCAACCTTCTTGCAAATGAGGAAAAACAAACGTGTGAGACTGTAACCACCTGTAACGCAGTGTGACAATACTATACACATGCCTTCTGGGTGAAAGTAGCTGGTTATGATACAAAGAGCTGAATGGTAGGAAAAGTTTGACGTCCAGTCAATAAAAAGGTCAGCAGATGTTTTTCCAGGTTGCGTTTCATGTGTGCCATGTTTTTCCTCTGCACAGAATAAAGGCAGGAAATGGTGAACAGTCCTTGCTGCTTCTCTGCTAGTTTTGACTGTTTGACACATTGCAGGGCATGGTGTGTTTTGACTGTATGACATTGCAGGGCATGGTGTGTTTTGACTGTTTGACACATTGCTGGGCATGGTGTGTGTTTTGACTGTTTGACACATTGCTGGGCATGGTGTGTGTTTTGACTGTTTGACACATTGCAGGGCATGGTGTGTGTTTTGACTGTTTGACACATTGCAGGGCATGGTGTGTGTTTTGACTGTTTGACACATTGCAGGGCATGGTGTGTGTTTTGACTGTTTGACACATTGCAGGGCATGGTGTGTGTTTTGACTGTTTGACACATTGCAGGGCATGGTGTGTGTTTTGACTGTTTGACACATTGCAGGGCATGGTGTGTGTTTTGACTGTTTGACACATTGCAGGGCATGGTGTGTGTTTTGACTGTTTGACACATTGCAGGGCATTGTGACATGGATGTCAAATCCTCTTGTATAATGTTACACCAACTATCAGGGCAACAAGTTATTCATGACACTTCTCTGGTTTTAAGTTTAAGTTTGTTTTCATTCAAACATATGAAGCGCATAACATGTATACAATGCAGAGGGTGTACGCATACGGACACTTGTTCTACGTCGGGCTGAGAGCTGGGGACAGTGTACAACCTAGTAGTGTTCTGTTGTGGTTTAATATTTAGAACTACTGTGTGATTGAATGAGAGTGAGTGAGTGCGTGAGAATAGAGGGGAAGTACTTTTTCGTGAGTGAAAACTCCTTGGCTTATGAGACAACACATGGCCAACAACAAAGACTTAGACAGCATTGTGCTATGAATCTGTAGCATTCCTTCCCTAGCGCGTTGTATACGACCAAACAGACATCTGTTATGTTGTAGATCCACACACAGGCAGCATTACTTTGTGCTATAAGATCTGGGTTCTGTATCACTGTCTCTTTAGAAAACACTTACACCTTAAGACTTTTGCGCAAACTGTATATGTTTCCAAGTTGGCTGAAAACAGTAGCAGCAGGATAAACAGACGTCTGGAAGAAATATGAATAATAATAATAGCCCATATGAATAATAATAGCCTATATGAATAATAATAATAGCCTATTTGAATAATAATAGCCTATATGAATAATAATAATAATAGCCTATATGAATAATAATAATAGCCTATATGAATAATAATAATAATAATAGCCTATATGAATAATAATAATAGCCTATATGAATAATAATAATAGTATATATGAATAATAATAATAGTCTATATGAATAATAATAATAGCCTATATGAATAATAATAATAATAGCCTATATGAATAATAATAATAGCCTATATGAATAATAATAATAATAGTAATAGCCTATATGAATAATAATAATAGCCTATATGAATAATAATAATAATAGCCTATATGAATAATAATAATAATAATAATAGCCTATATGAATAATAATAGCCTATATGAATAATAATAATAATAATAATAGCCTATATGAATAATAATAATAATAATAGCCTATATGAATAACAATAATAATAGCCTATATGAATAATAATAGCCTATATAAATAATAATAGCCTATATGAATAATAATAATAATAGCCTATATGGATAATAATAATAGCCTATATGAATAATAATAATAATAATAATAGCCTATATGAATAATAATAATAGCCTATATGAATAATAATAGCCTATATAAATAATAATAATAGCCTATATGAATAATAATAATAATAGCCTATATGAATAATAATAATAGCCTATATGAATAATAATAATAGCCTAAATGAATAATAATAATAGCCTATATGAATAATAATAATAGCCTATATGAATAATAATAATAGCCTATATTAATAATAATAATAGCCTATATGAATAATAATAATAATAATAGCCTATATGAATAATAATAGCCTATATGAATAATAATAATAGCCTATATGAATAATAATAATAGCCTATATGAATAATAATAATAATAGCCTATATGAATAATAATAATAATAATAATAATACTAGCCTATATGAATAATAATAATAATAGCCTATATGAATAATAATAATAGCCTATATGAATAATAATAATAATAATAGCCTATATGAATAATAATAATAATAATAATAATAGCCTATATGAATAATAATAATAATAATAGCCTATATGAATAATAATAATAATAGCCTATATGAATAATAATAATAATAATAATAGCCTATATGAATAATAATAATAGCCTATATGAACTAAAGGTACGTAAAGGTAAACAACATTCAACACTAGAGAATATTGGAACCCAGAAGCAAATCCTGATTTGATTTGTTAACTTAGTTTCTGCTAACAGTCTCACCAGCCTAAAGAGTAGTGTACACAACCGTATGTGATGTCCAGGGACAGCTTAAGATATCCTGGTTAAAGCACTGTGAGCACAGCTTTCAGTCTGGTTCAACCAGGTTAGCTTTAGGAGGAGAGTTGAATGGAAAACCCAGCATTCGTACAACATAAGACTATAGTGAAATACTTAAATCTGGTTTGCGCTGGACTAAGAGGAGTGACAAACTCCAGTATTCAACACAGCTCCTCAATAGGGTTGGGCGGTATACCCGGGGTTTTATACCGTCATAAATTTTTTTTAAAATAAAGGTTAAATAAATAAATAATTAAATACTGTTTCTGTACCAAACCCGGGTGTACGGTATCACCAAATGTGCACAGAAGGGGGCGCTATTTAATATAATATTAATTGTTTTATTATTATTTTTAAATCATTTAGTATCCCTTTGAGCATGGTGGTTTAATTTATTTGCATGGTGTATCAGTACACCCAGTCATTACAAAGATAAGGGTGTTTTAATGGCTGTGGTTAGAGTTTAATGGCTGTGATAGGAGATAACTGAGGATGGATCAACAGTGTAGTTACTCCACAATACTAACATCATTGACAGAGTGAAAAGAAGGAAGCCTGTACAGAATAAAAATATTCCAAAACATGCATCCTGTTTGCAACAAGGCATTAAAGTAATACTGCAAAAAATGTGGTAAAGAAATTAACTTTTTGTCCTGAATACAAAGCGTTATGTTTGGGGCAAATCCAACATAACACATCACTGAGAACCACTCTTCATATTATCAAGAATGGTGGTGGCTGCATCATGTTATGGGTATGCTTGTCATCTGCAAGGACTAGGGAGTTTTTTAGGATAATAGGAATAGAGATAGTCACAGTTAAAATCCTGGAGGAAAACCTGGTTGTCTGCTTTCCACCAGACACTGGGAGATGAATTCACCTTTCAGCACAACAGTAACCTAAAACACAATGCCAAATATACACTGGGAATGAGAGGGCTACCTACACAGTGTTGGAAAGGGATCACAGCAGTGATTGAATGAGGGTACGAGGCATGAGTTCAGGTGTTCAGAGGCTTGACCAGTGCAGGACAGGATTTGACTGAGAAGACAAAAAACAATAACACAATACACTAGACAGTTAGACAAAAGAGCTAAGAATGAGTTAGTGCAAGGAAGGAGTAAAATCACTGATGTGTAATAATGTGATTGTGTTTGTGTATGTGATTGACTCTACATACAGTAATGAGAGACAATTGATAGTGGTACTCACAGTGCTTGGAGAGGAAACATTCAATGTGCCAGTGGATGAGCGGGCACATGAGACGTGGCTTCAGTTCATGTCAGGAGAGAGTTAACACTGGGAGTGGAGCGGTCATCACCTCAATCTGGGAACAGGAGGGGACTGAGCTGTAAATAGCAGATACATTCCATTACCGCTGCGCCATCGTAGGATTGAACAACAAGTTTCTCCATGAAGTTAATCTAAAAATTGTTGACACATAAATGTAGCCCAAGAAACGTTCCTGACTAAAGCCCTGATCATCCACAAACCTGACGATAACTGACAACTTAAAGCAGACTGGTGGCACTACAGATCCCAGAGTGGTGGGGCAATTTTATCCCCCTGGGGCCCTGAGTTTTTCCTTATCTGTTAACCTAACCAGGAAAACTATGGACCCTATAAGGTATGACAGTGATTAATCAGTTGTCAAAAGCTTTTATAAGGGCTATGATGGGACCAGTTTTTCCTAATCAGGTCACATGGTTTTAAAAAACAGAAAAAAACTCCTACCCCTTGGGGGGGGGGGGGGGGTACAAGTATAAGGTTGCTGTCAAACTGCAGCAACCTTATACTTGTTCATATGAATGTTTGTATCATGCAGGCCTATGCAACTGAAGGCCTTATAAGAAATGTCCTCACATCTGTCATCACTTATGTTGATTGATTCATTGCAGTTAATAATTTGAGATTGAGAACGTATAGGCAGCCTAGCCAGCCCAATTTTGAATATAAACCAAATTTGATCACATGCACATTTTCTCCTGACACACAAATGGACTATAAATACATAACGTTACCAATTGGTTACCCTGACCAGATGGACAGCACACATAGGCTGTATGCATCTGCACTTATTAGTAGCCTACAGTTGAAAAACGTGTCTTGTTTGAATCGCATACAGCATGTCAGATCTCTAAAGTGTTGGTGTAGCCTAGGCTGCTGCAACATTTATGTACTTTGTGTCTGTCCAGAGTGATTATGTGTTATCATCTTTGCAAAAATAAATACCAGAGGAAAGTGGAAATCCTATTTGACCCTACAAATCATTCTGAATTGATTTCGACATCCTAGAAAAGACAGTTGAAAGTACCATATGTTGAGCAAGTAAAGCATTGTAACGTGTTATTACTGCTGCAAGCTCCGGGTAGTTGCCCTTGTTAGTGGAACTTTCCCTCTAAAAGCCCGTTCTTGCTCCACAACACCGTGGCGTTGATAAGCCGCTTAAGAACATCCCTGTTTCTTCTTACTTTGTCGTTGCGTTGCGCAGTTTGAATACGTAGACCTTCGTCATGATCGATGCAGATTTTTCCCAGAAGCTTGAATCTGATGTGGGTATTTCTATGCTCCCTGCTTTTATTTTGCCGTTTTAGCTGAACGATCATGGTCTTCAGGTCACTGTACCCACCTTTCAACCAAGGCTCAGGCTTTCCAAAAAGCAGACAATGCCAGCAATACAGGCAGCTTGATGAAAGGCTCCCTGTTTACCAGCTATACTTTTGATACCAGTTGGTATTGATGAAAGGCTCCCAGTTAACCAGCTATACTTTTGATACCAGTTGGTATTGATGAAAGGCTCCCAGTTAACCAGCTATACGTTTGATACCAGTTGGTATTGATGAAAGGCTCCCAGTTAACCAGCTATACTTTTGATACCAGTTGGTATTGATGAAAGGCTCCCAGTTAACCAGCTATACGTTTGATACCAGTTGGTATTGATGAAAGGCTCCCAGTTAACCAGCTATATGTTTGATACCAGTTGGTATTGATGAAAGGCTCCCTGTTAACCAGCTATACTTTTGATACCAGTTGGTATTGATGAAAGGCTCCCAGTTAACCAGCTATACTTTTGATACCAGTTGGTATTGATGAAAGGCTCCCTGTTAACCAGCTATACCTTTGATACCAGTTGGTATTGATGAAAGGCTCCCTGTTAACCAGCTATACTTTTGATACCAGTTGGTATTGATGAAAGGCTCCCTGTTAACCAGCTATACCTTTGATACCAGTTGGTATTGATGAAAGGCTCCCTGTTAACCAGCTATACTTTTGATACCAGTTGGTATTGATGAAAGGCTCCCAGTTAACCAGCTATACGTTTGATACCAGTTGGTATTGATGAAAGGCTCCCAGTTAACCAGCTATACGTTTGATACCAGTTGGTATTGATGAAAGGCTCCCTGTTAACCAGCTATACTTTTGATACCAGTTGGTATTGATGAAAGGCTCCCAGTTAACCAGCTATACTTTTGATACCAGTTGGTATTGATGAAAGGCTCCCTGTTAACCAGCTATACCTTTGATACCAGTTGGTATTGATGAAAGGCTCCCTGTTAACCAGCTATACTTTTGATACCAGTTGGTATTGATGAAAGGCTCCCAGTTAACCAGCTATACGTTTGATACCAGTTGGTATTGATGAAAGGCTCCCAGTTAACCAGCTATACGTTTGATACCAGTTGGTATTGATGAAAGGCTCCCTGTTAACCAGCTATACTTTTGATACCAGTTGGTATTGATGAAAGGCTCCCAGTTAACCAGCTATACTTTTGATACCAGTTGGTATTGATGAAAGGCTCCCTGTTAACCAGCTATACCTTTGATACCAGTTGGTATTGATGAAAGGCTCCCTGTTAACCAGCTATACTTTTGATACCAGTTGGTATTGATGAAAGGCTCCCTGTTAACCAGCTATACTTTTGATACCAGTTGGTATTGATGAAAGGCTCCCTGTTAACCAGCTATACCTTTGATACCAGTTGGTATTGATGAAAGGCTCCCTGTTAACCAGCTATACTTTTGATACCAGTTGGTATTGATGAAAGACTCCCAGTTAACCAGCTATACTTTTGATACCAGTTGGTATTGATGAAAGGCTCTCTGTTAACCAGCTATACTTTTGATACCAGTTGGTATTGATGAAAGGCTCCCTGTTAACCAGCTATACTGTTGATACCAGTTGGTATTGATGAAAGGCTCCCAGTTAACCAGCTATACTTTTGATACCAGTTGGTATTGATGAAAGGCTCCCAGTTAACCAGCTATACTGTTGATACCAGTTGGTATTGATGAAAGGCTCCCTGTTAACCAGCTATACTTTTGATACCAGTTGGTATTGATGAAAGGCTCCCTGTTAACCAGCTATACTTTTGATACCAGTTGGTATTGATGAAAGGCTCCCAGTTAACCAGCTATACTTTTGATACCAGTTGGTATTGATGAAAGGCTCCCTGTTAACCAGCTATACCTTTGATACCAGTTGGTATTGATGAAAGGCTCCCTGTTAACCAGCTATACTTTTGATACCAGTTGGTATTGATGAAAGGCTCCCAGTTAACCAGCTATACGTTTGATACCAGTTGGTATTGATGAAAGGCTCCCAGTTAACCAGCTATACGTTTGATACCAGTTGGTATTGATGAAAGGCTCCCTGTTAACCAGCTATACTTTTGATACCAGTTGGTATTGATGAAAGGCTCCCAGTTAACCAGCTATACTTTTGATACCAGTTGGTATTGATGAAAGGCTCCCTGTTAACCAGCTATACCTTTGATACCAGTTGGTATTGATGAAAGGCTCCCTGTTAACCAGCTATACTTTTGATACCAGTTGGTATTGATGAAAGGCTCCCTGTTAACCAGCTATACTTTTGATACCAGTTGGTATTGATGAAAGGCTCCCTGTTAACCAGCTATACCTTTGATACCAGTTGGTATTGATGAAAGGCTCCCTGTTAACCAGCTATACTTTTGATACCAGTTGGTATTGATGAAAGACTCCCAGTTAACCAGCTATACTTTTGATACCAGTTGGTATTGATGAAAGGCTCTCTGTTAACCAGCTATACTTTTGATACCAGTTGGTATTGATGAAAGGCTCCCTGTTAACCAGCTATACTGTTGATACCAGTTGGTATTGATGAAAGGCTCCCAGTTAACCAGCTATACTTTTGATACCAGTTGGTATTGATGAAAGGCTCCCAGTTAACCAGCTATACTGTTGATACCAGTTGGTATTGATGAAAGGCTCCCTGTTAACCAGCTATACTTTTGATACCAGTTGGTATTGATGAAAGGCTCCCTGTTAACCAGCTATACTTTTGATACCAGTTGGTATTGAACACCCTCACCTTTTCATCCTTCATGAAACTGATCTCAGGTAGAGGTCAAACCTCATTTAATTGGCACCTTTTCTGTTTACCCCAGAGATTTAAAGGGAGTCTTTAACATAAAGTAAACAAAATTGTCGGTAGAGCTTCTCTGAGGAGCCTCCACTGCTGGAGTTGCTTACCAAGACGACTTTGAATGTTCCCAGAAAGACTCACAGTTGTAATCGCTGACAAAATACTTATCTTACCAAGATACTGTGTCTGTCACATAATGAAAATTAATGAGGTTTTGTACAGGATCCCACTAACTCTTCCCCTTCGTCTGGTCTCGCCCCTCTCCCCCTGCAGGAATCTACCTATTGGACATGATCTACATCGACTCGGCCTATCCGGCGTCGGATAGCATCATCGAGACGGAGCAGAGGACCAATCAGATGAACAACCTGCTGAGGGTGATCTCTGACCTGCAGATGTCCTGTAAATATGGTAAGAGTACAACATTTCCCTAATTCTTACAGACATGCCAGCTTTGGTGTGCTGAACTCAAAAGTATACCCCCCCCTCTCTGGTATATTAGAGATGTTTTAAAGTATTTTAGCAGCAGCAGAGGTCAACCAACAGACGTGTTTCAGCGACAGAAGGCTATATAGTATATACCAGTTAGTGCAGGGTTTCCTTATTGTCAGATTCATCCCATCAGCCACTATCATACCCTCCTATCTATGAAGGGTTACTGAGCCCAACTGAACCGAGCTAAATCAAGCTGTACTGCACTGGCCTGGCTGCCTCCACCATAGCTGCTGGAACCATGCTGGAAAGGGCATATCAGAGCCACCACATTTTCATTCAGAGCAGCATAATGGTGTTAACGCTAGAACCGCCAACGGCCACTGGCGTTTGATTTAGTAAATCAAAAAAATCTGCAGGGAATTTGAAGGGAAATGACAACAAGCTACATGTTGCAGTAGACCTTTAGAATAATGCAAAACATATCCTTGACTCTGTCCAGGGAAGCAAACGGTGACAGCCCACTGAATGAATGCTAAAAGGATGACAAAGTACACCCTAACTACACCCTAACTACACCCCAACTACACCCCAACTACACCTAAACTGATTTCACAGACAATAAGAGTTGCCTATAGACTAGATAAAATTTACAATAATCTGATGAGTGACAATGTTAGAACGATCAGTTGTCAAACTGTACATGAAGAGATGGGAGCATCTTGTATTGACAGATACAGGGAAAGAATCACCACTTCAAATCCTCCTTCAGAGTCTCATGATATAGTATCTATATAGTGTGTATATATAGTCACATTATATAGTGTATATATAGTATCTATATAGTCACATTATATAGTATCTATATAGTGTATATATAGTGACATTATATAGTATCTATATAGTATCTATATAGTCACATTATATAGTGTATATATAGTCACATTATATAGTATATATATATATAGTGTGTATATATATAGTCACATTATATAGTATATATATAGTATCTATATAGTCACATTATATAGTATCTATATAGTGTATATATAGTCACATTATATAGTATATATATAGTGTATATATATATAGTCACATTATATAGTATATATATAGTCACATTATATAGTATCTATATAGTGTATATATAGTCACATTATATAGTATCTATATAGTCACATTATATAGTATCTATATAGTGTATATATAGTCACATTATATAGTATATATATATATAGTGTGTATATATAGTCACATTATATAGTATATATATAGTATCTATATAGTCACATTATATAGTATCTATATAGTGTATATATAGTCACATTATATAGTATATATATAGTATATATATAGTCACATTATATAGTATATATATAGTATCTATAGTCACATGATATGGTATCTATATAGTGTATATATAGTCACATTATATAGTATATATAGTCACATGATATGGTATCTATATAGTGTATATATAGTCACATGAGATATTATCTATATAGTGTATATATAGTCACATGATATGGTATCTATATAGTATATATAGTCACATGATATGGTATCTATATAGTGTATATATAGTCACATGATATGGTATCTATATAGTGTATATATAGTCACATGATATGGTATCTATATAGTATCTATAGTCACATGATATAGTATCTATATAGTATCTATAGTCACATGATATGGTATCTATATAGTATCTATAGTCACATGATATGGTATCTATATAGTGTATATATAGTCACATGATATAGTATCTATATAGTATATATAGTCACATTATATAGTATCTATAGTGTATATATAGTCACATGATATAGTATCTATATAGTATATATAGTCACATTATATAGTATCTATAGTGTATATATAGTCACATGATATAGTATCTATATAGTGTATATATAGTCACATATAGGTAAAACATTTAGATTTCTAAAAGAGCATCACTTTATCAAATCCTCCTTCAGAGTCTCATGATATAGTATCTATATAGTATATATAGTCGGAAGTTTACATACACTTAGATTGAAGTCATTAAAACTCATTTTTCAACCACTTCACAGATTTCATGTTAACAAACTATAGTTTTGGCAAGTCGGTTGTCCATTTGGAAGACCCATTTGCGACCAAGCTTTAACTTCCTGACTGATGTCTTGAGATGTTGCTTCAATATATCCACATAATTTTCCTTCCTCATGATGCCATCTATTTTGTGAAGTGCACCAGTCCCTCCTGCAGCAAAGCAGCCCCACAACATGATGCTGCCAACCCCGTGCTTCACGGTTGGGATGGTATTCTTCGGCTTGCAAGCCTCCCCCTTTTTCCTCCAAACAATGGTCATTATGGCCAAACAGTTCTATTGTTGTTTCATCAGACCAGAGGACATTTCTCCAAAAAGTATGATCTTTGTCCCCATGTGCAGTTGCAAACCGTAGTCTGGCTTTTTTATGTTGGTTTTGGAGCAGTGGCTTCTTCCTTGCTGAGCGGCCTTTCAGGTTATGTCGATATAGGACTCGTTTTACTGTGGATATAGATACTTTTGTACATTGGAACTGTGGAAAAGATCTCAAATCCAAGATGTCTCTTTTACTGCAACAAGCCTGAGCTTGTGACCCCTGAAGAGTTGCAATAATGTTTATGAAAGCTCATTCTCCATCAAATCCTGGCCTGTCGTAAGACTTTTATATATGAATTGCTGTGCAGAGTAAAGAACAAGCACAGTGAAAACTGAGGAGAGGTTATTAATTCCAGGCATCATTGTTAGCGGAGTTGGTTTAAATAAAGTAAATCCATCAATGGACACGGAGCCGAGCGGTAAGGCCAATGCCAGCGAGGTTCCGAGAACTAACCCCAGGGCCCGGACAAAATGGCAGCCGCATGTGGCCGAAATGCACACATATACAACCTTAACCCCCTACGGCAGCTGGTAACAGCATTAAAATGCAACAACCAAACCGCCCAGTGTTCGCTCCAGAGCTTACACGTCATCTCTCTCTCATGTACTGCCGGCTAGGCGCTGGCCATTTGCTTCACTCGGACCAGAGTTTGAAGAGAGAACAGGGGAAGGATTAGCAGTGAGGCTACCCAGACATCTCCGTGTTAATTTGCGTTAGAAGTAGTGTTGCTGATGAGAGAAGTTAGGAGCCTTGTTGATGGGAGGAGTTAAGAGTGTTGCTGATGGGAGGAGATAGTGTTGCTGATGGGAGGAGTTAGGAGACTGTTGGTGATGGGAAGTGACGCATGCCGCCAAGAATGTCTGGGTAGTAGTAAATGTAGCTCAACAAATAACGCATAACAGGAAGACAATGAAGTGTTCCAATCTGTCTCTCTGTCTCTCTGTCCCTCTGTCCCTCTGTCCCTCTGTCTCTCTGTCTCTCTGTCCCTCTGTCTCTCGTCTTACTGTCTGTTTCCACAGATCACCTGGTGACCCTCCCACATGTTCAGAAGTATTTAATGTCCGTGCGCTACATCGAGGAGCTTCAGAAGTTCGTAGAGGACGACAACTTCAAGTAAGTGGGAGTCCGCCCCCCCCGTCTCCCCCACCAACATACCTTCCTCTCTCACGCACACACAGGCATGTCAGTCGGGGTGGGGGCTGTGCATTATGACAGGGGAGCTCATTCATCCTGTGGCGCCGAGTTCTTCAGGCAACGTCTTAGATCCAGAGTCTGCCTTGAGGGAGCGCGACCAAGCGTGGCCCCGGAAGCGCAACGCTTCTAACGGGGGCTTGATTTAAAGCCGGAGCCAGCTCCTGGAGCTCAGCTGTGAAGACATGCACTGCTGGGATGTACAGGGGGGTCCCAAGATGGAATCTTATGGATCATTTCGTTTTAGAGCCAGTCTTTTTTGTGATTACATTTTTGGGTGGTCGGCAGTCTGCTACCTCAGAATTTGTTTTAATTATGTAGTGTAACGTTCAGCCGAACTTCAGACATTTTAATTGGGCTAGTAAATATTAGGGCTAATAAAACTACTGGAACTTGTTTTCATTGATAACATTGGATTTCCTTCGAGTGTGGCAGGATTAGGTTTATTTTAATCTTAAATTGAAAGCCGTAACAAAAAGCATGTGGGCGCTAAACTACTGAAGCCTATGTTACTACTTGAAGGACTGCAGTACACCTGACAGTTTCATTGAAACTCATACCACCATGAACTGATCACTATGGACTATGAGGTCTTCATCTACAAGTCCTTTATTAGGGTAGTATTGGACCAGTATCTGGGTTTTCAGAAGTGATTTTGTACAGTAGTATGTCCTGGACAGAAGGAGTATACATGTTCAGTCTTAAGGCATGATCAGTACTGACGACAAAGTGGTCTGAGATGTAATCGAACCTGGTTTCTAAATCAATGTTCTGCTCCCTTTGTGTCCAGAACACTGTACTGTATAAATAAAACTAGTGTCCAGAACACTGTACTGTACAAATAAAACTAGTGTCCAGAACACTGTACTGTACAAATAAAACTAGTGTCCAGAACACTGTACTGTGCAAATAAAACTAGTGTCCAGAACACTGTACTGTACAAATAAAACTAGTGTCCAAAACACTGTACTGTACAAATAAAACTAGTGTCCAGAACACTGTACTGTACAAATAAAACTAGTGTCCAGAACACTGTACTGTACAAATAAAACTAGTGTCCAGAATACAGTATGAACACTCACTGTGGTCTGCTGTACTGTAGACTATCTAGTATAACGGTCTCTGTCTACTGTACTGTAGACTATCTAGTATGACAGTCTCTGTCTACTGTACTGTAGACTATCTAGTATGACAGACTCTGTCTACTGTACTGTAGACTATCTAGTATGACAGTCTCTGTCTACTGTACTGTAGACTATCTAGTATGACAGTCTCTGTCTACTGTACTGTAGACTACCTAGTATGGATGTCTCTGTCTACTGTACTGTAGACTATCTATTATGGCAGTCTGTCTACTGTAGACTATCTAGTATGGCAGTCTGTCTACTGTACTGTAGACTATCTAGTATGGATGTCTCTGTCTCACTCTCTATTCTAGACGTCAGAGAGATGGAGAGGCCACTTCTCTCTATACTAAATGGATGAATAAAGGGGCAATCAGAAGTTGAAACAATAACAAAGCATTTCCCCCGCACCTGTTTTGGAAAAAGCTGAGGGATGAGGCTGGAGAAATGTAACCACTCTCAAATTAATAGACTAACCATCCATGAGATCTACATTATAGTTTGAACCATCCACGATATCTACATTATAGTTTGAACCATCCATGATATCTACATTATAGTTTGAACCATCCATGATATCTACATTATAGTTTGAACCATCCATGATATCTACATTATAGTTTGAACCATCCATGATATCTACATTATAGTTTGAACCATCCATGATATCTACATTATAGTTTGAACCATCCATGATATCTACATTATAGTTTGAACCATCCATGATATCTACATTATAGTTTGAACCATCCATGATATCTACATTATAGTTTGAACCATCCATGATATCTACATTATAGTTTGAACCATCCATGATATCTACATTATAGTTTGAACCATCCATGAGATCTACATTATAGTTTGAACCATGTTTTGAGGCTTTATAGGGTTTGTTTACATTTACTTTGTTATAAACATTGCAGTAAAATGAGCTTATATTCTGGGTTCTGATACGAAAGTTGAACTAAGCTCATGAAGCATTTATAAGTTATATTCTTAAAGAATCAATGGGTACATATCATTCATTTATAAGTCCAAAAATGGATGTAGCAACTGCAGACTGCCCCTTTAAATGATTACAGCTCATTAGGCTACAGGACGATGTTTAGATCCCCGGCCTGAGTGATTAGCCAAGAGAGGATCTCCTCCGCCAGGGGGATGACAGCGTATGTTAACATTGGCACCCGCTCCCGCTACATTTGAGTTACGTACAATATGTTTGTGGAGAAAATGTAAAGCACATGTCACAAAACATTTGTCGACTCCCAGCCGTGTTCTAGTAAAGATAAATATTATTGTGAGGATAAACCTCATCCCCGTGCCATAGAAAACAAGCGTAGTTCAACAGCTGTGTCATCTTACAGCTGTTGAGGAAACTCACCCTCAGAGCTCAGCCTCATATGCACTCCTGCTGGTGATGAGCTAAATATGAAGTCCGGCCTGTTTTGAGATGCACATGCTGTGAGAGACTCTATTGGTGGGTGTCTTTTTGATCTGTAAAGGCATGTATTCCCACTGTAACCAACCTGGCATTGATAAGACCGATTACTGCTCCCCCAAGAGAGCTAGCTTTATTGCAGCGGTTGTAACATGTCTGTCTATTGCCCCTAGGATGCCAAGTTCGATTCTCGCTCAGGAACCTTGCAATGCCACCTGAAACGCCACAAAACTTTGATCATATGGGCGCTAGGGTCTTACAAAAGTAACAGCATACATAATCAGATTGCTTTTTTTGAGTAACTAGTAATGTAACCGTTACTTTTTATAACTGGGTAATACGATAATATAACTGGGCGTGTGTTTACATCCGATCCGATCTCGACTTGTTTCCTCATTTAGTTATTGAGGGAACGGAGAAAGGCTGTTTGGAGAAATGTCATGACAGCTGCTGTCCATAGAAATGTATAGAGAGCGCATCTCTGATATTTGTCATTGATCGCTTCTGTGATGACAAAGCATAATAGAGGGCTTCATCATTTAGTGGTGAGTGTGTCTTCTATACATCTCTATGGGTCTGGGTACCAGGCGTTCTAACCAGAACCGGTGGCTCGAGAGAAAGAAAGATTTTGAATGAAAAGATAGGATATCTGTACAGATGTTAACATTAGGAACATCTTCTTAAACTTGAGTTGCACCCCCTTTTCACCTCAGAACACCTTAATTCGTCGGGGCGTGGACTCTACAATGTTTCGTACGCGTTCCATAGGGATGTTGGCCCATGTTGACTCCAATGCTTCCCACAGTTGTGTCAAGTTTGCTGGTAGTGCATATCTACTCCGACTAGCTTGTTCCATCGCATCCCACAGATGCTCAGTTGGATTGAGATCTGGTGGCTGGGCAGGCCACTGCAGTAAGCTGAATTCACTCTCATGTCCATGGAACCATTACGGGACAATCCTAGCCTTGTGGCAGGGGGCATTATCCTGCTGAAAAAATCTATTTGCAGATGCATACACTGCTGCCGTGAAGGGATGCACCTGTGGCATTCATACGTTGCTCCACTTTTATCAAGGGGCCCGCTGTGTCCCATGGAAACACACCCCCACCAGCACCATCACACCACCACCAGCACCATCACACCACCACCAGCACCATCACACCACCACCAGCCCGCAATGTTGACATGCGGCACTATAGATGCATGTACTCGTGGTTTTATCTATACCCTAGACCCTAGTATTTATTTATCACATTCCCAGTGGGTCAGAAGTTTACATACACTCAATTAGTATTTGGTAGCATTGCCTTTAAATTGTTTAACTGGGGTCAAACGTTTCAGGTAGCCTTCCACAAGCTTCCCACAATAAGTTGGGTGAATTTTGGCCCATTCCTCCTGACAGAACTGGTGTAACTGAGTCAGGTTTGTAGGCCTCCTTGCTCGCACACGCTTTTTCAGTTCTGCCCACACATTTTCTATAGGATTGAGGTCAGGGCTTTGTGATGGCCACTCCAATACCTTGACTTTGTTGTCCTTAAGCCATTTTGCCACAACTTTGGAAGTATGCTTGGGGTCATTGTCCATTTGGAAGACCCTTTTGCGACCAAGCTTTAACTTCCTGACTGATGTCTTGAGATGTTGCTTCAATATATCCACATAATTTTCCTTCCTCATGATGCCATCTATTTTGTGAAGTGCACCGGCACAATTACATAGATCATACGTTTCCTGTAGTTCTTGAACAGGTTTGCACACACTGCAGCAGGGATTTTGGCCCACTCCTCCATACAGACCTTCTCCAGATCCTTCAGGTTTCGGGGCTGTCGCTGGGCAAAACAGACTTTCAGCTTCCTCCAAATATTTTCTATTGGGTTCAGGTCTGGAGACTGGCTAGGCCACTCCAGGACCTTGAGATGCTTCTTACGGAGCCACTCCTTAGTTGCCCTGGCTGTGTGTTTCAGGTCGTTGTCATGCTGGAAGACCCAGCCACAACCCATCTTCAATGCTCTTACTGAGGGAAGGAGGTTGTTGGCCAAGATCTCGCGATACATGGCCCCATCCATCCTCCCCTCAATACGGTGCAGTCGTCCTGTCCCCTTTGCAGAAAAGCATCCCCAAAGAATTATGTTTCCACCTCTATGCTTCACGGTTGGGATGGTGTTCTTGGGGTTGTACTCATCCTTCTTTTTCCTCCAAACACGGTGAGTGGAGTTTAGACCAAAAAGGTCTATTTTTGTCTCATCAGACCACATGACCTTCTCCCATTCCTCCTCTGGATCATCCAGATGGTCATTGTCAAACTTCAGACGGGCCTGGACATGCGCTGGCTTGAGCAGGGGGACCTTGCGTGCGCTGCAGGATTTTAATCCATGACGGCGTAGTGTGTTACTAATGGTTTTCTTTGAGACTGTGGTCCCAGCTCTCTTCAGGTCATTGACCAGGTCCTGCCGTGTAGTTCTGGGCTGATCCCTCACCTTCCTCATGATCATTGATGCCCCACGAGGTGAGATCTTGCATTGTGCCCCAGACCGAGGGAGATTGACCGTCATCTTGAACTTCTTCCATTTTCTAATAATTGCGCCAACAGTTGTTGCCTTCTCACCAAGCTGCTTGCCTATTGTCCTGTAGCCCATCCCAGCCTTGTGCAGGTCTACAATTTTATCCCTCATGTCCTTACACAGCTCTCTGGTCTTGGCCATTGTGGAGAGGTTGAAGTCTGTTTGATTGAGTGTGTGGACAGGTGTCTTTTATACAGGTAACGAGTTCAAACAGGTGCAGTTAATACAGGTAATGAGTGGAGAACAGGAGGGCTTCTTAAAGAAAAACTAACAGGTCTGTGAGAGCCGGAATTCTTACTGGTTGGTAGGTGATCAAATACTTATGTCATGAAATATAATGCAAATTAATTATTTAAAAATCATACAATGTGATTTTCTGGATTTTTGTTTTAGATTCCTTCTCTCACAGTTGAAGTGTACCTATGATAAAAATTACAGACCTCTACATGCTTTGTAAATAGGAAAACCTGCAAAATCGGCAGTGTATCAAATACTTGTTCTCCCCACTGTAGCTGTATTTTTGCCCCTTTAATGTATGTTGTGCATATAGCCGTATTTTGCAGCAGGGAACACGTTTCTTTTCCTATGCTTTTTTACTGTAATGCGCCATCAACTTTTTATGTGTAGCAGAGGGGTATTTTCCCACAACCTTTTCCATGGTCTCCTGTATACAGTACACAATTCAGTTATTTCTATTGACCTGTTTACCAATTATATGGTTATGACGTGATGTGAATGTTTCTCAGCCTTCATCTCTAAGTGATATCATTGAAAACCAACATGGATAGAACCGCATCTCTAAGTGATATCATTGAAAACCAACATGGATAGAACCGCATCTCTAAGTGATATTATTGTAAACCAACATGCATAGAACCACCGCTCTAAGTGATATAATTGTAAACCAACATGGATAGAACCACCGCTCTAAGTGATATAATTGAAAATCAACATGGGTAGAACCACCGCTCTAAGTGATATAATTGAAAATCAACATGGGTAGAACCACCGCTCTAAGTGATATAATTGAAAATCAACATGGGTAGAACCACCTCTCTAAGTGATATAATTGAAAATCAACATGGGTAGAACCACAGCTCTAAGCGCAGGCAGCGCCAATGAGACAAACCAACATGGATAAAACCACAGCTCTGAGCGCAGGCAGCGCCAATAAAACAAGCATCAGAAACCCAGCAGCACATAATTCACCGTCTGAGCTGAAGGCTCTCTGAGTTGCAGCCTAAAACCTCAGGCCACCCATACGACGAGTAGTCAATCAGTGAAATAACACTGTGTTAGTAACAGGCTTCACCACTGTTTTAACACTGTGTTAGTAGCAGGCTTCACCACTGTTTTAACACTGTGTTAGTAGCAGGCTTCACCACTGTTTTAACACTGTGTTAGTAGCAGGCTTCACCACTGTTTTAACACTGTGTTAGTAGCAGGCTTCACCACTGTTTTAACACTGTGTTAGTAGCAGGCTTCACCACTGTTTTAACACTGTGTTAGTAGCAGGCTTCACCATTGTTTTAACACTGTGTTAGTAGCAGGCTTCACCACTGTTTTAACACTGTGTTAGTAGCAGGCTTCACCACTGTTTTAACACAGTGTTAGTAGCAGGCTTCACCACTGTTTTAACACTGTGTTAGTAACAGGCTTCACCACTGTTTTAACACTGTGTTAGTAGCAGGCTTCACCACTGTTTTAACACTGTGTTAGTAGCAGGCTTCACCACTGTTTTAACACTGTGTTAGTAGCAGGCTTCACCACTGTTTTAACACTGTGTTAGTAGCAGGCTTCACCACTGTTTTAACACTGTGTTAATAACAGGCTTCACCACTGTTTTAACACAGTGTTAGTAGCAGGCTTCACCACTGTTTTAACACTGTGTTAGTAGCAGGCTTCACCACTGTTTTAAAGGGACTTCTATTTCTTTCATGGCTTCCTCCGTAGCTGTTGGAAACACCTGGTTCATATCCAGCACTGCAGTACGTCTTGTCTAGTTTTCTGTTACATGTGGCCGGGGAGGGTTCTGTCTCATCGGACCCTCCTGGCATGTGGGAGAGATGTTGGTGGAGGGCCGGATAGAACGGGATGGAGGAGAGAGGTGGGTTTGTGGTGTCAGTTTTGTGGTGAAGGCTGTGGTAACCATTCGGACCGGTGGAGGGGGTTCCCATGTGGTAACCATAGTTACGGCTGTCTGCGATCCTCCAAGGTGAAGTGACCCAGACTCAGCCTCAGTCCCTTAGCGACCAGAGAGAGAAAGGAGAAAAGGGAGAGAGAAAGGGAGTGCAAGAGAACCCTTGATCTTCATACAGACGCCTACATCATGAGCTGTCTGCTGCTTTCCCCTCCCTCCCTCCCTCCCTCCCTCCCTCCCTCTGTCTGTCTGTGGTTCTTTTAAGTCACTGTAACTTTCCATCCTGTGTAAGAGGGATAAAAAAATGGACTGATGAAATGTCTGGTTCAGACTGTAGCCAGGCCAGGTTATGACCAGAGTAGAGGGCTACAGTGGTCTGGTTCAGACTGTAGCCAGGCCAGGTTATGACCAGAGTAGAGGGCTACAGTGGTCTGGTTCAGACTGTAGCCAGGCCAGGTTATAACCAGAGTAGAGGGCTACAGTGGTCTGGTTCAGACTGTAGCCAGGCCAGGTTATGACCAGAGTAGAGGGGTACAGTGGTCTGGTTCAGACTGTAGCCAGGCCAGGTTATGACCAGAGTAGAGGGCTACAGTGGTCTGGTTCAGACTGTAGCCAGGCCAGGTTATGACCAGAGTAGAGGGGTACAGTGGTCTGGTTCAGACTGTAGCCAGGCCAGGTTATAACCAGAGTAGAGGGCTACAGTGGTCTGGTTCAGACTGTAGCCAGGCCAGGTTATGACCAGAGTAGAGGGCTACAGTGGTCTGGTTCAGACTGTAGCCAGGCCAGGTTATGACCAGAGTAGAGGGCTACAGTGGTCTGGTTCAGACTGTAGCCAGGCCAGGTTATGACCAGAGTAGAGGGGTACAGTGGTCTGGTTCAGACTGTAGCCAGGCCAGGTTATGACCAGAGTGATGAGTACTGATATGGAAAATCAATCAAGTTTCTCTGCAGTAAGAAATTGACATTGTGACAGTATTTAGCATTTCTCTCATAGTGGCAATGTTTTACAAAGTTATCTTTGAATCATTCCATATCAATTCAAACAAGCAAGTCCATGTACAGAGCATTCGGAAAGTATTCAGACCCCTTGACTTTTCACACATTTTGTTACTTTACAGCTAAATCCTAAAATGGATGATTTTTTTTCCTCATCAATCTACACACAATACCCCAAAATGACAAAGTTAAAACGTTTTTTTCTAAATTTTAGCAAATGTATATCATGAAAAAAAAAAAAAAACTTATTTACATAAGTATTCAGACCCTTTGCTATGAGCTCAGGTGCATCTCGTTTCCATTGATCGTCCTTGAGATGTTTCTACAACTTGATTGGAGTCCACCTGTGGTAAATTCTATTGATTGTAGATGATTTGGAAATATACACACCTGTCTATATAAGGTCCCACAGTTGACAGTGTATGTCAGAGCAAAAACCAAGCCATGAGGTTGAAGGAATTGTCCGTAGAGCCCCGAGACAGGATTGTGTCGAGGCACAGAAGGATACCAACAAATGTCTGCAGCATTGAAGGTCCCCAAGAACACAGTGGCCTCCATCAATCATGGAAGAAGTTGGCCCCCCGGCCACACTGAGCAATCAGGGGAGTGGTCACTCTGACAGAGCTCCAGAGTTTCTCTGTGGAGAT
Source organism: Thymallus thymallus (assembly GCA_023634145.1). Classification (NCBI taxonomy): domain Eukaryota; kingdom Metazoa; phylum Chordata; class Actinopteri; order Salmoniformes; family Salmonidae; genus Thymallus; species Thymallus thymallus. The sequence goes on along the minus strand of CM042403.1, from coordinate 3,279,529 downwards.
GGTAGAACCTTTCAGAAGGACAACCATCTCTGCAGCACTCCCCCAATCAGGCCTTTATGGTAGTGGCCAGATGGAAGCCACTTCTCAGTAAAAGGTACATGACAGCCCGCTTGGAGTTTACCTAAAGGACTCTCAGACCATGACAAACAAGGATTGGTAGCAAATTAGCTTCTGAATACCCACTGAGTGAGCATATTAACTCTCATACTACCGACTGGGGTCATTTTGACCCCAGAGGCATATATATATATTTTTTTAATCATAGCCCAAAGGTGGTTTATTCAATTATTCAAATTATTCATGACTTTGTCAATCAACTTGTTCTTAACAAATCTAAATAATAGTTAAGTGTTTCTGTATCAATATGGAATTTTAAAAATGAAAGTCCTTTGGGGTAATTTTGATCCCATACAAAAACACCTAATTCACCCTATAGTCATTTGATAAATAGGACCTTAATTTGAATCCAGGTTTCTCTTGAGACATAATACGTTATCCATACCACCAGAGGGTGGAGGGGGACCTGTATCAGTGATTTAGACCAGATAGACAGATCACCTGCAGAGATGAAACAGCTCCTATACTCACCTAAGATTGTACTTTTCTGTCGTACGTATCGTATGACTAAAACATTTAAATCAGCCAATGGCATAAATACTTCATATAACTGCAATAATTATCTCCCAGGGTCAATGCAGGAATCACTTTTTGTGTATTTCAAATGTTGCTGTAAATATGACCAAATTATTTACTTCAACATTTAAAAAAAAAAAACGAAATGATATTACAATCAAATGATAGTAAATCAGCTTTTTAGTACTAATGAAACTAATTGACTACACTTATATATACTATTGCCAAAATATGTATTTTTTTTTTTATAAATCTCATGATGTTTTGATAAGAATTAAGTTTATATTCTTCTATGATTATTTCTTTTTCCAATAGTTTCTTCTTGGGGTCAAAATGACCAAAGTTAGTAATTCGTGCACTCTAGAGGAGGTGGCGGAGAGACGGATCCTGGCCAAACTGCTGGCCATCATGGACAACGTCACCCACCCTCTGCACGCTATGGTTATGACGCAGAGGAGCACTTTCAGTCACAGACTGATCCCACCACGGTGTGCCAGAGAGCGCTACAGGAGGTCCTTCCTGCCGGCGGCTATGAGACTATATAATGCCTCACCAGGGTGCCGTGCCGTCGGCAACATAGATCTGGAACTGTTGGGGTGCTAGGACCTAGTTTAACAATTATGCATCCATCCGTGAGTAACTCTGGTCCGTCAGCACTCATCCACTCAGGACCTATTTATTCATACAGGTCTGTATATACATACTCATGTACAGTTGTTATATTATATCACATGCAATATTGTAAGTAATTATTGGACGTAGGCATTCACTCAGGAATGCATATTAGTATCCTGCCAGTTGCACCTTTTCTCATTGCTTTTAGTATATCGAATGTGCAATAAGTGCAGTTGTCTGTAATTAAACCCTGCGCACTAAGGACTGTATTTTAAGGGAATTACTATTATTACCCCAAATGATATCATACACACTTTTAGCTATTAAAGTATCTCTTCCTGTCATTTACCTGTACAGTTTGTGTAAACATGCAAGTATTCACTTATCTGTAAATATAACTGTATATTTAACTGTACAGCTAATTTAACCATGCAAAATTTTCACTTACCTGTTAATTTACCCAGTCTGTCTATTAAGTAAACTATTATTACCCTCGCTCATATCATACGCATTTTTAGCTACTGAAGTATTTCTCTGCCATCGACCTGTATAGTATAGTTAACCATCCAACATCCACCAATGTATAGTATACATATTCATCCAACCACTCATACTATGCAATGTCCTTTTATAGCTTTTTTTTGCACTCCAGATATCTTGTATTTCTATACTTTTTCATACTGCCGCTCTATGTATCATGTACCGTGTATCTGTCTTTTGTGTACTTTCGTTGTGGCATTTTGCACCTGCCCTGTGTTTTGTTGTAGCTGCTTGACAATGAAATTTCCCCCCCGGGGGATCAATAAAGTACCTATCTATCTATCTATCTATCTATCTATCTATCTATCTATCTATCTATCTATCTATCTATCTATCTATCTATCTATCTATCTATCTAAAATGATGTTGTTAGTATGAAGGTTAAGTACCCTCTGTGCGTTGTATAAAATACATTTCCAGAAGTGATAGGATATACTTTTTTCTGAGGTCATTTGATCAAAACATTTAATTGAAGCATCATACCGAAGATATTATTTGATTGTAACAGTGAAGAATATTAAATGCCCTCCCCCCCCCCTGAGCTGTTGGGATGCCGTTGCAGTTACAGGCTTCACATGTGGCAAAGAAGGTTTTCTTCTGACAGAGACCCCACTGGTTTTTAAGAAAACTCCAAACATATAATTTGTTTCCAGATTTGTATAATAGAATCAAACACAAGCTTTGGCTTTTATCATCCATTTCCCCCTGGCAAGGATTTCTGTCACACCTATTAAAGGGAGCCATTGTTATACATTGATATGAGCATACGGACATAAACAGGGGTCATTCAAAAGCTACGATATCACAAGGTATGGTGATTGACTGAAGCAGTGGATTTGAGGTATATGAATTGTGAGTCTCCTCCAGTTGCTAACCAGATGGTTGTGTTGTTACAGGCTTTCTCTGAAGATCGAACCTATGCACGGCTCCCCACGCATGGCCTCATCCAAGGAAGACGTAGCAGGTAAGACGTGTGTGTGCGTGCGTGCGTGCGTTTGTATCCTCAGTTTGAATACTATTTTATCTTCTCGGGTTTAGAGGCGATAAAGCCTTCTGGCCAACATTTCACATCCCTTTTCCTCTGGCCAACATTTCACATCCCTTTTCCTCTGGCCAACATTTCACATCCCTTTCACATCCCTTTTCCTCTGGCCAACATTTCACATCCCTTTTCCTCTGGCCAACATTTCACATCCCTTTTCCTCTGGCTAACATTTCGGGAAGAAAACAAAGCACTGCAAGGTTAAGCACCGAGCAACTCAATAGAATAAAGTTTCATTATCTTTCCCCATCCCATCTCAATACAGTTGGGGTTGGCTGTGCCCTGCGGATGACCCTCAAAGTGTGAGTTGGGGCGGGGCAGAATACCAAAATGCAACAGGGATTCTAAGTGAGTGTTTACGCCGTGGTAGAATGAGCTCACAGGCTACCAATCCCGGCAGGCCTCTCAGGGTTGAGTTATGGAGAGGGCCATTCCGTTTGGATTGGAGGGAGAGGGGGAATGAGAGCAGCGCTGGCCTGGCCTGGCCGCTCCAGAGTAGGCTGAAACAACAAAGTCAGAGCTAAGACGTCAGTTAACCTCTCTATCTCTCTCTTTTCTTTGCTCTCTCTCTTTCTTGTACAACCTCTGTCTCTCTTTCACTTGCCTTCTATCTCAGCCCCTCCTCTCTTGTCTTTTCCACTATACTCATCTATAGAGTTATGGTGTTACAACAGTTAGCCTGCATGCTGTGAGTAAATCCACGCCAAGGGCAGCAGACGAAACAAGCAGTGATTTGAAATGCTCCATGTGGACAGATGTTACAGGAAATGGTTCCTTCACTTTCCTCTCTGTTGACCAGGAGTGTTAAGGGTGATGTAATGGGGTTGGACTGGCTCCAGAGGGATGTGGGTTGGTGGAATAGTGAAGTTTGGAGGGGGAGTGTGAGAGATGACTCCTCATTCACAGGGAGTAGACATGGAGGGGGAGTGTGAGAGATGACTCCTCATTCACAGGGAGTAGACATGGAGGGGGAGTGTGAGAGATGACTCCTCATTCACAGGGAGTAGACATGGAGGGGGAGTGTGAGAGATGACTCCTCATTCACAGGGAGTAGACATGGAGGGGGAGTGTGAGAGAGATGACTCCACAGGGAGTAGACATGGAGGGGGAGTGTGAGAGATGACTCCTCAGGGAGTAGACGTGGAGGGGGAGTGTGAGAGATGACTCCTCATTCACAGGGAGTAGACATGGAGGGGGAGTGTGAGAGATGACTCCTCATTCACAGGGAGTAGACATGGAGGGGGAGTGTGTGAGAGATGACTCCTCATTCACAGGGAGTAGACATGGAGGGGGAGTGTGTGAGAGATGACTCCTCAGGGAGTAGACTTGGAGGGGGAGTGTGTGAGAGATGACTCCTCACGGCTACCTTCCGTTATGAAGGGTGTGTGTGTGTGTGTGTGTGTGTGTGTGTGTGTGTGTGTGTGTGTGTGTGTGTGTGTGTGTGTGTGTGTGTGTGTGTGTGTGTAATAAATAAACAGAGTTATGTAACACCTAATGCCCCTGTGTGAAAAAGTAATTTCCCCCTTAAACTCAATAACTGGTTGTCATTGAGTGCAGCGACTCCAACCAAACGCTTCCTGTAGTTGTTGATCAGTCTCTCATATCCCTGTGGAGGAATTCTGGCCCAACTCTTCCATGCAGAACTGCTTAAACTCAGCAACGTTTGGGTTTTTGAGCATGAACTGCTCGTTTCAGGTCCTGCCACAACATCTCAATCAGGTTTAGGTCTGGACTTTAACTAAGCCATTCCAGAACTTTCAATATGTTTATTTCCAGCCATTCTGTAGTAGACTAGGACCTATTTAACCGGTCAAGAGTTTTTTGTCACCCTTGGTAAACATAACTCAGTGAAAATACACATGACATTGTGGCGTTCCACAAAGTTCGATTTTGGGTCCGGTACTGTTCAGTGTTAATTTTCCCTGCTACGTAGACCATATACAACTGTACATTTCTGTGTCAGCAGAGGATTTTAGCTCCACGGATCAATTATTATACTGTGTTAGTGTCACGAAATGGGGTTTGGAGAGACCAAGACGCAGCGCAGGGATAGCAGTTCGACATTTTTCTTTATTATATACTATGTAATAAATCTTAATGAACGAACTATACAAAACAGACACGATCAAACAAACGTAACCTTTACAAAATCAAACACGAATACTGAACGAACGTAACAGGAGGAATACACTTACTTCACCGTGACTTGCGACATGTAACGATAACGACCCACACCAACGTGATGGACAGACTCCACATATATTGGATCCCTAATTAGAGACAATGCCGTGCAGCTGCCTCTAATTAGGGATCCAACCTAAACCCCACACAGAAACAGAAAAGGACGACACTGTCAGACTCTGACCACAGCTACATAGAGAAGCAAGTTAGGCTTCTCTATGGCCAGAGCCTGACAGTTAGTGATTTCAATATTTGGATGGCTAACAACTTCCTCCAGCTAAGTCAAGACAAGACCGAGGTACTTATTGTTGGAGCCAGAGCACAGAGAGAGAATCTAGCCCAACACAGGCAGTAAATATAAAAAAAAACCTAGGTGTTATTTTACATTCTGAACTCAATTTAGAATCACACATTAGGAATGTGACCATTGTAGCTTTTTACCACCTGAGGAACATTTAAATATTCTTCTATTGGTTTTTAAATCAATCCACGATTGACATACTTTAAGTTATGTATCCAGTAGATCCCTCAGGTCCTCTGGCACTGGCCTTTTAACTATCCCAAAGCCTGGGACCAAGAGGAATGGAGAGGCAGCATTTAGTTATAATGCCCCCAAACCTCTGGAATAGCCTGCCAGAGAGGGGGGCCAAAGCGGTGGACATATTTAAAAGAGATCTTAAAACACTCCTTTTTAGCTTTGCTTTTCCTCAGGGTGCTTTTTAGTCGTTCAGTTTTGATTGTTATTCTTCAGTTTTTTTTATCCTCATGTTTGTTGTGTAGTAAATATTTCAGTGTGTTCTGGATCATTGTCTTGCTGCATGGATGGCCTGACGTTCTCCTTTAGAATTCTCTGATACAGAGCGGACTTCGTTATTGTGAGAGACTGCAGGAAGCGTTTGGTTGGAGCCATTGCAGCTACAAATGGCAAAACCATTTATTGAGTGTAAGGTGGCAAAACATTTTTCACACAGGCGCATTGGGTGTTTAATAACTTTGTTAGGTGTGTGTGTATATATTTAAACCGAGTCTATAAGGATGACATTCTGTCCTGGGATAATGGGCCCTTACCAGCCTGCCAGTCTTCCCAAAGAGAAAAAAGACTGCTAAAGGAATGGGGGCAATGGATTATGGGTAGGGATAGGGATGGGGCAGCATTAATTTAATACAAACAAAGGTAAAGGGAATGTTTAAGTCAATGTCTAAAGTGTTTTATTGATATCAACTGATGGAGAAGTTTGAGAGGATTAAGAGAACATGGTATGGAAGCATACTGAGGCTGTACATAGCAGTGTGTAATCCACAGTCGGTTAATTCCAGAGAATTCCGTTTTATTTGAGTGTTAGTATTACTTTTTATTTGCGTTCGCTGTCACACAATGTACCGGACGAGACAGCCAATGGTGAGACGTTCTTCTGCGCTCGTTAACCAAGCAGCTATAAGTAGTCTAATGGCACCGTTGCCATCACTCAGCGACCAGACCCCAGGAATGTAACAAAAGCTATCTTTTTCCATGTCCCACTGTTCTAATCTCAGCGGCAAGGGACCTAATTATGGGATGTATTTATCAGCGTTGCCACGGTAACCTGCTACTTTTTTTCTAACACATTGTATTTTAATTCCAAGGCCAGAAGGAAATGTGCAGGATATTCTGGTTTCTAGCTTGATTACCACATGGGCACAGACAAGTAGGAGCAACCAATGCTGTGGTTTCTGGACAGGACTGTAAGACTGTGGTAACACACTGAACTCAAGCCTTTTCATTTGCTTAGGGAGTTAACGCAAGGTTTCAGGCAAGGTTACTCATTATCACACAAGCATGGTTCACTGAACAGATCTGTAACATAAGTGAAAAGAAACACTGTGCCACAAAAACAAATAGCAATGCCTCTTGCCTTTGCAAAGAAGGAGGGACGTACTGTATGTAGAGTTTGTTGTTAAACAAGCAAAGCGCAGGAAGACTTGGAGAGTGTCTGTTACCCAGGACCTTCCCCTATTGTCACCTTTTATAGATTACTGGAATTGTTTTGTAATGTCGAGGGAAATGGGATTAAAAATACTAATAAATCAAATATAAATATAGGACCAAACACACATCGCGACAAGAGAGACAAAACAACACTACCTAAAGAGAGACCCAAGACAACAAACACAGCATGGCAGCAACACAGGACAACACAGCATGGTAGCAACACAACATAACAACAACATGGTAGCAGCACAAAACATGTTACAAACATTATTGGGCACAGACAACAGCACAAAGGGCAAGAAGGTAGAGATGACAATACATCACGCAAAGCAGCCACAACTGTCAGTAAGAGTGTCCATGATTGAGTCTTTGAATGAAGAGATTGAGATAAAACTGTCCAGTTTGAGTGTTTGTTGCAGCTCGTTCCAGTCGCTAGCTGCAGCGAACTGAAAAGACGAGCGACCCAGGGATGTGTGTGCTTTGGGGACCTTTTAACAGAATGTGACTGGCAGAACGGGTGTTGTATGTGGAGGATGAGGGCTGCAGTAGATATCTCAGATAGGGGGGAGTGAGGCCTAAGAGGGTTTTATAAATAAGCATCAACCAGTGGTATTCAGACGGGTATACAGAGATTACCAGTTTACAGAGGAGTATAGAGTGCAGTGATGTGTCCTATAAGGAGCATTGGTGACAAATCTGATGGTCGAATGGTTAAGAACATCTAGCCTCTCGAGAACACCCTTACCTGCCGATCTATAAATGATGTCTCCGTAATCTAGCATGGGTAGGATGGTCATCTGAATCAGGGTTAGTTTGGCAGCTGGAGTGAAAGAGGAGCGATTACGATAGAGGAAACCAAGTCAAGATTTAACTTTAGCCTGCAGCTTTGATATGTGCTGAGAGAAGGACAGTGTACCGTCTAGCCATACTCCCAAGTACTTGTATGATGTGACTACCTCAAGCTGTAAACCCTCAGAGGTAGTAATCACACCTGTGGTGAGAGGGGCATTTTTCTTACCAAACCACATGACCTTTGTTTTGGAGGTGTTCAGAACAAGGTAAATGGTAGAGAAAGCTTGTTGGACACTAAGAAAGCTTTGTTGTAGAGCATTTAACACAAAATCTGGGGAGGGGCCAGCTGAGTATAAGATTGTATCATCTGCATATAAATGGATCAGAGAGCTTCCTGCTGCCTGAGCTATGTTGTTGATGTAAATTGAGAAGAGTATGGGGCCTAGGATCAAGCCTTGGGGTACTCCCTTGGTGACAGGCAGTGGCTGAGACTGCAGATTTTCTGACTTTATACACTGCACTCTTTGAGAGAGGTAGTTAGCAAACCAGACCAAAGACCCCTCAGAGACAGCAATACTCCTTTGCTGGCCCACAAGAATGGAATGGTAATAATGGCCATCACATGGACTGGCGATGTATCATCCACTCTCCCCTGATTAGTTTGGGATTACATAACATGTCAGAGAAGGTCTCTGGGTCTCAGGCCAGGTCTCCATTACACCAACTTCATACAAGCCCTGCACGCCCAGAGCCAATGGGATGACGTATAGCGTTACTCAATCTCTCCGTACACAAGTCCAAAACAACATGACAGAATCCAGAAGACACCGCTGCACGCACACACACACACACACACACACACAATCACAGGCTCAAAAACATATACTCACATTGGACACAGCATCTCGTGATTAACCAAAATAACATACAGCACACATTCTTGTAATCATTTAAAACTAGCTTCATGTATATAATGCATGCCAGCTGTTACATGGAATGAACCCCACAGAACATCACATCTTCCTATCAGCAACAACAACACACACACACTCACAGAGAGATTTGTACAAATACCCCTAAAACATGAGCAAACACACATGCTTTGAATATACAGTACCTAACACACACTCACACAGTGTGTGAGTGTATTATATTGAACACTCCACTAACTGGCCCTCACACACTCACACAGTGTATTATATTGACTTGGTTTGTGCCGGACATCCAGGACCTCTATATCAGGCAGTGTAAAAAGAAGGCCTGAAAAATCATCAAAGACCCCAAACCATAGACTGTGCTGCCATACGGCAGAGGTAGTCTGACACCAACAGGCTCTTGAACAGCTTCTATCCCCTAGCAATACGACTGATAAATAGCTAACAAAATAGCAACACAGACCGATGCACACTCACATCTGCTCATTTACACCTACTCCTACTCACATACAAGCTGCTGCTACTCTGTTTATCTTATATCCTGTTGCCTAGTCACCTTACCCCTATACATATCTACCTCCATCACTCCAGTATCCCTCACCTTACCCCTATATATATATCTACCTCCATCACTCCAGTATCCCTGTCTCCTTACCCCTATACATATCTACCTCCATCACTCCAGTATCCCTGTCCCCTTCCCCCTATACATATCTACCTCCATCACTCCAGTATCCCTGTCCCCTTCCCCCTATACATATCTACCTCCATCACTCCAGTATCCCTGTCTCCTTACCCCTATACATATCTACCTCCATCACTCCAGTATCCCTGTCCCCTTCCCCCTATACATATCTACCTCCATCACTCCAGTATCCCAGCACATATAAATATGGTATTGGAAGTGACTTTTTAAATATTTCCTGTATATAGTATTATGTTGTATTATGTTGAACACTCCACTAACTGTCCCTCTCACACTCACACAGAGTGTATTATGTTGAACACTCCAGTAACTGGCTCTCATTGTGTGTTCTACTGAAGCTGTGTTTCCAGAGGACATCCTCCGACAATAAACAGACAGAGACTCAGCCAAGGCCTGTACACATGCCTCTCATTAACACCATGCTGCAGCCAGTTAGCCTTCACCACGAGGGGAAAACGTATGAGGGACACACGTGAAGTCCACATAGTCCCCTTGGTTCTGCCTACAACCAGCTGACCGTCCAGACGACTATGGTCCCCAGGTGGCCACCGTAGAATTACCGAGTTGAAGACGAGCCGGTACATATGGCGATGTGTCTAGCCATGACTTCAGGATAACTTGTTAGGCTGAGTGCTTACCACAAAGAAGCAGCTCTTCAAGTCTTCATTTGGGCAGTTGGGGGAAGTAAGAAGCAGATTGCTCCACTATGTGGAATCTGTGTTTATTGTTTGATCCTTGCTACATGTACGGTAGGCTGCCAACCGGCCTGTTAACATACACTACCGTTCAAAGGTTTGGGGTCACTTAGAAATGTCCTTGATTTCCATGAAAACAGACATGAAATGAGTTGTAAAATGAAAAGGAAATATAGTCAAGACGTTGACAAGGTTATAAATAATGATTTTTAATTGAAATAATAATTGTGTCCTTCAAACTTTGCTTTTGTCAAAGAATCCTCCATTTGCAGCAATTACAGCCTTGCAGACCTTTGGCATTCTAGTTGTCAATTTGTTGAGGTAATCTGAAGAGATTTCACCCACATGTTGGATTGGCTTGATGGGCACTTCTTACGTACCAAGCTGCTCCCACAACAGCTCAGTAGGGTTGAGATCCGGTGACTGTGCTGGCCACTCCATTATAGACAGAATACCAGCTGACTGCTTCTTCCCTAAATAGTTCTTGCATAGTTTGGAGCTGTGCTTTGGGTCATTGTCCTGTTGTAGCAGGGTGTGGCATGACGATGCAAAATGGAGTGATAGCCTTCCTTTTTCAAGATCCCTTTCACCCTGTACAAATCTCCCACTTTACCTCCACCAAATCACCCCCAGACCATCACATTGCCTCCACCATGCTTGACAGATGGCGTCATGGCTCTACAGATGGCTCTATGTATCATGTACCGTGTATCTGTCTTTTGTGTACTTTCGTTGTGGCATTTTGCACCTGCCCTGTGTTTTGTTGTAGCTGCTTGATAATGAAATTTCCCCCCCGGGGGAGCAATAAAGTATCTATCTATCTATCTATCTATCTATCTATCTATCTATCAAGCATTCCTCCAGCATCTTTTCATTTGGTCTGCGTCTCACGAATGTTCTTCTTTGTGAACAGAACACCTCAAACTTAGATTCGTCTGTCCATAACACTTTTTTTTCCAATCTTCCTCTGTCCAGTGTCTGTGTTCTTTTGCCCATCTTAATCTTTTATTTTTATTGGCCAGTCTGAGATGTGGCTTTTTCTTTGCAACTCTGCCTAGAAGGCCAGCATCCTGGAGTCGCCACTTCACTGTTGATGTTGAAACTGGTGTTTTGTGGGTACTATTTAATGAAGCTGCCATTTGAGGACTTGTGATGCGTCTGTTTCTCAAATTAGACACTCTAATGTACTTGTCCTCTTGCTCAGTTGTACACCGGGGCCTCCCAATCCTCTTTCTATTCTGGTTAGAGCCAGTTTGCGCTGTTCTGTGAAGGGAGTAGTACACAGCGTTGTAAAAGATCTTCAGTTTCTTGACAATTTCTCGCATGGAATAGGCATAATTTCTCAGAACAAGAATAGACTGACGAGTTTCAGAAGAAAGTTCTTTGTTTCTGGCCATTTTGAGCCTGTAATCGAACCCAACAATGCTGTTGCTCCAGATACTCAACTAGTCTAAAGAAGGCCAGTTTTATTGCTTCTTTAAATAGCAGTTTTCAGCTATGCTAACATAATTGCAAAAGGGTTTTCTAATGATCAATTAGCCTTTTAAAATTATAAACTTGGATTAACTAACACAACATGCCATTGGAACACAGGAATGATGGTTGCTGATAATGGGCCTCTGTACGCCTATGTAGATATTCCATAACAAATCTGCCATTTCCAGCTACAATAGTCATTTACAACATTAACAATGTCTACACTGTATTTCTGATCAATTTGATGTTATTTTAATGGACAAAAATGTTGAGTTTCTTTCAAAAACAAGGACATTTTTAAGTGACCCCAAACTTTTGAACGGTAGTGTAGATATGCCTCTTATCACCATAAGGGGATGACGTAGCAGTACAGTACCATAAGGGTAATTATTGTATGTATTCCTATGAGTCCAGGCTCACCCTTTATTACGGGTCACTTATCTCGGTGTGGCCTACCTCACCCCTTGCCATACACCCTTTACTTGGAAGTGTTACATTGGCCATACGACCAGCAGGAGAATGGTAGTCTATAGCAGGAGAATGGTACTGTCTATAGCAGGACAATGGTACTGTCTTTAGCAGGAGAATGGTACAGTCTTTAGCAGGACAATGGTACTGTCTATAGCAGGACAATGGTACTGTCTATAGCAGGACAATGGTACAGTCTATAGCAGGAGAATGGTACTGTCTATAGCAGGAGAATGGTACTGTCTATAGCAGGACAATGGTACTGTCTATAGCAGGACAATGGTACAGTCTTTAGCAGGGGAATGGTACAGTCTTTAGCAGGAGAATGGTAGTCTTTAGCAGGAGAATGGTACAGTCTATAGCAGGAGAATGGTACTGTCTATAGCAGGAGAATGGTACTGTCTATAGCAGGAGAATGGTACTGTCTATAGCAGGAGAATGGTACAGTCTTTAGCAGGAGAATGGTACAGTCTTTAGCAGGAGAATGGTACAGTCTTTAGCAGGAGAATGGTACAGTCTTTAGCAGGACAATGGTACAGTCTATAGCAGGAGAATGGTACTGTCTATAGCAGGACAATGGTACAGTCTATAGCAGGAGAGTGGTACTGTCTATAGCAGGAGGATGGTACAGTCTTTAGCAGGACAATGGTACTGTCTATAGCAGGACAATGGTACTGTCTATAGCAGGACAATGGTACAGTCTTTAGCAGGAGAATGGTACTGTCTATAGCAGGAGAATGGTACTGTCTATAGCAGGACAATGGTACTGTCTATAGCAGGACAATGGTACTGTCTATAGCAGGACAATGGTACTGTCTATAGCAGGACAATGGTACTGTCTATAGCAGGAGAGTGGTACTGTCTATAGCAGGAGAGTGGTACTGTCTATAGCAGGAGAATGGTACTGTCTATAGCAGGAGAATGGTACTGTCTATAGCAGGAGGATGGTACAGTCTTTAGCAGGAGAATGGTACTGTCTATAGCAGGAGGATGGTACAGTCTTTAGCAGGACAATGGTACTGTCTATAGCAGGACAATGGTACTGTCTATAGCAGGACAATGGTACTGTCTATAGCAGGAGAGTGGTACTGTCTATAGCAGGAGAGTGGTACTGTCTATAGCAGGAGAGTGGTACTGTCTATAGCAGGACAATGGTACAGTCTTTTGCAGGAGAGTGGTACTGTCTATAGCAGGAGAATGGTACAGTCTATAGCAGGACAATGGTACTGTCTATAGCAGGAGAGTGGTACTGTCTATAGCAGGACAATGGTACAGTCTTTTGCAGGAGAGTGGTACTGTCTATAGCAGGAGAATGGTACAGTCTATAGCAGGAGAATGGTACTGTCTATAGCAGGACAATGGTACAGTCTATAGCAGGAGAATGGTACAGTCTATAGCAGGACAATGGTACAGTCTATAGCAGGAGAGTGGTACTGTCTATAGCAGGAGAGTGGTACTGTCTATAGCAGGAGAGTGGTACTGTCTATAGCAGGAGAGTGGTACTGTCTATAGCAGGAGAATGGTACAGTCTATAGCAGGACAATGGTACTGTCTATAGCAGGACAATGGTACTGTCTATAGCAGGACAATGGTACTGTCTATAGCAGGACAATGGTACTGTCTATAGCAGGAGAATGGTACTGTCTATAGCAGGAGAGTGGTACTGTCTATAGCAGGAGAATGGTACTGTCTATAGCAGGAGAATGGTACTGTCTATAGCAGGAGAGTGGTACTGTCTATAGCAGGAGAATGGTACTGTCTATAGCAGGAGAATGGTACTGTCTATAGCAGTAGAGTGGTACTGTCTATAGCAGGAGAGTGGTACTGTCTATAGCAGGAGAATGGTACAGTCTATACCAGGAGAATGGTACAGTCTATAGCAGGAGAATGGTACTGTCTATAGCAGGACAATGGTACTGTCTATAGCAGGAGAATGGTACTGTCTATAGCAGGACAATGGTACTGTCTATAGCAGGAGAATGGTACTATCTATAGCAGGAGAACAGTGGGTGTAGTTGTGGCTGATTTGAATGTGTTCTACCGATTGCAGGAAAATACTTGTAAGATGAAAGACTAGCTAAGTGGGGTACGTTAACATGTGTTCCAACATGCCTTGATGTGATGTGTTATAGAGCCACCAAATGGGTGCAATTACACACAATTGACAGCATTTCCCCCCAGTGTTTAATCTTTTACCGAGCAGCCATCAGGGATTACCATGTCATGCACATGTTCAGTAACATGTTCAGTAGTTTATACAGTATTTTACTCCTGCCATATTACCTCATTCATGAAGAATTGCTCAGACCAGTACCTGATTCAAACTCTAGTTCAGGCTGCATCACACTGTGCTGGGGTTTATTCACTAGAAAGCAAACGACCGGAACAGGGAGGGACTAACCGGAAATTGACCAATAGACGTAGCGAGATGAGATTTACCATGGAACATCATTAGGAGACGTAGCGAGATGAGATTTACCATGGAACATCATTAGAACCAGTTGGAGACGTAGTGAGATGAGATTTACCATGGAACATCATTAGGAGACGTAGCGAGATGAGATTTACCATGGAACATCATTAGAACCAGTAGGAGACGTAGTGAGATGAGACGAGACGCCCCCGACTGGCTGCATGGTGGTAAACCCAGAGCCCTTCTCTACATGAACATAAACGTTTCACTATTCACCACATTGTGAGCCTAGACTCCTCCAGACAGACTGATTGGCCAGAGATGTATATATGGCTCTGTGATTGGTCATTGTTTTTCTCTCTTCGTGAGACATGGCCTATCCCCAAGTCTAATTCCTGGAACCTACACCAAAGTGGGCCGTGAAGTCGACACTGACCCCTCCCAGTTTGGGGTCAATTTCAGGTCAATTAAAATCTTGTAAGATGTCCAGTATTTGAGGATTTTTTCGATTCACTCAATGACTCGTAACTAAAGTTCCAATAACATAGATTGTTGGCTGTTTATCATCCTTGTATTGTAAATGTAAAACAGGCTCAGGTGTGTGTCTCCGGCTGCAGTGCAAGTTTTATCTGCTGATTTCATGACTGATTGAATGGCCCCAGTGGGCTTTACTGCGAAGCGCCACACAGAGGGGGAACCGAGACTTGAGTCAGAGGTTCCACTGGCAGAGAAGGCACATGGGGGCAACACCAAATGCCCTCGACAAGCCCACAAGTCCAGCGAGAGTGAAAACGTGGATAGGCTCATTATACAACTGTATCATACATGCAGTACATGGAATTATACACTCATCACATGTGGAAAGAGGCCAAACATGTCTACATGCTCAAACTACAACCCACTGGCCCCACCTAGTGGGCAGATTCTGAATAACGTCAATGGACTACAGTAGTTATATCTAAATATGCAGTCGTAAATGGTTTGCATGCACCCACAGATTATCTAGCCTTAACTTATACCAGTGTCTCCTAGAACATACGGGCTTCAATCATTTCATTAATGGAATTCATATACCAGATTCCAGGGTCAGAAGGTAAGATGTCAAGGTGTTTTGGTTTCTGAGATTGTTGTATTCTCTTTGAACTGAGAGCCCAACAACATAAATAGTTTTATATCCGGTTGTGTTATTGTTTTTGTAAACAGAGGTATTTGTCCCGTTCTCGGGTTCAGTGGGGTGTCGGATAACGTTAACCCGTATTAGCGGATAACAGCTGATTGCCAAAAGTGGGGCAAGCTTTGTGCTTAATGACCCATGTTGGCGACATGAGGGATTCTGTGGCGACTTGAGGGATTCTGACATGTAATATGACTGTGACTCATTTTTACTCATGGCCTCTCATTTGCTCCTCCTCTCAGGTCCGTCTGATGTGTCTACCTCTGTGAGGTACAACTACAGGCGGCCCACCTGTCCTGATGCCTCGGTGGGGGTGCACATGTCCACCCCTCCCCCCTCTCGCCACAGGAAGAGCCACAGCCTGGGCAACAAGTGAGTGTCTGTGTACAGTACTTGTGTTTCAGTTCACTGAGTATAATAAGATATTGCAGTATGTCTCCAATAGAGGTCTCTCTCTCTCTCTCTGTCTCTCTCTGTCTCTCTCTCTGTGTCTCTCTGTCTCTCTCTCTCTGTCTCTCTCTCTCTGTCTCGCTCAATTTCCCCTAGTATGATGGCGTACGGCATGGTGGAAAGTAAGAGTGCCACATTCCCCATTGAGAAGCCACGCCACCTGCTGGATGACAGCTTCCTGGAGTCCCAGAGCCCAGCTAGAAACAACCCACACAGCATCGCTGTATCTAACGGCATATCTTTAGGTACCCCCCCCCCCCCCCATACAACCCCAATACCACTTGATAGACTACAGGACATGTTATAAGATGTCCACAAAGCCTCAATTTGTAATTGCACTATTGAAGTCTATGCCTCCATAGCAGGGTATGCAGTCACAGAGTCAAATCTATATTTCCCCCTTACATTGTATTCCATGTTTTTATCCTTTATCTGTTGGATTAATTTCTCTCTGGGGGAAGAATCTGATGCTAACTTTTAGTTTAATGTGGTGGTTCACTCCAAAGTCCATGTCATCCCTACGCTCTGCTGGCCGTGTCATCCCTACTGCTCTGCTGCCCGTGTCATCCCTACTGCTCTGCTGCCCGTGTCATCCCTACTGCTCTGCTGCCTGTGTCGTTTCTACTGCTCTGCTGCTCGTGTCGTTTCTACTGCTCTGCTGGCCGTGTCATCCCTACTGCTCTGCTGGCCGTGTCATCCCTACTGCTCTGCTGGCCGTGTCATCCCTACTGCTCTGCTGCCCGTGTCATCCCTACTGCTCTGCTGCCTGTGTCGTTTCTACTGCTCTGCTGCCCGTGTCGTTTCTACTGCTCTGCTGGCCGTGTCATCCCTACTGCTCTGCTGGCCGTGTCATCCCTACTGCTCTGCTGCCCGTGTCATCCCTACTGCTCTGCTGCCCGTGTCGTTTCTACTGCTCTGCTGGCCGTGTCATCCCTTCTGCTCTGCTGGCCGTGTCATCCCTACTGCTCTGCTGCCCGTGTCGTTTCTACTGCTCTGCTGGCCGTGTCATCCCTTCTGCTCTTCTGGCCATGTCGTCCTTACTGCTCTGCTGGCCGTGTCATCCCTACTGCTCTGCTGGCCATGTCATCCCTACGCTCTGCTGCCCGTGTCGTTTCTACTGCTCTGCTGGCCGTGTCATCCCTACTGCTCTGCTGGCCGTGTCATCCCTACTGCTCTGCTGCCCGTGTCATCCCTACTGCTCTGCTGCCCGTGTCATCCCTACTGCTCTGCTGGCCGTGTCGTTTCTACTCTGCTGGCCGTGTCATCCCTACTGCTCTGCTGCCCGTGTCGTTTCTACTGCTCTGCTGGCCGTGTCATCCCTTCTGCTCTTCTGCCCATGTCGTCCTTACTGCTCTGCTGGCCGTGTCATCCCTACTGCTCTGCTGGCCGTGTCATCCCTACTGCTCTGCTGGCCGTGTCATCCCTACTGCTCTGCTGGCCGTGTCATCCCTACTGCTCTGCTGGCCGTGTCATCCCTACTGCTCTGCTGGCCGTGTCATCCCTACTGCTCTGCTGGCCGTGTCATCCCTACTGCTCTGCTGGCCGTGTCATCCCTACTGCTCTGCTGGCCGTGTCATCCCTACTGCTCTGCTGGCCGTGTCATCCCTACTGCTCTGCTGGCCGTGTCATCCCTACTGCTCTGCTGGCCGTGTCATCCCTACTGCTCTGCTGGCCATGTCATCCCTACTGCTCTGCTGCCCGTGTCGTTTCTACTGCTCTGCTGGCCATGTCACCCCTTCTGCTCTGCTGGCCATGTCATCCCTACTGCTCTGCTGCCCGTGTCGTTTCTACTGCTCTGCTGGCCATGTCATCCCTACTGCTCTGCTGGCCATGTCACCCCTTCTGCTCTGCTGGCCATGTCATCCCTACTGCTCTGCTGCCCGTGTCGTTTCTACTGCTCTGCTGGCCATGTCATCCCTACTGCTCTGCTGGCCATGTCATCCCTACTGCTCTGCTGGCCGTGTCATCCCTACTGCTCTGCTGGCCATGTCATCCCTACTGCTCTGCTGGCCGTGTCGTCCTTACTGCTCTCTCATCGTGCAGGCTTCCTCTTGCACGTGCTTCAGACGCTCCCCAATATTTACTGTTTGCTCAGGTTCGTCATCAACCGAGCATAGTTCACAGCAGCGAATGTATAGTTTACAGCATAGGTTACGGCAGTGTGGACTCATCTCAACATGTTGATCTGAAAATGTCTTACAAACATTGATTTTGAACATTCACTTTAAACTGTGCAATACTCAGGATTAGAGTATTGAGTATTCTCAGAGGTTGCCAGGTAACAGTGTCTGTCCAGGTAGCGGTGTCTGTCCAGGTAGCGGTGTCTGTCCAGGTAGCGGTGTCTGTCCAGGTAGCGGTGTCTGTCCAGGTAGCGGTGTCTGTCCAGGTAGCGGTGCCTGTCCAGGTAGCGGTGTCTGTCCAGGTAGCGGTGCCTGTCCAGGTAGCGGTGTCTGTCCAGTTAGCGGTGCCTGTCCAGGTAGCGGTGCCTGTCCAGGTAGCGGTGCCTGTCCAGGTAGCGGTGCCTGTCCAGGTAGCGGTGTCTGTCCAGGTAACAGTGTTTCTCTCTTTCTCCTCTGTAGGCAGCAGTGAAAGCTCATTCGGCGAGGAGCTCTCGCCAGGGATGGAAAGGTTAGTAGCATCTGCCGTTTTTAACATGGCAACCCAACCCAGCACTTAACCTTACCGTTTTTTAATCACTTTGAAATGGGTCACTATTTGCAGACTATTAGTGAATGACATAGTCATTGATATGCAGACATACTTACAATGTATTGATTTACCAACTAAAAGCAACTGCAAACACCAAGTATAAATGCAAGCCAGTATCTAATGAATATACCTCTTGAATGAATTACTAAGTGTTTACATTTAGCTCATGTTTATCTTCTCTCAGGGATTACATGCCTGATACTAACGTTTCACCCTGTTTGGCATTTTTGCAAATTAGTGTAGAGCTGTAATTGTCAAATCGACCTCACTGCATAAAACTCACTAAGAACAATAACAAGGTCCCAGCATTGAGTGTCGACCAAAGTCTCATGTATCTCTGTTTCCACGTCCGACAAGAAGTGCAATTATTCTCAACCAATTTTCCCAGCTTTAATTCCAATCACTGAATGAATTATTCCTGGGTCAAATACACTGCACTCATTTAACGTGGAGTTTGTGCTTTGGGGACTTTTTGATTGGTTTCATTATACTGGGGAAACTAAATCAAGTTCTCCTCAAGTATTTGACATATGTATTTGTCCAAGGTCTGGTATGAACATCAGCACTATTAGGCACACTTGTGAAAAAGGGGGTATTGTAAACCAAATAGCAGTGGCCCTCCTGGCAACTCGGACTGACTGTTGACAATGTGCAAACACAGGGGGCGCATGTACGCTACACTGGGTCCCAACTGGAAGGTCCCGCTACGCAATTCACCCCGGAGCCGCAGCTATGTTTACAGGTACAGTGCAGTGGTGGTGGTGGTGGGGTCGGGTTATGTCACATGTTCTAGGGTCATAGGTCATTCATCTCTGGGAAAAGAGGGTGGGAAGGGGTGGGGTCAGGCTGTCACCTCTGTCACTGCATGCATGCAGCGTCTGTCTCACTCAGCCTCTTCACACTGTCGGTGGAAGTTGCCCCTAACCCCTGGTCTACGGTCAGTTTCTCCCCAGTTTGGGTGGGTTTAATAGTTCAAGGGGAAGTTCGGTATTTAAAACTTGATGTTCGATGGTTCCTTACACTGATAGTAGTTTATGGGCCAGGAGAAACTGGAATCTATGTTTTCTTTAAACAACACACGTAACTTTGGCCACTGCTATCTTAAAAATATATGGGTGTGATAGGGGCATGTGGAGAATATTAAGAATGTATGGGTGTGATAGGGGCATGTGGAGAATATTAAGAATGTATGGGTGTGATAGGGGCATGTGGAGAATATTAAGAATGTATGGGCGTGATAGGGGCATGTGGAGAATATTAAGAATGTATGGGCGTGATAGGGGCATGTGGAGAATATTAAGAATGTATGGGCGTGATAGGGGCATGTGGAGAATATTAAGAATGTATGGGCATGTGGAGAATATTAAGAATGTATGGGCCAAATTAACTGAAACCAATTTAATTATTTGGTTTGACTTTACTTAAAGGTGATTATGGCTTGACATTACTTAAAGGTGATTATGGCTTGACATTACTTAAAGGTGATTATGGCTTGACGTTACTTAAAGGTGATTATGGCTTGACGTTACTTAAAGGTAATTATGGTTTGACATTACTTAAAGGTGATTATGGTTTGACGTTACTTAAAGGTAATTATGGCTTGACGTTACTTAAAGGTGATTATGGATTGACGTTACTTAAAGGTGATTATGGCTTGACGTTACTTAAAGGTAATTATGGTTTGACGTTACTTAAAGGTGATTATGGTTTGACGTTACTTAAAGGTGATTATGGTTTGACGTTACTTAAAGGTGATTATGGCTTGACGTTACTTAAAGGTGATTATGGCTTGACGTTACTTAAAGGTAATTATGGTTTGACGTTACTTAAAGGTGATTATGGTTTGACGTTACTTAAAGGTGATTATGGTTTGACGTTACTTAAAGGTGATTATGGTTTGACGTTACTTAAAGGTGATTATGGCTTGACGTTACTTAAAGGTGATTATGGCTTGACGTTACTTAAAGGTGATTATGGCTTGACGTTACTTAAAGGTGATTATGGCTTGACGTTACTTAAAGGTGATTATGGCTTGACGTTACTTAAAGGTGATTATGGCTTGACGTTACTTAAAGGTGATTTTGTTTAGTTTTTTACATCCTCCCTATGATTTTAAGATAGCAGAGGCTGAAGTTTGTAATGGCTGTTTAAAGAACTAACTAAACTATGGATGACATTTTCTCTTTGCTCATAGACACGTTTAGGGTGAAGAACTATCTCACATTATATTGTAAAATACTGAACTTCCCCTTTAACGTTGGGGGTTGGGAAAGATGTAGTGAGCTTGGAGTAGGGGAAACTTCTACCCGGGGAATCCTTCCTTCTCTGTATATCACGGTCACAGCCTTTGAGTCCCTCGTCCCCATACTCAAGGGTAAGGGACAAAGGACTTGGACAAATGTTATATAGTTCCTTGACTCTGTCTTTTGGGATGGGGTTTGGGGCCCATTGTCCCTAAGCTGTCTGTTTGTCATTGGGGAGGGTGTTTCACTGAGAATTTAAATGAGATCCATTGAACCATTGTGGCGAGGAATGTGAAGGATGCTACTTCAGGGTCATCATGGTCATGTTCTACTGTAACTTATACTTTATATCATTGACGGACACTATGTGCCAAATCCTAACTTTACACATACGTGCGACTCTTCCACTGATATCAATGCATGGTTTACACAAAAGCTTGAAGGTATGCGCATATAATCTCAAGTTAGCTTTTGGCTCACTGTTTCAATATCAACTTTCTGCTACAGAGGGATCAGAATGTGGTCTGAACCTGGTCAAGACCAGGTTAACTTTTATTATCATCAGCTTGTCCCCTTTTGGTTGGCATGGCGATCCCATGCTTCCCCTCTTCCAACTCCCTAGGAAGTCGGAATGGCTAAAGCACCTATAAACAGTGGGCAAAAGTGGTTGGAATTACATAATTCCTGTTGTATACTGATTATATAAGGAAGGTCTCTTTTGGAACTCATATAACACATTTAACTCGTTATTTGGTTGCTCTCTGACCAGATATTCAAAATATGAATTATTTCCCTGATGTCTTGATAATATCATGAAGACATATTTTCTTGTCTGACCACTCTACAACCAGAAAACCACTTTACAACAGAACAATGACGTAATTATGACGTTCCGTGCCTAATTTTGCCCACTGGGTACCTATTGTTCTCCCCTCTCCAGTCTGGTTTATTAAGACTGAATGTTTCAGATAGGCTTGCTTTGGTCATGCCCCTGCACTAAAGCATGCAAGCCCCAGTCCACGACTGGAACATCCCGTTATGACACAAAAGCATATCTGGTCATTTTGAGGAGCTCTGCCAAAGAGACAGGACAGAGACCTATACCCTTTTCACAATATCATGTTCTGTTTTTATGGTTAGTTCCAGCACAGTTCCAGCAACTATGGTGGACGCGAAACCAGGCCTGCTCAGTGAAAAGGGGACTAAAGCCACTGTCTCTTCTACTACTGTTCATACAACTTTGGTTTTGACCCTTCCCCCATCCTCATCCCTCCCCCAGCCCCTCAGGTGCCAACCCGTGCAGCGAGGTGGGCAGTGTTACTATCGAGGGGCCCCTTCGGAGGAAGACCCTGCTGAAAGAGGGACGAAAACCCAAGGTAAGGAGGGATGTGTCCTCTGTCTGACTCCTGGTCCAAGGTAAGGAGGGATGTGTCCTCTGTCTGACTCCTGGTCCAAGGTAAGGAGGGATGTGTCCTCTGTCTGACTCCTGGTCCAAGGTAAGGAGGGATGTGTCCTCTGTCTGACTCCTGGTCCAAGGTAAGGAGGGATGTGTCCTCTGTCTGACTCCTGGTCCAAGGTAAGGAGGGATGTGTCCTCTGTCTGACTCCTGGTCCAAGGTAAGGAGGGATGTGTCCTCTGTCTGACTCCTGGTCCAAGGTAAGGAGGGATGTGTCCTCTGTCTGATTCCTGGTCCAAGGTAAGGAGGGATGTGTCCTCTGTCTGACTCCTGGTCCAAGGTAAGGAGGGATGTGTCCTCTGTCTGACTCCTGGTCCAAGGTAAGGAGGGATGTGTCCTCTGTCTGACTCCTGGTCCAAGGTAAGGAGGGATGTGTCCTCTGTCTGACTCCTGGTCCAAGGTAAGGAGGGATGTGTTCTCTGTCTGACTCCTGGTCCAAGGTAAGGAGGAATGTGTTCTCTGTCTGACTCCTGGTCCAAGGTAAGGAGGGATGTGTCCTCTGTCTGACTCCTGGTCCAAGGTAAGGAGGGATGTGTCCTCTGTCTGACTCCTGGTCCAAGGTAAGGAGGGATGTGTCCTCTGTCTGACTCCTGGTCCAAGGTAAGGAGGAATGTGTTCTCTGTCTGACTCCTGGTCCAAGGTAAGGAGGTATGTGTTCTCTGTCTGACTCCTGGTCCAAGTTGTTGCTTTTCTTTTTCTCACCTCCTCATTCCTCCTTTTCTATAGTGATCAAGTAACAAGTTGTTAATTGTAAGTTATTCTTATAATCAATACTGTCATGTGATCTGTGTGTGGTTGTGCTCCAGTTGTCATCGTGGACCCGCTTTTGGATCGCTCTCTCTGGCTCGACGCTAACGTTCTACGGGGCCAAAGCCTTGAGGGCCTCCGAGAGGAAGCATGTGAGTGAGACCATGGGTGTATTCGCTAGGAAGCAAACGGACGGAACAGGGAGGGACTAAGTTGAACTAGTCCAATAAGAAACTTCAGTTTTTGTTGCCAAACTTTTTCTGTTGCAAAATGTTTTCTTACGGTTTGCTACGGGTGTGCACTAATGAATACACCCCTGAATAACCTGTCTACTGCAGGTATTTTTTCTCAACACAAAGTAAATAATGGTCCTAGTAGTCACAATGTTTAGTTTACTAGAAAGAAATGTAGGGGAACAATTGATGAGTAGCAAATAAACTAATGTGAGTGAAAGTGGAAAAAGATGTTGGATCAACAACCAAACAATGTCCTCTAGAGGCAGAAGGCTGTGTTGTTTACATTATGCCGTGCACCTGATCCAGTATGGTCACGTCTTCCCTGCAGTACAAATCTGCCACGTCTTCCCTGCAGTACAAATCTGTCACGTCTTCCCTGCAGTACAAATCTGTCACGTCTTCTCTGCAGTACAAATCTGTCACGTCTTCCCTGCAGTACAAATCTTCGGCCTGTAAGAAGGTGTGTGTAACGGGCTGGATGGTGGTCCTGCCTGACAACCCGGCTAGACCGAACATCTTCCACCTCAACGACCCGGATAAAGGTGAGCCTTGGAAACAATTTTTTGAATGTTATACAGGAGAAATATTATTAGGATAAAATATAATTTTCCCCCCAAATTTGGCAGACAATAAACAGTAGCTCAGTATTTTTATAATTTATTTTATACAGTCTTTATCGAGGGATCCAATCATTCTGGATGTGACTGTATATTAATATACACTGTATTGTTGATCCCAGGACATATTCATTTGGAAGGGAAAAGTGTTGCTGGATGTCTGTGGCATATAGGGTTTGGTTGTCTAGCACGAATTTGCGAATTGACACAGGTGTCAGAGGAGCTTGGAAGTGAAGCACCCTGTCAATGCAAATTAACGGGGGTTGGACAAACACACTTTTTTAACGAGCCTCGAATCCAGATTTGGCTGTGAACTTGAACTGTAGTTGTCCATGGTTTTGTCGGTAAGGGTAAAGCTAGTCCTAATGGTTGTTGTACTTTTTTTATTTTGCTCACACAACCACCATAACTTTCGTCATGCGGGGACAACTTTGCCTCCTCAGTTGAGGTTATATACATTTTGTGCACCAGCAGCTAGGTTTCCATCCAATTGGCGACAGATTTTCATGTGAATATTCTAAAATATGCATAAATAAAATGTGGATTTTCCCACCAGAGATGTTTCCATCAAATTGACTTAAATGGGTTTCCAGCGCATTTTTCAACTCTACTGATGTTTTTTCACAAAAGAAACGTTGCATTATATAGCGAGTGTGCCCACTCTCTAGCCAACAGCACGCAGATACAGTGCAGGTATAGCCTACATCAGGGGCTCCCAAACATGACACGAACTGTTCATACCCCTCTTGTTGGCGGAGAGAAAATTGTTGCAGGTTTTATAGCTTATTTTCTTGCAATTCTATACATTTTGCCGTGTCTGTTTTATTTATGTGATATTTGAGTGACTCAAACATTACAACAAAGTCTATGGGCAAATAAACCTAGGTAAACAAATGGTTATCTGACATGATCTAGTTGATCTGGACATTTTTGACAAGTTATAAAAAGCTCTCTAAGGCAGGGTTTCCCAAATTCGGTCCTTGAAACAGACACAAAAAGATCCCACCTTGTCTAGCGTATTTTTGTTTTGTCATCAAATTTGCTGTTTCCATCAGGCCTATCGTGACATTTTTCATCCGACATGTACTTTACTTCCATAAAATGGTTGGATGTAAAAACCTGGTAACTGCTGGATTCCCAAAGTGTTTATTCAGCCTGACAGTAATTTAGAGATTCTCAAGCAGATGGTTAGGTTGTTTTGGCCAAACGCCAACGCCTCTTGTCTTGTTGCTTCACAGGTAACGTTTACAAGTTCCAGACAGGATCCAGATTCTCTGCAATCATCTGGCACAAAAACCTGGAGGAGGCTTGCAGGAGAAATAGACCTCAGGTATGTTGTCATTATTCGAGTTGAATATGACATAGAATACACAGCATAAATTCAATGGTAGGACATGCATTAAAAATGATTGAGGATGACACCAAAAATGTAATGACTGAAGTTTCTATTTGAATTTGATCTGTGCCGTTTGATTCTGACCACAGCTGTCAATCACCTAATTCCTTATTGCTTTATTCATGTGCTTAATGTACTCTGCTTTATGCCTCACCAGATACCAACCAACCTAATGTCATTTGAGTAGTGGCCAAGTGGGGAGTTACAGTGCCAAGACAATTTCCAT
Source organism: Thymallus thymallus (assembly GCA_023634145.1). Classification (NCBI taxonomy): domain Eukaryota; kingdom Metazoa; phylum Chordata; class Actinopteri; order Salmoniformes; family Salmonidae; genus Thymallus; species Thymallus thymallus. The sequence continues at coordinate 3,253,810 of CM042403.1, read as the reverse complement.
GGGGGTCTAACAAACTCTGACAAAATGGTGGAACGGAGGAATTGAGTGGAATCTTAAGAAATGAGGGGTGAGGAAGTGCAGAGGTGTGTCCCGTGTCCGATTCTACAGACTGGAGCAGATGCTCTTTTCCACTGGACCACACGGCAGCTTTTAAGCCAAGGACTACGTGTGATGATGTCTCTCTTTCCAGAGAAAGGAAAACTAATATTTAAGCCCTTGTTTCGTGTCAAAGCTTTCTCGCTTGTCGTCGTTTGTTCCGCTGCTATAAACGTGTGAGCTCATATTTCTCTGGCCCATGTTGGGTTTTGCTTAAAAGAAAGGATTAAAAAAACAACCTGTAAATGCACAAAGAAGACTGACAGTGTTAAGAGACTGTGGTAAGTAGGCTCGGGACCAGAGACAATGTTAAGAGACTGTGGTAAGTAGGCTCGGGAACCAGAGACTTGGGCCCTTGGAGATCAGCACTGCGATGGCCCCCTAACTTTTGAGCCAATGTTTCAGACCACTGTTGACTAGACACCTTGCAAAATACGCTACACTGATGCTCATCGTCAACCCAGGTCCTTGCGTCATGCAGCGAACTGATGCTCATCGTCAACCCTGGTCCTTGCGTCATGCAGCAGACTGATGCTCCTCGTCAACCCTGGTCCTTGCAACATGCAGCAGACTGATGCTCCTCGTCAACCCTGGTCCTTGCAACATGCAGCAGACTGATGCTCCTCGTCAACCCTGGTCCTTGCGTCATGCAGCAGACTGATGCTCCTCGTCAACCCTGGTCCTTGCGTCATGCAGTGGACTGATGTCATCGTCAACCCTGGTCCTTGCGTCATGCAGCAGACTGATGCTCCTCGTCAACCCTGGTCCTTGCTTCATGCAGCAGACTGATGCTCATCGTCAACCCTGGTCCTTGCGTCATGCAGCGGACTGATGCTCATTGTCGACCCTGGTCCTTGCATCATGCAGCGGACTTTACACCGGAAGTCATCACTCTTTGAGTTTTCAAATAAGGGAGAAAGGATTTCCCTTTCTGAATAACTAGTTATTTAATATACTGAGGCTCAGCCAAACCTGAACCAGCCCCTGCTCTGTCAGCCCATAATATTTATTATAGCCATACAAACAATGTCTGCCAATTTAAAGACCAATTTTTTAAACACCAAGTAGGTTGAGCAAGAAAATCCTTTATTGGTTCGGATGAGATGACAAATGTTGATACTGTTTTTCTTCCAGTCATAAATTAAACAAACACACAGAAAAAAACATATGTTGCACATTTTAGTTTGATTCAAAACTTCATTGTCCAACAAGGGGAAATGTATTTGGTCACTTGCAATGGCATTTGTTGTCATATAGAAAAGCCGTCACTGATTTTCCTCTTGTATACAAACCAGCTTGAAGCTCACTACCAGATAAAGGCCAGCTTAGAGAAGGGTCAAGAAGACACTAGATCTGCTAAGGTTTCAGTTCTTCAAAGCATCATTCTAGCATTTTATGGTTTTAATCTGGTTGAGATTTCAGACAGTGGGTTCCAGCACCATCAGAGAGTTATTGTAAATATATTTTTGTATTTATTTTATCACTTTAGTTGCCAATGGGAAATTATACAATGGTATGATTTCAAGGGACAGTTCACCCATATTACAAAAGTACACCCTGTGAGCAGTCTATGGACAAGTTATGACAGCAATCCATGCTTTGGTTTAGTATCCCTGGTACTTTTTCCACATGCTAACGATTTAGCAGTTGTGGCACAAATCCCATTCAAGTCATGGGACCGATAATAGCATTTCTCGCGCATCATTTCCAAATCATCCAAAAGTATCTCAAATTGATTGTGAAGCTCAAAAAAGTTAGTTATTGATGATTTGAAAATAATGCACAGAAAATGTTAATATCGGTCCAATGACTTGAATGGGATTATGTTGATAAGTGGAAACAGTGCCTGGGAAACTAAACCAAAGCATGGATTGCTGTCCATAGACTGCTTACAGGGTAAAGAGACCAATATACCATTTTGTATTTTGGGTGAACTATCCCTTTAATCTCTTAAATGACCCACTGTAAGAATGTGCAAGAGGTCAAAGTCGACAATGAGTGGTGAGGATCCCAGCCTAGGGCCTACACCCACAAACCCGGTTTCGACGCCATGAATACAAGCCAAATGCATTGCTTCAAAAGCACAACAAGGTTACAATTTGAAACATTTATCTATGTGTTGACTTAATGTGTTTAAAATATCATATCATGATATCATATCATGTCTGGCTGGAAAGTAAGAGCTCAATTATTTCATGAATTAACTGATTTAATTGAATGCATCCCTTATAAGTATGCTGAACGCCAATCATCTATGATGTGACAATCACAAGGGTGCCATCTTACCCGGGTCAAAAGGGTTACCTGTGGTTGAACACACTTGGTACTACAAATAACCATCTCTGTAAAAAGTGGTTGGGACATCAACCTTCATTTGTTTTTAAAGAAATATGTTATTTTTCTGTATTAATTACCACCCACCAAAGTGTTTATGACTGAGCCAATCACTGAATTGTTTAAAATATATATAATGTAGTAGTGTTTTTTTTTTTTATGAAGGACTGCATTCTGAACAAAAGAGAGATACGGGTAACTGCCAAAATAAAGGAAACGACATCAAGTGTCTTAATAGAGTGTTGAGGCGACAGAACAGCTTCAAAGCACCTTGGCGTAGATTCTACAGGTGTCTGGAACTCTACTGGAGGGATGCGACACCATTCTTCCAAGAGAAATTCCTTGAAACCCCCAATGTTCCTTTGAGACCCCTCTGTCAAAGTAACAGATCTCTTCTTCTAGCCATGGTAGCCAAAATAATGGGCAACTGGGCATTTTTATACATGACCCTAAGCATGATGGGATGTTAATTGCTTAATTAACACAGAAAACCACAGCACCAATATACGTTGGATCCCTCATTTACTGAAGTGTTTTCTTTATTTTGGCAGTTACGTGTTTGGTGGAGTAAAGCCCCTCTCTCTTCTTCTGTGCTCCACTTTTCACCAAACCCCTTCCTTTTGAAACGAGAGAGTACATTTAATGTTTGAATTATCTGTGTAGTTGCTACTATACCGTCCCAAGTTTCAGATTGTAACTGTTTCACGTGCATATTGAAATGTCCATAAATGTGAAAAGTCATGCGATTACACAAACTGAGTTACAATTGACTTGCATTGCTTTCACAGAAAACACTTGTTTCTACTGTTGTTGTCATGAACTTATCATATTGTACATGTCTGAAAGTTGCACATGTAATTTATTATGACTTTACGTTGAAACATAGAACTATGAGGGATTTGGAGTGTGATACAATGTTTTGTAATGCCAGTAATATAACTTAGGAAGTTATTTGAAGATTATTTAAAGACAGATGTTAATTATTGGGGGGGGGGGCACCCCAAATGAAGGATTACAAATGTACACCTGTATTTGATTTCTACTTGTACTTGGTTTAAAAACCTGAAACGCTAAAACACATCACTGTTTATCTGCGTGTTAAGACAAAGTTAGCGGCCAATAAAATCAATAGAATTTGATGGATAATTATATTGAAGCAGATTCAATACACATCTTCAATCATTGTCAAATGGAACGTGTGTGATATCCTGTTAACGGTTTGTTTTGCATGTATAGCCATCATTCTCGCATTACAAATATTACTGTAGCCCTTCCTCCTCAACTGTCAGATGCATAAATGTATTTGTGTCGTGTACATAATACAGTCACTTTTTGGTTTGCAATCATGTATTGCTTTATTTCAGCACTCAATCAGGATATTAGTCTGCTTTCTTTTTCTGGGGATTTAAATTTGATACTTGTGTTGGTCAGATTTTCTGTTAGTAAAACGTAGATATGTAATATAGGACGTTGCATGTATTTTGTGTACAAAGTTTTCTGGTGTCTGTAGTGACTGTGAAAAAATGACAACCACTCACTTGTATTGCCCTGTGAATATTTTGCTAAGTTTATTTCTAACCTTGGCATTGCTGTACGTTGCTGTATTTTTCAGCTTTAAACATTGACACCGAACATTAATTAAAACCATTCTGTAAACTGAGTCGGGGATTTCTTAAGGATGACAATTGACAAATACTTTTAAAATAATTTTCTAGAGCACATTTTGCACTCCAAGAGAGCGTATTGATTCACCTGGAAATATTGACATGCATTAAAATATGGGGGTGTGGGTGGGTGCATTTTCACATGACCCCCCCACCCCTTGTACTGTAAAATACATTGAATACCCTCGCCCCTTATAGAATTAACTCAAAATAATGTTTACGACCAAAGATAACAATTGTAGCGACCCTGTGTTTATAAACTTGGATATCGACTTTGCCACTTCAGCACGCTTCTGTGGCACAGTCGATGCCACGCAGGGCTACAGTGCTCACTCTCCCTGCCTGTTTCATTACACTACGATCAGAGCCGGCTGCAGACAATGATCAGCTAGGGGGATATCAGATTTTCAACATTTTGATGCCATATTTGTAATCATATAAAATATATGCAACAAATGTTCCACCAACAGCTTTTTGTACATATGCGCCACACAACCAATAAACAAAGCATACCGACTTCGGGCACTTCAAAATCATGGTTTGAATTGAGCCCTTTAGCCCCCTCATTGAGCTGGTTATGTTCAATATCATGGTTTGAATTGAGCCCTTTAGCCCCCTCATTGAGCTGGTTATGTTCAATATCATGGTTTGAATTGAGCCCTTTAGCCCCCTCATTGAGCTGGTTATGTTCAATATCATGGTTTGAATTGAGCCCTTTAGCCCCCTCATTGAGCTGGTTATGTTCAATATCATGGTTTGAATTGAGCCCTTTAGCCCCCTCATTGAGCTGGTTATGTTCAATATCATGGTTTGAATTGAGCCCTTTAGCCCCCTCATTGAACCGGTTATGTTCAATATCATGGTTTGCGTTTTCAACACCACTATGTGAATCTGGACAAACAGAAAACCCATCCCTCTCTACCTTGTAGGCTTACCCAGTATGTAAGGTTTGGCTTGACAATCTCCCAATGTCATTAAACCTTTCAGTGTTTTGTAACAGATGTTTCTTTCCATTCATAAAATGGCCAAATGAGCCACATTTACATGTCCTTAACAGCTATAACAAATTACAAAAATACTATTCCTTGTTTCCTTGTGAAGCATAATTTAAACTTTATAGGCAATTTTTATTTTATTTTTTTCTAAAATAATTATTGTCCACCTCATGGTTCAGCTGTCAGAGATTTGACCACTAAATGTATCAGGGCATTGCATGCATAGGCCTATAGGCTTAGGTGTCCACTGTGATATTAATATTTGAATAAGCTTATATAAAGGAAGAGAAGCTGAGGCCTAACCCCAGAGAGATAGAGATATGCCGGTGGCATGCTACGACCCTGACATGCATTTATTTATGTCAGATAGCCACTGCGTCTGCTATACAGATTTAGACGTACAAGGAGGCTAATTAGTTAATTTTCTATTAGAATATTATGTATAAAGATAATATAAGCATTACTTGTTAGATTAACTCTGGTAGGCCTGAAACAGACTTCCTCACCTTAAATTTAAATGTCGGAGTCAATTGGAGCGCCGGGCCGCACTGCCTTCATATCATAGTAGTTATGATATGCAGTAGCTTAAAGCTTAGTAATAGTCACGCCATACCAAACCTTTCTAAACATTCTTATCAAATGGAAGTCAAGCCATTGTTTACAGGGAAGAAGAATAAAAAAACATAATACCCTCCCCTGTGCCCAATAACAATGACTTGAATGACACAATCCTCCCCAAAGCAAAAAATAAAAAAAGTACTGAGTACGTTTACATGCACAGTAGGCCGAGTATGGCACTAGTCATGTAAACACCTTATTCTGCTTATCTTAATCGGAGCAATCTTTCGAATTATTAGGACACGTAAACAGCTTAGTTGCACCGGGTAGCGCAAGCCTACCTCTGTGTGAGTGAAGTGAATTGGGGGGGAAAAAAAATGTTTTCACATAGACTTTATATGTCCAAACTCAGAATCAAATAGTCTTCATGTAAAGGACGTCACACTGCTTGCTTAGCGAGTACCACTTTCACCCGATTCGGCCCACACCTGGCGCGAACTCCCGACTTCTGCCTCACAAACACACTTGACTGTTGCGCCACCACAAAAGCTAGTTAATGAGGTGACGCATGCGGGACACTTCAGGCTGAGGAGTAAGTTTCACACATCCCCATGTGCTACATTCACCCCTCAAATGTACTTAACAGCGACCCCAGCGTTGAGCCGAGCACAACTGTAGATTCAGGTCACGGCACCACTGTAAAGGACGTCATGCTGCTTGCTTAGTGAATCGGTCCACACCTGGCACAAACTCTGCCTCACAAACACACGTGACTGTCCTTCCACAAGCGTCTTAGCCATTCACGCCACCTCAAAAGCTAGCTAATGATGCCAGGAAAATAACCTCAACGTCAACAAAACTAAGGAGCTGATCGTGGACTTCAGGAAACAGCAGAAGGAGCATGCCCCTATCCACATCGACAAGACCACAGTGGAGAAGGTGGAAAGCTTCAAGTTCCTCAGCGTACACATCACTGACAAACTGAAATGGTCCACCCATACAGGCAGTGTAGTGAAGAAGGCACAACACTACTATCATTCTGAAGGAGAGGTCAGTACAGGTGCATCAAAGCTGCGACCGAGAGACTGAAAAACAGCTTCTATCTCAAGGCCATCAGATTGTTAAATAGCCATCACTAGCCGACTACCACCCGGTTACTCAACCCTGCACCTTAGAGGCTGCTGCCCCATATACATAGACATGCAATCACTGGCCACTTTAATAATGGAACACTAGTCATGTGTATGTGACCAATAACATTTGATTTGATGGGGCAACGCAGCAGGACACTTCAAGCTGAGGAGTAAGTTTCACACATCCCCAAAAATTACATGGTCACTGTGGTAGAATGTTGATGAGCAATTTTCAGCATTTATCAAAGTCCCATCAGGTAGCCTGATTTCAGATGTGCTTATGTACACAGGATTATTAAGCAAATCGTTCTCCTTGCAAAGCATGTAAATGTTTTAAACAATCTATTATATTAACCTGACTATCCACAATGATCACATTATTTTGTGCATGTAACCCTGACTGTCCAAACAGCAAGTTACCAAATCGGACTTGTGTATGTTCAGGAAGCAGTCATTTGCTGACTTGGCTTGAACATGGCTTGAACATGAAGCCATGTTCATTCATCCTTGAAGCTAGAGGTTCCTATCTCCCTCATTAACTTTAAGCATCAGCTGTCAAAGCTGCTTATCGATCGCTGCACCTGTATACAGCCCATCTGTAAATAGCCCACCCTACTACCTCATCCCCATATTTATTATTTTAGCTCATTTTGCACTCCAGTATCTCTATTTGCACATCATCGTTTGCAGATCTATTACTCCAGTGTTATTTCTAACTTGTAACTTATTTCACCACTATGGCCTATTTATTGTCCTACCTTCCTAACCTTACTGCATTTTGCACTACATTTGCACACTCTGTATATAGATTCTCTATTGTGTTATTGAATGTATGTTTGTTTATTTCTCATGTGTAACTCTGTGTTGTTTTCTGTCGCACTGCTTTGCTTTGTCTTGGCCAGGTCTCAGTTGTAAATGAGAACTTGTTCTCAACTGGCCTACCTGGTTAAATAAAGGGCAAATAAAAAGAAATAAATGGCTATGCTAGTTGTCATAGTAACGACAGGTGTATGCAGGTGTTTAGACTGACTGGTGGTGGTGGTGCTCCTGCTTCCTGTCACTCATAAATTATGTAGCAAACTAAGGTGACAACAATGCCTGCCGTGGATGTTTCCCAGTTGCTTTTGAATCTTCTAAATCATAGTGTAAGAACACATTTAAAGCCTCAACGGATAAGATGATTCAACTTTCAAAACACTTATGTTTTTGGCTAGCCAGTGCAGTCAACAAGCTAGCTAATTAACTACCGCGTGTAATTGTCGAACTGTCAACAGAGTAGCGTTAGCTAGTTAGCAAGCAACGAAGGTATGCCAAATAACGGTCTAAAAACCAATTGAGGGCAAGTCGCATGACCAGGATTAGGAATTAGAGTTGTATCCTAATTCAAACCACCTACGAAATTCCTTTCAAATTCCTGTTCTTTCTCTCGGATTTCTCACAAAAACGAGCGTATACCAAGCCTTTTACATTTAATTCCGCTCGTGTCTATGCTTTTTGTGACCCGCGGAAACAACTTTGAAGGCGACGACCACAACATGTAAAATCCTCAAAACAACGGCCGGTAGCCTAGCAGTTAAGAGCGTTGGGCCAGTAACCGAAAGGTCACTGGTGTCAGGGATGCAAACTAATCACCTTTTGGCGAAAATCGCTGTTTTTAATCCAAAATAGGTGACCTAAGTGATTCGTGTTAATCCGATGAGAAGAGTTTGGATCAATACTGGCTGTATCCAAGGCTTACCAGTCGTTCACATAACAACAGACTGCAGCACGGGACTGAAGACAGGCGTTACAACCAATTAGCTCGCTACAGCAAACAGCTGTCTCTATGGGAACAGCAGAGTAGAGGCAATTTGTCGTCTCTATGGGAACAGCAGAGTAGAGGCAGTTTGTCAGTTAGAGCACGGCGTCCCCCTGAACGATGACGAAGAGAAGGCGATGAAGCGTACTTAACGAGCTGTAACCGAAAAACAACTGCCGTTTAGAAAGTTTGAGGTGAGGGAGAAAGTGTGGTGGAACAAGTATTATTAGCATTGTTAAGTATCTTGCTAGCTGGAGCAAAGTCTCCGTTAGCTAGCCAGAGAAATGTTGAGGAACAAAATAAGGACGTCCTCGGGCAATTTAAAATACACTAGTAACAGGTGAGCACAGTACACAATAACCCCGGGACGAAAGCCCGGAAATATAACCGTGTGGTTGACACAGAAAATAGGTATACTCATTTACTCATCTCTCCAGACCAATGGCATCCATGCGATCTTCTCCAACAATCTCTTTGTCTATCCATTGGCGCACTCCACCTTTCCCCGGCCCTTGAGGATCCACTTCTCCTGTGTCTACCCCATGGACACAGAGACCAGCCTGGACGGGCCGTCAGACCTCATCTGTCTTCAGTGGAGACGCAGCTGCTTAGCCTAAAATACTACTGAACACTACAAGCATGAATTGGTGTTGCATTGACCAGGGTTGTATTCATTAGGGCATGCAACAAAACACAACCCTGTATTCTGGTAATACTTCACACTGATGTATTGCTGTGTTATTTCATCACATTGCTTTATTTAGTCCGTCTGATTGTCATACAACTGTCTTGTTACTGGTCTCTGACTCTCCCTGGTCCCTCCTACTCAGTCTCTGACTCTCTCCCTGGTCCCTCCTACTCTGTCTCTGACTCTCTCCCTGGTCCCTCATACTCCTCCTCAGTCTCTGACTCTATCCCTGGTCCCTCCTCCACAGTCTCTGACTCTCTCCCTGGTGACTCCTACTCAGTCTCTGACTCTCTCCCTGGTCCCTCCTACTCAGTCTCTGACTCTCTCCCTGGTCCCTCCTACTCCTCCTCAGTCTCTGACTCTCTCCCTGGTCCCTCATACTCCTCCTCAGTCTCTGACTCTCTCCCTGGTCTCTCCTACTCCTCCTCAGTCTCTGACTCTCTCCCTGGTGACTCCTGAACTCCTCAGTCTCTGACTCTCTGCCTGGTCCGTCATACTCTCATTCTTCAGTACTACAGGTCTTACCTGGGCTGTATGTATCAAGCATCTCAGAAGCCCCTTTTATACCTGGCCCTAACATGGGTCCTTTGTCCTGATATTGTCAGATTTAATCTGAGTGACACTGATTTATAACTTTTGTTCATGTTCTGAAGTATGCAACTTCATGCACATATTTTGGAACTGCGCAAAAATAAAACCTCTGGGAATATATCGCTGGCGAATTGAGGATGTCGATTACGGTAACAAGAGTCTGCTTTTTAACAGAGGACCTGGTCCCTGCCCTAAACATCAACAATGACCCATTAAGAATAATCTGGACGTGATATGTTATGCCAGAGAGTGATATATATATATATTTTTTTTTATCACATGATACTGACACAACAAGTTGTTTAGCGTGTAAAAGAATGCAGTTGAACAAATGAAGACTGTTGCGCTTATGAATGGCCTACTCTGATCAAGGACTTTCTGGTCAAGAATTTACCCTTGATCAATCCTTTTGAAGGTTCACATTTACATTTACAAACTCTCGCTTTAGCGCCGACCAAGATGGCTGCTTGGCGACTAGCCCTTAGGAAACTCTGGAGTATTTTGTTTGGTTATGTACTATTTTTTTTACATTATTAGCTCAGGAATTGTTTTGTGTCATTACATACAGCCGAGAAGAACTATTAGATATTAGAGCAGAGGTAACTCACCTGAACCACCAGCATTACGACCAGGATTACGACTTCCCTGGAGCAGATCCTTTGTTCCCTCTCACAAGAACAATTGAACTTATTCCAGATGCCGAGGAGAGGTACTCGGGGAGGCCTTCTAGTCCGACTCAGGAAGCGTGCACACCACCCACCGCTCCTGAGTATTTTACTCACTAATGTCCAGTCTCTGGATAATAATGTTGATGATATTATTTTTTGAGAGCAGAGGCTTCTTCCTTCCTGACCTCCCATGTAGACCAAGTTGGTACAGTCTCTTTCTGACAGTGTACCCATGTAATTTGACATTGATTGTAGCAAGAGAGGCCTGTAGATCCCTTGATGTTACCCTGGGGTTCTTAGGGACTTCTATGAGCGTCTTTCGGTCAGCTCTTGGGCTGACTTTGGTGGGACGACCTGTCCTAGGTAGTTTGCCAGTGGTCTGGAATTTTCACCGGACAGTGGAATGATGTACTTTGAATTACTTGGAAATGGATCTCTAACTCCTCCCAGACTCATGGGCATCATTTTTGTTTTCTGAGGGCCTCGGTAGGTCTTTTGATCTTTGAATGATGTGTTACCACACATCCATATGGTTAAGACCAAACCAGACCAACTTTCTTATCTTTATGGAAGGCTGGACCCTCCTAAATTTATCCAATGTTTTCTAATAATTTGCCTTTATCTGTCAATAGTGTTGACGAGAAGATTACATATCCATCTGTCCAAATATGTAAAATAACTTTCCAGGGGGTGTACTTAATTTTTCACATGACTGTATATACTGTATTGTACTGTATACTTCACCACTGACTGCTAAACAACCATCTCTAGTACATCAGAGACTGCTGCCTATAGACACTGATTAGAAATCACCGGCCATTTCAAGGAAATGAAACACTAGTCACTTTAATAATGTTTCTGTATCTTGTACTACTCATCTCATATGTTTAAACTGTACACTATACTATTCTTCGGTACCTAGTCACCTAATCATGTTTACATTCTGCATCACCAATCTCTTATGTGTATACTACATACTATAGAGCTTACTATGCCACTGTATCTTAGTCCAAAGCAGCCCTGACATATATGTATATATTATATGTGTGTCTATATTGTATGTGTGTTTGGGTATATGTTGTGAAACTGTTAGATTTTATTGTTAGATACTACTGCACTGTCGGAGCTAGAAGCACAAGCATTTCGCTACACCCGCAATAACATCTGCTAACCACGTGTATGTGACCAATAAGATTTGATTTGATTTACATTTCAGTAGCCTAGTAGTACATGGATTATGGGAACTGCGCCTTTATACCACTAGATGGCAGCATATTTGTACTTTTCATTGACAGTATAAGTAATTCTGAGAGGCTGGAAAGGAATGACTTGAAATACATGGCCATGTTAAATAATAAACTCCCAATCACACTGGATTATTCAAATCCAATTCCCATACAATAATAAGGCCTTTTTACATAGTATTGTGTGAGCCAATATATAAAGGTCAGCACAATTTGTATCACAAAGCATGAATTTCCTTACAGCATAATCAATGCAGCGCACAATAATTATGCAATTAATTGTATTGTTGTTTGATTGAGTCATGTTTTATCATTTGGTTTAATATACAGGCTAATTGAGGAGGGGCTTGAGTGAAATACATTTCGATTGGATTGCGTCTTATTATCTGTGTCTGCTGTATATGTGTGCTGCTTCATTCTTTCAACACCTTGTACCGTCACCGTGCATGCATAGCGGGACCCTATGATTCAGTCAGCTTTTTGGCAGTGGGCTCACTTGATTGCAGATCTGAGATATGTGCGTGTGCCGCAACAAGAGGTAATTTGGAACGCGCGTGGAGGAGAAACACATATAGCGCACACGCTTGTTGGGATCCGTGTGCATCGCCTATGTTCGCTCTCTCCTATCCATGACAGGCTGCAAAAATGACAATCAAGAAAAGTAAACCCGTTTTTGAAAGACGTGCAGGGGATTTAACTGCGCTGTATTGTATGAATGATTGGATGATTGCAGTGGTGTTGGCTATTATTGCCATAATGTCTGTATGGGCTGCGTTCATCATATACAGATATATACAGACAGTGCGAGGTAAAAGAAGAAGAAAGGCTGATGATGACACTAGTCTGGAAACTGAAAAGGACGAAAATGAGACGACGAACGAAGAAAAAATACGACCCTGTGTCGAGTCAACAGGTAAATCAACATTTATTAATGTTCATTATTCACTGATAGGTCCTAAGATTTCAATAGAGTCGAACGTGACCCATATGCAGCATAATTGCTGTCTACGCTTGTTATGTTTTTTTATTTTTTTATTTAACCTTTATTTAACTAGGCAAGTCAGTTAAGAACACATTCTTATTTACAATGACGGCCTACCTACAGGGTCAGCCCCTGGAGCAAATGAGGGTTAAGTGCTTTCGTCAAGGACACATCGACGGGGTTTTCACCTTGTCGGCTAGTGTATTCGAACCAGCGACCTTTCGGTTACTGGCCCAACACTAACCGCTAGGCTACCCGCCCTATATGAGAGATCCGCCATGATAATATAATCGGTAACCTACTACATGTCTACAAACGCGTGTGTGCAGGTCTCCTTTAGCTGTGTGAGCGCGCAGGAGATTTAAAATATATATTTGTTATATCTATGAAGTCCTTTGGTGAAGTTAAAAACGATCAGTTGTCTGTAACACAATTCCCAAGTTTAATTGTATGTATAATGCTTTAGATATTACAGTATCTATTAGATATGTTTGTTGAGTTGGGTAGGTTACCTGTCTGACATCAGTAAAGTAACTTGGCTTTCCCAAACTCAGTAACGTAATCATTACTTTCAATCACTTTTGCATTACTTTCCCCTTAAATTCTGACAAAAATAATCCATCCAACACATTTGGTTTGTCATCATAGTGTCTCTGACTTGTGGTCAGACCTGCTCAGGTGGAACAAACTTAAATCACTCCGCCACTTCCTTGTTTCTAAAAGCCTCATTTCAGTTAATCTGATAAAACAAGTAAGTACAGTGTAGAGAATAATTCTACCATCTAAACCGCTTTGAAATATATTTTCCATAACCAGCTGTTTTGAAGATGGTGTACAAAACTAGAAACTCAAAGACTCAAAAAACTGAAGACCAAGAAGCATAGAAATAGAGCGCATAGAACAGATCTACAGCTTCTTAGACTTGCTTTCAATGAGAACGACAGATAACACACGTCTTATGTAAATCTGGTAGAGTCGCCCAAAAAGTTACGTACTGCAGCTTTAAAAGTAACCGCTTTTTTTGTAATGAGATTACATGTACAGTGGGGAGAACAAGTATTTGATACACTGCCGATTTTGCAGGTTTTCCCACTTACAAAGCATGTAGAAGTCTGTAATTTTTATCATAGGTACACTTCAACTGTGAGTGAAGGAATCTAAAACAAAAATCCAGAAAATCACATTGTATGATTTTTAAGTAATTAATTAGCATTTTATTGCATGACATAAGTATTTGATACATCAGAAAAGCAGAACTTAATATTTGGTACAGAAACCTTTGTTTGCAATTACAGAGATCATACGTTTCCTATAGTTCTTGACCAGGTTTGCACACACTGCAGCAGGGATTTTGGCCCACTTCTCCATACAGACCTTCTCCAGATCCTTCAGGTTTCGGGGCTGTCGCTGGGCAATACGGACTTTCAGCTCCCTCCAAAGATTTTCTATTGGGTTCAGGTCTGGAGACTGGCTAAGCCACTCCAGGACCTTGAGATGCTTCTTACGGAGCCACTCCTTAGTTGCCCTGGCTGTGTGTTTCGGGTCGTTGTCATGCTGGAAGACCCAGCCACGACCCATCTTCAATGCTCTTACTGAGGGAAGGAGGTTGTTGGCCAAGATCTCGCGATACATGGCCCCATCCATCCTCCCCTCAATACGGTGCAGTCGTCCTGTCCCCTTTGCAGAAAAGCATCCCCAAAGAATGATGTTTCCACCTCCATGCTTCACGGTTGGGATGGTGTTCTTGGGGTTGTACTCTTCCTCCAAACACGGCGAGTGGAGTTTAGACCAAAAAGGTATATTTTTGTCTCATCAGACCACATGACCTTCTCCCATTCCTCCTCTGGATCATCCAGATGGTCATTGGCCAGGACATGCGCGGGCCTGGACATGCGCTGACGGGCCTGGACATGCGCTGGCTTGAGCCGGGGGACCTTGCGTGCGCTGCAGGATTTTAATCCATGACGGCGTAGTGTGTTACTAATGGTTTTCTTTGAGACTGTGGTCCCAGCTCTCTTCAGGTCATTGACCAGGTCCTGCCGTGTAGTTCTGGGCTGATCCCTCACCTTCCTCGTGCTCATTGATGCAACACGAGGTGAGATCTTGCATGGTGCCCCAGACCGAGGGAGATTGACCGTCATCTTGAACTTCTTCCATTTTCTAATAATTGCTCCAACAGTTGTTGCCTTCTCACCAAGCTGCTTGCCTATTGTCCTGTAGCCCATCCCAGCCTTGTGCAGGTCTACAATTGTATCCCTGATGTCCTTACACAGCTCTCTGGTCTTGGCCATTGTGGAGAGGTTGGAGTCTGTTTGATTGAGTGTGTGGACAGGTGTCTTTTATACAGGTAACGAGTTCAAACAGGTGCAGTTAATACAGGTAATGAGTGGAGAACAGGAGGGCTTCTTAAAGAAAAACTAACAGGTCTGTGAGAGCCGGAATTCTCATTGGTTGGTAGGTGATCAAATACTTATGTCATACAATAAAATGCAAATTATTTATTTAAAAATCATACAATGTGATTTTCTGGATTTTTGTTTTAGATTCCGTCTCTCACAGTTGAAGAGTACCTATGATAAAAATTACAGACCTCTACATGCTTTGTAAGTAGGAAAACCTGCAAAATCGGCAGTGTATCAAATACTTGTTCTCCCCACTGTAACTATCTACCTCAATTACCTCGTTCCCCTGCACATGGACTTGGTACTGGTACCCCATGTATATAGTTATCCTTACTCATTGTGTATTAATTATTACTTTTATTATTACGTGTTATTACTTTTCTATTATTTTTCTATTTTTCTCTCTGCATTGTGGGTAAGGGCCCGTAAGTCAGCATTTCACTGTTAGTCTTCACCTGTTGTTGACGAAGCATGTGACATATAAAATGTGATGTGATTTGAACTGACTATGTAATCAGTTACTCCCCAACCCAATATGCCAACATTCCATACAAGCAATGCAGTACATCCACAACCATACACTGGTTGAAGGCAGTTTACATACACCTTAGCCAAATCCATTTAAAATCAGTTTTTCACAATTCCTGACATTTAATCCTAGTAAAAGTTCCCTGTCTTTGGTCAGTTAGGATCACCACTTTATTTTAAGAATGTGAAATGTCAGAATAATAGTAGAGAGAATGTTTTATTTCAGCTTTTATTTCTTTCATCACATTCCCAGTGGGTCAGAAGTTGACATACACTCAATTAGTATTTGGTAGCATTGCCTTTAAATTGTTTAACTTGGGTCAAACGTTTCGGGTAGCCTTCCACAAGCTTCCCACAATAAGTTGGGTGAATTTTGGCCCATTCCTCCTGACAGAACTGTTGTAACTGAGTCAGGTTTGTAGGCCTCCTTGCTCACACACGCTTTTTCAGTTCTAACAACACATTTTCTATAGGATTGAGGTCAGGGCTTTGTGATGGCCACTCCAATACCTTGACTTTGTTGTCCTTAGCCATTTTGTCACGACTTTGGAAGTATGCTTGGGGTCATTGTCCATTTGGAAGACCCATTTGCGACCAAGCTTTAACTTCCTGACTGATGTCTTGAGATGTTGCTTCAATATATCCACATAACTTTCCTTCCTCATGATGCCATCTATTTTGTGAAGTGCACCAGTCCCTCCTGCAGCAAAGCACCCCTACAACATGATGCTGCCACCCCCGTGCTTCACGGTTGGGATGGTGTTCTTCGGCTTGTAAGCCTCCCCCTTTTTCCTCCAAACATAACAATGGTCATTATGGCCAAACAGTTCTATTTTTGTTTCATCAGACCAGAGGACATTTCTCTAAAAAGTATGATCTTTGTCCCCATGTGCAGTTGCAAACCGTAGTCTGGCTTTTTTATGGCGGTTTTGGAGCAGTAGCTTCTTCCTTGCTGAGCGGCCTTTCAGGTTATGTCGATATAGGACTCATTTTACTGTGGATATAGATACTTTTGTACCTGTTTCCTCCAGCATCTTCACAAGGTCCTTTGCTGCTGTTCTGGGATTGATTTGCACTTTTCGCACCAAAGTACGTTAATCTCTAGGAGACAGAACGTGTCTCCTTCCTGAGCGGTATGAAGGCTGCTTGGTCCCGTGGTGTTTATACTTGCGTACTATTGTTTGTACAGATGAACGTGGTACCTTCAGGTGTTTGGAAATTGCTCCCAAGGATGAACCAGATTTGTGGAGGTCTACAATACATTTTTCTGAGGTCTTGGCTGATTTCTTTAGATTTTCCCATGATGTCGCGCAAAGAGGCACTGAGTTTGAAGGTAGGCCTTGAAATACATCCACAGGTACACCTCCAATTGACTCAAATTATGTCAATTAGCCTATCAGAAGCTTCTAAAGCCATGTCATAATTTTCTGGAATTTTCCAAGCTGTTTAAAGGCACAGTCAACTTAGTGTATGTAAACTTCTGACCCACTGGAATTGTGATATAGTGAATTATAAGTGAAATAATTTGTCTGTAAACAATTGTTGGAAGAATTACTTGTGTCATGCACAAAGTAGATGTCCTAACTGACTTGCCAAAACTATAGTTTGTTAACATGAAATCTCTGGAGGGGTTGAAAAATGAGTTTTAATGACTAAGTGTATGTAAACTTCCGACTTCAACTGTGTGTATATAATGGGTAATACAACATGTATAAACTGTATTTATAATTATTTGACAATATTTAAGGTCGACAGTAATTCTAGTACACAATATCTGTCATATCACATCACATGCCTGCCTTTCATTTCCCTGCAGAAGAAAACCAGGAAATGCATGTCTTATCACCAGACCCTAACCCTCTACTGCTATTGGTCGTCTTCAATAAAACATCACAGTAGGGTGGAATAATTGGAAATGTTTAGTTCTGACTATGCTCTTCAAGAGGTGATGATATTAAAACCAAATAGTTATAACATTTATTTAACAACCCCTTGAAAACGGCACGTTAGTTGTCAACGGTTTTAGCAGAGCTGGGGGTCTCCTTGCACCCCAGCAGCCACATTGAAAGCTCATTACCGTATTGTGACATTTTATTGATAACAACTTATTCGTTCCTATTAGACTGGTTTGGTCATTTAATAGGTTTTCAATGTTATCATCACCCGTTAACTTAAACCAATGTGCTTCGTTTCCAGAGGAGAGTGAAGAAGTCGTGCCAGAGACACTGGAGAGCTTGGATGGAGAGGGATGGAGGAGAGAGCCAATGGAATGGATTCCAACAACCAATGAGAATGTAGAAACCATTGAGGAGATCTCAACAACAAATGAGGATGTAGAACCTATTGAGGGGATCCCAACAACAACCAATGAGGATGTAGAACCTATTGAGGAGATCCCAACAACAACCAATGGGGATGTAGAACCCATTGAGAGGATCCCGACAATAACCATTGATGATACAGAACCCATTACACAGTTCCAAACAACAACCAATGAAGATTTAGAACCCATTAAACGGATCCGAGCACAGACCATCGAGGATCTACAATCCATTAGAAGGATCCGAACAACAACCAATGAAGATCTACAACCCATTAGACGCATCCGAACACTAACCAATGAGGATCTAGAACGCATTAGACGGATCCAAACAGCAACCAATGAGGATCTACAACCCATTAGACGGATCCGAACAGCAACCAATGAGGATCTACAACCCATTAGACGGATCCGAACAGCAACCAATGAGAGCGATGGTCCTTACACGTGGGAGTCATATGCTGAGTGGCAGATGGTTGAAGAATTTCACCTCGGCTCTCAACCTGAAGAGCACTGTGAAGGCACATGTCAGCACTATGACGGCTTATGTCAGGTCTGTGGAGGCTTGTGTCATTGTAGTGAATGCTTATGTCAGTTCTACGAAGGCTTATGTCAGGACGACGCAGAGTCCCAGACTGACCATACCCTGAATCAGGAGGAGCAGGCTTCTACCAGTCACTATTCCCTCAGTGACATAAATGATCAATCTGGACATAAGAAGGATACAGAAGTGTATAACCAGGATGAGGAGGGTTTGAAGGAAGTTGAACTGAGTGATGATTGTCATTGTGAGGGCACAGAGGAGTCGTCTGAGGTAAACCACCCACATGCCTCTGCCATCAAGCCTCGGGGAGATCTGGAAGGTCTCAATGAAAATCTCCCTGACATGATATTGACTGACTCTGACCTTCAAGAACCTGACCATGTGTGTTATACAGAGATACAGGAAGTACAATACCCAGATGATGACATTACCAACCATGTTGCCACTGAGATGATATTGAGTGACACTGACCCTACAGAACCCCTGCCTGAACATCTCTGTGATACGGATAAAGAGGAAGTTGAATGTCAAGAAGATGATATGAACAGCCACGTTACCATCACGCCTCAAGAAGAGAGGCCTGACATGATATTGACCAACACTGGCCTTACAGAAACTCTGCCTGAACATATGTGTGATACAGAGATAAAGGAAGTAGAATACCCAGATGATGACTTCACCAGCCATGTTGTCTTTTCCAACGAGCCTCAGGAAGAGAGGCCGGAGATGACATTGACTGACACTGAACATGTGTCGGATATGGAGATGGAGGAAGTAGAATATCTGGATGATGATAGACACAGCCATGTTGCTTTTGCCAACCTCCAGGAAAGTGAAAATCTCCCTGAGATGAGATTGAATGACACTGACTGGATAGAACCTGAACATGTGTATGAGGTGGAGAGAGAGGAGGTAGAAGTAGCATATCCAGATGAGGTAATCACTGAAGGTTCAGAACATCCCAGTGAAAATCTCCCTGAGATATTGAGTGACACTGACCTCCAAGAACCTGGCAATTTAAGTGAAGAGGAAATACAGAAAGTAGAATGCCTAGGTGAAGAGGAAATACAGGAAGTAGAATGCCTAGGTGAAGAGGAAATACAGGAAGTAGAATGCCTAGGCGCTGACATGGACAGACATGCTGCCATCACCAATGAGCCCCAGGAAGTTTTCACAGGGATTATATTGAGTAACACTAACCTTAAAGAACCTTTGGATGACCAACATGAGTGTGAAACAGAGATACAGGAACAGGAAGTAGAATGCCCAAGTGATTATATGGACAGCAAGGTTGCCTTTGTCAGCGACACTCAGGAACCAGAACATCCCAATGAGAATCTACCTGACATGATACTGACTGACACTAAGTCTAAAGAACCTGACCATGTGTGTGATACAGAGATACAGGAAGTAGAATGTCCAGGTGAAGAGAAAATACAGGAAGTAGAATGCCCAGGTGCTGACATGACCAGCGATGTGCCGTCAGTCTCTGAGAGGACAGTAGAAGACGATATGAAAGAAGCTATGCTAGAAGATCTTGACATGGAAGCTATGGTAGAAGATCTTGACATGGAAGCTATGGTAGAAGATCTTGACATGGAAGCTATGGTAGAAGATCTTGACATGGAAGCTATGTTAGAAGATCTTGACATGGAAGCTATGGTTAAGGACTGTCTACTCTTTGACGGGTTGAGCCAGACAACAGAGGTTAGAGACACCCATGTGGCTGAGAGGAAAGGAGAGATCGTTGATGGTAAGAGCAAGGACACACATGTAGAGGAGGAGAGGAACATACAGAGTGATGATAAGAGCAAGGTCACACATGTAGAGGAGGAGAGGAACACACAGAGTGATGATAAGAGCAAGGACACACATGCAGAGGAGGAGAGGAACACACAGAGTGATGATAAGAGCAAGGACACACATGCAGAGGAGGAGAGGAACACACAGAGTGATGATAAGAGCAAGGTCACACATGTAGAGGAGGAGAGGAACACACAGAGTGATGATAAGAGCAAGGACACACATGCAGAGGAGGAGAGGAACACACAGAGTGATGATAAGAGCAAGGACACACATGCAGAGGAGGAGAGGAACACACAGAGTGATGATAAGAGCAAGGACACACATGCAGAGGAGGAGAGGAACACACAGAGTGATGATAAGAGCAAGGTCACACATGTAGAGGAGGAGAGGAACACACAGAGTGATGATACACAGATAGAGGAGAGTTATGAGAAAGTTGAAATAAACATAATGGAAGCCACGATGGACTATAATGAATGGATGACAGTCAGCGGGACAGACACAGAGGGCAACGGTGACTCACCATGGGTGAGGATAAGCCACTCGTCCATCGAATGCTCTGCTGAGCCGGAGCATCATCCCACAGAAACACATCATAATTCAGATGATCCAATGGTGGCTGATGCAACCGCATCGAAGGAGGTCAAAGAAACAGGAACCACACCTGTATCACTATGTGGAGACCTGCAGGGGAATAAGAAGATGGCCGCTGTGCTTCCCATCAAACCCCAGACTGTACGGGTGAGGTTCTGCATCCACTACCGCACCCAGTCTCCCTGGCAGGAGCTGGCTGTGACAGGGAACCAGCCGGAGCTGGGGAGCTGGAAGGGCTTTGTTCCGCTGGAGAGAGCCCAGGACGGGTTCTGGGCCAGCTGGGTCACCCTCCCCGCAGAGAGGCTGATGGAGTGGAAGTTCGTGCTGGTGGAGGACGGAGAGATCCTACGCTGGGAGGAGGGTGGAAATAGATATCTGGAGACAGGTTGGGGTGGTGGAGAGGTGTATCTCAACAAGTGGTGGGGCAGCCTCTGAGTGACAAGTTTCCACTGGGCACAAACTGGTTGAAACAACGCTGTTTCCACATTAAGAAAATATATCAATGTAAAAACATACAGGAATTTTGTGACTTCTTATTTTTTGTACCTAACTTTTAACCTAAATCCAACGGGGATTTCAAAACTAGATGTTGAAATGTCATCTGTGCCCAGTGGGTTACCTCTGAGGGACAGATAGGAAGGGGAATGGCACTACTATTCCAATGTCCATACTATATATATATATATATATATATATATATATATAGAGAGAGAGAGAGAGAGAGAGAGAGAGAGAGAGAGAGAGAGAGAGAGAGAGAGAGAGAACTGACTGGGGGTCCTACATAGACATATATAGAGAGGGGACTGATTGGGGGTCCTACATAGATATACATATATAAATATATATATAGAGAGGGGACTGACTAGAGGTCCTACATAGAGACATATATAGAGAGGGGACTGACTGGGGGTCCTACATAGAGACATATATAGAGATGGGACTGATTGGGGGTCCTACATAGAGAACTGGAGGACGGAGGATATAGTGTACACTTGGAGAGAAAGGACGGAGGATATAGTGTACACTTGGAGAGAAAGGACAGAGGATAGGGACGCACCAATGTCTCAGGGGTCCTATATACTGTCTATATACAGCATTATAGCAATACAACTATTATGCAACTATGATATTGTCAATGTATGATAATATTCTGGCTATGAAAAATCCACATTATTCACTTTTGTTCAGTGGAACACCTTTGTGTACTACTGTGTATTACTATACCAGCAGTATTTGTGCTGTGGCATCATAGCAATAAAAATCACAGGTAGAATGATGTACTGTTATGTATCAACTAGTTTATGTAATGCTGAAATTGAAATATATATAAAGTTATTTTTTGTGGGGTTCTCTTTTATATCTGTACAAGCAGGACTAGCGCTTAGTTTGTTGAATTATATTGCTATGGTATAAACCAAACAAGTATCATCTACGTTAATAAGTTCCTTGGAGCCTTTGATAATACGTTTGTTCATCATAAATGTTGTTGTCTTTTGTTTTCATGTGTTAACTCACTTTGTTCATTGTTTTCTATTTGCTTGCATTTGATTTTATCACAATTAATTGTGTTGTTTTGGTTCTCAATGAATTTGAACCTTTTTAGTAAAAAATGGTTTTTGTTAAATATGACAATTAAATGTGGTTTAGGTGGAGTAGAGTTGTTATCTAATACCCAATAAACATATTTTCTTGGAATGCAGTAGCTTACTGGACTCACATATGTCCAGGTTAGAACTATTGCTACTGCTGTCTGTTAGTTTCAGGTTAGACCTATAGCTACTGCTGTCTGTTAGTTCCAGGTTAGAACTATTGCTACTGCTGTCTGTTAGTTCCAGGTTAGACCTATAGCTACTGCTGTCTGTTAGTTCCAGGTTAGACATATAGCTACTGCTGTCTGTTAGTTCCAGGTTAGACCTATAGCTACTGCTGTCTGTTAGTTCCAGGTTAGACCTAGAGCTACTGCTGTCTGTTAGTTCCAGGTTAGACCTATAGCTACTAATGTCTGTTAGTTCCAGGTTAGACCTAGAGCTACTGCTGTCTGTTAGTTCCAGGTTAGACCTATAGCTACTAATGTCTGTTAGTTCCAGGTTAGACATATAGCTACTGCTGTCTGTTAGTTCCAGGTTAGACCTATAGCTACTGCTGTCTGTTAGTTCCAGGTTAGACCTATAGCTACTGCTGTCTGTTAGCTCCAGGTTAGACCTAGAGCTACTGCTGTGCTGTCCTGTTAGTTCCAGGTTAGACCTATAGCTACTGATGTCATGTTAGTTCCAGGTTAGACTTATAGCTACTGCTGTGCTGTCCTGTTAGTTCCAGGTTAGACCTATAGCAACTACTGTGCTGTCCTGTTAGTTCCAGGTTAGACTTATAGCTGCTTCTGTCCTTTTAGTTCCGGGTTAGAACTATAGTTACTACTATCCTGTTAGTTCCAGGTTAGACCTATAGCTACTGCTGTGCTGTCCTGTTAGTTCCAGGTTAGACCTATAGCAACTGCTGTGCTGTCCTGTTAATTCCAGGTTAGTCTTATAGCTACTGCTGTCCTGTTAGCTCCAGGTTAGACCTATAGCTACTGTTGTCCTGTTAGTTCCAGGTTAGACCTATAGCTACTGCTGTCCTGTTAGTTCCAGGTTAGACCTATAGCTACTGCTGTGCTGTCCTGTTAGTTCCAGGTTAGACCTATAGCTACTGCTGTCCTGTTAGTTCCAGGTTAGACCTATAGCTACTGTTGTCCTGTTAGCTCCAGGTTAGACCTATAGCTACTGTTGTCCTGTTAGTTCCAGGTTAGACCTATAGCTACTGCTGTGCTGTCCTGTTAGTTCCAGGTTAGACCTATAGCTACTGCTGTCCTGTTAGTTCCAGGTTAGACCTATAGCTACTGCTGTCCTGTTAGTTCCAGGTTAGACCTATAGCTACTGCTGTCCTGTTAGTTCCAGGTTAGACCTATAGCTACTGCTGTCCTGTTAGTTCCAGGTTAGACCTATAGCTACTGCTGTCCTGTTAGTTCCAGGTTAGACCAATAACTACTTCTGTCCTTTTAGTTCCGGGTTAGAACTATAGTTACTACTATCCTGTTAGGTCCAGGTTACATCTATAGCTACTGCTGTGCTGTCCTGTTAGTTCCAGGTTAGACCTATAGCAACTGCCGTGCTGTCCTGTTAGTTCCAGGATAGACTTATAGCTACTGCAGCGCTATCCTGTTAGTTCCAGGATAGACTTATAGCTACTGCTGTGCTATCCTGTTAGTTCCTGGTTTGAACTATAGCTACTGTTGTCCTGTTAGCTCCAGGTTACATCTATAGCTACTGCTGTGCTGTCCTGTTAGTTCCTGTTTTATATATACCTACTATAGAATTGTTAAGCCTATTTTCTGGGAGGGCTCTTGAGGCTGTTTATAACAAACGGAGAGATAAGTCATAAAGGATTCATAACATCATATTGCTCTGGGCTTTAAAAGCTCTATTAATATATTCCTCTCAGAGTGAACAGAGCAGGTTTCAAATCATTACTTTACTCACTCCAGTCTCAAATAGAATATAGCTTTATTTAACTTTGATCAATGTGTTTGTCCTCGATCTGTAACAGATGGTTATGCAGAATTTTGTTACGGATGTGTCAAAGTGTTACAGTTATGTCAAATTATGTTACGGTTGTGTAAAATTAAAGTTGTGCAAAAGTGGTGAAGAGGAGTCTGTTAATTTAAGCTGATTAGTAACAGAATGTGACTCCAGTATTTAAAGGATTCTCTCTCCTCTGAGATCTATTTGTTGAAGACACAGAGAGAGCATGGAGTATGCTATAAGCCAGTTGTGTAAATCATGCATCTCAACTGCAGTGAGTGGGTGTGTTGGATGGTTGGATCATTATTGGCTAAAGCAGAGGGACTTAGATGACATGGGCTGAATATGGGAAGAATATAATGTTTGGACAGTGTAGTCCTCTTGTTGGTATATTTTTTATGTGTCAAATTGTATGGTGTGTAATCTGCAGGCTATAATGACTCAATTACAGTTCGTACATCAGGGCCTTATGGCCTTTAGTAACGTTACACTGGATCTGTTCCCCTTCTCTAAGTACAGACCTTGGCCTGGGCCTGGCCCTTGAAGAACAGAAATGGATAGAAATGGTTTCCACATGTCTACTGTAAACCCCCACCATGACTGAGACAGAGAGAGGGTTCAGGGGTCATCGTTGCACCACGAGATAAGTCTATCCATAGTGGTCAAGCAAATTAAATCAAATATATTGGTCACATACATGTGGTTAGCAGATGTTATTGCAGGTGTAGCGAATAGTTTTACAACATATACCCAAATACACATCAATCTAAGTAAGGAATGGATTGAGAATATATACATAGTATTTTTTTGGGGGGACATATTTGAGCTAAATTTCCCACCACATTCATTGATAAAGGTTACCCAATTTAGCTAATCACACAACAACAACAAAAATACTTTTAAAATGTTATGCAATTAAAATAAACAAAAATGCCTTTTCCTTATGGGGAAAAAGTTAGTAGACCCCTACCTTTACCATCACATAAAATGGCTAAAATTAGAATTAGGTACCAAAACAAGTGCAAATGATTAGAAAACATTAGAGAGAAACTTAGGAGGGTCCAGCCTGCCATAAAGATAACAACATTGGTCTGGTTTGGTCCTAACCATATGGGTGTGTGGTAACACATCATTCAAAGATCAAAAGACCTACCGAGGCCCTCAGAAGAAAGATTATTGATGCCCATGAGTCTGGGAGGGGCTTCAAATACTTTTCCTAGCAATTCGAAGTACATCATTCCACTGTCCGACGGCTCATCTACAAATGGAGAAAATTCCAGACCACTGGCAAACTACCTGGGACAGGTCATCCCACCAAAGTCAGCCCAAGAGCTGACCGAAAGATGCTCATAGAAGTCCCTAAGAACCCCAGGGTAACATCAAGGGATCTACAGGCCTCTCTTGCTACAATCAATGTCAAATTGCATGGGTACACTGTCAGAAAGAGACTGTACCAACTTGGTCTACATGGGAGGTCAGGAAGGAAGAAGCCTCTGCTCTCAAAAAATAATATCAAGACACGACTGACATTTGCCAGACAACACCTGGGTAAAGACCAAAACTACTGGAACAATGTGCTCTGGACAGATGAGTCAATGGTGGAGTTGTTTGGCCACAATGCCAGATGCCATGTTTAGCGAAAACAAAACACTGCCTTTGAACAGAAGAACCTCATACCAACCATAAAGCATGGAGGCGGTGGCATTATGGTTTGAGGCTGCTTTGCTGCCTCAGGGCCTGGCCAACTTCCCATCATTGAGTCAAACATGAATTCTATATTGTACCAGAGAATTCTTGAGGAGAATGTGAGGCCATCTGTCAGAAAGCTGAAGCTGAACCGAACATGGATCTTGCAACAGGACAATGATCCAAAACACAAAAGCAAAGCTACAACAGAACGGCTCAAAAATAAGAAATGGAGGGTTATGGAATGGCCGAGTCAAAGCCCAGATCTCAATCCTATCTAAATGTTGTGGGGAGACTTGAAGAGGGCCGTACATGCAAGAAAGCCCTGGAACATGACCCAGTTGAAGCAGTACTGTAAAGAAGAGTGGGTAAAAATTCCTCCCAGTCGATGTAAGAGACTGATAGACAGTTACAAGAAACGTCTACATGAAGTTATTTCAGCCAAAGGGGGAAACACCAGCTATTGAAGTTAGAGGTGGACTTATTTATTCTAAACTATGGAATTACATTGCTGTAGATTTTTGATGAATAAAGTATAATCTTTCAGTGTCATTTGTTAAATTAGGTTTCCTTTATCTGTCAATAGTGTTGACGTGAAGATTACATATCCATCTGTCCAAATATGTAAAAAGAATGACAACTTTCCAGGTGGTGTACTTACTTTATCACGACTGTATCTGTCAGGGCGGCATTGGACTAAGATACAGTGGCATAGTAAGCTTTATAGTATGCAGTACACACATAAGAGATTGGTGATGCAGTATGTAAACACAAATCCTCATCTTTGGTGTTAATGTGAAAATGAAGTCTATATGATATAATTTCCCACTCAAGCATCAAGAGTGATCCTTTATTTAGACACAGGACTTCACAGAGTAAGCCTAGGTGCACTGGGATCAGTGCTCCCTGCTAACGCTGGGGTCTTAACGCTGGGGTCTTAACGCTGAGTAACTGACTGTTTGACAGGCAGATATGGGCTGGACTAGAGCATGTGACCGTCACATTAGGATACAGTGAAACCCAGGTCATGTTCAGTCAGGGGCACTGTAGCACATTTTTTAAAAATGGAAAGCAAAAATTAGCACTTCTTATTGGACAAGTCCCTCCTTCTTTCTGTCTCCTAACAACTTCTGGGTGGCACAGAGTTCTAAGGCACTGCATCTCAGTACAAGAGGCGTCACTACAGTCCCTGGTTCGAATTCAGGCTGTGTCACATCCGGCCATGTTTGGGAGTCCCGTAGGGCGGCGCACAATTGGCCCAGCGTCGTCCGGGTTTGGCCGGGGTAGGCCGTCATTTGTTCTTAACTGACTTGCCAACACTCTTAGAACAAACGGTGCTATCGAGAACCTAAAAGGGTTATTCGGCTGTCCCCATAGAAGAACCCTTTGGAGAACCCTCTTTGGTTCAAGGTAGAACCCTTTTTGGTTCCAAGTAGAACCATTGTGGGTTCCATGTACAACCATTTCCACAGAGGGTTCCACATGGAACCCACAATGGTTCTACTTGGAACCAAAAAGGCTTCTTTAAAGGGTTCTCCTATGGGGACAGCCTAAGAACCCTTTTTTTTCTAAGAGTGTAGTTAAATTTAAAAAAAAAAAATTAACATGACCCTGACTTTAATATTTAATATTCTTTCGACACACATCGACTCACAGGTCACAAAGCAGTAGGTCTCTGTTTCCTACATGGCCTGATTGACAGGACAGGACAGTGGGTCTCTGTTTCCTACATGTCCTGATTGACAGTTCAGTAGCAGTGGGTCTCTGTTTCCTACATACAAACAGTAGACAGGGGTTTTTAGCATATCCTTCTATTCTACAGTTGCACGACTTATGCCTCTCGCGGGGTGATTTGAAAATACAAAGTATAAGACCCCCCAAGGTTAAACCTTTTTTGGGGGGCAGGGACAGCTAACTTCCTGCTTTTCTACACATTTTGCTATGTGTAGTTTTATAATGCTATTCTACACATTTTGTAAAGAGATTTTTCTTTGCCGTTTTAAAGTGAATTTCCTGCTACTCTATACATTTTGCCATGAAGCTGAGAGAATATGTTGCAGTTTAAAGTAACTGTCCAGTGAAAATCTCACTTTTAAAAGTTAATATTCTGTTAACTCATACCCAAATAATCCTATACTCGTATTTGTGGCTAATGAATAAATTGGAGAGAACACATACTGGAGGAGTTACTGACTAGCTACAGTGGCTAGCTTAGCTAACAAACTAGCTACATCACATCAACACATACTGGAGGAGTTACTGGCTAGCTACAAGTGTCTAGCTTAGCTAACGAACTAGCTACATCACATCAACACATACTGAAGGAGTTACTGACTAGCTACAGGGCTAGCATAGTTAACTAACTAGCTACGTCACATCAACACATACTGGAGTAGTTACTGACTAGCTACAAGTGACTAGCTTAGCTAACGAACTAGCTACATCACATCAACACATACTGGAGGAGTTACTGGCTAGCTACAAGTGTCTAGCTTAGCTAACGAACTAGCTACATCACATCAACACATACTGGAGGAGTTACTGGCTAGCTACAAGTGTCTAGCTTAGCTAACGAACTAGCTACATCACATCAACACATACTGGAGGAGTTACTGACTAGCTACAAGTGACTAGCTTAGCTAACGAACTAGCTATGTCTGTGGCAGCGCGCATGACCTGAATGACACATTGTTGAACCACCATTTATTTTAGAAAATTGAGACAGAGGAGGAGTTGGACCATTTTTCGTGCCCAATGTCGTCTGATATAACTACTTTCCTGCAATTCTACACGTTGCCATTGCTTATGACGTGTTCATACACTATCTGGGGGGCCACCCAACCTTCAGCGGGCCCCCATCCCCTCTCACCATGCTGACCCCTTCACAGTTTCATAAGGGGGGATGACATTCTCTGGTGCACAGTTGGAAGGATATCCTAACCCTGGTATCTAGGAGGATCCAAACCCTTGAAGGCTACCTAGAGTGGAAGCAAAGACTTACGAAATGGACATTACAAAATGACAGAACCCACAGAATCAGAAGTTAGAACATATAGGTATAGTATATAATTTATCTATGGACAGACCACTCTGCTATGAGGTAAATGTCTGTCTGTCATTGTAGGAATAAACAATTCTCTGTGTACCTTGAAGCCTGTTTGCTTCCTCACTCAGTCTCTCTCTCTCTCTCTCTCTCTCTCTCCTGCTCTCTCTCACTCACTCTCACTCTCTCTCTCTCTCTCTCTCTCTCTCATACTATTAATAAAACATACCACTCCTCGTACTTTCTGTGATGTCTCTATGGCTACCACTGACCTTCAGTGGGGACAGTCTATAAAAGGTCCTAGTGGAAAGTAAGGAAAGAATCCAGCACACAAAAATTGGTTCCATATTCCATTCCATGTCAATGTCCTACATGTAATGCAATGTTATAATAGCCAGTTTTAGCAACAAGAAACAGTTTAAAGGTGCTAAATGTGATCAGAAATAGAGATCTATGATCGTGAGAAGGACCTGGACTTGCGCCAGCCTGGGAGACCCCTCTCTCGCTGTCTGTCTGTGACATCATCAATCCCAGACTGCATAGCTGCAGGGTCAGGGCCCCTTCTGCTGTTTCAGAGCACTGAGCTAAGCATGCTGGCAGAGGAGTGCACTGGTTCAAATAACACCACACTTCTGTCCTGTTATTTTTGGAAACTTCTCCATGGCTGATAGTGGGGAAAGTTAAGAAACAGTCTGGAAAAAGTACAAGTAAACACAGAATAAAAGGTTTTATTTTATTCTATTTGGACATATAAAGTACATGACCAAAAATATGTGGACACCTGCTCGTCGAACATCTCATTCCAAAACAATGGGAATTAATATGGAGTTGGTCCCCCCTTTGCTGCTATAACAGCCTCCACTCTACTGGGAAGGCTTTCCACTAGATATTGGAACATTGCTCCGGGGATTTGCTTCCATTCAGCCACAAGATCATTAGTGAGGTCGGGCACTGATTTTGGGCGATTAGACCTGGCTTACAGTTGGCGTTCCAATTCATCCCAAAGGTGTTTGATGGGGTTGAGGTCAGGGCTCTGTGCAGGCCAGTCAAGTTCTTCCACACTGATGTCAACAAACCATTTCTGTTTGGACCTCGCTTTGTGCATGGGGGCATTGTCATGAAAGGACCTTCCCCAAACTGTTGCCACAAAGTTGGCAGCACAGAATTGTCTAGAATGTCATTGTATGCTGTAGCGTTAAGATTTCCCTTCACTGGAACTAAGGGTCCTAGCCCGAACCATGACAAACAGCCCCAGACCATTATTCCTCCTCCACCAAACTTTACAGTTGGCACTATGCATTGGGGCAGGTAGTGTTCTCCTGGTATCTGCCGAACTGCTAGATGGTGAAGCGTGATTGGTCACTCCAGAGAACACGTTTCCACTGCTCCAGAGTCCAATGGTGGTGAGCTTTACATCACTCTAGCCGACTCTTGGCATTGCACATGGTGATCTTAGGCTTGTGTGCAGCTACTCTGCCGTGGAAACCCATTTCATGAAGCTCCCAACAAACAGTTATTGTGTTGACTTTACTTCCAGAGGCAGTTTGGAACTCGGTAGTGAGAGTTGCAACCTAGGACAGACGATTTTTACAAGCTATGAGCTTCAGCACTCGGCAGTACCGTTCTGTGAGTTTGTGGCCTACCACTTTGCAGCTGAGCCGTTTCCACTTCACAATAACAGTACTTACAGTTGTACTTGCAGCACTTACGGGGGCAGCTCTAGCAGGGCAGAAATTCGATGAACTGACTTGTTGGAAAGGTGGCATCCTAGCCACGTTGAAAGTCACTGAGCATTCTACTGCCAATGTCTGTCTATAGTGATTGCATGGCTGTGTGATAGATTTTATACACCTGTCAGCAACGGGTGTGGCTGAAATACCTGAATTCACCAATTTGAAGGGGTGTCCTCATACTGCTGTATATAGTGTATGTTTATGTTACTGTGCCTGAATGTGAACTGTAGCTAGACCAATGTTTATTTTTATTTTTTATTTTACTAGGCAAGTCAGTTAAGAACATATTCTTATTTTCAATGACGGCCTAGGAACAGTGGGTTAACTGCCTTGTTCAGGGGCAGAACGACAGATTTTTACCTTGTCAGCTCGGGGATTTGATCCAGCAACCTTTCGGTTATGGGCCCAACACTCTAACCACTGGGCTACCTGCCGCCCCAACGTACCTGTCAATCGATTCAAATAACGGTATGAGTGCGTGTCTTGGGGCTCAGTACAGACGACACAGTTATCAATCAGTCCCTTTGTGTTGGTGTTGAGGCACAGATGTCACAAGCCTATGGTTTGATAAAGAGCTAAATCCACTCTACAAGGGATTAACAGAGCGATGGACTCCATTCTATTGGCACACTTTCAGTACTCTCAATACTGGTTACGACACAAGGGAATTTCCTATCAGTCACCTTTTACAACTGCATGGGAACAGGATAGAATCAGAATCATACATTTTTTTTTGATCAATTGTTTTTTTATTATATGATCAAGTACACTAATAAAAACAATTGATTAAAAATATATATGTATTAGAATCAGATTAGTGAAGACTTCCTGCTCTTCTATGGACAAATTCCTTAATTCCTACACCAGCCAGACGTGGCATTTATTGGGAATATCAGTGGATTGATACTAACACCATAACACATACTGTATATTCTGCATTCCCAGGCCCTTGCTTGCCAATGCATGACATTTCTTTATCTAACTCAACATCGCCATCCTCTGGCCATCACGGAGACAGTTAGTTATAGTTATTACTTGAATACTGATCCCCCCAACTCTCTCTCCTCTTTCTCTCTCTCTCCTCTTTCTCTCTTTCTCTCTTTCTCTCGCTCTCGTGCTGAGCCAATAAGATTCTAGAACAGTTTTACACTATGTTTAAATGGAATGCTCAACAGTGATTATTGATCTCTCTCTCTGTCTTGACCATTCTCACAGTTCAATCACAGATGGTGTGTAGGCTGGTTGATAGCACCTGCAGACCTGTTTTACGGACAACTGAACAGAACATATCAGAATGCTTGGACCTCAGCTGAGACCCTCCTCTCCTTCCCTGTTCTTCAAGGAAAGCCCCTTCTTTACACTTCCTGTTCAACACTTCCTACAGGCCCTAGTTTTGTTGCACCTGTACTACTGTTCAGTCGTGTGGTCAGGTGCCACAAAAAGGGACTTAGAAAAACAGGGAAGCATTGCTGGCCCTTGGATGTACACAGAGAGCTAACATTAATAATATGCATGTCAATCTCTCCTGGCTCAAAGTTGAGGAGTGATTGACTTCATTACTACTTGTATTTGTGAGAGGTATTGACATGTTGAATGCACCGAGCTGTCTGTTTGAACCACCGACACACAGCTTGGACACCCATGCATCCCCTACAAGACATGCCACAAGAGGTCTCTTCACAGTCCAGAACAGACTATGGGAGGCGGACAGTACTACATAGAGACATGACTACATGGAACTCTATTCATAATTTTTTTTTTACAGATAAAAATACACCTTTTGGAACAGCGGGGACTGTGAAGCCACACAAACAGGCACATGCATACACACACACAATAACATGAGCACTATACACACATGTACACATGGATTTTGTACTGTAGATATGTAGTAGTGGTGAAGTAGGGTCCTGAGGGCACACAGTGTGTTGTGTTATGTTTTTAAAATTGTATAAACTGCCTTAATTTTGCTGAACCCCAGGCAGCAGCTAATGGGGATCCATAATAAACACAAATACAAAATGCCTGTGTTTAAATACTGCATTCCTCTCACAGAATTTGAATGATCCCTCAACTGCCCCACGCTCTCTCTTTCTCTCCAGGATACTAGAGGAAGTTGGTTTTGCTGCTGGCACCCCCCCATCCTAAATTTAGCTCACTCTTGTTCAACTGCTCTTTGATTAAATCAGTTTAATTCAATGTTCAAATTTGCTTCAAGTAGGGTTTTTACTGAAAGGTGACAGATGGCACTTGTATGGAGTGATGTGGGCGTGGGGGGACATCATTGATAGATGGGTTTGGTTGGGTTTGGTTGAAGAAATGATGAGTAATGAAAATGTACCTGTGATCCAAAATGAAATCAAATGTAATATTTGATTAGTTAAAAGCTAAGACAAAATGAGATTTCGTGACATTTACTTTGTCTTCACCATCCACTTCAGCTAGCCTGTTTTTGGGCCTGTTTTTAAATCACTCTGGATGAGGTGTCAAAAAATGTGATACAGGCTGTATTAGTATGCTTATGTATGTGTTGGTACTGTATGTACAATATGGTATCCAATATTCTTAAATCTGACATGGGTTGAAATAGAGCTGTTATGGTGACCGTATTACCGGCAGTCACAGGCAATTCCACGTGAGTCATGGTAACTAGGCTACTCCGAGACTGTGCTCTGTAAATTAATGGCGCCTATGGTCGTTAGTCCATAGGTCACTAATGGCCTGGTACTCGGCGCTCTATTGTCCCTCTAATCACTCTGACATCAATGCAAATGCAGTCGAAAATCAAATCAAACATTTCACGATTTTAATTTGAATATCACCTGTCGCGCTGCAAGAGCCAGCTCCTCAAACAGCTTTTTGATGCATGGAATGAAATGTGTTCTTATAAGCCCAGTCATTGCGGAACATTTCTATAGGCTATGCAATTGCATGTGAAAACAGAGTTTTTAGGGCCTCTAATAAAAAGAGGAGGATCCCAGCTTTATATTGCTAGGTTATATTTATTTATCTGCTGCTAATGCTAAGCACATTGCTTCGGTTTACAACCACGTTGCCAACCTGGCTGGCATGAAAATGAACCCCAGAAAAAGTGTCTCCATACGGATGACATGTAGTTCTTTCCTTGCCTCTGTTCCTACAGATGCATGCCCTGTTGATAATGGCCCATTCTAAATCAAATAATTTCACACATATTATTTAGTAGCCAAGATTACAATGAGTATAGTCTGATGGGTGAGATTAGGCCCTGCACAGAGTGCATCATGCATCCCATATATGTTTGGGTTTCTAAGACATTGTAAGGTGTCTATCAAAACTAAAGTTGCCAAATAACTCTCTATATTAAGCGTATAGGACCCCTGGAACAGGGTTTTAGAGACCTGGCCTACAAAGCCTAGTGAAACATATTCTTATAAGCCCAATCATTGCGCAATAGCTTGTAAAACAGAGTTTTGACTGGCCACTATTAAAAAGAGGAGGATCCCAGCTTTGTAGTGCTACTTTATTTATTTAAAAACACATTAATCTGGTTTACAACCGTAGTAGCCTTTCTGGCATATTAAAAAGGTAAACGCACAAACCACTTCTTTCAATAGCTATTAGTGTGGATAGGCTAGACAGGGGTGCAAATCCTAGGACTCTACATAAGAAACATACGTTTACATGATCATTTCACTCTGGGAACTCCACTCACACACCAATTCCAACCCTAGAACAATAACAAAATATGAAAGAGAAGCTTGTGTGTGTGAGAAAGGGGGGTCATCAGTGGTCCATCAGTGGTAATCTCACCTACCGAACATCCTGTAAACCATCTTAAATATATACATAACCCCCCCCCACACAGGGTCCATGGATAGAGGAACTTGTTGTTCAGACAGTGCAGGGCCCTCCTACTTCAAAATCTAGCAACTCACAGTTAGGAAACATTCCTGACTGCATAGGGACCTGGTGACCTCATTCGTCTGTACAGGAGCCAGGAGGGCCTCTACAGTGTTCACTAACAGTGATTATTTATCGCAACAGTTCATCATCTCAACCACAGACACTTCCATTAGCATCTCCATGCTGACTTATTGCATCAACACAGTAACATTGACAAGCAGACAGAGGCTATCTGAGACACTGAGAGTTGTACCAAGCCCTGTGTTGGTCTACCCAAGAATAATATAACAGAGTCTAATCATAGAATATAAAAAATATAGGACAAAAGACACAACTAGAGAGACAACATGACATAAATAGAGACCTAAGACAACAACGTAGCATAGCAGCAACACATGACAACACAGCATGGTAGCAACACAACATGACAACAACATGGTAGCAACACAACATGGCAGCAACATAACATGGTAGCAGCACAAAACAGGGTACGAACATTACTGGGCACAGACAACAGCACAAAGGGCAAGAAGGTAGAGACGACAATACATCACGCAAAGCAGCCACAACTGTCAGTAAGAGTGTCCATGATTGAGTCTTTGAATGAAGAGATTGAGATAAAACTGTCCAGTTTGAGTGTTTGTTGCAGCTCGTTCCAGTCGCTAGCTGCAGCGAACTGAAAAGACGAGCGACCCAGGGATGTGTGTGCTTTGGGGACCTTTTAATAGAATGTGACTGGCAGAACGGGTGTTGTATGTGGAGGATGAGGGCTGCAGTAGATATCTCAGATAGGGGGGAGTGAGGCCTAAGAGGGTTTTATAAATAAGCATCAACCAGTGGGTCTTGCGACGGGTATACAGAGATGACCAGTTTACAGAGGAGTATAGTGATGTGTCCTATAAGGAGCATTGGTGGCAAATCTGATGGCCGAATGGTAAAGAACATCTGGCCACTCAAGAGCACACTTACCTGCTGATCGTCTCTGTAATAGATAGATAGATAGTCTGGAGTGCAAAAAAGCCATTGCATAGTATGGGTGGATGGCTGAATATGTACACTATACATTGGTGGATGGTTAACTATATTATACAGGTCGATGGCAGAGAAATACTTAAATAGCTAAAAGTGCGTATGATATAAGTGCGTATGATGGTAATAATAGTTTACTTAATATACAGTCTGGTTAAATGAACAGGTAAGTGAATATTTGCATGGTTACATTAACTGTACAGGTAAATGACAGGAACATGACCTTTGTTTTGGAGCTGTTCAGTACAAGGTTAAGGACAGAGAAAGCTTGTTGGACACTAAGAAAGCTTTGTTGTAGAGCGTTTAACACAAAATCCGGGGAGGGGCCAGCTGAGTATAAGACTATCATCTGCATATAAATGGATAAGAGAGCTTCCTACTGCTTGAGCTATGTTGTTGATGTAAATTGAGAAGAGCGTGGGGCCTAGGATCGAGCCTTGGGGTACACCCTTGGTGACAGGCAGTGGCTGAGACTGCAGATGTTCTGACTTTCTACACTGCACTCTTTGAGAGAGGTAGTTAGCAAACCAGACCAAAGACCCCTCAGAGACACCAATACTCCTTTGCTGGCCCACAAGAATGGAATGGTCTACCGTATCAAAAGCTTTGGCCAATTCAATAAAAATAGCAGCACAACATTGCTAAGAATCAAGGGCAATAGTGACATCATTGAGGACCTTTAAGGTTGCAGTACACATCCATAACCGGAGCAGAAATTGCATACTAGAGAGAATACTATAGACATCAAGAAAGCCAGTCAGAAAGCAAGCCGTGGCTGCCTTCCAAGCAATTGGAACCTCCCTAGAGAGGAGAGACAGGTTAAAAATGTCAGAGATAGGCTTGGCAATGATAGGGCAGCAACCTTAAAGAAGAAAGGGTCTAAACCATCTGACCCAGGTGGTTCTTTGGGGTCAAGTTTAAGGACCTCCTCTAGCACCTCTGACTCAGTGACCGCCTGCAGAGAGAAACTTTGTAGCGGGGCAGGGGGAAAAGAGGGAGGAGCATCGGGACCAGTCGCATTAGAAGGGGTGGTAGATGAGGAAATGTTGGAGGGGCAAGGAGGCATGGCTGAGTCATATAGGAATCCTGACTTAATGAGGTGTTGATTAAAGAGCTCAGCCATGTGCTTCTTGTCAGTAACAACCACATCATCAACTTTAAGGGACATGGGCAGCTGTGAGGAGGATGGTTTATTTTCCAGGTCTTTAACCGTTTTCCAGAACATCTTAGGGTTAGACCCACAGAGAGAAAACTTCTCCTTAAACTAACTTTGGCCTTCCGGATAGCCTGAGTGCACTTATTTCTCATTTGCCTGAACGAGAGCCAGTCAACCTGAGAACGAGTGTGCCGAGCCTTTCACCAAATGCAATTCTTGAGGTGGAGTAACTCAAACCAGGGGCAAGGCAAGAAGGGCCTTCTATGCCATCAAAAGGAACATTAAATTCGACATACCAAGATCATGGTCGAAATAAGAGTCTCCCGGCAAAGACATACTGGGAATATCGATTTCTTTACCACTCCAGTGCAGTAGAGTGGTAAAGCATTGCAACCACCTTTTACATATTGTATTATTTATTGTATTATTTATACCAGCATTTCTTTTGAAAGTTTACAAATACTGGTATTTACACCAATACTGGTATTTACACACATTCTGGTATTTACACACATACTGGTATTTACACCCTATACTGGTATTTACACACATACTGGTATTTACACAAATACTGGTATTTACACCAATACTGGTATTTACACACATACTGGTATGTACACACATACTGGTATTTACACAAATACTGGTATTTATACAAATACTGGTATTTACACAAATACTGGTATTTACACTTTTAATCAAATACAAATATATGTTATTGGAATTACCCAACAGAGTCTGTAAAACTGGGTATCTTTTGCTGAGCAACGGGTTTAATACAGGTGACTCCTTACTCCACAGACTCCATTCACTGCAATGCAATACACGGTATATGAGAGACTTTTTGGCTTGTAGAGAGAACTTTTCTACCCGTCTCAGTTAAAGGGGGTGGGAAATACTCAGCAGGGTCTCTACTAACCAAATATGGTTGGTTTTGGAGGGGGACTGTGTCGTACATATCCAGCAACACTTCATTTTCCACCCCCTCCATAGGCCCCAATGCAATACGTTGTCATAGACTGTACATGGAACACATTGGCTTGTAGTTATAAATCTCTACGTGTTGCTTTTCTATCAAGGTTAGCAGTGTACTGTAAAGGCCAAGTAAACCAGTAACAAGGACAAGATTGAAAGACGGTACATAACACAGAGATGTGGTGATTATTAATCAAGGTCAGCAAAGGCATTTTCTGTAGTTTAAAATGGATTACGTAGTAATTTTCTCACTAACTGATATAAAATATACTCTTGCATGCCATTGCGACAAAACGTATTCACATTTCCCTCTAAAAAGACTGCTTTAGAGAATAAACACCACAACTATTTTCTCAAATGTGGTCACCGATGATTGTCCAATGTGACTAAGTTCACAGGCACTATCACTTGCTCAAAACACCACCAATTCTAGGCACATTTGGCACAACCTCTTACTGTCCCAAAACAGACTTTGAAATTCCTAACTCGCAAAAGACACAGCGGACATTAACACAAATTATTCCTTCAGATGTGACTTCAAAAGATAATTGTACCCGTCACCTATTCGGTTATTGAACCACTTGTCACTGCTTAACATTTTATTATCCTCTTTAGTAAGTGGAGATGGAAGACTTTTGGTTGTCTTTGGAATTAGAAGGTTAGACACAGATGAGTCATTCAGATTACTTTTGTCTTTCTGAATAAAATGTAGTACTTTTTCACTGTTTCTTTTCGTATGATACCAGATAGAACACAGCTTGCTTCAGGAATCCTTGGTTCCTCTCTAAGGTAAAGCCCACACATGATTTTGATACTTGAGTGCAGTCGATATACCAGCAGGACTTGGGCAGGAGCTCACCGGAGCTGAGTACCGGCACCTCAAATGTTCAACTGCTTGACTTCCTGTTCCTCTTATAGAATATTAGCTCAAAAGTATTTAGGATCTCCTGCACCTAAATGTAAACAGAACCGGCAGCCAAAATGAGTACAGGTACCTATTGTGGTCCAAGTCAAGCACAGTATACCAGAGCTTGCCATGTAGTGTGTACGATTTCACAAATGGGTAATTATCTGTAAATGCTACAACACTAGATATTACTAAGAGGTGTATGTTATATATGCAGCAGGATAGATTCAAGCTCTTGGTTAAACAGCTCTGCTAGCCTGTCTACATTCACAAATAATGTCTTTGGAGCATGGATGACATTCAAGTTTGACCGCTGAAAGTTGTTGGCAGAATTACATGTTTTACAAATCTTGTTTTGTTGGAATGCTTTCAGTGAAAGGAATTCTTTGATGCCTCTTTCTGAAATATGACTTGGTTCAACTATTGTTTTCTTTACCCTGGCGAAACCAGGGTACATATAGCCTACCCCTGAGGGCTCCCAAGTGAACCAGGGTACATATAGCCTACCTATGAGGGCTCCCAAGTGAACCAGGGTACATATAGCCTACCTATGAGGGCTCCCAAGTGAACCAGGGTACATATAGCCTACCTATGAGGGCTCCCAAGTGGCGCAGCGGTCTAAGACACTGCATCTCAGTGCTAAAGGCGTCACTACAGACAACCTGGTTTGAATCCAGACTGTATCCCAACTGGCCGTGAATAGGAGTCCCATAGGGCGGTGCACAATTGGCCCAGCTTTGTCCGAGTTTGGCCAGTGTAGGCCGTCATTGTAAATAAGAATTAGTTCTTAACTGACTTGCCTAGTTAAATAAATAAAAAATACATGGCTTTCTAGCACTGACTGCAATTTCTAGAGTGTGAATGTGGAGGATCTCATTGGCTAAGAAATTTGCAGGTAGTATTCTACAATGTCACGTATATTGCTATTTTGAAGCAATGGTTGTGTAGTCTGTCCTGTTTTTATTGCATCCAAATGTGAAATTACTTTGCTGAATTGCTGATTTGGACTCATACTGTCTGCTTTAAGTAAAAAAAAATGACATTCTTTGAAAGTGAATGTTTTTTTTCGGAAATGTCAAAACAGGAAAGGCATTACCTTCAAGATGATTGGGGAAGTAGTTACATTTTGGAATAACATACATATCTGAAACTGACTCACAGGACTATCTAGTCACTGATATCAGATATTCTGGGAAGGCACTCATTCAATCATTTATAAAAAAATATATAGTGGTTGCTGAGTCCTCAATGTTTGTAGATTCTATAGACATAATCTCTATTGTGATAACCTCTATAGAGATGACCTCTATTGAGATAATATTAGTCTTAAAAAAGTCAAATAATATAAACTGTGCCCAGTAGTGTCCTTTTTTGGTGTTTATCCCTGAATGACAGATTACTGAGTCAACTGCTGGAAGATCAAGCGAGATGGGGGTTTCACATTACAGTGGTGACTTTTGACCATAAACGAGATAGATACAAGTACACAAGTACAAGAATATCTGGAGTGCTGGTCCAAATTGTTTGTCTAATGAGTCCTGCTGCACATTTACCGCATGTGGGTGGTGCTTCTCCGTTTGTAATCATTTGCTTAAGATAATGTCAAGTGCGCATTTTATCTTTGGAAGTGGAAACATTGTAGTTTCTAATAAGACAAAGGCCAAGTAATAATCACTATGAACTATGAATCAGTCCAAGACCCAAGTCCGAGAGGCCAACCTTTTGGATTGACCGCGACTAAAGTGGGTTTAATAAAATCGTTGGAACGCTGTGCATAATTGGGTCTAGGATCCTGATTTTACTAGGATACGATCTCAAATATATATATATTATTTGTATATTATAAGCGATTGACCTGATGCATCTTTTGGCAAATGTCAAGGTTTTAATGTTATATTATTATTATTATTATTAATTTTAACCTTTATTTAACTAGGCTAGTCAGTTAAGAACAAATTCTTACTTACAGTGACGGCCTACACCGGCCAAACTCGGACGACGCTAGACCAATTGTGCGCCGCCCTATGGGCCTCGCAATCACGGCCGGTTGGGATACAGTCTGGATTCGAACCAGGTTGTCTGTAGTGACGCCTCTAGCACTGAGACCCAGGGTCTTAGACCACTGCGCCACTAGGCAAGCATAAAAAAGACGAAATGTCTATAACACAGTCCCCCTCCAAAACGAATCATATTTGGTTAGTAAGGACCCTACTGAGTATTTCCCATCCCACTTCAGTTTAATAATAAAGGTGGCCGTTGATTACACTTCAATATCATCTGAATGAGTTATCCACATAGCTAGATTTACTCATTCTGACTTTTATTCTGAAGGTCTCTTCATTACCATAGGAACGTGACGTCATACTCCGTGCCGCTGGCAGAATACAAGTGGAGAGGAGGGGGAGGTAAAACCTTACTGCCGTCCTCCATGCTGCAGGATATTATCCAAACTTTGCATCTATGGAGCTGGACTGGGGATGCTAAACCGCATCAAGGGGACAAGATTGATTCAAATGTCTCCATATTCTAAATCTATCGGCAATCAAGGTAGAATTTAGGTGAGGAAAGTAGGTGAATCAAGTGTCTGGAGCGCCAAACTTTTTTCTGCCGGGGCAAATTGACCTGATCCCGCTGCAACCAGAGGGAATAGCGCCTGCCTTTCTCCCAGCGCACTGGATTGTAGCAAATTCTATTGTGATGAAGTCGGAAGAGGGAGAGGGCTGACCAACGATCAACAGTGAAGCTTTCCACGGGATCTTTCCTAATCCATTTGAAGTAACCATGATTTTCCCCGTTTGTTCCATCCGTTTAATGTTCTGTTTGTGGAGCGTTTAATTTTCACCACTTGTTGCTGACTGTTGGAACGAAGTAACATTGTTTCAACAGACAGACTGCGGGGACCAGACTACCTCGGCAGTGCTAGTGATTATGGATTGCAGTCTCCCCAGCTACAGTACAGTCATACACCGAGGAAAGGCGCTGTTTCTGGAGGCTCGACTCCTGGGTGGGGCGCCCTGGGGGTTTCAGATCAAAGGAGGTCTGGAACATGGAGAAGAGTTGATCATCTCGAAGGTAAGGAAGGTGTATGTCTATGTCAGGTACACCCCTAGCTGAGTTGACTTCTATACATATCCATGGAAGATATCCGTATTAGATATCTGGATCTAATCTAGAAGTAGTCCACCACTTCTATCCACACTTCCCCAATGTCTTACTTTGTAATGTCTGGCCTATCGCTAGGAACACAGCTGTCATAATTGGGATGAAGTGAAAAGTCCCCAAGGGTAACACTGTTACTAACCCAGGCTAGGTGGAAGGAAGGACTGTGACCTTGTTACATTGTTACTGTGTCTGTTTACAGTGTGTTACAAAGTGTCTATTACATAGAAGTGGATTGAGCAATTTGGATTCAAGATTGTATAAGATCTGAAGTACATGTTGCAACAGACAAATCATGTCTAGAACTCATCCTTGGTCAGATATAGATGTGTATTGTTCAATGTGCCGTATCAAGAGTAGGCTTGCAGTTAGTAGCAGCAGGGCTGACAGTTTTTGATGAAAGCTTGGAGTGAGATTTTGCCTAGAATGAGGTCTGGGGGTCCTCCCCCAGGAAAATTGTACTATTTTGAAGCTAATTTCCTGCAATTCTATGTATTTTTACATTACTTAGGCCTATGACCAGGGTGGGGGGAAAAGCACAAGTCAGGTCTATTCAGAATGCTTTGCACATTAAATTAACACAAACAATTTGAGGATTTTTGTTACGTTGAGATTTTGGTGGGATGAAATTTAAAGGATGCTAATATTTTAAACATATATGTTTTGGGTGGTTTGACACTTTATTCAGACAGTAATGAAATTCGATGGGGAGACGGTCTGTGGGAATGCTCTGAACAGGAAATACTCATCTTAATGGTTGATGGCAGTGGTTAACCAAATCATAGATTGCAGTCTCCTTGTCCATAGACTGCTTTCAAGGTAAGGACACAAACATTTTGTATTTTTGGGTCTATCTCTTTTAAAATAGGGCTGGAAGAAAATCCTGCTTGCTCTCCAGGAGGTTCGGCCACCCCTGAGCTATGTTTCCCAAATGCTGGGTCTTTGACAATGTTCTTGTTATAACAATTAATTTCTCAATCACCCAACCTTCAAAATTAATATCCATATTCAGGTGGTTTATACCTACTAGTTGAAGATTCTTGACCAGATTTGACTCTACATAGACAAGATATATGATGTGTTTATGATTTGCGTCCACCTCTGCCATCTCTGCCTAGCATGTGCACTATGCTAAAATGTCCTGGAGCGTGTCATATCCAATGCGTGTGTTCCTGTACACAGTTCCTGTAGTCAGTGTTCCTGCAGACAAGCACACTCTTTATTTTAGCCCTTTGTTAAGAATCACAACTGATCAGACTAAATAAAGTAAATTGCTAATAAAATCTCCTGAACATAAGATGACATAAGTCTGCCTCTACACCCTAACCAAATAACTGGTATATTTATTTACCCCTCTATAGAATCAAACAAAATAATTTTCATAGTAACAGATCAGGTCACCCTACCAAACGTCCCTACTTAAACATGCTGTCTGTCTGCTGTCTTGTTGTCGTCACGGTCTAAACGAGCGGACTAATGCAAGTGTGGATTAAAACGACTTTAATACATTCTGTCAAAAGGCTCATTCTGCAATAGGGACTGAAGTAACAGCAACATTGAGTACATTGTACATAACTGCGCTGCTTTCAGTTGTATAAACTCAGCGGAGTACTTGGGCTCCCGAGTGGCGCAGTGGTCTAAGGCACTGCTTCTCAGTGCTAGAGGCGTCACTACAGACAACCTGGTTCGAATCCAGACTGAATCACATCCGGCCGTGATTGGGAGTCCCATAGGGCGGTGCACAATTGGCCCAGTGTTGTCCGAGTTTGGCCGGTGTAGGCCATCATTGTAAATAAGAATTTGTTCTTAACTGACTTGCCTAGTTATTTAAAGATGATTAAAAAAAAAAATCATTCTCTCTCCATTCATCTCCACTCTAATCTTGAGGGGCGTTTTTTTTTTCAAAACGTGCATCCAATCCCCTTGATCCTTAACATAACTAGACCAATCATATGCTTCAATGTGCCGCGGTTGACAGTGCTGCGTCAAGACGGGACACTGATGGAGGTTCAGCTCGTGACGTTAAACTGCAGTCTCAAGACGCTCAGATT
Source organism: Thymallus thymallus (assembly GCA_023634145.1). Classification (NCBI taxonomy): domain Eukaryota; kingdom Metazoa; phylum Chordata; class Actinopteri; order Salmoniformes; family Salmonidae; genus Thymallus; species Thymallus thymallus. Next base: position 3,209,684 of record CM042403.1, on the reverse strand, counting down.
TCAGAACTACTTGGAACACAGTTGAAAAGATAACTCACTATACAATGGACCAATTACACAAAATAAAAGCCGTACTTTTCAATGCGTGACATACGTATAAGAGGCGTGTCGTGTGAGCGTGAGAAGAGGGTCAAATGCGTGAGAGTTGGCAGCTCTGTAGCGGTATGAGAACAATTTATAATTATAAGAAAGGGTCTGTTTACATTCTAATTCTATAACTCCAATCCAGTGAATAAATCTATGAAAAAATACACTTGACTCGCAGTTTTGTTACATTTCCTGACCCAGCCTTGAATAATGGGGCCGTTCACCGTGCCTGAATCTCTGGTAGCCTAAACCTCTTTAGCTGACATGGTTTTTTCCCTGCACCAGCAATCTGAGGTCTCATGATTGGCTCAATCTGGTTTTACATGTGTAGGCTACTGTTAGTAATAACAACTAGCTGAAGGTCTTTCACTACGCTTTACCTCATATATTTAATTCACATTTTTGTTACATTCTTGAGAAGAAATAACCAATCTGGAACCCAAAGTCCATGAATACTGTACACACACACACACACACACTCCTCATCACCCCTGCTTGCTCATCTTCAGGCCCAACACTCTTGATAGCGATATTTTCTGAACAGGGCTGTGCTGGCGGTCGTTACATTTTGTCTGCCGCTCTCACAGTAATTGGCTGTTAATTAACAATGACACTGTGTTTAGTATTATTACAATTTTTAAAATACACCATCACAATAAGTCCATGACTTATTTTAGTCAGGTCTAAAGAAGTGTTATGATATGAGGAAAATGTATTTCAGAAGAACAGAATATGAGTTGGCCTACTGTATGTTATCTGGCTATGCGCCAGGCCATAGGCTGTAGGCTTGTTTGTTTAGCAGACAAGATATGCTTATAAATCCTGTGCCTCTATTTTATTAAATAGGATTTTATAGTAAGAAGAATATAATTTAACTTAGCTGAATAACATAAAAAAAGGAACTTGTCCCCATTCCGGAGACAGTGAAAGAAGAAGTGGTTATGTTGAGTGTAAAAGTGATAATTTGAAACAGGTCCTATATGTTAGATTGAGATATTTGGCAACTTGATACAAACCTTAGAATGTGTTAGAAATCTTAACATATGGGCTGCATGGTGTGACTATAGGCTGTTCCTTGCCTCAGGCTGCACAGATTCTCTCTCATCAAGTGATCATATTTTCACCCGTCAGACTATTATCAATTTAATCTTGTCTTAACTAATATGTAAAAGTAGTTTATGGGCCATTATCACATGGGCAGGAGCAGGGGAAAAAAGACGTTCGGTATGCAGTGGTGTAAAGTACTTAAGTTAAAATACTTTACAGTACTACTTAAGTAGTTTTTTGGGGTATTTGTATTTTACTTTACTATTTATAACAACTTCACTATATTCCTAAAGAAAATAATGTACTTTTTACTCCATAAATTTACCCTGACACACAAAAGTATTTGCTACATTAAGAATGCTTAGCAGGACAGGATAATGGTCAAATCCACTCAAGAGAACATCCTCATCTCTACTGTCTCTGATCTGACAGACTCACTAAACACTAATGCTTCTTTTGTAAATGGTGTTGGACTGTGACCCTGGCTATCCATTCATAAAAAAAAAACAAGAAAATGGTGCCGTCTGGTTTGCTTAATATAAGGAATTTGAAATGATTTGTACTTTTGTATTTTAATACTTAAGTATATTTAAAACCAAATGCTTTTAGACTTTTACTCACGTAGTATTTTACTGGGTGACTTTCACTTGAGCCATTTTCTGTGTATGACAATTGGGTACTTTGTGTCGGTATGCACTGGAATAGTGAATGGAGGCTACATGCTTCCCCGTCGGTCCGTTCTGTAGGCTACTGTAGGCTTCCAGTATGCACTGGAATAGTGAATGGAGGCTACATGCTTCCCCGTCGGTCCGTTCTGTAGGCTACTGTAGGCTTCCAGTATGCACTGGAATAGTGAATGGAGGCTACATGCTTCCCCGTCGGTCCGTTCTGTAGGCTACTGTAGGCTTCCAGTATGCACTGGAATAGTGAATGGAGGCTACATGCTTCCCCGTCGGTCCGTTCTGTAGGCTACTGTAGGCTTCCAGTATGCACTGGAATAGTGAATGGAGGCTACATGCTTCCCCGTCGGTCCGTTCTGTAGGCTACTGTAGGCTTCCAGTATGCACTGGAATAGTGAATGGAGGCTACATGCTTCCCCGTCGGTCCGTTCTGTAGGCTACTGTAGGCTTCCAGTATGCACTGGAATAGTGAATGGAGGCTACATGCTTCCCCGTCGGTCTGTTCTGTAGGCTACTGTAGGCTTCCAGTATGCACTGGAATAGTGAATGGAGGCTACATGCTTCCCCGTCGGTCCGTTCTGTAGGCTACTGTAGGCTTCCAGTATGCACTGGAATAGTGAATGGAGGCTACATGCTTCCCCGTCGGTCCGTTCTGTAGGCTTCCAGTATGCACTGGAATAGTGAATGGAGGCTACATGCTTCCCCGTCGGTCCGTTCTGTAGGCTACTGTAGGCTTCCAGTATGCACTGGAATAGTGAATGGAGGCTACATGCTTCCCCGTCGGTCCGTTCTGTAGGCTACTGTAGGCTTCCAGTATGCACTGGAATAGTGAATGGAGGCTACATGCTTCCCCGTCGGTCCGTTCTGTAGGCTACTGTAGGCTTCCAGTATGCACTGGAATAGTGAATGGAGGCTACATGCTTCCCCGTCGGTCCGTTCTGTAGGCTACTGTAGGCTTCCAGTATGCACTGGAATAGTGAATGGAGGCTACATGCTTCCCCGTCGGTCCGTTCTGTAGGCTACTGTAGGCTTCCAGTATGCACTGGAATAGTGAATGGAGGCTACATGCTTCCCCGTCGGTCCGTTCTGTAGGCTACTGTAGGCTTCCAGTATGCACTGGAATAGTGAATGGAGGCTACATGCTTCCCCGTCGGTCCGTTCTGTAGGCTACTGTAGGCTTCCAGTATGCACTGGAATAGTGAATGGAGGCTACATGCTTCCCCGTCGGTCTGTTCTGTAGGCTACTGTAGGCTTCCAGTATGCACTGGAATAGTGAATGGAGGCTACATGCTTCCCCGTCGGTCCGTTCTGTAGGCTACTGTAGGCTTCCAGTATGCACTGGAATAGTGAATGGAGGCTACATGCTTCCCCGTCGGTCCGTTCTGTAGGCTTCCAGTATGCACTGGAATAGTGAATGGAGGCTACATGCTTCCCCGTCGGTCCGTTCTGTAGGCTACTGTAGGCTTCCAGTATGCACTGGAATAGTGAATGGAGGCTACATGCTTCCCCGTCGGTCCGTTCTGTAGGCTACTGTAGGCTTCCAGTATGCACTGGAATAGTGAATGGAGGCTACATGCTTCCCCGTCGGTCCGTTCTGTAGGCTACTGTAGGCTTCCAGTATGCACTGGAATAGTGAATGGAGGCTACATGCTTCCCCGTCGGTCCGTTCTGTAGGCTACTGTAGGCTTCCAGTATGCACTGGAATAGTGAATGGAGGCTACATGCTTCCCCGTCGGTCCGTTCTGTAGGCTACTGTAGGCTTCCAGTATGCACTGGAATAGTGAATGGAGGCTACATGCTTCCCCTTCGGTCCGTTCTGTAGGCTACTGTAGGCTTCCAGTATGCACTGGAATAGTGAATGGAGGCTACATGCTTCCCCGTCGGTCCGTTCTGTAGGCTACTGTAGGCTTCCAGTATGCACTGGAATAGTGAATGGAGGCTACATGCTTCCCCGTCGGTCCGTTCTGTAGGCTACTGTAGGCTTCCAGTATGCACTGGAATAGTGAATGGAGGCTACATGCTTCCCCTTCGGTCCGTTCTGTAGGCTACTGTAGGCTTCCAGTATGCACTGGAATAGTGAATGGAGGCTACATGCTTCCCCTTCGGTCCGTTCTGTAGGCTACTTCGGTTTTATAGCAGAGCATGTGCTTAATATGAGCAGCTGAGAAATAAATATAGGAACGATATTTCACTCCAAAAATGAACCACTGTTTGAGGCGCATGCTCTCGCTCCCTGACAGGTGATATTCTGCCCAAACTCTGTATGCCCTGGTCTCTGCAACCTTGTTCCTGCAGCTACCCAGTACTTAATTTGGGAAACCAAGTGAAATGTGTTTGGGAACGTCAATAGTAACATGTTTTTGCAAAAAACAACATATTTCACTAAACTGTTGACAGCCCCTCTCTCCGCGTGCTGGAGAAAGGAAAGGAGAGAGGGCAGGAGATAGAAACGCATGGCGTGAGATTCTGTAGCTAAAAGGTAATGTGTGACGCAAGTAATTATGAAAATCGAAAAAATATAACTAGGCTATTTTAAAATCGCCCTGCACAATGAATTAACCAACTGCATTGACTAGGGCTGTAAGTTCTCTCTGACTCATGGATGGAAATTTTGTAGCGTAAACAGTCCATCCACATTCAAAGGCATTGCTCTACTTTGTATAATTTTGGAGTATAGGCTAGACCAATTGCACTCCATATACAAAAGTATGTGGACACCCCTTCAAATTAGTGGATTCGGCTATTTCAGCCACGAGGTGGTTTTATAAAAAAAAAAATATTTCACCTTTATTAAACCAGGTAGGTCAGTTGTGAACAAGTTCTCATTGGCCACACAAGCTCACAGAACAGGGCCGACGAGTGCTGAAGCGCGTAGCGATTTAAAAATAGTCTGTCCTCGGTTGCAACACTCACTACCGAGGTCCAAACTGCCTCTGGAAGCAAAGTCCGCACAAGAACTGTTCCTCGGGAGCTTCATGAAATGGGTTTCCGTGGCCGAGCAGCCGCATGGTCACCATGCGCAATGCCAAGCAGCATCAGCTGGAGTGGTTGGAGTCTGGAGCAATGGAAACGCGTTATCTGGAGTGACAGCTCTGTCAAATTGCTTTGGTTTCTCCATAATCTTTCTCTATTCTTTCCAGGAAGAAAACACTGATTTAGGCCTACAAATCATTATGGGGTGTTCTAATGTGTTTAGTGCATAATTACATTACACTTCCTGGTAGCTACTGCCCTTTCTGAGTTCCCTGTGTTGTTGGGTTTTGAACGGTTTATTCTTTCAGACTGAAATGACTTTAAATCAAAATCAAATCAAGTTTTATTTAAAGTGTGACTTTATGGAGTGTATTGGATTAGATCTGAAGAGCCAGACTGACTGAGAGCGACAGCTGCTGCCCACCACACTCGCTCTTCACCAGCCTTATTAGGGCTTTATTCCCTGAGAACATGCCTTGGTCTGCGTCCCAAATGGCACTCTATTTTCTATACAATGCACTATTTTTGAACAGGGCCCATAGTGCACTGCTTTTGACCAGAGCCCTATGTAGGGAGTATGATGCTATTTGGAATGAAGCCTGGGTCTCTTCTTGGCCAGTTCTGCCTCCTAGACCCATATCTAATACTGGCCAGATACTGGCAATGTGGATATAGAACTGAGATTGGATGGATGGCATTGCCCCAAATCTAGCCTAATAGGCCTACTGGCCAATGTGGATAACGTATGTGAACTGAGCTATCACAACAATGAATGGCATAGCCAAGACTTTCTAATTTCTGTCGTCAGTAGGCTTTGATGATCTCGTTGTACAGATCCAGCATCCTATTCCTGTTAGGCTGAGAGAGGATCTCATCAGATGATGTGGAAGTCACATGGCTACAGGTTCATCTAGACCACCGAGACCACGGAGTGTTAAAAGTCAGTATTTGGATGAAATGCTCGTTAATGTTATGTGATATCAACAGAGGTATATTATTCTGGGTGACATAAATATTAACTGGTTGTCATAAAGCTGTCCACTCAGATCTTCTCTAAAGCAGTATCCACACACCTCAGATGTCGTGATCATAATATACTAGCCATATCTAGGAAAACCACAATTCCGAAGACTACCTAAAATTGTGTAAAAGCCATAATTCAAGAGGTTTTGCAATGATTCCTTTGTTGAAGATGTGATGTAATGAGGAACAACCTGACACAGGACTTTAAGCATTTTATGAAAGACCGTGTGTGTGCCCTCAGGCCTGGAGGGAGGCAAAGGTCATTCCGCTGACCAACAATAGTGGTGCAAACAGCCAACCAATCAATCTGTCATCGGTGCTTAGCAAACGTTTTGGAAAAATAATGTTTGACCAAATACTTTGTTATTTTACAGAAAACAAATAGGCAACGGACTTTCAGCATGCTTATAGGGAAGGGCACTCAACATGCTCGGTACTGACACAAATGACTGATGATTGGCTGAATGAAATTGATTAATAAGAAGATTGTGGGAGCTGCTTTGTTAGTAGTTCCACTGATCTTGAATAAAGCCTGTGTGTCGAATGTACGACAACAGTATACACATCATCTGCAACAATACCCTAAAAACTGACTGGAGCTTTTTATTTTAACTAGCAATAGGCTGGTGATAAATATCTCAAACTAAAAGCATAGTTTTAGGGACAAATCACTCACTCAACCCTAAACCTCCTCTAGGTCTGTTATTGACCAATGTGGCTGTCGAGCAAGTTGAGGAGACTAAACCGCTGGGTGTTACCCTAGAGAGCAAGCTGTCATGGTCCAAACATGTAGACTCAATGGTTGGTAGAATGGGAAGCGGTCTCTCCATAATAGGGCGTTAATCTGCTTTCTTGACATCTCAATCAACCAGACAGGTCCTACCAGCCCAATTTTTTTTTTTTTTTTTTTTTTTTTTTTGTCGCACCTGGACTTCTGCCCAGTTGTGCGGTCAGTTGCAGCAAGGAAGGACATAGTCATGTGAGAAAGTAAGTACACCCCCTGGAAAGTTATTTTACATATTTGGACAGATTGATATGTAATCTTCACTTCATCACTATTAACAGATAAAGGTTACCCAATTTTAAAAAATCACACACGGGAAAAAAATAACATTAAATGTAATGCAATTAAAATAAACAAAAATACATTTTCCTCATGGAGAAAAAGTTAGTACACCCCTACCTTTACCTTCACATACAGTTAGTACACCCCTACCTTTACCATCACATACAGTTAGGACAGCCCTACCTTTACCTTCACATACAGTTAGTACAGCCCTACCTTTACCATCACATACAGTTAGTACAGCCCTACCTTTACCATCACATACAGTTAGTACAGCCCTACCTTTACCATCACATACAGTTAGTACAGCCCTACCTTTACCATCACATACAGTTAGTACAGCCCTACCTTTACCATCACATACAGTTAGTACAGCCCTACCTTTACCATCACATACAGTTAGTACAGCCCTACCTTTACCATCACATACAGTTAGTACACCCCTACCTTTACCATCACATACAGTTAGTACACCCCTACCTTTACCATCACATACAGTTAGTACAGCCCTACCTTTACCATCACATACAGTTAGTACAGCCCTACCTTTACCATCACATACAGTTAGTACACCCCTACCTTTACCATCACATACAGTTAGTACACCCCTACCTTTACCATCACATACAGTTAGTACAGCCCTACCTTTACCATCACATACAGTTAGTACACCCCTACCTTTACCATCACATACAGTTAGTACACCCCTACCTTTACCATCACATACAGTTAGTACACCCCTACCTTTACCATCACATACAGTTAGTACACCCCTACCTTTACCATCACATAAAATGGCTACAATTAGAATTAGGGACCAAAACAAGTGCAAATGATTAGAAAACATTGGATAAACTTAGGAGGGTCCAGCCTTCCATAAAGATCAGAACATTGGTCTGGTTTGGTCTTAACCATATGGGTGTGTGGTAACACATCATTCAAAGATCAAAAGACCTACCTGAGGCCCTCAGAAAACAAAAATGATGCCCATGAGTCTGGGAGGAGTTAGAGATCCATTTCCAAGTAATTCAAAGTACATCATTCCACTGTCCGGTGAAAATTCCAGACCACTGGCAAACTACCTAGGACAGGTCGTCCCACCAAAGTCAGCCCAAGAGCTGACCGAAAGACGCTCATAGAAGTCCCTAAGAACCCCAGGGTAACATCAAGGGATCTACAGGCCTCTCTTGCTACAATCAATGTCAAATTGCATGGGTACACTGTCAGAAAGAGACTGCACAAACTTGGTCTACATGGGAGGTCAGGAAGGAAGAAGCCTCTGCTCTCAAAAAATAATATCAAGACACAACTGACTTTACCCAGGTGTTGTCTGGCAAACGTCAGTAAGTCTGGAGCATGCAGCCTATTCTGTGAACTGGGGCTGGGAGAGGTGGGTGGTAGAAAGAGGAAGCAAGAGAGAGGTGTGGCCGTGGCGGAATTCGTTGTGTGGTGGTGTAGCATAAATGTTATCGAGCGTGTCCTTTCAGCACTTCACACACTAATCTGCTTTACTGCAGGGAGGGATGTGGGCTGCATGGTGCTGTGTCACCAATAAGTCTTACCAGTAGCAGTAGCAACTCTACACAAATAAATGCTTCCACAGGCGGCCACACTGCAGAGAGCCCCGGGGGACCCCAGAGACCGGACCAGAGACCGGAGACCAGGACCAGAGACAGAACCAGAGACCAAACCATGGCAGGGCCAGAGACTGGGACCAGGGACCAAACGATGACAGGACCATGGCAGAGACCGCACCATGGCAAGACCAGAGACCGGGACCAGAGACGGAACCATGGCAGGACCAGAGACCGAACCATGACCGAACCAGACACCAGGACCAGAGACAGAACCAGAAACCATGACCAGAAATTGCACCATGGCAGGACCAGAGACCAGGACCAAAGAGCAGGACCAGAGACTCAACCATAGACCGGACCAGAGACCGAACCATGACAGGACCAGAGACAAGGACCAGAACCATGGCAGGACCAGAGACCAGGACCAGAGACAGAACCATGGCAGGACCAGAAACCATGACCGGAAACTGCACCATGGCAGGACCAGAGACCAGGACCAGAGACCCAACCATGATAGGACCAGAGACCCAACCATTGACCGGACCAGAGACCGAACCATGACAGGACCAGAGACCAGAGACCAGAACCATGGCAGGACCAGAGAGCGAGACCATGAACAGAGACCGGGCCCAGAGACAGAACCATGGCAAGACCAGAGACCAGGACCATGACAGTATCCGAGATCAGGACCAGATACAGAACCATGACCAGAGAGCGAGACCAGGACCAGAGACCGTGCCCAGAGACCAAACCAGAGAGCAGGACCAGAGACAGAGCCATGGCAGGGCCAGAGACCGGGACCATGACAGGACCAGAGACCAGGACCATGGCAGGGCCAGAGAGCAGGACCAGAGACCAGAGACAGGACCATGGCAGGGCCAGAGAGCAGGGCCAGAGAGCAGGGCATGGTACTCTGGTGTAGTGTAGGTCAGAGATTGCTAGCTGGCTGCTGGTGCTTGAATTACTGAATGTCCAGCTAGTGTTATGCTCATTCTTGGTAGTCTTGATTCAGCAGATTTGAACGTGCTAAGGCATCAAGCCTCCATCCAGGACCCTTGCATTCTATTTGATCTGTGTGTGTGTTAGCACCAGCCGAGCTAGCATCCCTCTTTAGTGCGAGTGAAGTGAGTTCGGTAAAACTAAAAGTATGCATCTTTAGAAATAGTTTTCACACAAAGTTTATATGTCAGAGACAAAAAGCTGTCTGAAATTACTGGAGCATGTAAGATATTTGAAATGACTGGAGCATGTAAGCTATTTGAAATGACTGGAGCATGTAAGCTATTTGAAATGACTGGAGCATGTAAGCTATTTGAAATGACTGGAGCATGTAAGCTATTTGAAATGACTGGAGCATGTAAGCTATTTGAAATGACTGGAGCATGTAAGCAATCTGAAATGACTGAAGCGTGTAAGCGATCTGAAATGACTGGCGCATGTAAGCTTTCTGAAATGAATGCTTGGAACATGTAAGCTTTCTGAAATGAATGCTTGGAGCATGTTAACTGTCTGAAATGAATGATTGGAGCATGTTAGCTGTCTGAAATGACTGGAGGATGTAAGCTATTTGAAATGACTGGAGCGTGTAAGCGATCTGAAATGACTGGAGCTTGTATGCGATCTGAAATGACTGGAGCGTGTAAGCGATCTGAAATAAGCTATTTGAAATGACTGGAGCATGTTAGCTGTCTGAAATGACTGGAGCATGTAAGCTGTCTGAAATGAGAGCATGTAAGCTGTCTGAAATGACTGGATCTTGTAAGCTTTCTGAAGTCAATGACTGGAGCATGTTAGCTATCTGAAATTACTGGATCATGTAAGCTTTCTGAAATGAATTACTGGATCATGTAAGCTTTCTGAAATGAATTACTGGATCATGTAAGCTTTCTGAAATGAATGACTGGAGCATTTTAACTGTCTGAAATGACTGGAGCATGTTAGCTGTCTGAAATGACTGGAGCATGTTAGCTGTCTGAAATGACTAGGGCATGTAAGCTGTCTGAAATGACAGGAGCATGTTAGCTTTCCGAAATCAATGACTGGAGCATGTTAGATTTCAGAAATCAATGACTGGATTATGTTAGCTATTTGAAATGACTGTAGCATGCAAGCTATCTGAAATGACTGGAGCATGTAAGCATTCTGAAATGACTGGAGCATGTAAGCGTTCTGAAATGGCTGGAGCATGTAAGCTGTTTGAAATGAATGACTGGAGCATGTTAACTGTCTGAAATTATTGGAGCATGTAAGCTGTTTGAAATGAATGACTGGAGCATGTTAACTGTCTGAAATGACTGGAGCATGTAAGCTGTTTGAAATGACTGGAGCATGTAAGCTTTCTGAAATGAATGACTGGAGCATCTAAGCTTTGTGAAATCCGTGACTGGAGCATGTAAGCTTTCTGAAATCAATGACGGGAGCATGTTAGCTATTTGAAATGACTGGTGCATGTAAGCGATCTGAAATGACTGGAGCATGTAAGCTATCTGAAATGACTGGAGCATGTAAGCTATCTGAAATCAATGACTGGAGCATGTAAGCTATCTGAAATCAATGACTGGAGCATGTAAGCTATTTGAAATGACTGGAGCATGTTAGCTGTCTGAAATGACTGCAGCATGTAGGCTTTCAGAAATTAATGACTGGAGAATGAAAACAGTGTCGCACTCAGTCGCACCCCAAGGAGCCCTAAGACCACCAACTGAAAAGCTGTTAGTTCAGTTTCACCAAAACCATGTGAATGTCATAATGTCTCTCTCAGCATTGCTCATTAGTATAATCGCTGTATGAATGGTGTGGGTGCCATGAATAGTGATGACTGATTGCTCTATACAGTCAACAGCTTTATGAAGAAGAATAGATGTGTGCAGTGAGTTAGCTATGTTTGGACGATATGAAGAGTTCCTCTTCTAGGATGATATGAGGGAGGTAGTTCTAGAGAGTTGCAGCTCTAAAATCAGGTTTTAGTTTAGCCTTAGGTCAATGAAGACCTTCATGCTGTAACTGTACTAAACTCAGACTACTCTCTTTAGATTGTGTGTGTGTCACTGCTTCTCCGAGTGTGGTGCGGCGTGAGCTGCCATCTCCTGCTCAGCCCCTTAGATCTGCTCCAGGGGCTCCGCTACTGTTGACGACCGTGGATTCCAAATCCTCTGAGAAAAGGCATTTTCTGCGATCTGAATTGGAAATCTATTCTTCTCTTCAATCCAGGTTGAGGGAGGTGGGAAGGCGGACCTGTTGGAACACCCTCTGTTGCCAGGTGACCAGGTGGTTGTCATTAACGACGTGGAGCTCAGTGGTTTCAGGCAGGAAGCCATCTCATTGGTGAAAGGATCCTACAAGACTCTCCGACTCACTGTTCGCAGGTATGTTAACTAAAGTCCATCATCCAATCACCAGTCATGCCATGGCCCTCTGTCTCTCTCTCTCTCTATCCACTCCTCTCTCTCTGTCCCTTCTTCTCCTCTCTCTCTGTCCCTTCTTCTCCTCTCTCTCTCGCTCTGTCCCCTCGCTCTCTCTCTCTCTCTCTCTCTGTCCCCTCCTCTATCTCTCTCTGTTCTCTCCTCTCTCTCTGTCCTCTCCTCTCTCTCTGTCCTCTCTCTCTCTCTCTCAATTCAATTATATTTGCTTTATTGGCATGATGTAACAATGCACATATTGCCAAAGCTTACTTTGGAGATTTACAATATGAACATAATTAATAATCAATATTGTAAACGGGACAGTAACAGTAACAACCATAGTCAGCTCTGTCTCTGGTTCTGCTGTGGTGCAGTGGTTACACAGCCTTTCCTCTACAGGGAGCCAGGTTTTCCTGTGTCTACCCTTCTCAATAGCAAGGCTGTGCTGACTGAGCCTGTACTTTGTCAAGGTTTTTCTAAGGTTTTGATCAGTAACCATGGTCAAATAGTTTGCCATGATGTACTGTCGGTTTAGGGCCAGATAAAACTGCATTTTGCTTGTGTTTCCCAAAAGTAATGTAGTTTTTTGTTTTGACTGTTGTAATCTGATTGATTGGATGTGTTAGTAGAACTGGTTTGTGAACTCAGGACCAGGACCAGCTGGATGAGGGGACTCTGTTCTTCAGTGTGTTAGTAGAACAGGTTTGTGAACTCAGCCCCAGGACCAGCTGGATGAGGGGACTCTGTTCTTCAGTGTGTTAGTAGAACAGGTTTGTGAACTCAGGACCAGCTGGATGAGGGGACTCTGTTCTTCAGTGTGTTAGTAGAACAGGTTTGTGAACTCAGCCCCAGGACCAGCTGGATGAGGGGACTCTGTTCTTCAGTGTGTTAGTAGAACAGGTTTGTGAACTCAGCCCCAGGACCAGCTGGATGAGGGGACTCTGTTCTTCAGTGTGTTAGTAGAACAGGTTTGTGAACTCAGCCCCAGGACCAGCTGGATGAGGGGACTCTGTTCTTCAGTGTGTTAGTAGAACAGGTTTGTGAACTCAAGACCAGCTGGATGAGGGGACTCTGTTCTTCAGTGTGTTAGTAGAACAGGTTTGTGAACTCAGCCCCAGGACCAGCTGGATGAGGGGACTCTGTTCTTCAGTGTGTTAGTAGAACAGGTTTGTGAACTCAGCCCCAGGACCAGCTGGATGAGGGGACTCTGTTCTTCAGTGTGTTAGTAGAACAGGTTTGTGAACTCAGCCCCAGGACCAGCTGGATGAGGGGACTTTGTTCTTCAGTGTGTTAGTAGAACAGGTTTGTGAACTCAGCCCCAGGACCAGCTGGATGAGGGGACTCTGTTCTTCAGTGTGTTAGTAGAACAGGTTTGTGAACTCAGCCCCAGGACCAGCTGGATGAGGGGACTCTGTTCTTCAGTGTGTTAGTAGAACAGGTTTGTGAACTCAGCCCCAGGACCAGCTGGATGAGGGGACTCTGTTCTTCAGTGTGTTAGTAGAACTGGTTTGTGAACTCAGCCCCAGGACCAGCTGGATGAGGAAGACTCTTATCTTTGCTCAACTCTTGGTATTGCAGGGCTTGGTGATGATATGAGAGGGGGTCACTGTATTTGAGATGTTTCCAAAACTTAATTGCTCTTCTTTGAGTTTTTATTATTAGTGGATATTTGCCTAATTCTGCCCTGCATGCATTGTTTGTAGTTTTCCTCTGGACATGTAGGAGAATCTTACAGAACTCTGCATACAGGGTTTCAATGGTGTGTTTGTCCCATTGGGTGAAATCTTGTTTTGCAAGTGGACCTCACACAACTCACTGCCATAAAGTGCAATTAGTTCAATGACACATTCAATTAGTTAAAGTAATTGTAGTGTGTGCAGTACTCCATGTATTTGAGAACTTTGATCTGGATCTTCTCTGGAAATGATCTCTGTTCTCTCTGTCCCCTTCTCTCTCGCTCTCTCTCTCTCTGTCCCCTTCTCTCGCTCTCTCGCTCTCTCGCTCTCTCGCTCTCTCGCTCTCTCGCTCTCTCTCTCTCTCTCTCTCTCTCTCTCTCTCTCTGAAATTTGGCCAAAAGAATAATGAAATTAATTCTTATTTCTATCGTAGGTAAAGAATCCAAGCAGTACATCTATCCACAATAGTGTAAAATATTAATACATGTGTTCAATTATAAATCTACTGATGTCTTGCTACAGATGCCTTACATGCATACAATGCCAAAAAATTATCAACACCGTTTCTGGGTGGTCATTACAAAAGGTACAATTTGAGTTTGTTTTTCTTAAACTTCTTCATATAGTGGTTGGCAGGATAATATTTACGTATAATTTTTTAACTTAATTTAGTTAATAAGTAGATATGTGTGTGGCAACATCCAAACTTTTTCCCTACATATATTATCAATACAACCGTTCCAATAAGGCATGACATAAGGTATAGATCCAACATCCTGCTGAAACAAGGCTCGTAAAGCTCTGTTGTTGTTGAATGGACCAAATGAAAAGCACATCTTTCCTGCTGATGAGTCAACAGGGTTAATGGTTCTGAGGGTCAGGTCTTGACACGTTCCTGAATTATAAAGAAACACCTGGAGGAAAGGCATTTAAAACCATTCGTCTTTAGGTGTTCCAGGCATCTTGTAAAGTGATAAGAATTCCTTATAACTAAGTAAAAGACCAATAGGATATTACTTCAGAAACAATAGGATATTATTTCAGAACCAATAGGATATTACTTCATAAACAATAGGATATTATTTCAGAACCAATATTCTAAAAACAAATAAGAATTGTCTTATTGTCCCAATTATTCCATATATAATATATGTGTGGATAAAAATTGTGCTTATAAAATAAAGGCCATGACAAGAATCTGCCGATGAAAAGCAGAGTTACACTGGAACTTTGTCAATTTTATAATTGCAAACCAACATGAAGTTAAGGCCACCAAAAGTAGAGAAGACACTCTCCCCAGTCTCATATATTCCTGATGTCTATAGTGACCTCACCCTCCCCAGTCTCATATATTCCTGATGTCTATAGTGACCTCACCCTCCCCAGTCTCATATATTCCTGATGTCTATAGTGACCTCACCCTCCCCAGTCTCATATATTCCTGATGTCTATAGTGACCTCACCCTCCCCAGTCTCATATATTCCTGATGTCTATAGTGACCTCACCCTCCCCAGTCTCATATATTCCTGATGTCTATAGTGACCTCACCCTCCCCAGTCTCATATATTCCTGATGTCTATAGTGGCCTCACCCTCACCAGTCTCATATCTTCCTGATGTCTATAGTGGCCTCACCCTCACCAGTCTCATATCTTCCTGATGTCTATAGTGGCCTCACCCTCACCAGTCTCATATCTTCCTGATGTCTATAGTGGCCTCACCAGTCTCATATCTTCCTGATGTCTGTAGTGGCCTCATCAGTCTCATATCTTCCTGATGTCTATAGTGACCTCACCCTCCCCAGTCTCATATCTTCCTGATGTCTATAGTGACCTCACCCTCCCCAGTCTCATATATTCCTGATGTCTATAGTGGCCTCACCCTCACCAGTCTCATATATTCCTGATGTCTATAGTGGCCTCACCCTCACCAGTCTCATATCTTCCTGATGTCTATAGTGGCCTCACCCTCACCAGTCTCATATCTTCCTGATGTCTATAGTGGCCTCACCCTCCCCAGTCTCATATCTTCCTGATGTCTATAGTGGCCTCACCCTCCCCAGTCTCATATCTTCCTGATGTCTATAGTGGCCTCACCCTCCCCAGTCTCATATCTTCCTGATGTCTATAGTGGCCTCACCCTCCCCAGTCTCATATCTTCCTGATGTCTATAGTGGCCTCACCCTCCCCAGTCTCATATCTTCCTGATGTCTATAGTGGCCTCACCAGTCTCATATCTTCCTGATGTCTATAGTGGCCTCACCAGTCTCATATCTTCCTGATGTCTATAGTGGCCTCACCCTCCCCAGTCTCATATCTTCCTGATGTCTATAGTGAATTCACCCTCACCAGTCTCATATCTTCCTGATGTCTATAGTGGCCTCACCCTCCCCAGTCTCATATATTCCTGATGTCTATAGTGACCTCACCCTCCCCAGTCTCATATCTTCCTGATGTCTATAGTGGCCTCACCCTCCCCAGTCTCATATCTTCCTGATGTCTATAGTGGTCATACTTCAGAACTCACAGATAATATGCCAGGCTGGCATTGCTGGGGTCTAGTGTGTGTGTGGTAGGATCATGCTGACCCTCCCAGCTCTCTTGTTATCTCCACAACAGCAGCCCTGTGACATGCTTGACACCCTGCGGAGTGGAGGGTAAAAATAGGACCTCCTGCTGGCTATGCTTCTGTACCCACTGGACTGGGCCAGGTCAATCAGCCTGTACCCACTGGACTGGGCCAGGTCAATCAGCCTGTACCCACTGGACTGGGCCAGGTCAATCAGCCTGTACCCACTGGACTGGGCCAGGTCAATCAGCCTGTACCCACTGGACTGGGCCAGGTCAATCAGCCTGTACCCACTGGACTGGGCCAGGTCAATCAGCCTGTACCCACTGGACTGGGCCAGGTCAATCAGCCTGTACCCACTGGACTGGGCCAGGTCAATCAGCCTGTACCCACTGGACTGGGCCAGGTCAATCAGCCTGTACCCACTGGACTGGGCCAGGTCAATCAGCCTGTACCCACTGGACTGGGCCAGGTCAATCAGCCTGTACCCACTGGACTGGGCCAGGTCAATCAGCCTGTACCCACTGGACTGGGCCAGGTCAATCAGCCTTGAGCCTTTCCTGCCTTCCAAGCTTCCGAATAATCCATTAATATACACAGCACACACTTCCTTGTTCACACCCATACAGCACATACACACCAACACCCATACAGCACATACACACCAACACCCATACAGCACATACACACCAACACCCATACAGCACATACACACCAACACCCATACAGCACATACACACCAACACCCATACAGCACATACACACCAACACCCATACAGCACATACACACCAACACCCATACAGCACATACACACCAACAACTACCTGTCCTGATATTATACACTGTACAGTACTATCACAATACACTACCTGTCCTGATATTATACACTATACAGTACTACCACAATACACTACCTGTCCTGATATTATACACTATACAGTACTACCACAATACACTACCTGTCCTGATATTATACACTGTACAGTACTACCACAATACACTACCTGTCCTGATATTATACACTCTACAGTACTACCACAATACACTACCTGTCCTGATATTATACACTGTACAGTACTACCACAATACACTACCTGTCCTGATATTATACACTATACAGTACTACCACAATACACTACCTGTCCTGATATTATACACTATACAGTACTACCACAATACACTACCTGTCCTGATATTATACACTGTACAGTACTACCACAATACACTACCTGTCCTGATATTATACACTACACAGTACTACCACAATACACTACCTGTCCTGATATTATACACTGTACAGTACTACCACAATACACTACCTGTCCTGATATTATACACTATCCGCTTCAACATATCAACGAATTGGCGAGGGAACTAGAACCGTCTGCAGCACCCGGCCTCACCCTACTAGAATCTGAAGTCAAATGTCTACTGTTTGCTGATGATCTGGTGCTTCTGTCACCAACCAAGGAGGGCCAACAGCAGCACCTAGATCTTCTGCACAGATTCTGTCAGACCTGGGCCCTGACAGTAAATCTCAGTAAGACAAGAATAATGGTGTTCCAAAAAAGGTCCAGTTGCCAGGACCTAGAGCACACAAAAAACTATACATACCTCGGCCTAAACATCAGCGCCACAGATAACTTCCACAAATCTGTGAACCATCTGAGAGACAAGGCAAGAAGGGCCTTCAATGCCATCAAAAGGAACAGAAAATTCGACATACCAATTAGGATCTGAAAAGTTACGTTAAATTCTACAACCACCTAAAAGGAAGCAATTCCCAAACCTTCCATAACAAAGCCATCACCTACAGAGAGATGAACCTGGAGAAGAGTCCCCTAAGCAAGCTGGTCCTGGGGCTTTGTTCACAAACACAAACAGACCCCACAGAACCCCAGGACAACAACACAATTAGACCCAACCAAATCAAAGCAAACTTGATTTGTCACATGCGCCGAATACAACAGGTGTAGACCTTACAGTGAAATGCTTACTAACAAGCCCTTAACCAACAATACAACAGGTGTAGACCTTACAGTGAAAGGCTTACTAACAAGCCCTTAACCAACAATACAACAGGTGTAGACCTTACAGTGAAATGCTTACTAACAAGCCCTTAACCAACAATACAACAGGTGTAGACCTTACAGTGAAATGCTTACTAACAAGCCCTTAACCAACAATACAACAGGTGTAGACCTTACAGTGAAATGCTTACTAACAAGCCCTTAACCAACAATACAACAGGTGTAGACCTTACAGTGAAATGCTTACTAACAAGCCCTTAACCAACAATACAACAGGTGTAGACCTTACAGTGAAATGCTTACTAACAAGCCCTTAACCAACAATACAACAGGTGTAGACCTTACAGTGAAATGCTTACTAACAAGCCCTTAACCAACAATACAACAGGTGTAGACCTTACAGTGAAATGCTTACTAACAAGCCCTTAACCAACAATACAACAGGTGTAGACCTTACAGTGAAATGCTTACTAACAAGCCCTTAACCAACAATACAACAGGTGTGGGTAGAGTCCTGTGTGTGTGTGTGTGTGTGTGTGTGTGTGTGGGTAGAGTCCAGTGAGTGTGTGTGGGTAGAGTCCAGTGTGTGTGTGTGTGGGTGGGTGGGTAGAGTCCAGTATGTGTAGGTGGGTAGAGTCCAGTGAGTGTGTGTGGGTGGGTAGAGTCCAGTGAGTGTGTGTGTGTGTGTGTGGGTGGGTAGAGTCCAGTGAGTGTGTGTGTGTGTGTGTGTGGGTGGGTAGAGTCCAGTGAGTGTGTGTGGGTAGAGTCCAGTGAGTGTGTGTGGGTAGAGTCCAGTGAGTGTGTGTGGGTAGAGTCCAGTGAGTGTGTGTGGGTGGGTAGAGTCCAGTGAGTGTGTGTGTGTGTGTGTGTGTGTGTGTGTGGGTAGAGTCCAGTGAGTGTGTGTGTGTGTGTGTGTGTGGGTAGAGTCCAGTGAGTGTGTGTGTGTGTGTGTCTGTGGGTAGAGTCCAGTGAGTGTGTGTGTGTGTGTGTCTGTGGGTAGAGTCCAGTGAGTGTGTGTGTGTGTGTGTGTGGGTAGAGTCCAGTGAGTGTGTGTGTGTGTGTGTGTGGGTAGAGTCCAGTGAGTGTGTGTGTGGGTAGAGTCCAGTGAGTGTGTGTGGGTAGAGTCCAGTGAGTGTGTGTGTGTGTGTGTGTGTGTGTGGGTAGAGTCCTGTGTGTGTGTGTGGGTAGAGTCCAGTGTGTGTGTGTGTGGGTAGAGTCCAGTGTGTGTGGGTAGAGTCCAGTGTGTGTGGGTAGAGTCCAGTGAGTGTGTGTGTGGGTAGAGTCCAGTGAGTGTGTGTGTGGGTAGAGTCCAGTGAGTCTGTGGGTAGAGTCCAGTGAGTGACTATGCATAGATAATAGACAGCAGGTAGCAGCAGTGTTAAAACAAATGGGTGGGGTCAATGTAAATAGTCCGGGTAGACATTTTATTAATTGTTCAGCAGTCTTATGGCTTGGGGGTAGAAGCTGTTAAGAAGCTTTTTGGTCCTAGACTTGGCGCTCCGGTACCGCTTGTCGTGCGGTAGCAGAGAGAACAGTCTATGACTTGGGTGACTGGAGTCTTTGACAATTTTTTTGGGCCTTCCTCTGACACTGCCTAGTATATAAGTCCTGAATGGCAGGAAGCTTGGCCCCAGTGATGTACTGGGCCGTACACACTACACTCTGTAGTGCCTTACGGTCAGATGCCGAGCAGTTGCCATACCAGGCGGTGATGCAACCTGTCAGGATTCTCTCGATGGTGCAGCTGTAGAACCTTTTGAGGATCTGGGGACCCATGCCAAATTTTTTTCAGTTTCCTGAGGGGGAAAAGGTGTTGTTGTCTTGGTGTGTTTGAACCATTATAGTTTGTTGGTGATGTGGATACCAAGGAACTTGAAACTCTCTCGACCTGCTCCACTACAGCCCTGTTCGGCCCGCCTTTTCCTGTAGTCCACAATCAGCTCCTTTGTCTTGCTCACATTGAGGGAGAGGTTGTTATCCTGGCAACACACTGCCAGGTCTCTGACCTCCTCTCTATAGGCTGTCTCATTGTTGTCGGTGACTACTGTTGTGTCGTCAGCAAACTTAATGATGGTGTTGGAGTCGTGTTTGGCCACGCAGTCGTGAGTGAACAGGGAGTACAGGAGGGGACTAAGCACGCACCCTTGTGGGGCCCCAGTGTTGAGGATCAACGTGGCAGATGTGTTGTTGCCTACACTTACCACCTGGTGGCGGTCTGTCAGGAGGTCAAGGATCCAGTTGCAGAAGGCGGTGTTTAGTCCCAGAGTCCTTAGTGATGAGCATGTGCCTTAAAGTTGCCAGAGGCTGGAAGACACAGATTATTTTTCCTCTCTCTCTCTCTCTCTCTCTCTCTCTCTCTCTCTCTCCCTTCCTCTCTCTGTTACAGACTGAGAGGGGGAGGGGAGGGAGGAAATCTCTTAGCAACAGAGGATGGCAGGATGCTCATTTACATTGAAGTCCATAGTCCATGAGACATTGGGAAGGAGAGGTGGAGATGGGTAGAGAGAGGTGGAGATGGGTAGAGAGAGGTGGAGATGGGTAGAGAGAGGTGGAGATGGGTAGGTAGAGCGAAAATATGACAAAGCTTCCCTTATGTCCAGTGTTCTGCCCAGTGATGCAGTAATGTGAAGCTGCAGTAGGAAGGGCAGGGTAGTGTTGACTCTGTAAAGTGTAAACACTGAATGGCTCTGTAGTCCAGGAGGGTTCAGGTAGCTACCGTACCACTGGCCAAACACCTGGACCATACAACACACTGGCTGACTGCTGTACCGTAGGGTGTGTCACTGCCTACCACTGTCTAACAGTCTACCACTGTCTACCAGTCTAGAGGCATGATAATTACCTGAGGACAGGAATCATTCCAGGTTACTGTTGCTGGAGTTAACAGTGAGGACAGGGTTACAGGTTCCACCAGCCAATGCGAACCTGTTCAGCTGAGAGACACTGACTGAAAACAGATGAATCTGCCTCAAAGGACCCAGATGGATTTGAGTCTAAATCTGGACCTCTAGTCATGAGCTTATGTCTCTGTCAGCTGTGATGTAATGTAACACAGCCATTATCAAGTCTGTTTTTCTGGTCTTCCTAACTGATGGTGATCCAATCTGTGCTGTGGACTAGCTGAACCCATTCTGAGGTGACAGGAAGAAGAAGGATGGACATTTGAATTGTCCTATGTGGATAGGAATTGGGACTTGACTCTGGCCATCACCAGAGAATGGAAGAGAACCCAGACATCAGTAGTGATTCTGACAGGTATGTGGATGGCCTCTGTACAAACCTAACAACAGGTAGACCTACAGGTATGTGGATGGCCTGTATCTGTCTATCTGTACCTAAAAAGCTAGTGACTTGATTTAGTTCTTAACAAAGGGACCACGTTATCCTGTGTAGGATTGTGCACTACAGAGAATAGAAAGGTCTCTGCTCACTTGCTGCTCCGTGCTCTCACTCTCTCAAAATTCAAAGGGCCTTATTGGCATGGGAAACATATGTTTATATTGCCAAAGCAAATGGCAGGTTTTAAAGTACGTCTTGTTCCTTTGATGGCCACTCACATGGCAAACAATTACTTAACATCTGCCTCCTGCTGGTTTAGAAAGCATCAGCCGGCTGTCTGGTTCTGAAAGCATCAGCCGGCTGTCTGGTTCTGAAAGCACCTGCCGGCTGTCTGGTTCTGAAGGGGACACTTGACTACACACCTGTTATGTTCTTTACTTCAACACTCTTAGAAAAAAGGGTTCCAAAAAGGTTAATCTGCTGTCCCCATAGGAGAACCCTTTTTGGTTCCAGGTAGACCCCTTTTTGTTTCAAGATAGAATACTTTTGGGTTCCACGTAGAACCTTCTATGGAAAAGGTTCTACGCGGAACCCAACAAAAAGGGTTCTACCTGGGCCCCTTCCTTATTAGATCAAAAGATTTTGTTAGAAATTGATCATGTTTGAACGACATCCCTTTTTTCTTGTTGGTGTCACGTATGGCTGAGCAATGTTATTTTTGTGCCATTAATATGAAGTCAAACTTCTGAAGTCGAGAACAAAATTCTTAGTATTGCAGACAAAATAATGATATCTAAAGTAAAAAAAGTAAAACCCCAAAGTCTTGAGAGCAAAACATGTTTGCAAGAAAATAATTAGAAAATTTGAGAACAAGTTCATTGTAAATGAATTCAAAAACATTAGTTTTCAGTGAAACATGTTCAATGATAACGCGTTTGCAATAAAAAATCCTCCCTCTTTGCCTGCATTTTCGCTTTCGCTGCCTGTTTTTGGGCGGATGCAAAATCCCAATGTCTTTGGGCCGTGATGGAAACATTGCTCTACGTAGGGTGCCGTCTTTCGGATGGGACGTGAAACCGATGTCCTCACGCTCTGTGGTCATTAAAAATCCTATGGGTCTTAACGTAAAAGTAGGAGTGTAAACCCTGGTGTCTTGGCTAAATGACCAACCTGGCCCCATTCCATAATGGCCACATAATCATCCCAGTATTCCTAATTGGCATATATCAGTCCTCACCTCTCCACCATGCTAGCTGATGTGTGGTGAGAGTTCTGGCCCAAAATGGTTGCCATGCATCACCCAAGTGGATGCCACACATTGGTTGTGGATGAGATTAGTTTCCCCTCAATTACCTCATACCCTGCACATCGACTCGGTACTGGTACATAGCCATGTTGTTTTCTACTTCCTATATACAGTATATAGCCATGTTTTTTTTTACTAATTATTTTATATTTGTTATTCACTGTCAGTCTTAAACTCTGCATTGTTGGAAAAGGACCTGTAAGTAAGCATTTCACAAATATAATTTTATTTGGTCTGAAGACCAGCTGGAAGAATGCCCCCTACAGGCCCTCAACACCACTTCCAGCAGGATCTGGTCTCCCATCCAGGGACTGACCAGGACCGACCCTACATAGCTTCAGAGGCAAGCCAGCAGTGGGATGCAGGATGGTATGCTACTAGAATGAATAAAAAAAAACTGCAAAACTTTGTTGTCCTGGGCTACCTGGCTAAAATACTTGCTTGCTAGCCTGACTTCCTTTCATGGTAACGATGCACCAGGCCAGCTAGTTAAACAGCCTAATGACTTCAGAGTAGGAACCAGGCCAGCTAGTTAAACAGCCTAATGACTTCAGAGTAGGAACCAGGCCAGCTAGTTAAACAGCCTAATGACTTCAGAGTAGGAACCAGGCCAGCTAGTTTAACAGCCTAATGACTTCAGAGTAGGAACCAGGCCAGCTAGTTAAACAGCCTAATGACTTCAGAGTAGGAACCAGGCCAGCTAGTTTAACAGCCTAATGACTTCAGAGTAGGAACCAGGCCAGCTAGTTAAACAGCCTAATGACTTCAGAGTAGGAACCAGGCCAGCTAGTTTAACAGCCTAATGACTTCAGAGTAGGAACCAGGCCAGCTAGTTAAACAGCCTAATGACTTCAGAGTAGGAACCAGGCCAGCTAGTTAAACAGCCTAATGACTTCAGAGTAGGAACCAGGCCAGCTAGTTAAACAGCCTAATGACTTCAGAGTAGGAACCAGGCCAGCTAGTTAAACAGCCTAATGACTTCAGAGTAGGAACCAGGCCAGCTAGTTAAACAGCCTAATGACTTCAGAGTAGGAACCAGGCCAGCTAGTTTAACAGCCTAATGACTTCAGAGTAGGAACCAGGCCAGCTAGTTAAACAGCCTAATGACTTCAGAGTAGGAACCAGGCCAGCTAGTTAAACAGCCTAATGACTTCAGAGTAGGAACCAGGCCAGCTAGTTTAACAGCCTAATGACTTCAGAGTAGGAACCAGGCCAGCTAGTTAAACAGCCTAATGACTTCAGAGTAGGAACCAGGCCAGCTAGTTAAACAGCCTAATGACTTCAGAGTAGGAACCAGGCCAGCTAGTTAAACAGCCTAATGACTTCAGAGTAGGAACCAGGCCAGCTAGTTAAACAGCCTAATGACTTCAGAGTAGGAACCAGGCCAGCTAGTTAAACAGCCTAATGACTTCAGAGTAGGAACCAGGCCAGCTAGTTTAACAGCCTAATGACTTCAGAGTAGGAACCAGGCCAGCTAGTTAAACAGCCTAATGACTTCAGAGTAGGAACCAGGCCAGCTAGTTAAACAGCCTAATGACTTCAGAGTAGGAACCAGGCCAGCTAGTTAAACAGCCTAATGACTTCAGAGTAGGAACCAGGCCAGCTAGTTAAACAGCCTAATGACTTCAGAGTAGGAACCAGGCCAGCTAGTTAAACAGCCTAATGACTTCAGAGTAGGAACCAGGCCAGCTAGTTAAACAGCCTAATGACTTCAGAGTAGGAACCAGGCCAGCTAGTTAAACAGCCTAATGACTTCAGAGTAGGAACCAGGCCAGCTAGTTAAACAGCCTAATGACTTCAGAGTAGGAACCAGGCCAGCTAGTTAAACAGCCTAATGACTTCAGAGTAGGAACCAGGCCAGCTAGTTAAACAGCCTAATGACTTCAGAGTAGGAACCAGGCCAGCTAGTTAAACAGCCTAATGACTTCAGAGTAGGAACCAGGCCAGCTAGTTTAACAGCCTAATGACTTCAGAGTAGGAACCAGGCCAGCTAGTTTAACAGCCTAATGACTTCAGAGTAGGAACCAGGCCAGCTAGTTTAACAGCCTAATGACTTCAGAGTAGGAACCAGGCCAGCTAGTTAAACAGCCTAATGACTTCAGAGTAGGAACCAGGCCAGCTAGTTAAACAGCCTAATGACTTCAGAGTAGGAACCAGGCCAGCTAGTTTAACAGCCTAATGACTTCAGAGTAGGAACCAGGCCAGCTAGTTTAACAGCCTAATGACTTCAGAGTAGGAACCAGGCCAGCTAGTTAACATGAACAAACTACATCTAGCTACATATTGAACCTCCATCCTCTCAGGCCAGGGCCACAACAATGTATGAATATATTGCAACACAACGAGATGCAACACAGAGACGAAAGATAAATGATTAAATTCACCCCACAGTACCCAGCCCAGTAAACACATATCAGGAAGTGACTATCTCTGTGTGTGTGAGACGCTGTTAGTGCTAGGCCAGGTGCAGAATGTGGCAGACAGGTGCTGCCCGGCTCCTCAGTTTCAGCTTAAACAATAGACCTGCCATGACCTGTGAGACCCGCTGCACCTTTCATGACTACTTTACACCTGTAGTTTCATAGGGCAGTTAAACAGCTCTCTTATCAGTTACCTGTGATCTCACCTGAACAATGATTAACAAGGTAAATGTTATATGATCTCATGCTGTGGTGATCCTTTGACGAAGTGTGTGATTCACGTGGTTTGTGGACATAGTAGCGATAGATAGGATCTATCCACCTATCTACTGTAAGTGTCATACACCTACCGGTCCCCAGCCCACATGGGCGTACAAGACACTACAGAACAAAATAACATACGCATACAATGATCATGGTCAGTACAGCTACCGTCTAGCCCCACTACACAACCAGCTACCATCTAGCCCCACTACACAACCAGCTACCATCTAGTTCCACTACACAACCAGCTACCATCTAGTTCCACTACACAACCATCTACCGTCTAGCCCCACTACACAACCAGCTACCGTCTAGCCCCACTACACAACCAGCTACCATCTAGCCCCACTACACAACCAGCTACCGTCTAGCCCCACTACACAACCAGCTACCATCTAGCCCCACTACACAACCAGCTACCATCTAGCCCCACTACACAACCATCTACCGTCTAGCCCCACTACACAACCATCTACCGTCTAGCCCCACTACACAACCAGCTACCATCTAGCCCCACTACACAACCATCTACCATCTAGCCCCACTACACAACCAGCTACCATCTAGCCCCACTACACAACCAGCTACCGTCTAGCCCCACTACACAACCAGCTACCGTCTAGCCCCACTACACAACCATCTACCATCTAGCTCCACTACACAACCATCTACCGTCTAGCCCCACTACACAGCCAGCTACCGTCTAGCCCCACTACACAGCCAGCTACCGTCTAGCCCCACTACACAACCAGCTACCGTCTAGCCCCACTACACAACCAGCTACCGTCTAGCCCCACTACACAACCAGCTACCGTCTAGCCCCACTACACAACCATCTACCATCTAGCTCCACTACACAACCATCTACCATCTAGCTCCACTACACAACCATCTACCGTCTAGCCCCACTACACAGCCAGCTACCGTCTAGCCCCACTACACAACCAGCTACCGTCTAGCCCCACTACACAACCAGCTACCGTCTAGCCCCACTACACAACCATCTACCATCTAGCTCCACTACACAACCATCTACCGTCTAGCCCCACTACACAACCATCTACCGTCTAGCCCCACTACACAACCAGCTACCGTCTAGCCCCACTACACAACCAGCTACCGTCTAGCCCCACTACACAACCAGCTACCGTCTAGCCCCACTACACAACCAGCTACCGTCTAGCCCCACTACACAACCAGCTACCGTCTAGCCCCACTACACAACCAGCTACCATCTAGCCCCACTACACTACCATCTAGCCCCACTACACTACCATCTAGCCCCACTACACTACCATCTAGCCCCACTACACTACCATCTAGCCCCACTACACAACCATCTAGCCCCACTACACAACCATCTAGCCCCACTACACTACCATCTAGCCCCACTACACTACCATCTAGCCCCACTACACTACCATCTAGCCCCACTACACAACCAGCTACCATCTAGCTCCACTACACAACCATCTAGCTCCACTACACAACCATCTACCATCTAGCCCCACTACACTACCAGCTACCATCTAGCCCCACTACACAACCAGCTACCATCTAGCCCCACTACACAACCAGCTACCATCTAGCCCCACTACACAACCATCTAGCCCCACCATCTAGCCCCACTACCCATTCCCAGTGGGTCAGACGTTTACATACACTCAATTAGTATTTGGTAGCATTGCCTTTAAATTGTTTAACTTGGGTCAAACGTTTCAGGTAGCCTTCCACAAGCTTCCCACAATAAGTTAGGTGAATTTTGGCCCGTTCCTCCTGACAGAACTGGCGTAACTGAGTCAGGTTTGTAGGCCTCCTTGCCCGCACACACTTTTTCAGTTCTGCCCACAAATGTTCTATAGGGTTGAGGTCAGGGCTTTGTGATGGCCACTCCAATACCTTGACTTTGTTGTCCTTAAGCCATTTTGCCACGACTTTGGAAGTATGCTTGGGGTCATTGTTCATTTGGAAGACCAAGCTTTAACTTCCTGACTGATGTCTTGAGATGTTGCTTCAATATATCCACATAATCTTCCTTCCTCATGATGCCATCTATTTTGTGAAGTGCACCAGTCCCTCCTGCAACAAAGCACCCCCACAACATGATGCTGCCAACCCCGTGCTTCACGGTTGGGATGGTGTTCTTCGGCTTGCAAGCCTCCCCCTTTTTCCTCCAAACATAACAATGCTCATTATGTCCAAACAGTTCTATTTTTGTTTCATCAGACCAGAGGACATTTCTCCAAAA
Organism: Thymallus thymallus; assembly: GCA_023634145.1. NCBI lineage: Eukaryota > Metazoa > Chordata > Actinopteri > Salmoniformes > Salmonidae > Thymallus > Thymallus thymallus. The sequence goes on along the minus strand of CM042403.1, from coordinate 3,182,038 downwards.
AGTACGATCTTTGTCCCCATGTGCAGTTGCAAACCGCAGTCTGGCTTTTTTTATGGCGGTTTTGGAGCAGTGGCTTCTTCCTTGCTGAGCAGGCTTTCAGGTTATGTCGATATAGGACTCGTTTTACTGTGGATATAGATACTTTTGTACCTGTTTCCTCCAGCATCTTCACAAGGTCCTTTGCTGTTGTTCTGGGATGAATTTGCACTTTTTGCACCAAAGTACATTCATCTCTAGGAGACAGAATGTGTCTCCTTCCTGAACGTTATGATGGCTGCGTGGTCCCGTGGTGTTTATACTTGCGTACTATTGTTTGTACAGATGAACGTGGTACTTTCAGGCATTTGGAAATTGCTCCCAAGGATGAACCAGACTTGTGGAGGTCTACCATTTTTTTTATGAGGTCTTGGCTGATATCTTTTTATTTTCCCATGATGTCGAGCAAAGAGGCACTGAGTTTGAAGGTAGGCCTTGAAATACATCCACATGTACACCTCCAATTGACTCAAATTATATCAATTAGCCTATCAGAAGCTTCTAAAGCTATGACATATTCTGGAATTTTCCAAGCTGTTGCATGTACACTTTTGACCCACTAGAATTGTGATATAGTGAATTATAAGTGAAATAATCTGTTTGTAAACAATTGTTGGAAGAATTACTTGTCATGCACAAAGTAGATGTCCTAACCAATTTTAATGACTTCAATCTAAGTGTATGTAAACTTCCGACTTCAACTGTACATCTGCTGTTGATATCTGATCCTTCATGAGTAGGGTTGCAACATTCCAGGAACTTTCAATAAACTCCCTGGTTTTCCAGAAATCCTGGTTGGAGGATCCAGATTTCCTGCTTAATCCCTCCTGATTCCGGTAATCCTCCAACTGTATTTCGGGAAAACCAGGGAATTAATTGAAAGTTCCCTGAATTTTGCAACTCCATTCATGAGTAAGGTAAGCAGCTCACCTGTGCTATGGTGGTTTGAGTAACTTACCCTCCTGAAATGCATCTCTGCTCTTTAAACCTCAGGCTATAATTCTATCCTTCATGATCAGTTTTACCACTAACAGCAAAGGCATGTGTCATGATGTTTTAGCAGGGTGAGGTTAACAAGGGGTCATCTTTCATTGGCACTTGAGTCACGTGACTTTGTCTGGGGCCGTTGTTTTGAATAGGTTTTCTTTACCATTCAATCTCTGTTCCACATATGCAAATGTGCAGGTGCAGTGCTTGTGTTGTGACTGTAGTTTTCCAACCAGGAAATAGGTCAGCCTTTAGATGTCAGATCAGATGATGAGCTCATTCTTTAGAAAATATATTTAGTGTTTTATGTAGAGGAGTGGTCTGCTATTAATCTGCTTTATTCAGTACTGGAAGTGTTAGGATGATAATACAAAATAACTGCATTTTCCTAGCAGGTTAGGAGAATGTACGCAGCAGGTGAGGAGAATGTACGCAGCAGGTGAGGAGAATGTACGCAGCAGGTGAGGAGAATGTACGCAGCAGGTTAGGAGAATGTACGCAGCAGGTGAGGAGAATGTATGCAGCAGGTGAGGAGACTGTATGCAGCAGGTTAGGAGAATGTACGCAGCAGGCTAGGTTAATGTTAGGAAAAGGGTTAGGCTTAGCTAAAATGCAAACATTCTCCCCGACGCCACTTTATTTGACATTAACGGTGTCCCATCTAGCCATCACCCTAGAGAGGCAAGCCTTTCTGTCTTGTGAGATAGACATCATCAATAACTAACAGAGGAAACTAATGTTCCCTAAACACTTGAACAACAGTCTGGTAAAAGACGGTTTTTGCTGTTTGTGCCGTCATTCTGTTACCAAACTTAGCATCTGCACTGTTCTTCAAGTAAATGTGTTCTTAGTCCAGTAGAAATGGTTAAAAGTAGTCCTTATTCATACAGTTGTATGGTTTGTTTAACTTTGCAATCATTGGAATTTGTTTGACATACATTTGAAAGTGAAAAATCTGAGTCTCAGCATCACTCTGTTACCGTGGATTTGCACATAACCATCCACTAACATTGTCTCAATGACTTTCCCCAGAGTTTGGATCCTCTCAGAGTCTCTTGGCTGGTGTTGGTTGGCTGATGCCCGCCCTGAGAACCTCCAGGAATGCCAACCAGGGTCCTGGGTCTGTGGGGGGGCCGGGTCCTGCATCTAGGACCAGTTGTCCCTTTTAGATTCTAGGTTAATGGACAGGGGGAGGATCTGATCCTAGATCGGCACTCCTACACTGAGACGTTTTGTAAATACACTTTCTGCAGGACCCTGGCTGGCATTCCTGGGTCTGTGGGGGCCGGGCCCTGGGTCTCGGCCAAGGCAGCTGAGGGCTGACCCAGCTTAGAGCTGTTAATTTACCTCTAGTCCGTAGTAAGCCTGTGTTAAGAACAGGAGTTTTAGACTAATTACTGCTGAATGTGGGGTTCAGAGTACAGTGGGAGGGGCAGCTAGTGGCTAGCTTTCCTGAGGGGCCGTAACACTGGCCCCCTACTGCCCCCTCTTTGTGGGCTTTATGGCGACTGACAAGGAGGTTTAAGGGAGAAATTAAAGAAATGAGGACCCCCCCCCCCCCCTGTATAACGCTGAGTTCTCTGTAATGTGGCCCTTTAATAGGTCATGAGGACTGAAGTGGAGGTTTTAGGGAGAAATGAAAAGGAACACTCAAAAGCCTCCTCCATCTCTGTGTCTGATCCATCCTAAGAATAGAAACCAAAAGTATCCGGAGGAATTGAAACATGAATAGTTTAAAAGTGCAAGGAAAGTGTACCTTACGGCTGATTCACATGCTCATTGTAGCTACAGTACATTATCAACTCAACTTACTGGGCTCCTGAGTGGTGGGAGGGAGTGTCAGAATGGCAATGCTGTTTTATTTAGTTTTTTTTGCATTATCGTTTACCCACATGTTTTTATCACTACGACCCTTTTTGCTTTTAAAAGACCTGACATTTTGTAACGGTATCAGTTATTTTTGATTTATAAAAAGTGTCATGTGGAATGTGCGTTATTTGTTTTTGGCCTCTGATCAGTTATTGCCTCTGTCGTCATACAGTATCTCACTCACAGTTATTTTCCGTTCCATCAACTGAAGGAATCCCTCTCCTCTCCTCTCCTCTCTCTCAGTGCATGAGGGGTTGTCCCCAGGAGTATGCGTTTTGGATTTTGAGAAAGTGAGCGTTCAAGCATGTCATCCAATACTTTGTATACTTCAGTTCAGAAATGATTGAAGACTGGGCAGGAATATAGCACGTGCGTGTGGTTAGCCCTGCTCTCCCCACAGTTACGCCAGCAACTTGGTGTGATGTCACGGTTGTATTATATAGGACTTATTAAAAATCTTGTTTGCTGATTTAAAAAAAAAAATAATTCTCCCGCGTCCAGATCCTTTCTGTCTCTGTCTGCTGAGGAGGAACCAGCCTTGGTTCAAATACCATTTGAAATCTTTCAAATACTTTTAGTGTCCTTTAACCTGCCTTAAGTGCCAGCCGCCAGGTGGACACAGCTTTATTTTATATTGGCTTCATTGCAACAGGCAAGTTCAATCAAGATAAAAGTGTATTTTAAATCATTTCAAATAGTGTTTGAACCCAGGTCTGGGAGAATCGTTTCAGTGCGATGGCTTTTCTCTCTGAATCTGTTTTTACATTCCAGTAACAAGTTGAACTGGTTGTGGTTTAAAGTGTGTGTTACAGAGTTTATAACTTTATATTAAACACGTTCTTTTCTCAGCAGCGTTCCTTAAGTATTCCACCAGATCACGTGTTTTTATTAATCACTTTGTTTGGCTTCATGTTAATTTGTAATTAATTATGAGAAGTCATTGAATGTGTCAACGAAGTGGGCGTGTGGAGATTTACTTAAAGTGTTAACAACAGCGTAACACCCTGCATCACTCATTTGCGTGCGTCGTTTAGCTAACTCTACATGAACTCTGAAAGCAATCCATCTACGTAATGTTTATGGGCATTTCCATTTAGAAGGACCCATGAGCACCAACATGTAAAGTTCATAGGAGCATGATAGCTAAGAGTCTATATTTTGGGAAAATTAAGTAATTATAATAAGAAATTCACTGACACCTCTCCTGGCTCTTACTGACACCTCTCCAGGCTCTTACTGACACCTCTCCAGGCTCTTACTGACACCTCTCCAGGCTCTTACTGACACATACAGTATCATGGTATGGCAGTATTTCAGCACGTCTTCAGTGGTATGGCAGTATTTCAGCACGTCTTCAGTGGTATGGCAGTATTTCAGCACGTCTTCAGTGGTATGGCAGTATTTCAGCACGTCTTCAGTGGTATGGCAGTATTTCAGCACGTCTTCAGTGGTATGGCAGTATTTCGGCTACAGGCAAACCGATATCAACCAAATGCAAGTGTTGTGTTAAAAGTGCCTCAGTGCAACACAACACATGTATTAAATAATTTTGAAGAATAAACATCCCCTACTTAACGATGATTGCATGGAGAGAAAAAAAAGCGTCCGACAGCAGCAAAGCCCCTCAGCCACAACCAGCCACCTACGTTAAACAGGCGTTGATGTGTTTTCAAGTGTAATGCCATACGAAAAACAACACGCAGACACATAGAAATCACAGAGGCTATAACACATCGCAGGCTATAACACATCACAGGCTATAACACATAGCAAAGACGGCTACAAGAAGATGATTATGAACAAGCTAGACAGGAGATACAAGATTCCATCTCGCACATATTTCTCCTAAGTCGCCATACCAACACTGTATAACACAGTTAAAGGAGAAGATGAAACTTGTCGCGTTGAATGACTGGACCAGACTCCAATGTTTTGAACACAGGCTGCACCTTGAAATCGGTAGGCTACATGTTACATGTTTTAATTAGACTTGTTAAATATGTAAATATGACAAAGCATGGTGGAGAGACAGTCACAGGAAGATTGAACAAACACAGCTCTTCTTCAGAGATGAGAGAACATTTACTTTTATTTTCAAGCAACAAAATACAACTGTTACATAACAGGAACATCTGGAAATGTTTTATTTGTTTCAACATTAATTGTCTATAAACCCTGAGATTGTCTAGTTTATTTAGCAGCCAGAGGTGTGAATAGTGATTATGAGGGTGAATAGTGATTATGAGGGCGAGGTGTGAATAGTGATTATGAGGGTGAGGTGTGAATAGTGATTATGAGGGTGAGGTGTGAATAGTGATTATGAGGGTGAGGTGTGATAGTGATTATGAGGGTGAGGTGTGAATAGTGATTGTGAGGGCGAGGTGTGAATAGTGATTGTGAGGGCGAGGTGTGAATAGTGATTGTGAGGGCGAGGTGTGAATAGTGATTATGAGGGCGAGGTGTGAATAGTGATTGTGAGGGCGAGGTGTGAATAGTGATTGTGAGGGCGAGGTGTGAATAGTGATTGTGAGGGCGAGGTGTGAATAGTGATTGTGAGGGCGAGGTGTGAATAGTGATTGTGAGGGCGAGGTGTGAATAGTGATTGTGAGGGCGAGGTGTGCTCTCCTAGGCGAGGACTACTCTCCTATCCAGGTCAGTTTAATGCATATTAATTGATGGCAGTAGTTCCAGTTTAGACATAAGCTGTTGATACTGTTTTTACGGTATGTATTTACTACTGCGACAGTCTCAGTGAGCATGTGAAGGATATAGGATCATAAACAATGTTGGTTGTTAGTGTTCATGACATCAGGAAGCAGTCTGATTAGAAGGCCTGTAACTAAGCTCTCTCTGTAGGAGAGGCCAAACACAATATCCTCCAAATAGGGATTCGATGTATTCCATTAAAGCTACTCATTGTATTAGGATGAGATCAGTAGCTGGAATATTGTACGTAAGGAACTGGCCAGATCCTCAGGATAAAACACTGTGTTATAGAGGCATGCCCTGAAACTGTCCCGTTTCATCTGGATGATGTAACGTACTGTATGTATGTGAGAGTCGTATGTGATCAGGTTGGCTATTGGCTACTAGCATCTCGTCAAGGCTCCTGCCCTATGGGCCGTTATTGTATTTCTATTTGAACCTTTATTTAACTAGGCAAGTTATTTACAATGACGGCCTACCCCGGCCAAACCTGAACGACGCTGGGCCAATCACGGGCCGGTTGTGATACAGTCTGATACAGTCACACCTCACCCTCATAATCACTATTCACACCTCACCCTCATAATCACTATTCACACCTCACCCTCATAATCACTATCACACCTCACCCTCATAATCACTATTCACACCTCACCCTCATAATCACTATTCACACCTCGCCCTCATAATCACTATTCACACCTCGCCCTCATAATCACTATTCACACCTCGCCCTCATAATCACTATTCACACCTCGCCCTCATAATCACTATTCACACCTCGCCCTCATAATCACTATTCACACCTCGCCCTCATAATCACTATTCACACCTCGCCCTCATAATCACTATTCACACCTCGCCCTCATAATCACTATTCACACCTCGCCCTCATAATCACTATTCACACCTCGCCCTCATAATCACTATTCACACCTCGCCCTCACAATCACTATTCACACCTCGCCCTCACAATCACTATTCACACCTCGCCCTCACAATCACTATTCACACCTCGCCCTCACAATCACTATTCACACCTCGCCCTCATAATCACTATTCACACCTCGCCCTCATAATCACTATTCACACCTCGCCCTCATAATCACTATTCACACCTCACCCTCATAATCACTATTCACACCTCACCCTCATAATCACTATTCACACCTCACCCTCATAATCACTATTCACACCTCACCCTCATAATCACTATTCACACCTCACCCTCACAATCACTATTCACACCTCACCCTCACAATCACTATTCACACCTCGCCCTCACAATCACTATTCACACCTCGCCCTCACAATCACTATTCACACCTCGCCCTCACAATCACTATTCACACCTCGCCCTCATAATCACTATTCACACCTCGCCCTCATAATCACTATTCACACCTCGCCCTCATAATCACTATTCACACCTCGCCCTCATAATCACTATTCACACCTCGCCCTCATAATCACTATTCACACCTCGCCCTCATAATCACTATTCACACCTCACCCTCATAATCACTATTCACACCTCACCCTCATAATCACTATCACACCTCACCCTCATAATCACTATTCACACCTCACCCTCATAATCACTATTCACACCTCACCCTCATAATCACTATTCACACCTCACCCTCATAATCACTATTCACACCTCGCCCTCATAATCACTATTCACACCTCGCCCTCATAATCACTATTCACACCTCACCCTCATAATCACTATTCACCCTCATAATCACTATTCACACCTCACCCTCATAATCACTATTCACCCTCATAATCACTATTCACACCTCTGGCTGCTAAATAAACTAGACAATCTCAGGGTTTATAGACAATTAATGTTGAAACAAATAAAACATTTCCAGATGTTCCTGTTATGTAACAGTTGTATTTTGTTGCTTGAAAATAAAAGTAAATGTTCTCTCATCTATGAAGAAGAGCTGTGTTTGTTCAATCTTCCTGTGACTGTCTCTCCACCATGCTTTGTCATATTTACATATTTAACAAGTCTAATTAAAACCAGACAACAGGAGTTGAGGGGGGTCTGCTCTGCAGTGGGAGAGATGCGCCCTTCTGTTCAAGCGTTCCCTTCACATTCCTCACATGCCAACCCGCCCTGACAACAGGACAACCTGGGTGGTATCCATAATGACAGAGCAACCACGCTCCCCTATGGTTGGTGAACTTGATGATTCCATCAGACATGGTTAAGACAAGTGTCAGGGTAGAGAACATCACAACTCAATACAAAACCAAATTAAACTAATATTTTCCAACATTGTTATAGGCTACATATGATAATAGGATTACACCAGTACCAGTCAAAAGTTTGGACACGCCTACTCATTGGGTTTTTCTTTATTGTTGCATTCCAGGTGACTAGCTCATGAAGCTGGTTGAGAGAATGCCAAGGGTGTGCAAAGCTGTCATCAACGCAAAGGATGGCTACTTTGAAGAATCTAAAATATAATTTAATTTAATTTTGATATATATATATATTTATATATTGCCGCTAATCCCCCAAAAATGTTATATATAGTTTTTGGGGGAGTAGCGGCAATGATTGGCAGTCTGCCCCTGCTAAATGAATATAGGTGAAACGCTGATGATGTGTAGATGAACCAGTCAGAGAAGAGTTAAACTCATAAACAATGATGCATCTCATTAGCATAGTTAAATACTTTACTGCTCTGGAGAGAGAGGGGAGGGAGAGGTAAATACACTTGTATAGGTCGCATACACATATTTAACAGCTGTTATTGCAGGTGCAGCAAAGTTTATTGTCCCAAATAGCACCTTAGACCCTACATAGTGCACTACTTTTGAACAGGGCTCACAGGGCTCTGGTTGAAAGTAGTGCACTATACAGGGAATAGGGTGCCATTTGGGACGCACCCATTGTCTTTCGCCAGTTAGTACGCCAGCTGTCTGCGGTGCTAGCCCATGTCAAAGCTTTATGTTAGAATGACGTAGCTGTTATAAGACAAAGAAGCTAGAGGAGAATTTGGTGGAATGCTGTGATGTGCCTTTCTGATCACAGGAGAATTCACTTGTTGGGTTTATTGGATACAATAGAGATAAGATGTAGGAGTGAGTGCTGAAATAGCAGTGGGCCATATCCCCACCCATGCTGCAGTGTTCTGGAGGCAGCGGGCCATATCCCCACCCATGCTGCAGTGTTCTGGAGGCAGCGGGTCATATCCCCACCCATGCTTCAGTGTTCTGGAGGCAGCGGGCCATATCCCCACCCATGCTGCAGTGTTCTGGAGGCAGCGGGTCATATCCCCACCCATGCTGCAGTGTTCTGGAGGCAGCGGGCCATATCCCCACCCATGCTGCAGTGTTCTGGAGGCAGCGGGTCATATCCCCACCCATGCTTCAGTGTTCTGGAGGCAGTGGGCCATATCCCCACCCATGCTGCAGTGTTCTGGAGGCAGCGGGCCATATCCCCACCCATGCTGCAGTGTTCTGGAGGCAGCGGGCCATATCCCCACCCATGCTGCAGTGTTCTGGAGGCAGCGGTACGTGTGTTCTGGAGGCAGCGGTACGTGTGTTCTGGAGGCAGCGGTACGTGTGTTCTGGAGGCAGCGGTACGTGTGTTCTGGAGGCAGTGGTACGTGTGTTCTGGAGGCAGTGGTACGTGTGTTCTGGAGGCAGTGGTACGTGTGTTCTGGAGGCAGCGGTACGTGTGTTCTGGAGGCAGTATGTGTGTTCTGAAGGCAGTGGAGGAGAATCCACTTATACGTAATGAGGTTTGGATGGCCCTAACAAGACGTTGGCCTGCTCACTACAGGTTAATACAGAAATACAGAACCAATGTAGTATGTACCAACCCAGCATGGACACTATAATGTAGTATGTACCAACCCAGCATGGACACTATAATGTAGTATGTACCAACCCAGCATGGACACTATAATGTAGTATGTACCAACCCAACATGGACACTATAATGTAGTATGTACCAACCCAACATGGACACTATAATGTAGTATGTACCAACCCAGCATGGACACTATAATGTAGTATGTACCAACCCAGCATGGACACTATAATGTAGTATGTACCAACCCAGCATGGACACTATAATGTAGTATGTACCAACCCAACATGGACACTATAATGTAGTATGTACCAACCCAGCATGGACACTATAATGTAGTATGTACCAACCCAGCATGGACACTATAATGTAGTATGTACCAACCCAGCATGGACACTATAATGTAGTATGTACCAACCCAACATGGCCACTATAATGTAGTATGTACCAACCCAACATGGACACTATAATGTAGTATGTACCAACCCAGCATGGACACTATAATGTAGTATGCACCAACCCAACATGGACACTATAATGTAGTATGTACCAACCCAACATGGACACTATAATGTAGTATGCACCAACCCAACATGGACACTATAATGTAGTATGCACCAACCCAGCATGGACACTATAATGTAGTATGTACCAACCCAGCATGGACACTATAATGTAGTATGTACCAACCCAGCATGGACACTATAATGTAGTATGTACCAACCCAGCATGGACACTATAATGTAGTATGTACCAACCCAGCATGGACACTATAATGTAGTATGTACCAACCCAGCATGGACACTATAATGTAGTATGTACCAACCCAGCATGGACACTATAATGTAGTATGTACCAACCCAGCATGTACACTATAATGTAGTATGTACCAACCCAGCATGGACACTATAATGTAGTATGTACCAACCCAGCATGGACACTATAATGTAGTATGTACCAACCCAGCATGGACACTATAATGTAGTATGTACCAACCCAGCATGGACACTATAATGTAGTATGTACCAACCCAGCATGGACACTATAATGTAGTATGTACCAACCCAGCATGGACACTATAATGTAGTATGTACCAACCCAACATGGACACTATAATGTAGTATGTACCAACCCAGCATGGACACTATAATGTAGTATGTACCAACCCAGCATGGACACTATAATGTAGTATGTACCAACCCAGCATGGACACTATAATGTAGTATGTACCAACCCAGCATGGACACTATAATGTAGTATGTACCAACCCAGCATGGACACTATAATGTAGCAAAATATGAGATTTACATCAATAATCAACATCAGTGATCAGCTGATAGCCAGCCCTATTTTACTGATGTCAGTCATGTCTTTAGGAGGCACTGTAACTAGCTGGCTTACAACTTGTGATGAGCCTGTCATTGCAGAAATAAATATGCGTAAGCTAAAAATATATTATTTTTTTACTCTACAGAGGCCGTTGGTATGTTATGATTTTTTTTATTTTATAGGAGAACCCTTTGAAGAACCCTTTGTGGTTCCAGGCAGAACCTTTTTGAGTTCCATGTAGAACCCTTTACACAGAGGGTTCTACATGGAACCCAAAATAGTTATGCCTGGAACCAAAAAGGGTTCTCCTATGGGGACAGCAGAAGAACCCTTTTTTTCTAAGAGTGTAGCTAAATCCTTCTTCACCACCAGATTGTTTTCTTCCCAGCACTCCCAAGTCCTTATCCATCCAATAACCAGGAAGTCAGAGTCTGTGTTGGATATGACGAAATTCGGGAGATAAAAAGTCTGTGTTTCCTCAAACATGTCCCACCTGAGTCAAAGGTGCAACACTCATGAGCCTTCATAGCCATAAAAACCAGTAGGTGTTATTTGACAGAAGCCTGTGACCTGGGTTGGTCTAGTGATTACTGTCACTGCCTTCAGATCAGGAGAGTAATGTTGTGGGTTTGAATCAGAGCTCTTCTAACACTTCTTACTTCCCTGTTCATTACCACTGTACCACCTAAAATGGGTCAGCTCGTGGTTGTGGCATGGTACTACTACAGCATGTTGAGAGTCTGGCTTGGCACGTTACTCAATACCAGATCCCACATTATAGCCTAACCACCACAGTGTTGTTTAATAGGAAGGTGCTCAGGCCTCTCCAGACACCACAAAACAACTGTCAAATAGCTTCACTCTGTTTGCTGGGTTGGATAGTGTACTAGCTGTTGACACTTGGTTAGTGTGTTGTGGGAAAATGGTAAACCAAATAGTAAATAGTTTTCTCATCATGACAACAGTGTTTCCCCTCTGCTAACTGTTCTGGCCCTGTTTCTCCTCTACAGGGAGTGCTGCCCAGGCCCGTTCTGTGGTGAACCCACCACTCTGACATCACCGTCCGTCTCCCCTCCTTCGGAGCACCTCGCCCCCCCCTCCAGCCACGGACCCCCCAGGGAGACCCGTGGAGGATGTTCTGGAGGAGTTCAACTACGTATCAAGAACAAGTCAGTCCTGGTTCAGTCTCTGTATGCCTCTATGGGCCGGTTTCCTGGACACAGATAGCATTTTAGATTCTCCCTGCCTGTCTTATTTTGGTGATTGTTAGTTTTCAAAGATGACATTATTTAGTAATATATATAGGTCCATTTTCTACATAGTTTATACCTGGTTTTAGTCATTTAAGTTTTTACACAAACGCTTTACCATCAAGACATTTTGGGGTTTTTGGTTTGTTTTATTTTATTTTGATACTTTTACCCCTTTTTTCTCCTGAATTTCGTCATATCCAATCAGTAGTTCCAGTCTTGTCCCATCGCTGTAACTACCGTACGGGAGAGGCGAAAGGTCAAGAGCCATGCGTCCTCCTTAACACGACCCCGCCAAGCCGCACTGCTTCTCGACACACTGCTTCGCTTAACCCGGAAACACCATCCAACTGGCGGCGGCCCGCTGAAATTAGTATAGGGGAAACACTGGTCCCCTCTTGGCAAAAACTGGTTGAATCAACGTTGTTTCTACATAATTTCACCCAACTTTGTACCTAAATCCAATGACATAGTGAAATGTTTGCTGATTTCGCATTGAATTCACGTTAGTTGACAAATCAACCAAATATAAATCAAAACTAGACGTTGAACTGTCTTTGTTTTTATGGGAGAGAGAGAAGAGAAGTAGAAGGATATATATATATAATGTACATACATACATACATACAGTTGAAGTCGGAAGCTTACATACACCTTAGCCAAATACATTTAAACTGTTTTTCACACAATTCCTGACATTTAATCCTAGTAAAAATTCCCAGACTTAGGTCAGTTAGGATCACCACTTTATTTTAAGAATGTGAAATGTCAGAATAATAGTAGAGAGAATGATTTATTTCAGCTTTTATTTCTTTCATCACATTCCCAGTGGGTCAGAAGTTTACATACACTCAATGAGTATTTGGTAGCATTGCATTTAAATTGTTTAACTTGGGTCAAATATTTCGGGTTGCCTTCCACAAACTTCCCACAATAAGTTGGGTGAATTTTGGCCCATTCCTCCTGACAGAACTGGTGTAACTGAGTCAGGTTTGTAGGCCTCTTTGCCCGCACACTTTTTCAATTCTGCCCACAAATCTCAACAATCTACACACAATACCCAATAATGACAAAGCAAAAACAGGTTTTTTGAATTTTTGGCACTTTATTACAAATAAAAAACAGAAATACCTTATTTATATAAGTATTCAGACCCTTTGCTATGAGACTCAAAATTGAGCTCAGTTGCATCCTGTTTCCATTGATTGGAGTCCACCTGTGGTAAATTTAATTGATGGGACATGGTTTGGAAAGGCACATACCTGTCGATATAAGGTCCCACAGTTGACAGTGCAAGTCAGAGCAAAAACTAAGCCATGAGGTCGAAGGAATTGTTCATAGAGCTCCGAGACAGGATTGTGTCGAGGCACAGATCTGGGGAAGGGTACCAAAACATTTCTGCAGCATTTAAGGTCCCCAAGAACACAGTGGCCTCCATCATTCTTAAATGGAAGAAGTTTGGAACCACCAAGACTCTTCCTAGAGCTGGCCGCCCGTCCAAACTGAGCAAGGGGAGGTGACCAAGAACCCGATGGTCACTCTCACAAAGCTCTAGAGTTCCTCTGTGGAGAAACAGGGACAGAACAGTCAGCAGGGAGAAAAAACTCCCTTTTTAGCACTGCTCTTGTGCAGAAGGACAACAATCTCTGCAGCACTCCACCAATCAGGCCTTTTTGGTAGAGTGGTCAGACTGAAGCAACTCCTCAGTAAAAGGCACATGACAGCCTGCTTGGAGTTTGCCAAAAGGCACCTAAATGACTCTGAACATGAGAAACAAGATTCTTTGGTCTGATGAAACCAAGATTGAACTCTTTGGCGTGAATGCCAAGCGTCACGTCTGGAGGAAACCTGGAACCAACCCTACGGTGAAGCATGTGGTGGCAGTGTCATGCTGTGGAGATGTTTTTCAGCGGCAGGGACTGGGAGACTAGTCAGGATCGAGGGAAAGATGAACGGAGCCATGTACAGAGAGATCCTTGATGAAAACCTGCTCCAGAGCGCTCAGGACCTCAGACTGGGGTGAAGGTTCACCTTCCAACAGGACAACAACCCTAAGCACACAGCCAAGACAACGCAGGAATGGCTTTGGGACAAGTCTCTGAATGTCCTTGAGTGGACCAGCCAGAGCCCAGACTTGAACCCGATCAAACCCGATCATAACACTCCCCATCCAACCTGACAGAGCTTGAGAGGATCTGCAGAGAAGAATGGGAGAAACTTCCCAAATACATGTGTGCCAAGCTTGTAGCGTCAAACCCAAGAAGACTCTGTAATCACTGCCAAATGTGCTTCAACAAAGTACTGAGTAAAGGGTCTAAATACTTGTGTTATTTCAGTTTTTTATTTTTAATACATTTGCAAAAAAATCTAAAAACCTGTTTTTGCTTTGTCATTATGGGGTATTGTGAGTAGATTGATGGCGGGGGGGAACAATTTACTCAATTTTAAAATAAGGCTGTATTTTAAGAAAATGTGGAAAAAGTCAAGAGGTCTGAATACTTTCCAAATGCACTGTATATGGTATATCTCTAGGGTTAGGCCCAGATCTTCCTCTGTTTGAAGCTTTACAGTACTCCGTAGAATGCCTCACCTCTCTTCACAGAGCCTTTCATTGTTAGATAAACACCATGGATCAGCATGACTGTTCCTGGTTGGAAGGCTTCCCAGCTCATTGTTAGAGCCAAAACAGTAACGCAATACTGGATGATGTGATGTGACCACTCCTCAACCAAGCCTGGACGTGTGGGCCTACATCTGTGCCTAGTGCGTGAAGACAACCAAGTCGAAAAAACAAGATTGTCAGTATAGCTATGTTGTGTAGTGGACGGACAGGGAGATGGGTTAGTGGTCTGAATGGTGTTATCTTGTGGAAGCACATGCCTTTTTCTTTGTGTGAGACTCAAAGTTGTCTTCATGGTATTGTGTGTCTACTACAGTTAGTATTCAGGGTATTGTGTGTCTACTACAGTTAGTATTCAGGGTATTGTGTGTCTACTACAGTTAGTATTCAGGGTATTGTGTGTCTACTACAGTTAGTATTCAGGGTATTGTGTGTCTACTACAGTTAGTATTCAGGGTATTGTGTGTCTACTACAGTTAGTATTCAGGGTATTGTGTGTCTACTACAGTTAGTATTCAGGGTATTGTGTGTCTACTACAGTTAGTATTCAGGGTATTGTGTGTCTACTACAGTTAGTATTCAGGGTATTGTGTGTCTACTACAGTTAGTATTCAGGGTATTGTGTGTCTACTACAGTTAGTATTCAGGGTATTGTGTGTCTACTACAGTTAGTATTCAGGGTATTGTGTGTCTACTACAGTTAGTATTCAGGGTATTGTGTGTCTACTACAGTTAGTCTTCAGGGTATTGTGTGTCTACTACAGTTAGTCTTCAGGGTATTGTGTGTCTACTACAGTTAGTCTTCAGGGTATTGTGTGTCTACTACAGTTAGTCTTCAGGGTATTGTGTGTCTACTACAGTTAGTATTCAGGGTATTGTGTGTCTACTACAGTTAGTATTCAGGGTATTGTGTGTCTACTACAGTTAGTATTCAGGGTATTGTGTGTCTACTACAGTTAGTATTCAGGGTATTGTGTGTCTACTACAGTTAGTATTCAGGGTATTGTGTGTCTACTACAGTTAGTATTCAGGGTATTGTGTGTCTACTACAGTTAGTATTCAGGGTATTGAGAGCAGAGGGCCATGCTCTGATAGAGCCAGGGGAGGCAGGGTGGGAGAGGGGCAGAGCAGAGGGCCATGAAACAGTGCAAGGGGGGCCAGAGGTGGAGCTATACAGCCTGGGCCAGGGTTTTAGAGGGACCAGAATGGCGGTTGGGCAGGAGGAAGGAACAGGGGGTTAGGCAGGAAGTGGGCCATGGGACCCTCAGGGGACAAATACACACGTTCCTCCCTGACGTCCCTCCCTGCTTTGCTGTCTGCTCTCGCTCTCTCACTCTCTCTCACACACACAATGCTGCTCCTCTGGCCTGTCCGCTCTTTCTCCCTACCTCTCTCCTCCTCTCCTTCTTCCTCCACACTCCTCTTTTCCATCATCTGTCTAGCCCTCTCTCCAATTTCAGTTTCCTCTCAGATCAAAAGATTATCCAGGAAGACCGTTCATTCCCACAGTGCAGATAAGGTTTCTGTTCCGAGACACACCCTGCATGTCTGTCTCTCTGTGGCTTCATGACTCCATGACTCCGTGGCCTTCAGCACTACGATGTGTCTGTTTCTCTGAATGTGTGTCCCAAATGGTATTCTATGACCTATATAGTCCACTACTACCAGAGCCTCCTGGGCCCAGGTCAAAGGTAGTGGACTATATAGGTCATAGGGTGCCTTCTGGGCCCAGGTCAAAGGTAGTGGACTACATAGGTCATAGGGTGCTTTCTGGGCCCAGGTCAAAGGTAGTGGACTATATAGGTCATAGGGTGCCTTCTGGGCCCAGGTCAAAGGTAGTGGACTATATAGGTCATAGGGTGCCTTCTGGGCCCAGGTCAAAGGTAGTGGACTATATAGGTCATAGGGTGCCTTCTGGGCCCAGGTCAAAGGTAGTGGACTATATAGGTCATAGGGTGCCTTCTGGGCCCAGGTCAAAGGTAGTGGACTATATAGGTCATAGGGTGCCTTCTGGGCCCAGGTCAAAGGTAGTGGACTACATAGGTCATAGGGTGCCTTCTGGGCCCAGGTCAAAGGTAGTGGACTACATAGGTCATAGGGTGCTTTCTGGGCCCAGGTCAAAGGTAGTGGACTACATAGGTCATAGGGTGCCATTTGGGGCTCAGGCCTAAGGCCTCCTGTCTGTCCTCTGCCACTCTGACAGATCCTCTTCTTTCTCAACACTCCTGACGTGATATTCCCGAAGGTTGGGTTTCGTGGGAGTGTCGACAGGAGAATCTGAGGGATTATGGGACACCACGGAAATCCGTCCCTTTGTAGAAGGTGGTGACATGGCTGTTCAGTAGCTTTGTTACACACTTCAGTTCATATGCTCAGGCCCTGTGGCTACTGGAGGTGTGTGACTGTGTGCCTGCCTGCGTGCGTTTGTGTGTGTGTGTGTGTGTGAGTATGCTTGTGTTTTTGCGTGGCGTGTGTGCTTTCATTCATACACTCTTTCAAATTTGATAGGCGATCATCTAGTCTGCTGTTACGGTGACCGTATTATCGCCATACCGGGGGTCACGAGCCATGGCAGTAGTCAAATTCCACGTGACCATTTAGTAACGATAACTAGGCTTCTCCAAGCTCTGATGCTGCTGGTCTTTAGTAGCCTACCGAACTGGCAAACTGCCTGGTACTCAGCACTCTATTGTCCCTCTAATCAGTCTGGCTTCAATGCAAATGCAATTGAAAATCTAATCCAACCCTGAATGAGCTCATGTTGTGCAACATTTCTATAGGCTATGCAATTGCATGAGAATGATGGCCTCTACTAAAAAGAGGAGGATCTCATCAGCTTTCTATAGGCTAGGCCTACTATATTTATTTCTCAACTTTCCTAATATTAAGTACATTGCTTCTCTTTACAACAGGAGTATAGTCTACCTGACTATAGCCCAACATTTGTATCACAACTAAAGTTATATTAATAACTCTAACTTAAGCATATAGAAGTAGCTGTTTCTTTGTTAACGGCTCAACACAGAATAGCCGTATGTGAACACTCCCTCAAATCGTTTGGAGAAAACATCCTTTCTATTTTATTCAGCTATGTTCAATTGTATTCTTCATACTTTAAAATAATGCCACGGAATTCTAAGCAAATCTTGTCTGCTAAATTAACTAGTGTAGCCCGATCAGGGCCTAACATAAGGAAATGTTCAGTCCCCTATTGGCTGACGTTGAGAGGAATGTTCAGTCCTCTATTGACTGAGGTGAATGTTCAGTCCTCTATTGACTGAGGTGAATGTTCAGTCCTCTATTGACTGAGGTGAATGTTCAGTCCTCTATTGACTGAGGTGAATGTTCAGTCCTCTATTGACTGAGGTGAATGTTCAGTCCTCTATTGACTGAGGTGAATGTTCAGTCCTCTATTGACTGAGGTGAATGTTCAGTCCTCTATTGACTGAGGTGAATGTTCAGTCCTCTATTGACTGAGGTGAATGTTCAGTCCTCTATTGACTGAGGTGAATGTTCAGTCCCCTATTGACTGAGGTGAATGTTCAGTCCCCTATTGGCTGAGGTGAATGTTCAGGAGGGGAGGGGAGAGGAGAGAAGGGGCCATAGAGAGAGTCATTGTTCTGTTCGTTGTGTGAACATGTGTTCTGTTTCCCCTCCCAGCATTCCAATTTATTTCTGGGCCTTGGACATTCAATAAGGACTCAGTCGGACTCTCTCTCTCCATCTCCCCTCTCGCTCTCTCTCTCTCTTTCTCTCTCTTTCACCCGCTCTCTGTATCTCTCTCTCTCGCTCGCTCTCTGTATCTCTCTCTCTCGCTCGCTCTCTGTATCTCTCTCTCTCGCTCGCTCTCTGTATCTCTCTCTCTCGCTCGCTCTCTGTATCTCTCTCTCGCTCGCTCTCTGTTTCTCTCTCGCTCGCTCTCTGTATCTCTCTCTCGCTCTCTGTATCTCTCTCTCGCTCTCTGTATCTCTCTCTCGCTTGCTCGCTCTTTGTTTCTCTGTATCTCTCTCTCTGTATCTCTCTCTCGCTCGCTCTCTGTATCTCTCCCTCGCTCTCTCTCTGTATCTCTCCCTCGCTCTCTCTCTGTATCTCTCTCTCGCTCGCTCTCTGTATCTCTCTCTCGCTCGCTCTCTGTATCTCTCGCTCGCTCGCTCTCTGTATCTCTCTCTCGCTCGCTCTCTGTATCTCTCTCTCTCTCTCACTCTCTGTATCTCTCTCTCGCTTGCTCGCTCTTTGTTTCTCTGTATCTCTCTCTCTGTATCTCTCTCTCGCTCGCTCTCTGTATCTCTCCCTCGCTCTCTGTATCTCTCCCTCGCTCTCTCTCTGTATCTCTCCCTCGCTCTCTCTCTGTATCGCTCCCTCGCTCGCTCTCTGTATCTATCTCTCTCGCTCGCTCTCTGTATCTCTCGCTCGCTCTCTGTATCTCTCTACCTCGCTCGCTCTCTGTATCTCTCTCTCCCTCGCTCGCTCTCTGTATCTCTCTCGCTCACTCTCTGTAAAATCTCGCTCGCTCTCTGTATCTCTCTCCCTCGCTCGCTCTCTGTATCTCTCTCTCCCTCGCTCGCTCTCTGTATCTCTCTCTCGCTCGCTCTCTGTATCTCTCCCTCGCTCGCTCTCTGTATCTCTCCCTCGCTCTCTCTCTGTATCTCTCTCGCTCGCTCTCTGTATCTCTCTCTCGCTCGCTCTCTGTATCTCTCTCTCGCTCGCTCTCTGTATCTCTCTCTCGCTCGCTCTCTGTATCTCTCTCTCGCTCGCTCTCTGTATCACTCTCTCTCTCTCACTCTCTGTATCTCTCTCTCGCTTGCTCGCTCTTTGTTTCTCTGTATCTCTCTCTCTGTATCTCTCTCTCGCTCGCTCTCTGTATCTCTCCCTCGCTCTCTCTCTGTATCGCTCCCTCGCTCGCTCTCTGTATCTATCTCTCTCGCTCGCTCTCTGTATCTCTCGCTCGCTCTCTGTATCTCTCTACCTCGCTCGCTCTCTGTATCTCTCTCTCCCTCGCTCGCTCTCTGTATCTCTCTCGCTCACTCTCTGTAAAATCTTGCTCGCTCTCTGTATCTCTCTCCCTCGCTCGCTCTCTGTATCTCTCTCTCCCTCGCTCGCTCTCTGTATCTCTCTCGCTCGCTCTCTGTATCTCTCTCTCCCTCGCTCGCTCTCTGTATCTCTCTCTCCCTCGCTCGCTCTCTGTATCTTTCTCTCCCTCGCTCGCTCTCTGTATCTTTCTCTCCCTCGCTCGCTCTCTGTATCTCTCTCCCTTGTTCGCTCTCTGTATCTTTCTCTCCCTCGCTCGCTCTCTGTATCTCTCTCTCCCTCGCTCGCTCTCTGTATCTCTCTCGCTCACTCTCTGTATCTCTCTCCCTTGTTCGCTCTCTGTATCTCTCTCTCCCTCGCTCGCTCTCTGTATCTCTCTCCCTCGCTCGCTCTCTGTATCTCTCTCTCTCGTTCTCTCTCTGTCTCTCTCTCTCTATGTATCTCTCTCTCTCTCTCTGTTTCTCTATCTCTCTCTCTCTGTATCTCTCTCTCTCTCTCTCTGTATCTCTCTCTCTCTCTTTGTATCTCTCTCTCTCTCTCTGTTTCTCTAGCTCTCTCTCTGTTTCTCTCTCTCTGTTTCTCTCTCTCTCTATGTTAGTTCCCAGTGCCCCTGTACTGAGCATCGCAGGGCAGGATGTTTATTTCATACGTTATCGTACGTTAGCGAGGTAATTACATTTAATTGCGTGCTCGTTTAACGACCTTCGACGCTAACCCTCCTTCGCTAGCCTATCCCGCCAGCCTCTGCCGACCACCTGCCATTTTGGAGTTGGGCATTGAGCGGTAACGTTAGCGGACGAAGCAGGGTATCAGGCCGGACCATGGAGCTGCTAGGGGCATTCTACAGGAGGAAGCTCCGGAGGAAGCAGAAGGGGGACTTAGGGCTGGGGAAGGAGACAGGGGGGCGGTGGCGGTCAGACATGGCGCTGTGCAAGTCCCCTTCTGAGACCAGCGTCAACCACCTGGCCACCGGACTCATCTCCAAGGTGCTACGCTTCACCAGGTAACAGGGGGGTTATGGTTGGGTTTTTTGGTTAGGGTAACAGATACTGGGAGTTGGGGTTAGTACTAAAGTTAACTTGACTCCACTTCACAATATACGACTTGGACTTGACTCAAGTCTTGACCCGTTCTAATTGGACATTCTGACTTGAATAAGAGTGACTTGGTCCCACCTAGGGTAACACCTAGGGTCCCACCTAGGGTAACACCCTAGAGGTAGGCTGGGTGACATAAGCGGTCGAATAGGATAGTAGAATAAACAAGTTACAAATATGGTTGTGCATCAGCAAATGTTCTCTTGTCATGTCGGTCAATTAGCCATGTCAGCTAACATGTTTTAGATGGGTAAATTAGTATAGCCAGCTATCTAAACTTGTAGTAATCATGGTTGAATTACCGACTGGTCACACAGGGCAAGTGCCCTGGGGCCCTGACCTCAAGGGGGGTTAGTACTAGGGTAACATACTGGAAGGTAGGGTTAGTACTAGGGTAACATACTGGGAGGTAGGGTTAGTACTAGGGTAACATACTGGGAGGTAGGGTTAGTACTAGGGTAACATACTGGAAGGTAGGGTTAGTACTAGGGTAACATACTGGAAGGTAGGGTTAGTACTAGGGTAACATACTGGAAGGTAGGGTTAGTACTAGGGTAACATACTGGAAGGTAGGGTTAGTACTAGGGTAACATACTGGAAGGTAGGGTTAGTACTAGGGTAACATACTGGGAGGTAGGGTTAGTACTAGGGTAACATACTGGAAGGTAGGGTTAGTACTAGGGTAACATACTGGGACTGCAGTTGGAGGTTTGAGTTTCACCTGCTCTGTGGTCTTCCACAGCTGGTCTTCCAAGGAGACTGGTTTATTGGGACACAGGATCCAATTAGAATGTGTTGTCTTTCCAGTTTGTGGATTGGATTCCATACTCAGTTATAGAACTGTTGTTACTGTTGATCAATGTGTCTTAGTACCTAAATTGTTTTGTTATAGTTAAGTAAAGTTGGATGAATTGTTAAAAATGCTGGAATGTTGTAGAGATGTTTGTTACGTGACGAATCACTAAGGGGGTGTAAACAATGGCTGCTTTCATGTTTCTCTAGCTGGAAGGTGAAGATAGCATCGTTTCCTGTTTATATTCCACACTAAGTGTTGGGTTTTTGGGATCAAGAAGATCTTCTGAGCTGACAAACATGACATATGATGGCTGCTTGTTAGACAGTTGGCTTGGCAGCCAGTGGGAAGAGTATCATATTTGAGAAGAGCTGTTGTTTCGAAACAGGAGAGGTTGGAGAGCTTGAATCCAATGAATTGTCTTGATTATTCAGGATGTGGGAGTTAGGGACCCCCTGGTCTGTACTCTGTGTTTAAATCAGTCTACTGTGAAAGCTTGGTTGTGAAGCTGCTTTGTTGATACCTAGGCCTCCAGTGCTTCTGGTGAGAAGGGAGGATATGGGGGAGGTCGAGCCAGGGAGAGGGGGAGGTCGAGCCAGGGAGAGGGAGGGGGGGGAGGGGGAGGTCGAGCCAGGGAGAGGGGGAGGGAGGTCGAGCCAGTGATAGCATGCAGCTGGACTCTCCTGTGGCTCAGGTCCATACCATCTGGAGTAGACCTCACCATACCATCTGCAGTAGGCCTCACCATCCCAGCCTGCAGTAGGCTTTACCATCCCAGCCTGCAGTAGGCCTCACCATCCCAGCCTGCAGTAGGCCTCACCATCCCAGCCTGCAGTAGGCCTCACCATCTCAGCCTGCAGTAGGCCTCACCATCCCAGCCTGCAGTAGGCCTCACCATCCCAGCCTGCAGTAGGCCCAGCTCCAGCCTGCAGTAGGCCCAGCTCCAGCCTGCTAGGACGGGGTGAGGGATGGGCCATCTCATTCCTCTGTATGTTTTTTCACAGGAAAAATAAAGCTTCAGCAGGACCACTCCTGTTATCCCAACCACTTCTCACAAGGGTACTGTATAGCCAATAGTGTTCAATATCAGGGTTTAAACCGGATGTTTAGTAAACCCTGTCCATCAGGGACTACAGGCAGACTAGTAAACCCTGTCCATCAGGGACTACAGGCAGACTAGTAAACCCTGTCCATCAGGGACTACAGGCAGACTAGTAAACCCTGTCCATCAGGGACTACAGGCAGACTAGTAAACCCTGTCCATCAGGGACTACAGGCAGACTAGTAAACCCTTTCATCAGGGACTACAGGCAGACTAGTAAACCCTGTCCATCAGGGACTACAGGCAGACTAGTAAAGAAAACACTGAAAGTATTTGAAATATTTCTAATTATATTTGAACCCAGGTCTGATTCACAGGCAGCGTTCACAGCTGTAATGAATCATCAACACATTTTCATAAACCCTCTGAGGCTTTGCGATGCGATCTGATGTGACTAACTACATTAATATGTTGGTTCACTCTGCACTTTGATTCCTTCTGTGCTTCCCTGCAGACGCTAATATCTTCCAGCTTGTAGCTTACATAACAATACATAAGCCTTGACGATGATTAGACTACATCAGAGCCATGCATGGAAGTACATATGTGGCTCTGTACATATGGGCATCATTATGGGTACAATCAGATATAAAGACTTTATAACACAACCTCTCTTTGTTTAGTTTTGGCCCATAGATAAGGCTTTGCATTATTAGCCATAGATAAGGCTTTGCATTATCAGCCATAGATAAGGCTTTGCATTATCAGCCATAGATAAGGCTTTGTGTTATCAGCCATAGATAAGGCTTTGCGTTATCAGCCATAGATAAGGTTTTGTGTTATTAGTCATAGATGAGGCTTTGCATTAGTCATAAATAAGGTTTTAAGTTATCAGCCATAGATAAGGCTTCACATTATCAGCCATAAATAAGGCTTTGTGGTGTTATTCATACATAAGGCTTTGCATGATCGGTCATATATAAGGCTTTGCATTATCTGTCATATATAAGGCTTTGCATTATCAGTCATAGATAAGGCTTTGCGTTATTAGTCATAGATAAGTCTTTGCATTATTAGCCATAAATAAAGCTTTGTGTTATTAGCCATAAATAAAGCTTTGTGTTATTAGTAATACATAAGGCTTTGCATTATCAGTCATAGATAAGGCTTTGCGTTATCAGTCATAGATAAGGCTTTGCGTTATCAGCCATGGATAAGCCTATACATTTTTATTTATATAAATGTACTTTGCATTATCAGTTTGATTTTATCATTTGGTGTGAGGAATGAGATAGTAATGAGAAGTTTATGTGTTTATGTGATGATAAAAGAGATTGGATTCCCGCCATTCGTTTTAGGGGTTTCAACGTTTAGCATAAACCCCACCCAGCCTAAAACACATTGGTATGATTACTGGTACTGGCCCCGCCCAGCCTAAAACACATTGGTATGATTACTGGTACTGGTCCCGCCCAGCCTAAAACACATTGGTATGATTACTTGTACTGGCCCCGGCCATCCTAAAACACATTGGTATGATTACTGGTACTGACCCTGCCCAGCCTAAAACACATTGGTATGATTACTGGTACTGGCCCCGCCTAGCCTAAAACACATTGGCATGATTACTGGTACTGGCCCCGCCCAGTCTAAAACACATTGGTATGATTACTGGTACTGGCCCCGCCCAGCCTAAAACACATTGGTATGATTTCTGGTACTGGCCCCGCCCAGCCTAAAACACATTGGTATGATTACTGGTACTGGCCCCGCCCATCCTAAAACACATTGGTATGATTACTGGTACTGAACCCACCCAGCCTAAAACACATTGGTATGATTACTGGTACTGGCCCCGCCCAGCCTTAAATACATTGGTATGATTACTGGTACTGGCCCCGCCCAGCCTAAAACACATTGGTATGATTACTGGTACTGGCCCCGCCCAGTCTTAAACACATTGGTATGATTACTGGTACTGGCCCCGCCCAGCCTAAAACACATTGGTATGATTACTGGTACTGGCCCCGCCCAGCCTAAAACACATTGGTATGATTACTGGTACTGGTATGAGTGTGTACTGCTTTCCTCATAGTTGTACACACAGTGTATGTGTCATATAGTTCTGTTTCTGTTTTTATGCTATGTGTGTGTGCATGACTGTGGTCATGTGCGTGACTGTGTTCATGTGCATGACTGTGTTCATGTGCATGACTGTGTTCATGTACGTGACTGTGTTCATTTGCATGACTGTGTTCATGTGCGTGGCTGTGTTCATGTGTGGGACTTGCATAGTCCTCTCCCTCTATCTGAGCGGTCTCCCTCCCCAGACGCAGCGAACCTGTCTCCAGACCTCACTTTCTGTTCTATGTTCTACAGACGCAGCGAACCTGTCTCCAGACCTCACTTTCTGTTCTATGTTCTACAGACGCAGCGAACCTGTCTCCAGACCTCACTTTCTGTTCTATGTTCTACAGACGCAGCGAACCTGTCTCCAGACCTCACTCGTGGCACTCCACCAAACTAGGCGAGGGCCAGCCAGACCCCTGCATGATGCAAATATCCCAGGGCACCATAGACCCTCCCTGGCATCACACATACCACTCCAGGTTAGTCAATCAATCAAGCAAGTAATCAATCAATCAAATATATTTATAAAGCTATTTTTTTTAACAGTTGTCACAAAGTGCTTTTATAGAGGCCCTATAATTTAGTGATGTCAGATTATAAAGGACAATGAGGCCCTATCACTTAGTCATGTCAGATAATAAAGGACAATGAGGCCCTATCACTTAGTGATGTCAGATAATAAAGGACAATGAGGCCCTATCACTCAGTGATGTCAGATAATAAAGGACAATGAGGCCCTATCACTTAGTGATGTCAGATTATAAAGGACAATGAGGCCCTATCACTCAGTGATGTCAGATAATAAGGGACAATGAGGCCCTATCACTTAGTGATGTCAGAT
Source organism: Thymallus thymallus (assembly GCA_023634145.1). NCBI lineage: Eukaryota > Metazoa > Chordata > Actinopteri > Salmoniformes > Salmonidae > Thymallus > Thymallus thymallus. The sequence goes on along the minus strand of CM042403.1, from coordinate 3,156,472 downwards.
AATAAGGGACAATGAGGTCCTATCACTCAGTGATGTCAGATAATAAGGGACATTGAGGCCCTAACACTTAGTGATGTCAGATAATAAAGGACAATGAGGCCCTATCACTCAGTGATGTCAGATAATAAAGGACAATGAGGCCCTATCACTTAGTGATGTCAGATTATAAAGGACAATGAGGCCCTATTACTCAGTGATGTCAGATAATAAGGGACAATGAGGCCCTATCACTTAGTGATGTCAGATAATAAAGGACTATGAGGCCCTATCACTTAGTGATGTCAGATTATAAAGGACAATGAGGCCCTATTACTCAGTGATGTCAGATAATAAGGGACAATGAGGCCCTATCACTTAGTGATGTCAGATAATAAGGGACAATGAGGTCCTATCACTCAGTGATGCCACATAATAAAGAACAACACACACACACACACATAAAAAGAGAGGGGAGGAGGGTATTGACGTCATCTTTCAACTACAGAGGGACATTCCTGATGACACCTCACCTCTACCGTTCCCATGGCAACTCTGACTCCCACTCGGAGCGGTTGCAGTGTTATTTGCAGGGAGAGAGAGATACAGAGGGAGAGAGAGAGTGATACAGAGGCAGTGAGAAAGAGAGTGACAGAGAGGCACGTTGCAGTTCTGAGAGTAGTGTAGGAGAGGAACTGGGTGTAATTGTGTTGCTCATGGATGAGGAAGCGCTGCTATAAGAGCGATTGTGCTGATCCCAGAGCTGTGACGTCTTCATCACATTCATTACTGCTTCAGAAATACCAACCAACACTGGCATCTCCCATCCCCCAACACACACACTGCCTGCAACCCCTAACACTTCCTTACTAAGGATCATTGAGCTACTCCACACGGACCTGTACATTCCAAAAGGCACCCTGTGGGCCCTGGTCAAAAGTAGTGCACTATGTAGGGAATATGGTGCCATTTGGGACACATCCCAGTCTCTCTGATGTCATGTCTCTACAGGTGGTTAATGATGAATTCTTCTCAGACCCATGATAAGATATCATTACTAGCACAGTAATGATATGTACTAGCACAGTAATGATATGTACTAGCACAGTAATGATATCTACTAGCACAGTAATGATATTTACTAGCACAGTAATGATATTTACTAGCACAGTAATGATATGTACTAGCACAGTAATGATATGTACTGGTACAGTAATGATATTTACTAGCACAGTAATGATATGTACTGGCACAGTAATGATATGTACTAGCACAGTAATGATATGTACTAGCACAGTAATGATATCTACTGGCACAGTAATGATATGTACTAGCACAGTAATGATATGTACTAGCACAGTAATGATATGTACTAGCACAACTCTTTGGTTACGAGTCTACTGCTGACTTCTCTCTCTCTCTCTCCATCTCCCTCCTCTGCTCAGTGTGTCCACTACAGACCTGTCGGGCTACGACCCAGGTTACCTGAGGAAGAGTCCAGACCAGTACAGTTCTAGAGGAAGTATGGAGAGTCTTGGGGAGCAACAGAGCCACCCAGCCTACAGGTGCTGCTCTTTTTAACATGGGGTTTTTCATTATGTGTGTTTATCCTCAATCATTTTGAATGTGTGTAATGCTGTCTGTCTCCGGTGGAGCATATTACTACCTAACATTATCTAAATCAAGTAAGGATCAAAGTACTCCTCTCCTCTCCTCTCCTCTCCTCTCCTCTCCTCTCCTCTCCTCTCCTCTCCTCTCCTCTCCTCTCCTCTCCTCTCCTCTCCTCTCCTCTCCTCTATACAGTTCTTCCTGCCACCAGCTGTCTGCCTCCAAGTCCTCCAACAGCATGGACCACCTTCACAGCAAAAGGGATTCAGCCTACTCCTCCTTCTCTACCAGCTCTAGTATCCCAGAGTACCTAGCGGCCGCTCCGAGCTTTAGTAAGGAGAGGTCATACTCCATGGAGACGGTTCCACAGAGGAGTGGGGTTAGCGGAGGAGGGGGAGGGGCTGTGGCGGAGGGCATGCAGCATGCTGACATCCGATACGTCCGTACGGTCTACGACCCCCAGCAGGGCGGTGCCCAAGAGCACGAGGTTAGCTCCGCCGCGTTGCTACGCAACCACGAGGCCGGCAGGGTGGGTTCTCGTAGTGGGGGCAGGGCCTCCTGTCACAGAGGTGGGGGAAGCAACGGCGGTAGTAACCATGGTAATAACCCCAAACGCCACAGCGTTGGGCCGATCTGGGGCCAGTCTCAGTCCGCCAGCTGCAGTTCCTATGAAAGCCTGAAGGGGGCGCCTGCTCCTCCCATGCGGCGTGACAGCTACGCGGCCATCAGGCACCACGAGAGGCCCAATTCCTGGTCCAGCTTGGAGCAGGCTCGCTCCCTTAGGGCTCTCCACAAGGGGTCCACCTCTTCCTGGCACCACTCCTCTGGGTCCGTGGCCTCCGGCTTGGGGAAGGGCTCCTACGGGGCCGAGGGCCAGCTCCACACCGTCATAGAGAAGAGTCCTGAGAGCAGGTATTTTGTCTATTCTATTGTATCCATTGGCCAGACATCAGTGCTCTGATGTAGGCATGTGTACAGGTAACTGCCAAAATAAAGGAAACACCAACACAAAGTGTCTTAATAGGGCTTTGGGCCATCACTAGCAACAACAACTTCAATGTACTTTGGCATAGATTATACAGGTGTCTGGAACTCTGTTGTAGGGATGTGACACCATTCTTCCATGAGAAATTCCAGAGTGGCGTAGCGGTCTAAGGCACTGCATCTCAGTGCAAGAGGCGTCACTACAGTCCCTGGTGGATGGGGCCATTGTCATCCTATGGGGGCACAGCCATGGTAGCCATGGTAATAATGGCCTGCCCAGCATTTGTTGTTGTGTTACCCCTTTTTTCTCCTCAATGTCGTCATATCCAATCAGTAGTTCCAGTCTGGTCCCTTCGCTGTAACTACCGTACGGGAGAGGAGAAGGTCGAGAGCCGCGCGTCCTCCAAAAAACGACCCCGCCAAGCCGCACTGCTTCTTGACACAATGCATGCTTAACCCGGAAGCCAGCCGCACGAATGTGTCGGAGGAAACACCGTACCTGGCGACCGTGTCAGCGTGCATGCGCCCGGCCCGCCATGAGAGTCGCTAGAGCGCGATGGGACAAGGACAAACGCCGGCCGGCCAAACCCTCCACTAACCCGGATGACCCTAGGCCAATTGTGCGTCACCTCATGGGTCTCCCGGTCGCTGCTGGCTGCAACACAGCCGGGTATCGTACCAGGATCTGTAGTAACGCAGCTGGCACTGCGATGCAAAGCCTTAGACCGCTGTGCCACTTGGGAGGCCAGTTCTGCATAGCATTTTTATACATAATGGGATGTTAATTGCTTAATTAACTCAAGAACCACACCTGTGTGGAAGCATCTGCTTCCAATACACAGTGCATTCAGAAAGTATTCAGACCCTTTGACTTTTTCCACATTTTGTTAAGTTACAGCCTTATTCTAAAATAGATTAAATTGTTTTTTTTCGTCATCAATCTACACACAATCTACACACAATACCACATAATGACAAAGCAAAAGTGTTTTTTATAATTTTTTGCCAAAAAAACAGAAATATCATATTTATATAAGTATTCAGACCCTTTACTCAGTACTTTGTTGAAGCACCTTTGGCAGTGATTACAGCCTCGAGTCTTCTTAGGTATGACACTACAAGCTTGGCACACCTGTATTTGGGGAGTTTCTCCCATTCTTCTCTGCAGATCCTCTCAAGCTCTGTCAGGTTGGATAGCTGTGCAGCTATTTTCAGGTCTTTCCAGAGATGTTCAAGTCTGGGTTCAGAAACGTATCCTGAAGCCACTCCTGCATTGTCTTGGCTGTGTACTTAGGGTCGTTGTCCTGTTGGGCGGTGAACCTTCACCCCAGTCTGAGGTCCTAAGTGCTCTGGAGCAGGTTTTCATCAAATCAAAGTTTATTTGTCACGTGCGCCGAATACAGCAGGTGTAGACCTTACAGTGAAATGCTTACTTACAATCCCTAACCAACAGTGCAGTTTTTAAGTAAAAAATAAGTATTAGGTAAACAATAGATAAGTAAAGAAATAAAAAACTGTTAAATTACAGTAAAAAAGATCAATAGCGAGGCTATATACTTCCTCCTTCCTCAAGCATCTCTCTGTATTTTGCTCCGTTCATCTCTCCCTCGATCCTGACTAGTCTCCCAGTCCCTGCCGCTGAAAAACATCCCCACAGCATGATGCTGCCACCACCATGCTTCACCGTAGGGATGGTGCCAGGTTTCCTCCAAGCTTGGCATTCAGGCAAAAGAGTTCAATCTTGGTTTCATCAGACCAGAGAATCTTGTTTCTCATGGTCTGAGATTCTTTAGGTGCCTTTAGGCAAACTCCTAGCGGGCTGTCGTCTGGCCACTCTACCATAAAGGCCTGATTGGTGGAGTGCTGCAGAGATGGTTGTCCTTCTGGAAGGTTCTCCGATCTCCACAGAGTAACTCTGGAGCTCTGTCAGTGACCATCCAGTTCTTGGTTCCAGACCAAGGCCCTTCCCCCCCGATTGCTCAGTTTGACCGGGCGGCCAGCTCTAGGAAGAGTCTTGGTGGTTCCAAACTTCTTCCATTTATGAATGATGGCAGCCAATGATGGCAGACAATTCCTTCGACCTTGGCTTGGTTGTTGCTCTGACATGCACTGTGAACTGTGGGACCTTATATCGACAGGTGTGTGCCTTTCCAAATCCTGTCCAATCAATTGAATTTACCACAGGTGGACTTCAATAAAGTTGTAGAAACATCTCAAGGATGATCAATGGAAACAGGATGCACCTGAGCTCAATTTAGAGTCTCATAGCAAAGGGTCTGAATACTTAGTCATGTGAAAAAGTAAGTACACCCCCTGGAAAGATCTTTTTTTTTTACATATTTGGACAGATATGTAATCTTCACTTCAACACTATTGACAGATAAAGGTTGCCCAATTTAACAAATCACACACAAAAAAATAACTTTGAAAATGTTATGCAATTAAAATAAACAAAAATGCCTTTTCCTTATGGGGAAAAAGTTAGTGCACCCCTACCTTTACCATCACATAAAATGGCTACAATTAGAATTAGGTACCAAAACAAGTGTAAATGATTAGAAAACATTAGAGAGAAACTTAGGAGGGTCTATCCTTCCATAAAGATAAGAAACTTTCCAGGTTGTGTACTTTACTTTTTCACGACTATGTAAATAATGCTGTTTTTCTTTTTGTTTTTACAATTGCAAAAAAAATAAAAACGTTTCACTTTGTCATTATGGGGTATTGTGTGTAGATTGATGGAAAAAATAATATATACATTTTAGAATAAGGCTGTAACATAACAAAATGTGGAAAAAGTCAGGGGGTCTGAATACTTTCCGAATGCACTGTACTTTGTATCCCTCATTTACTCAAGTGTTTTCATTATTTTGGCACCTTTTTTATTGTTGCTGTATGTTTCACCTGTATGTTTCTTCTTCTTCTTCCTCTTCTTCTTCTAGCCCCACCACCAAGCCCAAACAGGGCATGGGTCAGGGCATCCCCCAGCCCCCTCAGCCCCAGAATACATCTGGCCGCTTCATGCTGCCCCAGGGCGTCTACCCCGTGCCCCCTCCAGAGCCCCACTATGCCCATATGCCCACCAGCAGCCCCAGCCCCAGCCCCACCCCCAGCAGCATGTACCCAGCCCTGGCCAGGGAGCGCAGCCTGAGCAGACAGAGAGAGCTCCAGGCGTTAGGGGTGGGGGTCAGTGTGGATACAGGGATGGCAGTAGCGGTAGAGAACGGAAACCAAAGCAACACTTCAAACCCCTATGCCACCTCTTCCAACCAGCCTCAGCCTCATGACTTTGCTCAGCCTCCACCCAAACAGCCTGTTGACAGAGGGTGTGAGAGAGGACATGAGGAGACCCAAACCAAACTGGGTCTCTACAGGTCTCGTTTGAAGGGGGAGGGCCAGACCGTCTCCCGAAGGCAGAGCCAGCAGGGGAAGGGGCAGGGTCATGGACAGGGTCAGGGTCAGGCATACAGATCTTCCTCAGCCCAGTCCATAGGCCAGGAGAGGAGGGACCCATACACTCCAGTCCAGCCGCAGGGAGAGAGGGTACCCAGATATTCCCAGGGCTCAGAGAGCTACACTGAGAACCACCAACAGGGACAGGTCAGACACACTGAACACAGCCATCCAGACCCTCAGACTCCCACTACCATGCCTAGTATGATATCCAAGGGCCACGTTCCTCAGGAGATCAAGAGCAGCAGTACCCCAGCCCAGGGGCCTGTTCATCGGGTCAACAACCAGAGGTCCAGGTCCCCCCTCCGGCACTATATCGACCCCAGTCCACCCCAGCACCAGAGGGGACCAGAGCACCCCCTGACCCGGCTAGAGAACGCCCTAGCGGAGGTTCAGCGCTGTGCCAGTCCAGAGATCTCCGCTAGGAGCCGGAGCAGCCACCAGAGGAGCCAATCTGTCCTAGAGAAGGTGAACCGGTTTGAGCGCGGCGAGCAGGAGCAGGGGAAGCAGAGGAGTCAAAGCATCAGTGCCAGCCACACCAACCTGGGACCCTCCTGTCCAACCCAGCCTCAGTCCCAGCACCAGCACCATGAGAGGGCCATGAGCTTTGGTGCAGGTATGGATGACCTGAGTAGCATGCTGGAGAGAAGCAACAGCCCCAGCAGAACCTGCAGAACACTGAGCTCCTCCCCTAGCTCACATCATGGGAAAACTACGGTGGCCCACAAGGGTCATCATTACGCAGAGCAGCAGAGGCCAGGGAGTTGTGACCAGGCCAAGCCCCAGAACTCCAGGGACCCCCACCACCAGCCTAACCCCCAGGACCCTCACCCTGGCTCGGCCATACAGAGGAGCAGGAGCACCTTCCAACTGGGGAGCCAGGAGGGCCAGGAGGAGAACGGCCATGACAGGGACAGGTAACTGTTCTACTGTACCTATGTGAATTATATATTATCAGTTTATTGTAATCAGAACCATTTCACCAGGTGTACTTCCTGGTACATGTTAATGTGCGTGGCGAATAAAGGTGATTCTGATTTTGACAGAGAGTTCCATTGGAGGGATGACCTGCAGGACCTACTGGGGACCATCCAGGACACATCCTTTAACCGGGCCTACAGGGACAGTATCAAGGACGCCCAGTCCAAGGTGCTCCGATCCACCTCCTTCAGACGCAGGGACCTGGGAATCAGCGCCAGCTCTAACCAGAGCTCCAACAACCCCCCTCCTGTAATCAACAACAACCCCCCTCCCGTCCCCGTCAAGCACTTATCCTTGGAGAGAAAGGCAGTGGCCCCCAAGACCAGCCCCAAACCCTCCATTGTCCCCACCACTGTCCCAGCCTCCGCCCCAGCCACCTCCCTGTCCCCTCACACCCCCAAAGAGAGGCACACGATCACCACCCCAGACCCAGTCCCAGCCCCAACCACCTCTCCCTCCCCTCACACCCCCAGAGAGAGGCACGTTGTCACCCCAGAGTCCGAGAGGTTCAGCCCCCCAGAGCTCCCCAGTGTCCCGGCCTTGGGCCCACCAGTCCCGGCCCGTATCGGGGGGCGTAAGAGGATCACCATGGAGCAGAAGAAGAGGTCCTACTCCGAGCCTGAGAACATGCACGAGGTAGGTCAAGGTATCCAGAATGCATCAACTGCTGTTGTGCCCTGGAGCAAAGCACTTCAAGGTAGCGAGATGGCGTTGCAAAACAGCACCGCCGATATTGAAATGAGTGCAATGCAAGACTTCACAGTCACAGAGATCATCTGTGCATGTGCATCTGCTACAATGTGGTGCTACGGGACCAAAATAGCGGATAAGTTTAGCCTTGGGCTTCAACACTAAATGTTGTGGAAATTGACCCACTATGCGTTTACTTTGTGCATGCAACGTCACCTTGCTACCTCTGCTCTCCATTCGTGTGCACTGTACTGTGGCTGACCCTCTTTCTCCAAACCCTTACTGTTTTCTGCAAGATAATGGACATCAAAGGTTTCTTCTTCTTCCTCCTCTTCTAGGTGGGGTTGGAGTCTGACCCAAGAAGGAGCGCCCAGCACCAGCAGATCCTGTTCCCAGGCACAGAGACCAGCGTGGCGGACCGCAAGAGGATGTTTGAGATGGCCGCCAGTCGCAGCCTGAGCTCCAGCTCCCAGGCTCCCCAGGCCCTCCAGGGCTCCCAGGCTGGTCTAGCAGTCTCCCGGCCGGAGCTCCGGCAGCTGCAGCAGGATGCCCTGGCCGATTACATGGAGAGGAAGAGAGGCTGGAGGACAGACAGGGACAGGTCCGAGGGGAGACAGCATCGTCCCCGGCCCCACAGTGCCTACCTCCAGCCCTTCACAGACACCCAGAGTGTCTCTTCCACCTCCACCACTAGCCTAGCCTCTCTCCAGGAGCTGCTTGGCCCAGACAGTAGCCTCTCTGGTGAGGAAAGGCTCTGCTCCACCCTGCCTCCCGGTCTGCAGCTCCAGGACTGTGTCTACCCAGGCAGGGTGACCGCACCACATATCCATGCCCAGGCCCCCACCTCAGTCTCCACATCCCACCAATACCCCACTGGATCTGGATCCCTCAGGCCTCTGGAGGGAGAGCCAGCCCCTGCCCAGGCCTATGAGGCTTTCCGGAGCCAGGTGTTTTCACAGCGAGACGATGGGACCTTTGAAAGAGCGGCTCCAGCCCGGAGCTCTGGGAAGTCTGCGTCAGCGGAGGATCTTCTGGAGCACTCTGAGGAGAGACCTGCACCGCAGCACTTCAGATCACGCTCCTCGCCCTCTGTAGAGAGGCTCAAACAGGTAGAGTACACCAAAGTAGAGGCATCACACAATCCAGTTCCATAAAAACATTTAGTTCTACCATTAGCTGTATATCTCAGGTTAGATCGTATATTAACTGGTCCCAGATCTGTTTGGTTGTGATACCGGGCCGTGATTGGTTGTCCCATTGGGCGGCGCACAATTGGCCCAGCGTCGTCCGAGTTTGCAGAGTCAGTTTCTGTGGGGCATTAAACAAGGATGCCTTTTATCACCAGATCTATTTAAAAATAGTAATGTCATGTCTTATGTCATGTACAGTACTGTGTTCTCTAAGGGGTGACAGGGTGAGTCTATGTAGCAGTGGCGGTGAGGGAGGCTACTACATGATACTCAAATTCTCCCTGTACCCATCATAAGGTTGCTAGAACCTGTGAACCTATGAATTAAAGTTTACAACATAGGTGTAGACAGGTCGAGAGAAATTTGAGGTGACAGACAGTGACACATTCAATACCGCCTTGCACACTCTTGCCTGCATCTAGCTGATCTAGGGTATAATCATTAGCCCAACAGTTACAAACTAAAGTTTCTATATCTGTCCATCATATGCGCGCAGAAAAAGGATCATGCTGCAAGCAGGATGGAGAAGGAAAATACATGTTTACAACTGATAAATGACCGCAATCAAGAACCAAAATATACACACCCAGCCTCTGCTCAACATTCGAACTCGGAGAACGAATCGTTCCGGTGTCTGCAGCAGTTCGCAAACAATAGCCTGTTGAGCAAATCTCCCTTGTGGCTTTCATGCAATTTCATTCCGTTCACAATCTAGTCTGGTTTCAGTCACTGATGAAGGCTCCAATAAGCCCGATATGCATAGCGCAGGAAGATGTTGTGTGGTGGGGCTACAGATGCTATATGGGTCCACTAATACAGGACTAGTAAAGGCCCAGTGCACCACTAATACAGGACTAGTAAAGGCCCAGTGCACCACTAATACAGGACTAGTAAAGGCCCAGTGCACCACTAATACAGGACTAGTAAAGGCCCAGTGCACCACTAATACAGGACTAGTAAAGGCCCAGTGCACCACTAATACAGGACTAGTAAAGGCCCAGTGCACCACTAATACAGGACTAGTAAAGGCCCAGTGCACCACTAATACAGGACTAGTAAAGGCCCAGTGCACCACTAATACAGGACTAGTAAAGGCCCAGTGCACCACTAATACAGGACTAGTAAAGGCCCAGTGCACCACTTTTTGTGAAAATGTTTTTTTATTTTTGGTGTTCATATGTATTTATTTCTGTGCACCAGCAACGAGTCAAAAATCTGAGTCAGTAAAAGAGCGATGACTAATAGCTAATAACACAATGAATACGTTTTCATAAGTTGCTGTTCTGCCGTGATTAGTGCACCGAGTTCTGCAGCAGCTCACCGCGTTAGCTAACATTATCTACGACTTTATCACATTGATCAAATGTTACAAAGTAGCAAACCACACCAGTGCCAGCTGTCGAAGCCAATTTTTGAGAACAGACCCATAACTTTGGTGCAGTAAACCTTTATCAGCAAGCTGGCGAACTAGCTACCGAGCAAAATCTGGAGCTGAGTTCCACTATTTGCCAGACAGACGCCATCTGACGGAAGACAATGGTAGTGTATGTAGCTACACTCTCAGAGAGGGATCTTGTGACTGCTTACAGACTTACAGACGATCTCACTGCACATACCAATCTGGAAGCACACACACAGCACCAGTGTGGAGACATAACCCCACTATGATTCATCCTCTCTAACAAAGCTAGAGTATAAACCCACCATGACGCCAGCGCCAGGAGAAGTATCCCCACCCCCGAACATTTATACTCAACGTAAACACTAATAATCATAAAATGTGCGTCCAAATATCACCCTATTCCCTATCTAGTGCACTACTGTTGACCAGAGCCCTGCTGTTTTCCAATCCTACTGCGTGTGTGTGTGTTTCCTAAATTGATCACTATCCATAACCTCTGTGTCAGCCTGAATCACTCTGGAATGTTATGGTTTACCTCCTCCTCCTCTCACAAATTAACCATCCCTCTCCCTCTCCCTCTCTCTTTCTCTCTCCCTCTTTACCCCCCCATGTCTTTCTCTCTCCCTCTCTCTTTCTCTCTCCCTCTTTACCCCCCCTGTCTTTCTCTCTCCCTCTTTACCCCCCCATGTCTTTCTCTCTCCCTCTCCCTCTCTCTTTCTCTCTCCCTCTCTACCCCCCCATGTCTTTCTCTCTCCCTCTCTACCCCCTCCCCCTCCCTCTCTCTTTCTCTCTCCTTTCAGGACTTCATGGCAGGAGGAGATCTGAGGATGTTTGGGTTCTCCTCCAATGAACCCCTGCTGTTCACACAAAATGACAGCAACAGGTCTGTTTCCATAGAGATATAACCTTCTGGATGCGCCCCAAATGGAACCCTATTCCCTATATAGTGCACTACTTTTGATCAAGGCCCATAGAGCTCTAGTCAAAAGTAGTGCACTATATAGAGAATAGGGTTCCATGGGCCCTGGTCAGAAGTAGGGTACTATAGTGTACTAAGTGAATAGGGTTCCATTTGAATAAAAAGTGTCTACTAAATAACTAAAATGTAAACAAATGTACATTTGGGATACACCCTGTCTGTCTGTCTGTCTGTCTGTCTGTCTGTCTGTCTGTCTGTCTGTCTGTCTGTCTGTCTGTCTGTAATATGTAGAACCAACAGTACTCCTCACAGAACAACTTGTTTTCCACTTCACCATCCCATAGTTCTGATGATCTCTCAGATTTTTCCTCTCAAAGAACTACGTTTATGATGGGAACTGAGGAATATTTTTTTAAACATGCAGCAGACTTTTAAGGTAATAGCCTGTGGTCAGTGCCTTACTTGGTCAGTAGCACTGTTGGACAGTGTTCTACTGTTCTGTTCGCTGCTATTTTAGACCAGGATTGTCCTGGTTGCAGCAGAATTCCTGGCATTTAGAAGGAAAACCCCTGGCATAGAGGGAGGGAAATAGGGATGAAAAATGGTATGCCAGGGATGGATGTGTTTGGGAAAGAGGGGTAGGAGAGTGGTAGGAGCATACACTCAACAGTCTTGTTTGTGTGTGTGTTTGTGTGTTTGTTTGTGCCTGTGTGTGTGTGTGTTTGTGTGTGCCTGTGTGTGTTTGTTTGTTGGCTTGTGTGCATGTTCTGTGTTTATTTCTCTCCAGGTCCATGGACAAGCAGCGTTCAAAGCGTCCCGTCTCAGCCTCCCAGTCCCAGCATGTGGACACCCACTACCTGCTGAACCAGGGCCCTTCCCAAAGCAACACCCCTGTGATGAGGAGAGAGAGGCAGAGGAACCCCGACCGCCAGCGGGCCCTTAGTGCCTCCGGCCTGGCTGCCTCTGTAGGTCTACCCTGCCCCTTCTCCTCCCCGGGTAACAGCCCCTGCACTAGCCTTGACTGGCAGGTATGTCTGTCTGTCCAGCTGAATGTCCTGTGATACATTTTGTATCTACATTTTTGTATTGCCTGTATTTAACCAGTTAAGTAATTGAGAACACATTCTCTTTGACAGTAATGACCTGACCAAGATAGGGTTTGACTTGTGATGTATTCTAGATGTCAGGAAGGCCTGTGTTGTTACCAGACACATTCTCCTTAGGGACAATGAAGTATTCATGAATTCATTCAGGTCAGTGAGAGGCTAAGCCAGGCAAACCTGGATGCCATAGCCTTCCCCTGCCTGCTGGAGGTTGGCGCTCCCAGAGCCGTGTCCCCAGAGACCAGGGGGAGCCCCACAGCACATCATGGCCAGAGCCAGGGTCTGCAGACCAGGACCAGACTGGACTCATCGGACACCAGCACATCAGAGGATACCCTGAAAGACTTCCCCAGAGAGAGTCCAGTCACTGCACCAAAGACCTCCCCACCCCCACCCCCAGTCCTACCTAAAACCTCCCCAACCCCACCCCCAGTCCTACCTAAAACCTCCCCACCCCCAGTCCTACCTAAAACCTCCCCACCCCCAGTCCTACCTAAAACCTCCCTACCCCCAGTCCTACCTAAAACCTCCCCACCCCCAGTCCTACCTAAAACCTCCCCACCCCCAGTCCTACCTAAAACCTCTCCACCCACACCTCCTCCTAAAACCTCTCCCAGACCACACCCCCTGCTCACCCTCCGCATCTCAGAGTCCAACCTGCAGGAGACCCCACCCTTACATGTAGCCCCACCCACACAGGTAGTCCCTACAACAGTCTCCTTACAGGACTATGACGAGGTGTTCCTCCAGGAGCTGGCCCCTCCCTCCCCTCCTCCTCCCCCGCTCCCCATCAGGGAGACGGACATCACAGAGGACTTCCTTCCTCCACCCCCAGACAGAGAGGAGGAGGAGGAAGAGAACCACGGGCCTGGGCTACAGCACCTCAACAGGTACAACAGGCTTTCTCCACTAATCTAATCTGCATAGACAAAGAGACAATGACAAGGTCAACATAACACCTGATATAATGCAACAATGTTGAAATGTTCACTAATTTACAAAATGGTCCGCTCACCATTGTGTCTGTTTCTATCCATGCAGCTGTGAGTTCCTGGAGGCTGTGTGTCCAGAGAGAAGGCCATCTATACCCCAGCCTGAGACCCTGGCTCACCAGACCCCCATCACCCCCAGCAGCAGTATCCCATATCCCCAGCAGGGGCCTAGCGGTAAGGAAAGCCTGGGGTTAGAGTACCATCTCCTGGCCAGGAGGGAGAGGTCTGCTGGGGAGCTGAGGGTGGAAGCCCTGGTCAGACAGCTGGTGTCCCGGGGGGATAAGACCCTGAGCCTGGTGCTGGACATCTGGCCCGGGGGCGGAAGGACCAGCACCATGGATCTGATGGAAGAGATATTCCCCGTGGGTGGAGGGAGGTTGCCGTGGCAACGCCGTAGGAGCAGCACCTGGCTGGAGGACAGGTGAGAAGACAAGGGAAGAGGGGACGGGAGGGGAGGTGGGGTGAGGTCTGGTTACCCAGGAGTGTGTGTGTGTGTGTGTGTGTGTGTGTTTTATTCCTGTTCTGTAACTTAATTATAGGTTAGACTATTTGATCAGGGTTCATTTACCACAGGTAGGCTATAACAGAAGGCCTTTGTTTAGTCTGATTACATTACGGCTCAGTTTATTGCTTGAATAGACAAAACAACTCTTATTTTTTTAGAATAGATCATTACTGTAAGAAGGGGTTGTGGAATTGATTGACATACAGCAAGTCTCCTTTTATGTTGGTGTTATTACTTGATGCTTTTATACAATTAAAAACAAAAAAACAACGTTTTAAGTGAGAATTGGTCTGAAGCCGAAAAATAATGTAAATTCATTGCATTGTGGTGCTCATGTGAATTTCCATTAATACCTATTCTCACTTAAAACATTGTTTTTTTAATGGTTTTTAACACTGGAAGGTGATTATGGAACGTTATTATACCACATTATAATACAGCGTAACATAGGAATACAAGTTAAGTAAACATAAATAATAATGACAAATGGCATTAATAATAATGTAGTTAGTATTTATTTAAAATTAACAGCTGATTTAAAAATAAAAAATAAAAAATACATTAAACTGGAAACTTTTTCCCCTGATCTCTCAAGACATTCAAGCAAGCTCCTGGAAAATACACAAATAACTAAGTTGTATTCATTAACTATTCACATGAAAATGTACCTTTTAGTTTACTGAAGAAAGGCCTAGTACTACATAATCTGTAAACACAAGTATAACATTTACAACCAAATTCATCAGATAAAGTCAACTTCATAAATACCATTCAGGGATGGCCACAATGTCTCTTGACAAGCTGCAGGGTTATGCAGGCTTTTCTGTTCAAGTTCTACCTGATTCTACTATTCATGGTCTTGACGAACAGCTGAGGTCTTGTCGAGAGCAATTTTGGTAACTCCTGATACAAACACTGTAGCAAATGACAAACTGCTGAGAAACACCTACAAAGTTATTAGATAAGTACAAAACTCTTAAGAAAAAGTATATATCAACTTTGGTTCTCAGTAATGGACGGACAGCTCATGATGAGGCGGGGAGGGTGTTGTGTACCTCCGAGTTGATTTGCAAATTTTCATCGAGATTGGTGTCATATTGGCTTAGATATGATGGTAAAGAGATTTTAATTCAGCATTGAGCTTCAATCAATGCCTATATACAATGCCTTCGGAAAGTATTCAGGGCCCTTGATTTCTTCCACATTTTGGTTGGTTACAGCCTTATTTTAAAATGTATTAAATTGTTTTTTCCCCCCTCATCAATATATACACATACCCCATGATGACAAAGCAAAAACAGGATTTTAGAATTCTTTGCTAATTTATATATATATATATATATATATATATATATATATATATATATATATATATATATATATAAAAACAGAAATATCACATTTACATAAGTACTTTGTTAAAGCAGCGATTACAGCCTCAAGTCTTCTTGGGTTTGACGCTACAAGCTTGGCACCCATTCTTCTCTGCAGATCCTCTCAAGTTCTGTCAGGTTGGATGGGGAGCGTCGCTGCACAGCTATTTTCAGGTCTCTCCAGAGATGGTCGATCGGGTTCAAGTCAGGGCTCTGGCTGGGCCACTCAAGGACATTCAGAGGCTTGTCCCGAAGGCACTCCTGCGTTGTCTTGGCTGTGTGCTTAGTGTCGTTGCCCTGTTGGAAGGTGAACCTTCGCCCCAGTCTGAGGTCCTGAGCGCTCTGGAGGAGGTTTTCATCAAGGATCTCTCTGTACATGGCTCCGTTCATCTTTCCCTCAATCCTGACTAGTCTCCCAGTCCCTGCCGCTGAAAAACATCTCCACAGCATGACACTGCCACCACATGCTTCACCGTAGGGATGGTGCCAGGTTTCCTCCAGAAGTGACGCTTGGCATTCAGGCCAAAGAGTTCAATCTTGGTTTCATCAGACCAGAGAATCTTGTTTCTCACGGTCTGAGAGTCTTTTGGTGCCTTTTGGCAAACTCCAAGCGGGCTGTCGTGCCTTTTTGGTGGTTCCAAACTTTTTCCATTTAAGAATAATGGAGGCAACTGTGTTCTTGGGCACCTTCAATTCTGCAGAAATTTTTTGGTACCCTTCCCCAGATCTGTGCCTCGACACAATCCTGTCTCGGAGCTCTACGGACAATTCCTTCGACCTCATTGCTTGGTTTTTGCTCTGACATGCACTGTGTGCCTTTCCAAATCATGTACAATCAATAGAATTTACCACAGGTGGACTCCAATCAAGTTGTAGAAATCTCAAGGATGATCAATGGAAACAGGATGCACCTGAGCTCAATTTCGAGTCTCATAGCAAAGGGTCTGAATACTTATGTAAATAAGGTGTTTCTGTTTTTTTGTTTTAATACATTTGCAAACATTCTTAAAAACCTGTTTTCGCTTTGTCATTATGGGGTATTGTGTGTAGATTGCTGAGGATATTTAAAAAAAAATCTATTTTAGAATAAGGCTGTAACGTAACAAAATGTGGAAAAAGTCAAAGGGTCTGAACTTTCCAAAGGGTTTTCAAGGTTATATTGCTAAGCGTCTTTTAAAGTGAACCTGTTTTGTTTTCATCATGAACATATTGTTTTGAAGAGAGGGAGTTCCCACAGAGAGGATAACAGTTAACTCCGACGCCAGAGGATGATAACTGCTGAGAGCTGCTTCTATCCTGGCTGTAGTGTAGAGCTCTGTAGAGCTCTCTCTCTCTCTCTCCCCATGTTGGAGTCAGGCGATGTTTTAGATCACGTCATACAGACCGGGTCTGTGTAAACTGAACACCACTGCCCTCTACTGAAATATGTAACATACAGTGAGTCTGGGTTGGTTAGAGTGACAACCCAGAATCTACTGACATGGTTTAATATAGAAGGTTGAAGAACACAACGTGTCCTTCCTTTTTCTGTTGTAGAAAAGTCTCAGATTCTATCAACTATAATGTATTAAATACAATACTACTATAGTTTGGCCAGAAATGTCTCTTTTACAAGGCAATTATTGTTTACAAACAAACATATGCACAATGATATTCTTGACATTCTCAGTTTGGTTTTAGGATAGTGAATGTATGGAAGACATGTTGTGAACTTGTATCAGAAACATGTTTCAATATTAAATGTATTATATTAAGGTAGGTTCAGTGGACAGTTTTATATTATGTGGTGTCACAGTTCCCAACCGTTCTGTTCTCTGAGGAGGACTAGGTTGAGTGTTCTACTGTGGAATGTTGGTCTCTCTAAACATTCTATTCTGCCTGTTCGTGTCTGCCCTGCAAAATAGGCCAGTCATGAAACCAAACCAGTCAGAGCTTCTGTTTGTGTGTGTGGTGTGTGTGTGTGTGTGTGTGTGTGTGTGTGTGTGTGTGTGTGTGTGTGTGTGTACTGCGTACTGCGTACTGCTTGTTGCTTACTGCGTACTGCTTGTTGCTTACTGCGTACTGCTTGTTGCTTACTGCGTACTGCTTGTTGCTTACTGCTTGTTGCTTACTGCTTATTCATTACTGCTTGTTGCTTATTGCTTGTTGCGTACTGCTTGTTGCTTATTGCTTGTTGCTTATTGCTTACTGCATACTACTTGTTGCTTACTACTTGTTGCTTACTGCTTGTTGCTTACTGCATACTGCTTGTTGCTTATTGCTTACTGCATACTGCTTGTTGCTTACTGCTTGTTGCTTACTGCTTGTTGCTTATTGCTTGTTGCTTATTGCTTGTTGCTTATTGCTTATTGCTTGTTGCTTGTTGCTTATTGCTTACTGCGTATTGCTTGTTGCTTACTGCTTGTTGCTTACTGCTTGTTGCTTACTGCTTGTTGCTTATTGCTTGTTGCTTATTGCTTATTGCTTGTTGCTTGTTGCTTATTGCTTACTGCGTATTGCTTGTTGCTTACTGCTTGTTGCTTACTGCATACTGCTTGTTGCTTATTGCTTACTGCTTACTGCTTGTTGTTACTGCTTGTTGCGTACTGCTTGTTGCGTACTGCTTGTTGCTTACTGCATACTGCATACTGCTTGTTGCTTATTTATTACTGCTTGTTGCGTACTGCGTACTGCTTGTTGCTCACTGCATACTGCTTGTTGCTTATTCATTACTGCATACTGCTTGTTGCTTACTGCATACTGCTTGTTGCTTATTCCTTACTGCGTACTGCTTGTTGCATACTGCTTGTTGCTTACTGCATACTGCTTGTTGCTTATTGCTTACTGTGTAATGCTTGTTGCGCACTGCTTGTTGTGCACTGCTTGTTGCATACTGCTTGTTGCTTACTGCTTGTTGCATACTGCTTGTTGCATACTGCTTGTTGCTTACTGCTTGTTGCGTACTGCTTGTTGTGTACTGCTTACTGTGTACTGCTTGTTGCATTCTGCTTGTTGCATACTGCTTGTAGCATACTGCTTGTGGTGTACTGCTTACTGCTTGTTGCGTACTGCTTGTTGCGTACTGCGCTTGTGGGTTATTCTGCAGTATGTGTCAGTTCCAGTCAGGAGTTTCAGGGTCTAATGTGTCAGTGTATTCAAGTGGTAGTAATGCTAACTGTTGCTCACATTCTTGTCTCTGTTCTTGTAGAAGACAAGATGGCGTCTGTTCTAAAGGACCTAGTCTGCTGCAGAAAACCGAGGGGGGAAGAGGAATGGAGACAGATCTGGATGAGGAGGAGGCAGACCTCAATCAGAAAAAGGTCTGAACTTTAATACCTTACATTAATCTTTGAATGAATTAACTGACTGATATAAAATCCATCTCAAATAAAAGGATAATTGGAGACAAAAAAGGCCCATCCAACCTATGGTCCTCATGATCCAGGAGATGTACATATCTCTGGGTAAACAGGAGTGGTAGACCATTCAGGAGATGCACATACAGCGGGTGAAATAAGTATTGAACACGTCACCATTTTTCTCAGTAAATATATTTCCAAAGGCGCTATTGACATGAAATTATGAATCTTGATCTTCAGTTCTTTCCATAGATTTTCAATGGGATTTAAGTCAGGTGATTGGCTGGGCCATTCTAGCAGCTTTATTTTATTTCTTTGAAACCAATTGAGAGTTTCCTTGGCTGTGTGTTTGGGATCATTGTCTTGCTGAAATGTCCACCCTCGTTTCATCTTCATCATCCTGGTAGATGGCAGCAGATTTTTGTCAAGAATGTCTCGGTAAATTTGCCCATTCATCCTTCCTTCAATTATGTGAAGTTTGCCAGTACCATTTGCTGAAAAGCAGCCCCACACCATGATGTTCCCACCTCCAAACTTCTGTTGGTATGGTGTTTTTAGGGTGATGTGCAGTGCCATTTCTCCTCCAAACATGGTGTGTATTATGACATCCAAACAGTTCAATTTTGCTCTCATCTGACCACACTATATTCTCCCAGTATTTCTTGCGTGGTGAGCGTGCATATAGGCCATGGCGGTGGAGTGCATTACTTACTGTTTTCTTTGAGACAACAGTACCTGCTAATTGCAGGTCTTTTTGAAGCTCTCCACAAGTGGTCCTTGGCTCTTGGACAACTCTTCTGATTATTCTTTCACTCCTCTGTCAGAAATCTTGCGAGGAGCACCTGGTCGAGGCAAATTTATGGTGAAATGATTGTCTTTCCACTTCCGTATTATGGCCCCAACAGTGCTCACTGGAACATTCCGAAGCTTAGAAATGCGCCTATAACCAATGCCATCATTATGTTTTGCAACAATTAGGTTGCGAAGGTCTTGAGACAGCTCTTTGCTTTTACCCATCATGAGATGTGTCTTGTGTGACACCTTGGCAATGAGACCTTTTTGTAGGCCATCAGTTGGGACTGAACCAGCTGATATTAATTTGCACTGACAGGGGGCTGGATTGCTTTTTATTTACTGATAGTTTTCAGCTGTTGTCTTGGCTTTCCATGCCTTTTTGCACCTC
This sequence comes from Thymallus thymallus, assembly GCA_023634145.1. Lineage (NCBI taxonomy): Eukaryota > Metazoa > Chordata > Actinopteri > Salmoniformes > Salmonidae > Thymallus > Thymallus thymallus. The sequence goes on along the minus strand of CM042403.1, from coordinate 3,136,775 downwards.
CCTTTCTTCATGTGTTCAATACTTTTTCCCTGTGTCATTTCACATTATTACACATTACTTAATTTCTGAACGTATTTGTTTTGGTTTCTTTGTATGTATGGATTACTTTGGTTGTTACCAACATCTGGTGAAAATGTCATGTCAATCGCACCTTTGGAAATATATTTACTGAGAAAAATGGTGATGTGTTCAATACTTATTTCACCCGCTGTATCTCTGGGTTAACAGGAGTGGTAGAACATTCAGGAGATGTACATATCTCTGGGTAAACAGGAGTGTTGGAACATCCAGGAGGTGTACATATCTCTGGGTAAACAGGAGTGTTGGAACATCCAGGAGGTGTACATATCTCTGGGTAAACAGGAGTGTTGGAACATCCAGGAGATGTACATATCTCTGGGTAAACAGGAGTGTTGGAACATCCAGGAGGTGTACATATCTCTGGGTAAACAGCAGTGTTGGAACATCCAGGAGATGTACATATCTCTGGGTAAACAGGAGTGGTAGACCATTCTATTATGCTAACAATAGACATACATATACATTGTTGGTACCAAATCCTCCCTTCTGCTCTCCTCCCACCCACCAGGTGGAGTTACTCCAGGCTCTGACCCTTAGCATTGCCTCACTCCGAGAGGAGAGAGAGGTTCTGGGTGAGGAGCAGAGGAGGTTCCAGGTCCTAGGGGGCCACATGGAGAGCCTGGTCCAGGAGCACTGTAAGCCCAATGAAAAGGAGAAGTACAAGATGTTCATCGGGGACCTGGACAAGATAGTAAACCTGTTGATGTCTCTGTGTGGCCGGCTGGCCCGGGTCCACAACGCCCTCTCTGCCCTGGATAGGGAGGAGGAGACAGAGGACGACGCAGAGGAGAGGGTAAGATATTAAGCAACTACTGCACTGGACACACTATTTCAGCTATGAAGTTATTTTTTGTAGCAGGTTAGGAGAGCATTTTACCTAACCTTAACCAAATTCTCCTAACCTGCTATGAAAAAGTCATTTTCCGGTCGTAGCTGTGCCGAAGTGCCGTGAAAAGACTGTTTCTCTCTACGTTTTTCATTTTTTTACATTTAACCTTTTAACGAGGCAAGTCAGTTAAGAACAAATTCTTATTTACAATGACGGCCTACACCAGCCAAACTCGGATGACGCTGGACCAATTGTGCGCCACCCTATGGGACTCCCAATCACGGCCGGTTGTGATACAGTCTGGATTCTACAACACAGAGCAGGAAATTAAACTAAGCCGAACACTGCAAGTTACCTTCATAACTCCTCAGGAGTCTTTGTTTTAGCTACATGTATCAGCCTGAGGCTGGCTCCTTTGTCTTAGCTACATGTATCAGCCTGAGGCTGGCTCCTTTGTTTTAGCTACATGTATCAGCCTGAGGCTGGCTCCTTTGTCTTAGCTACATGTATCAGCCTGAGGCTGGCTCCTTTGTTTTAGCCACATGTATCAGCCTGAGGCTGGCTCTTTTGTCTTAGCCACATGTATCAGCCTGAGGCTGGCTCCTTTGTTTTAGCAACATGTATCACCCTAAGGCTGGCTCCTTTGTTTTAGCAACATGTATCAGCCTGAGGCTGGCTCCTATGTTTTAGCAACATGTATCACCCTAAGGCTGGCTCCTTTGTTTTAGCAACATGTATCAGCCTGAGGCTGGCTCCTTTGTTTTAGCAACATGTATCACCCTAAGGCTGGCTCCTTTGTTTTAGCAACATGTATCAGCCTGAGGCTGGCTCCTTTGTTTTAGTCATGTATCAGCCTGAGGCTGGCTCCTTTGTTTTAGTCATGTATCAGCCTGAGGCTGGCTCCTTTGTTTTAGTCATGTGTATCAGCCTGAGGTTGGCTCCTTTGTTTTAGTCATGTATCAGCCTGAGGCTGGCTCCTTTGTTTTAGTCATGGATCAGCCTGACACCATAATGGCTGTAAGCAGCCATGCCGGGGTTCAATCTTTATAAAAATGTATTTAGTCGATTAAAACTTAATCTAAATTGATTTTGTAATTAACAGTTCCTAGGACTCTGTAAGGACAACATAGCACATGGCTACCTAGTTATGCATTGTTTACATTTGGAGGGGTTTGTTCTTGCTAATTTTCCCCCCTCCCTTTCTCCTTATTTGGCAAACCCACCCTTAAGCCCTCCTTCTTCGACAGAGAAGATTGAGCAGGTTCTTCATGTCTCTTTATATTTTATACCGCTGGTGCAGTACTCCTTTTGTCCGCCAGACGGGGCTCCATCCACAGAGACTGGGGGGTCGGAGGGCTGATAAACCCCACGTGAAACACAATGCCAGAAAGTAAACAGTCTGTTGACAACAGATAGATGTGATGAATTTCTCACGTTTGACATCAAAACATTACTACAATTTAGAATAAATGGCAGACCATGTTCAAATACAACAACCATGTTCCCAGACTGAGAAGACAAAGTTGAAAGTAGACAACTGACAAACTCCAAAATGGACGAAAGTGAAGCAGTTTTCATAAAAATGGGTTTACATTACATTACAGCAGCACTGAATAAAGTGTTGGTAAGAATAACATTATGGTTGGTAACAAGTTATAGCTAGCTACTCAGTCTCACAATGTAGAGCAACCAAACGTGTGTAGCTAGTCTGAAAGTAGCCTATTGGCTCCGGTCCACAGAGGCTTATCTGAAGGGAGATGCATAGCTAATTTTGGCATTTAAAACAGCTGTAGCTGCAACCAAATAGTCAGCACACAGGTATTTGATAAACACTGACTTGTTGGAAAGGTGGCATCCTATGACGGTGCCACGTTGAAGGTCACTGAGCTCTTCAGTAAGTCCATTCTAAGGCAATGTTTGTCTATGGAGATTGCATGGATGTGTGCTCAATTTGATACACCTGTCAGCAATGGAAATAGCCAAATCCACTAATTTGAAGGAGTGTCCACATACTTTCGTATATATAGTGTATATCAGTACACTTGTAACAACCTTAGCATTGCGAAACGTCTATTCGATCAAATGAGCCACACATTGCAAATAAGCCAGTATATGTTGTTAGCCAAATTCAACATCTCACGTTTCCATCCACAGTTTTAAGACATACCGTATATAAAAAAAATCACGAAAGCTGTGATGGAAACAGGACGTTTCGGTACAATTTTAAAAAATCCGAAATAATTTGTTTGTTCGACATGTTGGGATCTTTTTATGCCAGTAAAATGTATTATGCGTAAACCATATCATATCGAAGTAAACTTGGAGTAACGAGATGATATGGTGTGTGGTTTGATGCTCCTTTCCAATAAATATTGAGGGTCTTATTCTGGTGACATGATGATCGATGCTTGACTGTCCTTTGACAAATAAAAATATTATGGCTCTTATCCATAATAATCTCATCATGTAGACTCACTAGTGGTGGAAAAAGTACCCAACTGTCATACTTGAGTAAAGATACCTTAACAGAAAATGACTCAAGTAAAAGTGAAAGTCACCCAGTAAAATACTACTTGAGTAAAGATACCTTAACAGAAAATGACTCAAGTAAAAGTGAAAGTCACCCAGTAAAATACTACTTGAGTAAAAGTCTAAAAGTATTTAGTTGTAAATATACTTAAGTATCTAAAGTAAATGTATAAATATAAATCAGTGGTCTAAGGCACTGCAAGCTGCGTGGCTACAGAGGCTGGTTCGATACCGGGCTGTGTCGTGAGGCGACGCACAATTGTCCCAGCGTCCTCCGGGTTACGGGAGGGTTTGGCCGGCCGGGATGTCCTTGACCCATAGCGAGGTGTATGGCGTTTCCTCCCACACATTGGTGCAGCTGGCTTCCGGGTTAAGCGTGCAAGGGTTGTGTTTCGGAGGACGCATGGCTCTCCACCTTCAGCAATGGGACAAGACTGTAACTACCAATTGGATATGACGAAAAGGTGGTTAATAATATATATATTTATACAACGGGTGGTTTGGAATTCCCATTGTTAGATCCCATGATATATGACACAACATACACATGGCCACGTTCATATAAAGTGACGTCGTTACCTAACAACCCTCTACAATGGAGAGAATCGTCGCGGATGCATGTATGAAACCCCAGGGAACGAGCTCTGCCCGGTGGCATCGCTAGAAAAATATCTCTAAATTACCCCAACATGCCCCAGCCTTTTATCTACACCCCATAGCATGGAGCCAACGGGCCTCAACACCCTTTCATCAATGCTTCCCCGTCTGTGCAAGGTATAACATGTCTTTCTCTTATGAGCTATTGGAAGCCGTCCACGGAAAACAGGAAGAGATGGAGTAACATCCTAACAGCTGCGTGCGACAACAAGGCTGTTTGTTGTTCCTGAGAACTAGCTGCGCTTGAGACCCCGGAGTTTGCAGCTACTTCACTAATTGCACCCCTATACAATGTTCCTATCTGACATTCAATTTTCCTATTCATAGACCAGACGTGATAAAAATGTCATAACACATGGCCTCGAGTGTATTATTTCTTAAATACATCATTTCTAATTCCTTATATTAAGCAAACTAGCAAAAACACAATTTTCTTGTTTTTGTCATTTATGGAAAGCACACTTCAATACTCAGACATCATTCACAAACGAAGCATGTGTGTTTAGTGAGTCCTCCAGATCAGATAGTAGGGATGACCAGGGATGTTCTCTTGATAAGTGTGTGAATTAGACCATGTTCCTGTCCTGCTAAGCATTCAAAATGTAACGAGTACTTTTGGGTGTCAGAGAAAATGTATGGAGTAAAAAGTACATTGTTTTCTTTAGGAATGTAGTGAAGTGAAAGTAGTAAAAAATAGTACTAGTAAAAAGTACAGATACCCAAAAAAAACTATTTAAGTAGTACTTTTAAAGTATTTTTACTTAAGTACTTGACACCACTGCTCACTAGCCTGCCTGCACAGCCTACCAGCACTGTATCTGCTAGCGGTTGGCTAGATCAGTGTTGTTTTTTTTAAGGAACTTGTAATAGTAGAATGCACAAGGTGCAATTTATGTCATGTTAGTCATTGCATACCTTATAGAGCTACAGCGGGTGAAATAAGTATTGAACACGTCACCATTTTTCTCAGTAAATATATTTCCAAAGGTGCTATTGACATGAAATTTTCACCAGATGTTGGTAACAACCAAAGTAATCCATACATACAAAGAAACCAAAACAAATACGTTCAGAAATTAATTCAATTAAGTTATGTGTAATAATGTGAAATTACACAGGGAAAAAGTATTGAACACATGAAGAAAGGGAGGTGCAAAAAGGCATGGAAAGCCAAGACAACAGCTGAAAACTATCAGTAATTAAAAAGCAATCCAGCCCCCTGTCAGTGCAAATTAATATCAGCTGGTTCAGTCCCAACTGATGGCCTACAAAAAGGTCTCATTGCCAAGGTGTCACACAAGACACATCTCATAACTTGTCAGAAATGTCCAGATCAACTAGGCCATTTATTTCGGTTTATGTAGCCCGTAGATATCACATGAGTACACGTTAGACATGGCAAAATGTATAGAAGAATTGCAAGAAAATTGGCTTTAGAAAACAGCAACTTTTTCTTTGCACCTCATGACAAAATGTGTATAATTGCAGGAAATAAACTTTAAACTTTCAAAATTCTCTACACCAACAAGAAGGGTGTGAACAGTTTGTGTCATGAACAGTGCTTGTGCCCATAGAAAGAGGGCGTTTGGGCCCAGTTATCCCTTTCTCTAGCCTCTTCCTCTCTGAGGACCCTATCACCACTATTGTCTACATACATCTGCAGATGGTTGACATGTAAATATCCATCCTAGCCATCTCACTAATGCAGTGTCCTAGCCATCTCACTAATGCAGTGTCCTAGCCATCTCACTAATGCAGTGTCCTAGCCATCTCACTAATGCAGTGTCCTAGCCATCTCACTAATGCAGTGTCCTAGCCATCTCACTAATGCAGTGTCCTAGCCATCTCACTAATGCAGTGTCCTAGCCATCTCACTAATGCAGTGTCCTAGCCATCTCACTAATGCAACACATGCAACAGTTAGTTTATTTAAGGGAATCAGTCAATTGAAATAAATCAATTAGGCCCTATGCTATGGATTTCACATGAATGGGCAGGGGCTCAGTCATGGATGGGCCTGGGAGGGCATGGGTCCACCCACTTTGGGGCCAGGCCCAGCCAGTCAGAATTAGTTTTATTACAGACAGAAATACTCTCTGACAATCTCACGGAAGAAGAATACGGATGTGGAGGTCCTGGGCTGGCGTGGTTACACATGTTCTGCTGTTCTGCGTTTGTGAGTCCTGTTGGACGTACTGACAAATTCTCTAAAACTACGTTGGAGGCGGCTTATGGTAGAGAAATGAACATTAAATTATCTGGCAACAGCTCTGGTGGACATTCCTGCAGTCAGCATGTAAATTGCATGCTCCCTCAAAACATGAGACATCTGTGGCGTTGTGTTGTGTGACAAAACTGCACATTTTAGTGGCCTTTTATTGTCCCCAGCACAAGGTGCACCTGTGTAATGATCATGCTGTTTAATCAGCTTCTTGAGATGAGATTATCTTTGCAAATGAGAAATGCTCTCTAACAGGGATATAAACACATTTGTGCACAACATTTGAGAGAAACAAGCTTTTTGTGTGTATGGACCATTTCTGGGATCTTTTATTTCAGCTCATGAAACATGGGACCAACACTATGTTGCATTCATATTTTTGTTCAATATAGTATGAATCGTCTGTCTCCCCAGGAGTCCTTACAGCGAAGGCAGTTGTCTAGCCAGCACCAGGATGCCTATCTCCTCTATTTAAACAGGAGTCTCTCTGGGGTTTAACTGTATTCACTACCTATCTATGTTCTCTCTCTCCAGGAGTCCTTACAGCAGAAGCACCAGGATGTCTTTATTAATCAATATATCTCTGTTAACTCAGGAGTCCTTACAGCAGAAGCACCAGGATGTCTTTATTAATCAATATATCTCTGTTAACTCAGGAGTCCTTACAGCAGAAGCGCAGCCAGCTGTGTAGTCAGCATGAGGATGCCAGGGAGCTGAAGGAGAATCTGGACCGTCGAGAGCGTGTGGTTCTGGACATCTTGGGTGGGTACCTGACCGGGCCGCAGCTAAGAGACTACCAGCACTACGTCTGCATGAAACCTGCCCTCCTGATCCGACAGAGACACCTGGACGAGCTCATCAAGCAGGGGGACGAGCAGCTCAACAGGCTGATGGAGAGTATCTCTCCTGGGGAGTCAGACCATCAGGGGCCTCCTGGGGACCACCAGGCCCAGCTTTGCTCCACTAACCCAGGGTTAGGCCCCAGGGGTCCCAGCCCTAACCTTGGTCCTACTCATGCTGTACGCTCCACCACTGTTACATCACTGTAACTCCTGTCACCCCAGCAATAACAGGGCTCCTGGTCACTACCAGGGAACATAATACAGCCGCTGTGTCTCTGACATAATGGGTGAAGCGCTATGTCTGGCGAATGAGACTATATTCAACGCTACCTGTCTGGCGAATGAGACTACATACAACAGTACTTGATGAAGAAGACACAGAGGCATCTTTCCACATATAGAGATGAACTGTAGAGATAGGGAAGGATGTCACCTGTCAGACACAGACAGACAGACAGACAGACAGACAGACAGACAGACAGACAGACAGACAGACAGACAGACAGACAGACAGACAGACAGACAGACAGACGACCATGACCGATGGGTTCTTGTACCGTTATCTATTTATACCTCATATGTTACTAAGCTTTGTCACATATCGCTGTTCTGATTGGCCACTCTTTGGTTGATTCAATAAACAGTTGAAGTGTAATTCATACAAACAGATTGACGTTTTGAGAGTAACAGTAGTGGATGTGCAACTGCCTGTCAAGACATTTTATTCACCATATATATATCCGTTTAAACATTACTACTGCCTTTACACTTGTATATCACTACAGCTGAGCACTTTGTTTTGTCATTTGAACTCCTGATTGCACAGAATGGTCACAATCACAGAACTAGAACGAATTCCGTTTCTCATTCTATTCCTATGGTCAGAAGGAACAAGAACTGAAATAGGCCCAACACAATAGCACGCTCTGACACACATGAATATGTAGCCCCAATAGAAGGTACATTTTGCTTCAAATACTTCTATTTCAGACTCAAAAATGATAGCTCACGAAAAACGCTACCTTGACAGCAACTGAAATAATTATTTATATTATAAAAAAGTGTATGTATTATGTAAATGGATGTGCGTATGGTGTGTGCTTTTTAATATGTAGATGAAGAAAAAAGAAAAAAAAAAGATATATTTTTGAAACTGAAAAAATTGATGGAATGAGGCAAGTTATCAGTGGGCTTTCTTACTGACCTCTGGTCACATGGTCTTCCTCTGATACAAGTCGGTGTGCTTCATGATGACAAGGCTTCTAGAAGGTAGGTAATGTTCCTTAGGAAGATTTTTGCCCATTAAGTACATGCATACTGTGGGTGGAGCTATCTCATGGTCCATGGTATCACTTAGGATATCTGGGTACAAAATAGTTTGAAATATTGTAGGTTGGTACTGACAGTTCGTGTGACATGCCTACTGTTTAAACATCGTCTGACTCCTGTGTGACTTGCTTGTTTTACCTCCCCAAAATGTACTATGCCAATTGATATTGTTGTGTCCTTTTGAGAGCACCTTTTAAAGCATTTACAGGTTATCCTAATTTCAGTCAAATATACTGTATCAGGCACATATTCGTGAATATGTTCACCAATAATGGTGCTGTCCATATTTTTCTCCATAGCGTCTTCAGTGGCATAACTTAATTATCAGATTTGACAGTTGCTGTAATCAAATTCCATGTACAGGTATTAATCTTGCTTTATGACACGTAGGAGGGAGGCTGATTGGAAAACAGATCCTTGTTTACGAAATAAATATATTTTAAAAAAGAGCCTTTGTGTCTGTGACAATTGTACTTTGACAATCTATTCTATAACGTCTCGACTTATCAGTCATATTGTATCTTAGGCTGGTCCCAGATCTGTTGTCTCCTTCTATAACCTGGTCCCAGATCTGTTGTCTCCTTCTATAGACTGGTCCCAGATCTGTTGTCTCCTTCTATAGACTGGTCCCAGATCTGTTGTCTCCTTCTATAGCCTGGTCCCAGATCTGTTGTCTCCTTCTATAACCTGGTCCCAGATCTGTTGTCTCCTTCTATAGCCTGGTCCCAGATCTGTTGTCTCCTATAGCCTGGTCCCAGATCTGTTGTCTCCTTCTATAACCTGGTCCCAGATCTGTTGTCTCCTATAGCCTGGTCCCAGATCTGTTGTCTCCTTCTATAACCTGGTCCCAGATCTGTTGTCTCCTTCTATAACCTGGTCCCAGATCTGTTGTCTCCTATAGCCTGGTCCCAGATCTGTTGTCTCCTATAGCCTGGTTCCAGATCTGTTTGTGCTCTTGCCAACTTCATTGCTCCTTGTCAACCCAGACATTAGTGACAAGGAGTTGGCATGACAACACAAACAGACTGGGGACATGTGTCTTGAACATTGAAGTCACACTGCAACATGGTGCTTGTATTCCTTGTTCTATTTTTCATCTTCTAAGTTGTCTACTGTTCTGACTGTTAGTGAGAGAGCATACTAACCCAGCGGGTGAGCATACTAACCCAGCGGGTGAGCATACTAACCCAGCGGGTGAGCATACTAACCCAGCGGATAAGCATACTAACCCAGCGGATAAGCATACTATCCCAGTGGGTTGTTACATGATAGCTCGACAGTGAGAGTATTACCAGGCCTCGTAACATTCTCACCCTTCCGCTGTTAATTCTGTCCTTCACTACACAGCCTGTTAATTCTGTCCTTCACTACACAGCCTGTTAATTCTGTCCTTCACTACAGCCTGTTAATTCTGTCCTTCACTACAGCCTGTTAATTCTGTCCTTCACTACACAGCCTGTTAATTCTGTCCTTCACTACAGCCTGTTAATTCTGTCCTTCACTACAGCCTGTTAATTCTGTCCTTCACTACACAGCCTGTTGTTAATTCTGTCCTTCACTACACAACCTGTTGTTAATTCTGTCCTTCACTACACAGCCTGTTGTTAATTCTGTCCTTCACTACACAGCCTGTTGTTAATTCTGTCCTTCACTACAGCCTGTTAATTCTGTCCTTCACTACAGCCTGTTAATTCTGTCCTTCACTACACAGCCTGTTGTTAATTCTGTCCTTCACTACACAGCCTGTTGTTAATTCTGTCCTTCACTACACAGCCTGTTGTTAATTCTGTCCTTCACTACAGCCTGTTAATTCTGTCCTTCACTACACAGCCTGTTGTTAATTCTGTCCTTCACTACACAGCCTGTTGTTAATTCTGTCCTTCACTACAGCCTGTTAATTCTGTCCTTCACTATAGCCTGTTAATTCTGTCCTTCACTACACAGCCTGTTAATTATGTCCTTCACTACACAGCCTGTTGTTAATTCTGTCCTTCACTACACAGCCTGTTGTTAATTCTGTCCTTCACTACAGTCTTAATTCTGTCCTTCACTACACAGCCTGTTAATTCTGTCCTTCACTACAGCCTGTTAATTCTGTCCTTCACTACACAGCCTGTTAATTCTGTCCTTCACTACAGCCTGTTAATTCTGTCCTTCACTACACATCCTGTTAATTCTGTCCTTCACTACAGCCTGTTAATTCTGTCCTTCACTACAGCCTGTTGTTGTGAGGAAAAGGTTTACATAGACATGGTTGTTTATCAGAAATGCTCACAACTATAGCTGCTAATATACAATGATATGCTTTTATTCATACAAAGAGATAAAGCTGTAGTCAGCCATAAGTGATATTCACCAGGATATACAACAGAATCAATTCAAGCTTGAATCAACTGCAAAACACAGACCCTCCCATACACACCCTCCCAGTGACAAGACCCGACATGTAGATGGTTCCATGTACACATGCATAGGAAAACAAACATACTGTATTACAGCTAGACGTAGTGCCAATGTCACCTGGAAAACTATTCAGTTTAAAGTTGACTAATACAACAAAGTTTGAGTTAAGTGAGAAAGTTTAAAGGCCAGTCCCCATTCTCCCAATAAGGGCTGTGCCCCAAATGGCACCCTATTCCCTCTATAGGTCACTGGGTTCTGGTGAAAAGTAGTTCACTATATAGAGAATATGGTGCCATTTGGGGCACAAAGTAGGTGTCGTCCTAGCAGCAGCACGACAGCAACACAAAGGACACGTTTTCCACGACATGCCTCATTAAGTCCCACACAGTGGCCCTAGAGCTTACTAAACACGGCCTTCTCCACCACGCCACGGCAGACATCCAGAGCTCCAGTATGGAGGGAGAGGGTCCCCCAATCTGAAGCCTCTCCTGCTGGGTATGGAATAACTGACTGAACACCCCTGGTCCCTTGCATACCTCCAGCCCTCCAGAGCCATAGCTGGCATGTAGTGTTGTTTACCATGTCTGTTTACATCCACTGTATGAATCCAGCACCTGAAGAGCCTTTGCCAGCATCCAAAATGGCACCCTATATAGTGTGCTACGTTTGACCAGTGCCAGAGCAGTGTGACACATAGAGAACATGGTGCTATTTGGAACAGAACCTTTGTTAACCCTCTCTCTGCAAGTTAATGTTTAACACAGGTTAACATTTCTAAAATAAGTGTTTAAAAAGGCTCAATGCAGCTGTTAATTAACTGTTAGTCTACATCTGTTTACAAAGCATGTGACAAATATTAGATTTGTCACAGATTTCCACTAAAAGGGGAAAAATATTGCTTTTTAGCAACAACAAAAAACTTTCTCAACCAAGTATTTTGCTAGGACTGTCTACAAACAAATAAAAACTAGCTGTTATTGGCAGACATGTTTGGAACACTTGTTATTGGTCTTTTTAACCAATTTAAAACATGGTGACGTCACCATGGAAAGCCCAAACTCCCGCTCATGCAAACCTGCTGATACAGTGTTAGTTTCATTAGCTGTTGTACAATATTATACAAAACAGGAAAAAGTGAATTGACTGCACTGGGTCTTTAAGGAAATGACTAATTAATACCAGTTTAGATTGTTTTAGCACTTCAGGACATGATGCATCTGGAAACATGAGTTGACATATAGAGAACAGTTTGTGAGAGTCAACTTTCTGGCGTCAATATTAACAAGTCAACAATAATAAAGAAAACGGGTGAATTAACCTCGTAAACACTGAATTATAAACCACATAACCTTTGGGGATTAAAACTAGTGAACAGTGCGCATTATATTCAACCTGGTGCAAGGGAGGGATTCCTTTCCATTAGTCCAGTCAGCTCAGATGATGTAATACACATTGCTCCCGTCAGGCCTTTGAACAAACAAAACAACATTACTCACCACCACATTCCAATGTCAGGTAACCACTTGAAACCTGAAACTGCTGAAGCACGTAACAGACAGTAGACTTTTGTTGGAGAGAAGGCATTTTGAAAAAAGGTTCTTCGCTGGTAATTCAAAACAGAAAATAGAATGGAAGCCACTCCCCCAGTAGAAAACAAACAAAAGCTTCACCACAATAAACACAAGTGCAAAGCAATTATACTGAAATATCATAACTCCGATCTCACAACTGATTCTATTGCCTTTGTTTTCACAAGTGATACAGTTAGTTAAAGCCATGTCTGTTATATCCATTCATAATAAGTTAATTTAGACTGCTCAATAACACACCCTAAACGCCACACTATTCTCACACAAAGGAGTCGGGTGACTGCGAACCTTCCCGTCCTGGGAACTTCATTAGAGTCTTATTCAGGAATGCAGCTATAGACGTGGACCTCTTCACCGTGGCTGAGCCCGAGGACGTCGCTGGCCTTGGGGGTCTCTCTCCTGAGGATTGGGGTGTGGAGCTATCTCCAGTGGAGATCAGGCAGTGAGGGGCCCCTAGCATCTCTAGGAGGTCCCTGGGGCCGGTGCTGCTGAGGTACTGCCAGGCCTTCTTACCACTAGTATCCCTGAGGGACACGTTGGCCCTGAACTTATGAACCAGAAGCCGGATCATCTTGTTGTTCCCGTGGATGGCAGCCAGGTGAAGAGGCGTGTAGCCACAGGTAGTCTTCGCATCTACATCCAGTTGAAACCCAGCTTTGTTGACTCCGTACCAGAGTGTGTTGAGGACCCGGTGATCTCCATGTTTAGCAATCCAGTGCAGTATGGTGTAACCAGTGATGAAGTCTCTCTTGGGGAGGAGGCTGGGTTCATCTCTGAACAGGGTGTAAACGTCGGCCCAGGTTCCAGCGGCGCCCTTCACCAGCCAGTCATGCTCTTTAGGCTCCAGGGGGACCAGGTTGTGCCGGTGAAAGAAGGAGCTGTCATGGCCACCGTTTAGGCTCTTGCTACTGGAGGTCGTGGATCGCATCTCCTCCCTCAGGTCTTTGTAGCTGGAGGACCCGGATCGCATCTCCCCTCTCAGGTCTCTGTAGCTGTGTGTGCGTGAGGTGGGGATGGAGAAGGAGTGGCTGATGCTGAGGTTGGAAGAGAGGAGGTGGAGGCGGTTGTGCCGTGCCGAGACGCCATCCTCTGGTAACAGTTGGTCCAGTTCGGCTCCGAGACTACGACACATGCGGCTGCGGAGTTGGCTGCTGATTCGCTGGACGGAAGATCGGAGAAAGGGCTCGGGGGCCGAACCAGAAAGAGAGGTGGACTCGTTGGACCTGTCATCGTCATGGAGATAACCTGTGGAATGGTGCCATGATGATGCTCTGTCCACCTCGTCGTTGTCAAGATAACCGGTGGAGTGATGGTGAGAGAGCAATTTGACCCCCTGCTGCTCACCCAAGAGAACCGGGTAGTTGAGGGCTTCATAGCTGGTCCACTCATCTCTAGGGGAACCCTGGGGCCACTCATCTCTAGGGGAACCCTGGGGCCACTCATCTCTAGGGGAACCCTGGGGCCACTCATCTCTAGGGGAACCCTGGGGCCGCTCATCCCTGGAGTCCAGTGACGGTGAAAGGAGGAGGCTGCTGTGGCTGTGACGGGAGGAGAGGCCGGAGCTGGCCTTGTGGTGGTAGTGCTCTGGGTAACCACTAGCAGCAGTGGGAGTGTGGTACTGGTAGGCGGAGTCCAGGGGTAGGCTGCATTGGGGAGGCTGGGGCTTGATCCTGGACTGGGGAACAGCAGCTCTACTCTCCTCCAGATACTGGGTCTGAATGTCAGGGATAGGGACTGGGTCAGGGACTCCATCTTGTTTGGGTCTGGGCTGCTGCTGGATCCTATGGTGGGGACTGCCGTTCAACATCAGCTGAGGGACAGGTGTAATGTGCAGTGGAGCTGCTGGGAGTCCATCTTGTTTTGGTCTGGGCTGCTGTGGGATGCTATGGTGGAGGTAGAGGCTGCCATCCAGGTTGGTGTTGCTCCTTGTCACCTGGGGGGAAGGTGGAAGGGGAACGCGTGGAGCAGCAGAACGACTGTAACCATCAGACATACAAGAAGAGGAGCTGGCATGCTCTAGAGTGGTGAGCAGTGGCCATGCTGCAGTTGAAGAGGCTCCTCTGTGGTCAGCTTCAGAAGTCTTCCTCTGTAGCTGCTCTGCATTCTGTTGCACCTGTGCTAGGTGAGGCTGAGGTGCTGGAGGTTTCAGGAACTCAGGGGGAGGATAGGACCGCTTCCTCTTTGGTTCTATTGACTGCTTGCCAAGTGTGTAACTACTGATGTAAATGCCTTCGTGATTCAGTTCTGGGACTGAAAGAGGGAGAGTCACGGGTTCCTTATCCCATTCTGCTTCTGTGCTCTGACCACTCCCATCTTCGGACCCCTTTGATATTGCTGCGTTGTAAAATGGGAGGAATGGTGCTTCTCTGTTGTTGGATGATGGAGGTGGCGCATGGTCTGGCGCATATGGCGAGGAACTTTGGATTGGCTTTTCGAAGTTGATTGTACTTTCCACATTGTTGTTGTTTACAATTACAGCCGATGCCAATATATTTTCTGTGAGTTGGATGGTGTTGCCCGGTGGGACGTGAAACTTCTGACCTCTCGGCGAGCGGTTTCTCTCGCTCGACTGTGATGCAGGTTGTTGTCCGGCGTCGGGTTTTGGTGAGTGAGAACCGGCGGCGATGTATCCTCCAGCTACATGACCCAGAAATGTCTTCCTCAATACAACGTATGAAACTCCCTCCTCCGGTTTCACCACAGCCACTGAGTTAACAAACTTTTTAAATAGTTCCCGGTTGTGCGTCTGGTTCTCGTGGTCCTTTATAAACGCTTTGAAGTGCGCCAACAATTCGGAGTTCTTCACTCTTCCACCGTTACACTGGAGAAAGTACTGCACCGAATCTTGAGTAAAATCGGTCGCCATTCCGTCTGCCAGCCCGATGGTGTCAGATGTTTTTTTCTGCGCCAGCAACAGTCAACTCCACCCCATCCGAACACTTGCAACTCCACCTGCATACCTGGTGCGTATTCATTAAGGCGCTTCTGTTGCAGAACTTTTCTTAAACGGAAACAACCAGAACGAAACGGGGCGGGACCTACCTGGATTTGTCCAATAGAAACTCTCGTTTTGCTTCTGTTTGGTTCTTAAACTGTAAACGTTCCGTAATGAATACACCCCTGGTTTGCTTAGTTTGGTTCTTTAAATGGTCATTCATTACAGAAACCGTTTACACTTTAAGAACCAAACAGAGAGTTTATTGGACACATTCAGGTAGGTCCCTCTCCGTTCGCTTCCGTTTAAGAAACGTAATAAGCCCCTGATCACCAGGCACCGTGCAGATGTTGTCCTGCTGCTGGTTTGTACCATTAGGCTACAGCTCCATCTAGTTGTCGCGTCGGGGATGGGATAACATTGTTGACAACTGCGGCATTTTAGCTCAACCAAACCTTAACCTCAGTCTCCTAACCTGACAGTCCTCTTAAACGTCCAAATTAATTGTTCTAATATAATAATCTGCTGTGTAAACACCAGTTCCTTAAAAAACACCAGTATCACCACATCGGAAGAATTGCGCAAGAAATGTGATGTCACATAAATTGCCTGCCTACCATAAAGCTAGGTTTCAATGTAGAAACACGTTTGGTTGGTCGCATACTATTTCCAGTCTGCAATTTCATTGCAGGAATCTTCTCAAACTTCAGGGATGTCCTGCTCTAGAATCCGCGTTGCCCAGGCTGTTGCCCAGGGGTTGGTTTTCAAGGAAGTTAACTTTGATACACAGTAACATGATAAAGACAGATTATTTCACCTTTAATTTTTTTTTATTGGTGCCACAAGTTGTCAGCAGTACATAGGCATTTACCAGCACCCCAGAGCAAGAGAGCCTTTTGGCAATAAAACAAACAAAAAAAAAAACAGCATGTCGTTTCTGAACAGCAAAGATATGGTGTATTATGGAAGAGTCTGAAATGTCACCCTATTTCCCATAGGGCTATGGTCAAACGTTGTGCACTTTGTAGGGTACAGTGTGCCATTTGTGACTAGGCCCTTTTGACAAAGCAGTTTATCGTAAAACATTGTATTGCTTCATTGAGTAAATTGATTCACTAATGTATTATGATTAAGGACAGTAGCTTGTAATGTTCATTCTTTGGTTAAACTACTACAGCACACGGATGGGACAAAGACAGGATTGTTGTGGAGGGGATATTTAGATTATGAACTTAATACAATCTTAGAAACAACAATTCAGTACTTCAGGTTAACATGGATATACACATACTTCAGTCAATCGAACTGTAAAGTGACATGCTTCGTGAGGGGTTAAGGACAACATGCTGAGGAACGATGGTCAAGAAAAATAAATCTACTGATTGAAACTTAAAGATCATCGAGGGTCAACAACAGAAATAAAGAAGAAAACCTTACATTAGACAAATATCATCACAGAGACTCACTGGGAGAAGAAGTCATTTTAACTTTTAAAAGATTTTCTTTTGATTTATATCATTATATTATATATATTTTTTATCATTTTATATTTGTGTTAAACAAATAGTTGTGAAATAGCTTATTTTTTTTGGGGGGGGGGGTCAATCGAGGCCTGGGGATGTTGGATTAATGCCATGACAGATTTAAAACTGAGACTTATTTTCCTTGTACCTCAGAGAAGAGAAGGCCTTGGTTTCTTTCTCTTCTCTATGTGACACTGATGAGTTGGAGAGGGGGGCAGGGGGAGGTGTTGCCCTCCTGCCTGACCAACAGGACACTACTCTCCCCTAGAGGCCCCTCCCCCATTACCGCCGTCCCTTCTGGAGCGCCCCCGCTTTCTTCGTTGTAGAGGCGTTTGATCCCCTCGTAGAATTCGTCGACCTCCATCTCCTCCACCTTAATAATAATAATATTTATAAGTACATAAGAATACAATACATTTTTATATAATTTATAATAACAACACATTTAGTTTGTATAGAGCTTTTCATAGTCATCTCAAAGCTCTACTACAAAAACATAATACATTAAAAACAATATGCTTTCATAATCAAGGCAAGTCAAATAGCAATAGTATACAGTGCATTCGGAAAGTATTCAGACCCCTCGACTTTTCCCACATTTTGTTACGTTACAGCCTTATTCTAAAATGGATTTAAAAAAAACATTTCTCAATCTACACACAATACCCCATAATGACAAAGCGAAAACAGGTTTTTAGAAATGTTTGCAAATTACAAATAAAAAACAGAAATACCTTATTTACATAAGTATTCAGACCCTTTGCTATGAGACTCTAAATTGAGCTCAGGTGCATTCTGTTTCCATTGATCATCCTTGAGATGTTTCTACAACTTTATTGGAGTCCACCTGTGGTAAATTCATTTGATTGGACATGATTTGTAAAGGCACACACCTGTCTATATAAGGTTCCACAGTTGACAGTGCATGTCAGAGCAAAAACCAAGCCATGTGGTCGAAAGAATTGTCCATAGAGCTCCAAGACAGGATTGTGACGAGGCACTGAGCCACCAAGACTCTTCCTAGAGCTGGCCACCGGATTAAACTCAGCAATCGGGGGAGAAGGGCCTTGGTCAGGGAGGTGACCAAGAACTCAATGGTCACTATGACAGAGCTCCAGAGATCCTCTGTGGAGATGGGAGAACCTTCCAGAAGGACAAACATCTCTGCAGCACTCCACCAATGAGGCCTTTATGGTAGAGTGGCCAGACGGAAGCCACTTCTCAGTAAAAGACACACGACAGCCCGCTTGGAGTTGTCCATTTGGCACCTCAAGGACTCTCACACCATGAGAAACAAGATTCTCTGGTCTGAAGAAACCAAGATTGAACTCTTTGGCCTGAATGCCAAGCATCAGATGTGGAGGAAACTTGGCACCATCCCTACGGTAAAGCATGGTGGTGGCAGCATCATGCTGTGGGGATGTTTTTCTGCAGCAAGGACTGAGAGACTAGTTAGGATCGAGGGAAAGATGAACAGAGCAAAGTACAGAGAGATCCTTGATGAAAACCTGCTCCAGAGCGCTCAGGACCTCAGACTGGGGCGAAGGTTCACCTTCCAACAGGACAACGACCCTAAGCACACAGCCAAGACAACGCAGGAGTGGCTTCGGGGACAAGTCTCTGAATGTCCTTGAGTGGCCCAGCCAGAGCCCAGACTTGATCCCGATCGAACATCTCTGGAGAAACCTGAAAATAGCTGTGCAGCAACACTCCCCATCCAACCTGACAGAGCTTGAGAGGATCTGCAGAGAAGAATGGGAGAAACTCCCCAAATACAGGTGTGCCAAGCTTGTAGCGTCATACCTAAGAAGACTCGAGGCTGTAATCACTGCCTAATGTGCTTAGCAAAGTACTGAGTAAACGGTCTGAATACTTATGGAAATGTGATACTTCAGTCTTTTGCTTTGTCATTATGGGGTATTGTGTGTAGATTGATGAGTTTGATCAATTTTAGAATAAGGTTGTAACGTAACAAAATGTGGAAAAGGGGAAGGGGTCTGAATACTTTCCGAAGGCCCCGTAGCTAGGTAGGTGTTAAAAATACTTTACTCTGGTTGATGAAGCAGCCAAGCTCTCACCTTGCGCTTGGCTGAGTGCTTGCAGCGCAGGTGGACTTGGTGGGAGTGGTGGCTGGGCTTGGGCGGACCGTGGACCTGGAGCAGGGTGGTAGTGGTAGAGGAGACCCAGGAGAGGCTCCTGTACCTGGGGGCCGTGGATGGCGCCGGTGGGTCTGTCGCTGGGGAGGGGAGCCTGGTGTTGGACTCTCTCCCCCGGTTGCAGGGGTCCGGGTCCAGACGGTGGTGCAGGGGCTGGTAGATGTACACAGTGTTGGGAGGCAGGGAAGCTTCCTGTGTGGACAGGCGACGTGACACCAGCTCTCGACAGCGGATCAGCTGAGAACTGTCGATCTAGAGGGGGAGATAAACAAGAGTCTTGATTATAATCATGTTATTAGCTAGGTTTCCATCCAATTGGTGACTAATTTTAATGGGAATATTTTTTTAAAAACAAGGAAAATATGCGCATTTCCCAACCATTATTATGGATAAGAGAATATTTAAATTTGTCAAAACGGCAGTCAAGCATCGATCATCATGTCACCAGAATAAGACCCTCAATACTTATTGGAAAGGAGCATCGTGCACTTTCAACACCCTGTGAAGTTCATAATATAGTTAATCTGTAGCGTAATAAACTGCATGGGTTCCTGAGTCGTATTGGGAGGACCACACACCATATCATCGCGTGACTCAAAGGTTACTTCGATATGATGGTTATTATATTAATATTTGTGCATAAGGGCGTTTCCACCGCCATTTTTCGCATTATTAATTTTACCGGCACAAAAAGTTCCACCATCTGTCAGCATTTAGAAAATTGTACTTTTTTAAAAATACAGTATGACTTCACTGTGGATGGAAACGTGGTTAGAGTCCAAATACAGGCTGACTATATTATGCAATGGACAGCAACGGTTCCAAGGCATCCTGATATAATACCACTGATGTTTTTGAAAAGCCTGATTCAATACATGGGAGTGACTACAACACCCACGTTATCATGGGAGGACTACAACACCCACGTTATTGTGGGAGGACTACAACACCCACGTTACCATGGGAGGACTACAACACCCACATTACCATGGGAGGACTACAACACCCACGTTACCATGGGAGGACTACAACACCCACGTTACCATGGGAGGACTACAACACCCACGTTACCATGGGAGGACTACAACACCCACGTTATCATGGGAGGACTACAACACCCACGTTATCATGGGAGGACTACAACACCCACGTTACCATGGGAGGACTACAACACCCACGTTACCATGGGAGGACTACAACACCCACGTTACCATGGGAGGACTACAACATCTACGTTATGTAAACATCCCTATACTTTTCGCCCGCTGCAGAACATATTTTTGGTATCTCAGAATGTTCTGGCAATTCTCACATAGGAACTTCATTGGGAGGAAGGATGTTTGACATGCTTTTTACATTCGTATCACAAACCATTTTTGAGAAAATCATGATGAAAGTGGCAATTTTAGGCCCTTTTAGACCTACTGAGTGTACAAAACATTCCTAATATATTACCATCAGAACACCCTCAATTCATCGGGGCATGGACTCTACAAGGCGTCAAAAGGTGGTGGGCCATTCTTGATACATACCGGAAACTGTTGAGTGTGAAAAACCCAGAAGTGTTGCGGTTCTTGACACAGTCAAACCAGTGCGCCTGGCACCTACTACCATAGCCTGGCACCTACTACCATACCCTGGCACCTACTACCATAGCCCATTCAAAAAGGCACTTCAATCTTTTGTCTTGCCCATTCACCCTCTGGCACAGATACACAATACATATCTCAAGGCTTAAACATCCTTCTCTAACCTGTCTCCTCCCCTTCATCTACACTGATTGGAGTGGATTTAACCTGTCTCCTCCCCTTCATCTACACTGATTGGAGTGGATTTAACCTGTCTCCTCCCCTTCATCTACACTGATTGAAGTGGATTTAACCTGACTCCTCCCCTTCATCTACACTGATTGGAGTGGATTTAACCTGTCTCCTCCCCTTCATCTACACTGATTGAAGTGGATTTAACCTGACTCCTCCCCTTCATCTACACTGATTGAAGTGGATTTAACAAATGACATCAATAAGGGATCATAGCTTTCACCTGGATTCACCTGGTCAGTCTGTCATGGAAATAGTTCCTAATGTTTTGTCTAGATTCTGAAATACAATGTTTCACATTAACTTATTCAACATAACAAACATTAATATCTCAAACTACCCTTTTTGATTTGGCTTATTTTTAGACATTGTTTCATCAAACATCATATTTCCGGAGTGGGTTCTTTGGTACTTTTAATGATATAACCCATTTTATACATACAAATGTACAATTAACCAATCACAGACCTCCTTTAGGATTGCACATTCTGAGATACCACAACAATTTTCCACTGCCCTGGTGTGGAATCACCTAGATAGGCAGTGGGTTAGATTGTACTCCACGTCAACACCGGTACCTGTGTTCTGTAGGCAGAAGCCCTCACTGCCTACCTGGCCCCTATCTAAACATACCAACATACTGTACTGCAGGCCTACCTGGCCCCTATCTAAACATACCAACATACTGTACTGCAGGCCTACCTGGCCCCTATCTAAACATACCAACATACTGTACTGCAGGCCTACCTGGCCCCTATCTAAACATACCAACATACTGTACTGCAGGCCTACCTGGCCCCTATCTAAACATACCAACATACTGTACTGCAGGCCTACCTGGCCCCTATCTAAACATACCAACATACTGTACTGCAGGCCTACCTGGCCCCTATCTAAACATACCAACATACTGTACTGCAGGCCTACCTGGCCCCTATCTAAACATACCAACATACTGTACTGCAGGCCTACCTGGCCCCTATCTAAACATACCAACATACTGTACTGCAGGCCTACCTGGCCCCTATCTAAACATACCAACATACTGTACTGCAGGCCTACCTGGCCCCTATCTAAACATACCAACATACTGTACTGCAGGCCTACCTGGCCCCTATCTAAACATACCAACATACTGTACTGCAGGCCTACCTGGCCCCTATCTAAACATACCAACATACTGTACTGCAGGCCTACCTGGCCCCTATCTAAACATACCAACATACTGTACTGCAGGCCTACCTGGCCCCTATCTAAACATACCAACATACTGTACTGCAGGCCTACCTGGCCCCTATCTAAACATACCAACATACTGTACTGCAGGCCTACCTGTGTTTTCCTGAGCAGGAGGATAGTGAGAGCCAGCCAGTCAGGGCAGATATTCTCCAGCTCCAGGGTGATGAGGGCCAGCGCCAGAATGGATCCCCGGGAGAGGGGCTGTAGCAGGGCGCTGTCGGCCAGGCAGTAGTGCAGCTGCTGGGTCAACACTGACAGGTGCTGCGACGGGTTACAACCCACCAAACCCACCACGAACCGGGGCTTGCAGGACAGCACCATGGCATGGAACTGAAGGGAAACAGCAGTGCGTAAGAGAGTGGTGCTAGCAACACCAAGGTTATGGGTTCATGACCTCTGATCCCTCCGTGAACTGAGGGAGAACAGCAGATAATGTTAATTAGTCAAAAAGCCAGTTAGTTAGTGGTCAAAGCATTTTGCACAAAACTGTGTTGTACATAGGGCTGTTGCGTTGGCAGTATTACCGCCACACCGGCAGTCATCAGTCATGACAGCAGTCAAATTTCATGTGGAGTCATGGTAACCTCCTCTTATGTACTCTGGACTTGTGTTGGTAGTACCCAACAACGGCCATCAGGTCTTAATGGCCTGGTACTCAGGGCTTATTGTCCCTCTAACCACTCCTCCCCTCTCTCCTTTCCTTTCTCCAGCACGCGGAGAGAGGGGCTGTCAACAGTTTAGTGAAATATTTTTTGTTGCAAAAACATGTTACTATTGACGTTCCCAAACACATTTCACTTGGTTTCCCAAATTAAGTACTGGGTAGCTGCAGGAACAAGGTTGCAGAGACCAGGGCATACAGAGTTTGGGCAGAATATCACCTGTCAGGGAGCGAGAGCATGCGCCTCAAACAGTGGTTCATTTTTGGAGTGAAATATCGTTCCTATATTTATTTCTCAGCTGCTCATATTAAGCACATGCTCTGCTATAAAACCGAAGTAGCCTACAGAACGGACCGAAGGGGAAGCATGTAGCCTCCATTCACTATTCCAGTGCATACCGATGACATGTCTTTTTTCCCCTGCTCCTGCCCATGTGATAATGCCCCATTCTAAACTACTTTTACATATTAGTTAAAACAAGATTAAATTGATAATAGTCTGACGGGTGAAAATATGATCACTTGATGAGAGAGAATCTGTGCAGCCTGAGGCAAGGAACAGCCTATAGTCACACCATGCAGCCCATATGTTAAGATTTCTAACACATTCTAAGGTTTGTATCAAGTTGCCAAATAACTTAATCTAACATATAGGACCTGTTTCAAATTATCACTTTTACACTCAAGCCTCTAGTGGTGGTTCTGGTTAGGTCACTACTTCAAGCCTCTAGTGGTGGTTCTGGCTAGGTCACCACTTTAAGCCTCTAGTGGTGGTTCTGGTTAGGTCACTACTTCAAGCCTCTAGTGGTGGTTCTGGTTAGGTCACTACTTCAAGCCTCTAGTGGTGGTTCTGGCTAGGTCACTACTTCAAGCCTCTAGTGGTGGTTCTGGCTAGGTCACTACTTCAAGCCTCTAGTGGTGGTTCTGGCTAGGTCACTACTTCAAGCCTCTAGTGGTGGTTCTGGCTAGGTCACTACTTCAAGCCTCTAGTGGTGGTTCTGGCTAGGTCACTACTTCAAGCCTCTAGTGGTGGTTCTGGCTAGGTCACTACTTCAAGCCTCTAGTGGTGGTTCTGGCTAGGTCACTACTTCAAGCCTCTAGTGGTGGTTCTGGCTAGGTCACTACTTCAAGCCTCTAGTAGTGGTTCTGGTTAGGTCACTACTTCAAGCCTCTAGTGGTGGTTCTGGCTAGGTCACTACTTCAAGCCTCTAGTGGTGGTTCTGGCTAGGTCACTACTTCAAGCCTCTAGTGGTGGTTCTGGCTAGGTCACTACTTCAAGCCTCTAGTGGTGGTTCTGGCTAGGTCACTACTTCAAGCCTCTAGTAGTGGTTCTGGTTAGGTCACTACTCCAATCCTCTAGTGGTGGTTCTGGCTAGGACACTAGGGACAGAAGTTTGAATGTGGTGACGGAAAACAATACTCACAATGTGTAGAAATTCCAGCGGTGTTGCATCGTGCAGGTCCCAGTTGAGTTTATCCAGAACTATCCTCTCCATTCTCAGTATATCTGATGGAGAGCAGCCACAGCTGCTGCTGCTGGCCAAGTCACACAGCAACGGCACCCGCTGCACACACAGGCACACTCTGGGTTAGTTGGGTCCAAAACACACAGGCACACTCTGGGTTAGTTGGGTCCAAAACACACAGGCACACTCTGGGTTAGTTGGGTCCAAAACACACAGGCACACTCTGGGTTAGTTGGGTCCAAAACACACAGGCACACTCTGGGTTAGTTGGGTCCAAAACACACAGGCACACTCTGGGTTAGTTGGGTCCAAAACACACAGGCACACTCTGGGTTAGTTGGGTCCAAAACACACATGCACACTCTGGGTTAGTTGGGTCCAAAACACACAGGCACACTCTGGGTTAGTTGGGTCCAAAACAACAATAGCAAACAAGCAGAAAGGCTGCCCACCAACCCAGCCCACCTACTCTGCCCACCAACCCTGCCCACCAACCCTGCCTGCCCACCAACTCTGCCCACCAACCCTGCCCACCATCAAGAACTCTAATCATGTAATTCAAATTAAATTGTCTGACCTACTATTGGTACTAATCTTAATAGCACGTAGCCAAACATTTCAGCATTAGTAAGCATTTGGAAAACTATTTTCTTTGGCCATTCATAAACAATCTGAATCAAGGAAGGACTGTAATTGTTATGTATTCACTAAGGACGGACTGATGGTATGTAATGGTTATGTATTCACTAAGGACGGACTGATGGTATGTAATGGTTATGTATTCACTAAGGAAGGACTGATGGTATGTAATGGTTATGTATTCACTAAGGACGGACTGATGGTATGTAATGGTTATGTATTCACTAAGGAAGGACTGATGGTATGTAATGGTTATGTATTCACTAAGGACGGACTGATGGTATGTAATGGTTATGTATTCACTAAGGACGGACTGATGGTATGTAATGGTTATGTATTCACTAAGGACGGACTGATGGTATGTAATGGTTATGTATTCACTAGGGAAGGACTGATGGTATGTAATGGTTATGTATTCACTAGGGAAGGACTGATGGTATGTAATGGTTATGTATTCACTAGGGAAGGACTGATGGTATGTAATGGTTATGTATTCACTAGGGAAGGACTGATGGTATGTAATGGTTATGTATTCCCTAAGGACGGACTGATGGTATGTAATGGTTATGTATTCACTAGGGAAGGACTGATGGTATGTAATGGTTATGTATTCACTAAGGACGGACTGATGGTATGTAATGGTTATGTATTCCCTAAGGAAACACTGATGTTACAATATGTAATTACCTCGTCCTCCTCGCTGGTTTTGGCAGCCAGGAAGTAACATGCGATGGCGATGCAGCGGAGGTACTTTGGACGGGCCTGAGGAGAAAGAGAGACTTGGTCAGGAGAACTCTGTGATGTCACCAATACCCACAGCACCCTGTGTTCCAAATGTTCCCTGTACACTGTCTAAACTCAGCACCCTGTGTTCCAAATGTTCCCTGTACACTGTCTAAACTCAGCACCCTGTGTTCCCTGTACACTGTCTAAAGTCAGCACCCTGTGTTCCAAATGTTCCCTGTACACAGTCTAAACTCAGCACCCTGTGTTCCCTGTACACAGTCTAAACTCAGCACCCTGTGTTCCCTGTACACAGTCTAAACTCAGCACCCTGTGTTCCAAATGTTCCCTGTACAGACAACTTGCCAGGTACACACAGAAGGGTAACTAATTCGGGCCTGAGGAGAGGAGAGAGAACGGAGAGACTGAAGTCTGATTCACTCCATTAACCAGGCCAGACCATCTGCTTAGCTTGGTTCTGAAATCACCATCACCCACGAATTTACTTTTTGTCATTTTTGTAAATGAAGTGTTTGAGCTAGTAATGTATAGAAATTAAAGGGGAATGTGAGAACAACGTTTCAGTGAACGGGCGATTCCTAACATCTGACTCGATTTTCTGACCGATACATTGCTACATTCGGATCTTGAAAGAAATATATTGAAAGAAAAATCTTACCTTTATATATATATTATATTATAATATTGGGATATTACTTTCAAATGATACATCGTATCGTTTTGACAATATAGTAATATTATTTTTACGGTAGGTTCTCCAGTATTTTTCCGACATAGCTTGTGCCACATGCTCTTTTTCGCAGCAGACATACGGCGAGCAATACGTTTGGAACATCGAATCGCAGCACATATAGAATCGGCACCTATGTATCGTTATAATATCGTGTAGTGAGGTCCCTGGCGATTCCCAGCCCCGATGGCTAATACATGCTTATTGTCCATTGTTACTTATCAAAAAGGCAGAGGTTCTAGTACTTAATCTACAGCTATATAACGTTAAAAACTATGTTGGTACCTTACCTTTATAGCACCTAAAAACCTGTCCAAAATACTGATGGCTAGGGAGAGGGCCTCTGGATAGAGCTTGGTGTCGTCGTGGAGGTTAATCAGCAAGCACACAGCCTCATCACGCTGGGCAGGGGAGATGTCTGTATCCTGGGAACAACGGACGCAGAAGGGTCAGTTAAATCACAGGACACCTCACGGGTCATTTTCTAAGGAGACATAGCATGAACGTCAGGAAGCCATACTCGAGTGACCCTTTCACATTCAGACAAAAAGGAACTCAAAAGTTCCAATTAGGCTATAATGTCAATGTCAATGTATTAAAACCACTCACTTAAATAACTTACAAAAGTCTCAACCAATGTCAAATAATAGACTTGATTAAATATTTCTGAGAAAGCACATGAATGTCAATGAAAGAAAAAAACACGGCTGACATTTCCAGAATGTTAAGACCACGACAGAACTGACCTTCTGAACCGGCCTGCTTAAGGCAACTGCATTCTAGGTTTGGTTTGCTCTCAGGTGAACGTCTGTGCCTCGCATAATCCCTTAAATGGATATTTCAGGATCTTGGCCCTTTAACTTGTGCATACCATTTTAAATTTCTCTGTGTCCTGTATGAAGGAAGTTAGAGGTAGTTTGGCGAGCCAATGCTAACTAGCTTTAACACAATGACTGGACGTCTATGGGTATGATTTTGGCAATGAGGCCCTTGATCTACCTCCCCAGAGTCAGATGAACTTGTGGATAAAATGTTTATGTCCCTGCGAGCGGATTGAAGGAAGTTGCTAACTAGCGCTAGCACAATTGCTAATTAGCATTACCGCAATGACTGTGCGTCTATTTATTTATTTATTAATTTAACCTTTATTTAACCAGGTAGGCCAGTTGAGAACAAGTTCTCATTTATAACTGCGACCTGGCCAAGACAAAGCAAAGCAGTGCGACAAAAACAATAACAACACAGAGTTACACATGAGAATAAACAAACGTACAGTCAATAACACAATAGAAAATCTATATACAATGTGTTCAAATGTAGTTAGATTAGGGAGGTAGGGTAATAAATAGGCCATAGTGGCGAAATAATTACAATTTAGCATTAACACTGGAGTGATAAATGTGCAGATGATGATGTACAAATATGCCTTTGGTGCCGGCAGAGATACTAGGGTGCGAATTAGCAAAAATAACAGTGTGGGGATGAAGTAGTAGGGTGGGCTATTTACAGATGGGCTATATACAGGTGAAGTGATCGATAAGTAGCTCTGACAGCTGATTCTTAAAGTTAGTGAGGGAGATGGAATATCCAGTTTCAAGGATTTTTGCAATTCGTTCCAGTCATTGGCAGCAGAGAACTGGAAGGAATGGTGGCCAAAGGAGGTGTTGGCTTTGGGGGTGACCAGTGAGATATACCTGCTGGTGACCAGTGAGCTCAGATGGGTATCTGCTAGCTAATGAAATTATTTTAATTGTCCGATTTCCTCATATGAACTGTAACTAAGATGTTTGGTGCAGTAGAAACGAGTCGTCTCTGGTTGAATGACAACAAACACTTCATTGAATAATCCCTACTGTTGACCAATCACAGACTAAGAGGCATAGATTTCGGCTACCAAACCTCGGCTTGCCTCAATATATTTTCTGTGCGCACGAACAGCCGAAAAGAATACCTTGCCGAAGACCAAAAATGTCACAAAATGTCATAATATATGACAAACTGTTTCGTATGAGACGCATGCCTTTACCTGTAAGATGATACTGGTCTTACCAGCACTGCTCCCACTGGAAGTCTTCAGCCTCAACAAACAGACTGTGTCCCAAATTGACTGGCTGGTTTACCCCTTTACTGACGTCTGTTTTGGGACAGACTGTGTCTGTTACTGCACTCTGTTTTGGGACAGACTGCGTCTGTTACGGCACTCTGTTTTGGGACAGACTGTGTCTGTTACTGCACTCTGTTTTGGGACAGACTGTGTCTGTTACTGCACTCTGTTTCGGGACAGACTGTGTCTGTTACTGCACTCTGTTTCGGGACAGACTGTGTCTGTTACTGCACTCTGTTTCGGGACAGACTGTGTCTGTTACTGCACTCTGTTTCGGGACAGACTGTCTGTTACTGCACTCTGTTTTGGGACAGGCTGTGTCTGTTACTGCACTCTGTTTCGGGACAGGTTGTGTCTGTTATTTTGTACTGGTGTTAAGTTTTTATTTTCACAGATAATTTGTAGCAGCCAGATGGTGAAGGTCAGCACCCTATATGTTGGAGAAGGCTCAATATCAGGCTCTGGTGGCAGAAAAAGCTTATCTTAGCTGAGGAGGTTTTAGACTGTCTTTTCATTGGACTAATAAACTAGGGGAGAAGTGAAAGCATAAACCTCTTACCCACAGCAGGTGCTTTAGTCAATATGCCCCTTTGCACTCACAAATGAAAGCAAATGCATTCTGGATGGATGGCAGTTTGCCTAGCGGTTAGAGGGGCGAGCCAGCAAAAATCTGTCAGGATGTGAGCTGGCAATCGGAAGGTTGCTGGTATCAAATCCTAGATGCCATTACCTGCCGTTGTGCCCTTGAGCAAGTCACTCAATCCCCCCCCCAAAAAAAACCCCAACATGTATGCGTGTCTTTCGTGGGGGTTGGGTTAAGAGTGGAATTCAAATTTCAGTTGGACGTTGTGTGCAACTGACAAATAAAGTAGTGTTAATTAATAAACTGCTGCTTTCTCTTTCATATTGACAACAGTATTTCATGTGTTTTGAGACTCACCTGACTGCCAGGAGATGTCTTTTTGGGCATGTACGCCTTCCACATCAGGGCTTCCCTAGAGGCGGCCTTTTCCAGAACAAAAGACAGCCTCTGGCTTTCCAAGGGTTCGGCAAACTTCATATTCACCCTTGGATACACCTCCCACCCCACTGGATACAGCTACCTGTAAATGTCACAGCAAACACACAGAAGAGAACGTGTGTTATCATCAGTCAGTGGATTAACAGAGTTGGGTCTGGAGGTTGTCCTCTATTCATTATGGACTATTTTAATCTGGACAGGACTACCCTCCAGTTTAATGGAAAAAGGGCTTTTAAAAATAAGCATTGAGTTAAACAAAAAAAAAAGTAGCACACACTTGCAAAGTATTTTACCACAAAGCTAGCATATGTTTTACAATATGTTTATGACTTGTATCACGTGTAGTGAACAACATTAGCGTCAGCAACAATAGTGGAATCGGCGGTTCACCTTCACAATAAAATCCCCCAATTGAAAATTATGCAAACCGATTAAAAATAGTGGAATCATGCCACAATTGGACTAGATAATGCTTAAACAAAGGCAGCCCCAAACCATACTGCCACCGCCTCCATGCTTTATGGTTGGTATGAGGTTCTTCTGTTCAAAGGCAGTGTTTCGTTTTCACCAGAGCACATTGTTCCAGTAGTTTTGGGTCTTTACCCAGGTGTTGTCTGGCAAACGTCGGTAGTGTCTTGATATTTTTTTATTAGATGGTAAAGGTAGGGGTGTACTAACTTTTTCTGCATAAGGAAAAGGCGTTTGTGTTTATTTTAACTGCATAACATTTTGAAAGTAAACTTTTTTTAGTGTGATTTGTTTAATTGGGTAACCTTTATCAATGAATGTGGTGGGAATTTAGCTGAAATATCCATGTTTCCAAATATGTAAAAAAATATATATTTAAAAAAACCTGGGGGTGTACTTACTTTCTCACATGACTGTATGTATGGGGCTCCCAAGTGGAGCAGCGGTATAAGGCACTGCATCTCAGTGCTAGAGGCGTCACTACAGACACCCTGGTTCGATTCCAGGCTGTGTCGCATATTTTCATATGCTTGGGTCCCAGGAAGACAGTGAAAATGTTTAAGAACCCCTGCTTTAGTGACACTAATAGTGTCAACAGTGATGAGGCATTACCTATTATTATTATTATAAAATGTAACTTTTATTTAACTAGGCAAGTCAGTTAGTTTACTAGTTATAGAATCGACATATCTAGCTGTCGTTCACACTATATTAAGACGTATGATCATCGGTGTGCGACAAACTAGCTAGTTATGCTAACGTGTGTTAGCCAGTTACAGCTAGCGGCTAGTTAGCTAGCTAACGAGAACCGAATCAAACACAGTCCGATTACAAACGTTAGCTAGCTAATAAGGAAACCGTTCGTTAATAAGACACCGTCCATTATCCAATATATCGTTTTTATATTAATACATTAAGTTGTGGCTAGAAAGATCTATGCAACATAGCAAGCTGACTACTTTATGCTAGTAGGTAACGTTAGCTAGCTAGCTAGCTGGGATTAGCTCACCTCCCCTGCAAAGCTGTGGGAATCACAGTTTGACTTGGAAATCATCCGGTCCATTAAACTGAGAGGTTACTTCAATTACTCCATCTTCGATTCCATGTTGTGTTTTATTTTTGTGGGGGGTGGGAAATGGGGGTCTTCCAAATGAAATGTATATAAAAAATAAAAAAATGTGTGAATAGACATAGGTCTACACATCCGAAGAGGCTGTCACCCTACTCTTCTTCCTCTGCTGCTGCTGCTTTGTCTTGCAGTGTGTTGCATTACCGCCCCCAGCTTGATTATCATATGAAGACATTAGATTTTGTGATACAAATTGGGAACGGGGGTGGAAAACTAAAAACAAATAACTAATAGTAAAAAATAAACCTTCCAACTAACCTTCCAACTAACCCTACACTCATTAAAAACCCCACTGTGCCACTACACCCTGGCCTGTAACTCTTCTGAAGTGAAATTTCGTATACCAAAATACTGTTGGGTGAATTTTGGCCCATTCCTCCTGACAGAACTGGTGTAACAGAGTCAGGTTTGTAGGCCTCCTTGCTCGCACACGCTTTTTCAGTTCTGCCCACAAATGTTCTATAGGATTGAGGTCAGGGCTTTGTGATGGCCACTCCAATACCTTGACTTTGTTGTCCTTAAGCCATTTTGCCACAACTTTGGAAGTATGCTTGGAATTATTGTCCATTTGGAAGACCCATTTGCGACCAAGCTTTAACTTCCTGACTGATATCTTGAGATGTTGCTTCAATATATCCACATAATTTTCCTTCCTCATCATGCCATCTATTCTGTGAAGTGCACCAGTCCCTCCTGCAGCAAAGCACCCCAACAACTTCCGACTTCAACTGTAGATTACACAACAAATTTGAGGTCGCAAATTCAACAATGAGTCTTTTGGAAGGAATTCGTGGCTAACTGCAAGCATTGCAAATAAACAACTAATGTTGGCCTGCTATTCAATGGAATGGCTGTGCTTTTATATTATTTTCCCTGAGTTCCCACCATAAATCCAGAGAATGCCAGACTTTGATGACAAAATTTGCCCACAAAGGACCGCTGCGCCATCTTCACAAGGTGAGTCTAAAAATATATTGTATTATGCTAAGTGTATGTTGTGTAGTAAACTGTTAGTAGCCCTCACTAATAATTTGGTATATTTTCACCAACGCAGTATTGTAAACACATCGTTCGTGGCCCAGTGTGTGCGTTTGGCTACTCTTTGACAGTGCTACTGATAGTATGGGTGGTGCTTGGTTTGCACGCGCAAATTCAGCACACACAACAGTCTATTATAGAATTGTGTTATTTGACGTGTCAAATTAAAAGCTTATTTAAAGCATCAAATAGTGTCATGACATTTTTGACACAAACAGTGTTCAATGTGCCTCACCCTAACAATTTGGTCTATTTGGTCTAATTAAGCCTAGTGGTTATAGCATTGGGCAAGTAACCGAAAGGTCGCTGGTTCGATATACCCGAGGCAACAAGGTGAAAAACCTGCCGATGTGTCCTTGAGCAAGGCATTTAACCCGGATTTGCTCCAGGGGTGGCATACTACTTTGACACTGTAGTTCGGCCGTCATTGTAAATAAGAATTTGTTCTTAACTGACTTGCCTGGATAAATAAAAATTAGTTTTGCCTACAGTTCTAACTTGGTGGTGCACATGTAGCCTATAACTTATTTTAGAGAAATGTAATAATCAAATATTGTAAGAACTTTCATTGTCTGTTTATATGCCCTCTTTATTTATCCTACGGTTCTGACTTGGTGTACAGGGAGAACACTAAGAACGAATGTTCTGAATTCTGTCGCTGTACATTTCAAAAGTGCTGAAGAAATAGTTATATTGACTACGTCTGTCGTCGCTTGCTCATTAAATGTAACCCACTATTTTTTTTTTGCCCAACCAAGATTTACATGCTAAAACCGCCACTGTCCTAAGGCCTAGCCCTCTGTGATGCCACAGATCTACTACTCACAGGGATCCTCTCAGGATCCCTCACCATTGACCCATCCTCCTCTACTTTCTTCACTGCCTCAGCATACGACACCTTCTGCACTACTCAGACCTGCCTCTCTCCTACCGGACACTTCCGATCCCCAGCAACATGGGCAATCCTACAGTTGATAAACAACTTTATCCACCGAAACTACACAATCCTCTCACCCATGCCCTCCTGCACACTTCCCACATCTTGCCAAGTTAAATTAAAACTAGGAATCTCCCTCCTACACACTGCTGCAACATGACCATAAATGTGGCACCTGAAACACCGCAGTGGATTAGGCACAAAAGCTCTAACAGGATAACTGATATATCCTAACACGACTTTGTCGGGTAAAGACTGATTCAAAAAGGACGGTCAGCGACTCCTCCGTTTCCCAACCGGGGTATGCCTCGCACCAAACAGCGGGCGTCACAAAACACCATGAATCTTCAACTGCTTCACCTCCACACTTAACGCTACCCCAGAAATCACTCCTTTAAATGGTGCCCTGTTCCGAAGGGCAAAGCAAGAAACAGATATTGACCCGCCCGGCACACCATACTTGCGTTACGCAGCTTTTATCAATATAGTAGAGTAGAGAGTAGAGTATTACTTTATTAATCCCAGTTTGGGAAATTGTTTTATCACAGCATGCATCATCCAATGACAGGACACGCAACAATGACCAACAAATAATAAAAAATAAACACCACATATTAAGACAAAGGCCCATGCACCATAGTATCCCTAATATAAAGTCTGATTCAAGTACTGTCTTCTATCCTACTTACTCTGGGGGAAAACAGGCAACAACATTCTCCAAAATAAAGACCTCATAAAACAGTTCATTAATTACACTCATTAAAAGGCTCATGGCTGTGGGTAAAAATGACGGTCTAAACCGCTCTGTGGAATCTCTAGGCAGGATGAACCTGCTACTGAAGCTGCTCCTGTGTTGCATTAGAGTGCTGTGGAGTGGGTGTGTGTCCATTGTGTTACATTAGAGTGCTGTGGAGTGGGTGTGTGTCCATTGTGTTACATTAGAGTGCTGTGGAGTGGGTGTGTGTCCATTGTGTTACATTAGAGTGCTGTGGAGTGGCTGTGTGTCCATTGTGTTACATTACAGTGCTGTGGAGTGGGTGTGTGTCCATTGTGTTACATTACAGTGCTGTGGAGTGGGTGTGTGTCCATTGTGTTACATTACAGTGCTGTGGAGTGGGTGTGTGTCCATCGTGTTACATTACAGTGCTGTGGAGTGGGTGTGTGTCCATCGTGTTACATTACAGTGCTGTGGAGTGGGTGTGTGTCCATTGTGTTACATTACAGTGCTGTGGAGTGGGTGTGTGTCCATTGTGTTACATTACAGTGCTGTGGAGTGGGTGTGTGTCCATTGTGTTGCATTACAGTGCTGTGGAGTGGGTGTGTGTCCATTGTGTTGCATTACAGTGCTGTGGAGTGG
Organism: Thymallus thymallus; assembly: GCA_023634145.1. Lineage (NCBI taxonomy): Eukaryota > Metazoa > Chordata > Actinopteri > Salmoniformes > Salmonidae > Thymallus > Thymallus thymallus. The sequence goes on along the minus strand of CM042403.1, from coordinate 3,102,328 downwards.
GTGTGTGTCCATTGTGTTGCATTACAGTGCTGTGGAGTGCGTGTATCATTGTCCATGATCATGTGTTTTTACTTGCAGCCTGGTTATGAACATGTCCTTGATTGATTCCAGGCTGCAGCCAAATTGTAGCACTGTCTTTCTTAATAATTTTGTCAAGCTTGTTTAAATCCTCTGTAGCTAAATGTCAGAGGTCACTACACAATGTCAGAGGTCACTACACAATGTCAGAGGTCACTACACAATGTCAGAGGTCACTACACAATGTCAGAGGTCACTACACAATGTCAGAGGTCACTACACTCGCCACAACACTACTATGGAACACAAAGCATTTTGTCACAAAACATTAAAAGATCTAAGCTTCCTTAAAAAGTACAAGGTGTGGATTGGGCTTTTTTGTAGACACAGAATTATCCTCCCAGTTCAGTTTGTTGTCCAATATTACACCCAGGTACTTCTAATATTTGTGATAAATGTTACATTTTATTGAAGTATTATGATTAATTATAAAGACATGATGGATTTCAGTTATGACATTACATTTGTTTTCCATTGTATTCAATGTGTGGCAGAAATATTTTTCCATTGTGAATTAATCATACTACGATGTTATGTCATATGTGTTAGATGTTTAGTTTACCCTTTGCCAGCCACAACAAACGATTTAGACATTTGTATAAATAAACCACTGTGATAATACTGTGCATAGGGCTCAAATACAGTTAAAAACAGGCATGCTTTCTTCTTGAAAATAATCATAAACCTGGAAAATAATATACTGCCAATGCTTCACCCCTAAATGCATGTATACCCCTTTTCTTTGAATGATTGAATTTGCTTCATAAAAACACCTCAAGTGCTTAGGTTATTGTGTGTTGCTGGAACAGTAATACATTATATTCTCGTACTTGATGTAATTCCCTATTTACAATCTGAGTAAACCAAACCACTCGAGTAAAAAAAGGTTTGTCCAGGCATCCAATAAAAATGAAGTATTTTGGGCGGACTTTTTGAACGGACAAAAAAGGAGAAAGTTGATTGGCCCGTGGAAGTGTCAGTATCGAGCCGGTCTAGAACACACCGCGTACTTAACTATTTTTAAACTATACGTAACGTTTAACAACCTTAAAATATTACAGCATTGATTTGTCTAGGACTCGCAAATCTTGAATTTAATATTTAAAATCAGAACTTTATAGTAGTAAACTACAAAGGAGGCAGACCTTTGTCGATAAATCAAGCGAAGGTGGATACCATACGTGATTGGCTACCGTGGCATTGACGTCAGTTTATGAGTGTAGAAATAAGAGGAACGACGAACATAGAAAATACCGATGTAATTAACATTACAGGTAATTATAAACATGCATTTACAGTTAACATTGCAGACGCAAGGACATTGAATAGATGAGGTTATTGTGAATATTACTGGTGTTGTAAACACTTATTTTATCCATTCCAGTTCAAACAATTGCTTCCTGAAGGATTAACGATACATTTTTTTTGTTTTTAAATCAAGCTTATATGCTTTTAAAATAGTATACTTATCAATTTGGTCATGCCTTTCGTGGTTCTCGATTAAATTGGCATCTTACTTCAACACATTTTTTGTTAACTAGCAACAGGATCTTTTGATAAATCGAAGGATAGCCAGCGAATGCACTGCTTCCAACCCCGCTGCCGTCGACGTGTTGGAGCGCAACGTCGGTCTCACGACATATAGTGGTGCTGATCATATTGACGAGTTAGGCCGAAAATCCCAATTAGACTGGTTTGTGTTCTGATTTAAGTAGGCGTTAACCCAAGGCGCATGACACGGGGCTGGGCCAGCCTTGACCCCATTGCCTGGGTGAACAAACGTTTACCAACATCACACTGCGTCTTGTTTCACAGAGGAACACTTCATCCAGATTGCTGTAACCGAGTCCAGTCTAGACATGGACACTGTGAAACTTATGAGGGAGCTGAGGACACATTTGGAACAGGAGAGGAATTATCTTCCGAAGGAAACAGGACTCCGTTTGATCGAGTCGACTGGAGAGGTAGTCTGCAGTACAGTAGATAAATATTAAACACATGATCAATATTCAAACCATCTGAATTATCAATCCCTAAACATAGTAATACAAATGGCTCCATACAAAAACGGCTATTACACATTTAAAAGCCTACAATCCTATATCTTGACGTCTTATTGATTTACAGAATGACAGCAGGGGAATCTCAGCTAAATGTAGGGACACCAAAGTGGAGGACCTCTGGAGCCTGACCAGTTTCTTCGGGTACAGTACACAGACTTTCGTTCTGGCAGTCAACCTGCTGGATAGATTCCTGGCCCTGATGAAGGTAAGTTGAAGAACCAAAATCAGGAGTACGTTGTTGAAAAGACATACTCTAAAGCTAATTTGCAACATTGTTGACATGCGTTTTGCAGACATACAATGTGCTTAGACAAATTCCAAGCCTTTTGCGTGACTCTCCTCTTCAGGTCCAACCCAAACATCTAGCTTGTATCAGCATCAGCTGTCTCCACATCGCAGCCAAAACAGTCGAAGAGGAGTGCAACGTGTCTTCCACCAACGAACTTATTCGTATCGGCCAGTGCAAGTTTACAGTCTCAGACCTCACTCGCATGGAGAAGATAATTTCAGAGAAACTCAACTTCCAACTCAAAGCCATCACAGCCTTAACCTTTTTGCACCTATACCACAGAATCACACGCTCACACACCTCAGACAGGTAAGGACTCATTATGAATGATATTACAATTCACCTAGCAAATCAAATCCATTTGAAAGATGGCAATGGTGTTACATAATGAACTTAGACAACTAGACATGAACTTGAGCAGCTGACGTGACTTGTTAGTCCTAACTGAAAGTAGGACACTGGGTTTAAATATTGGCATAGCCTCACTGGACATGATCAAATAACATGTCCCCACCCCCCACATGACCACCATAACACCTTAAGTATTTTCCCTTTGCTTTTACAGGAAGGAGGCCCTGAACCTCAACACATTAGAGGCCCAGCTCAAAGCTTGTCTCTGTCAGATCGCATTCTCCAAAGCTAAAGTAATGATTTACCCCAGAGAGTCCATAAGCCCAGTTCCATATTACAGGAGACTTCTGGGCAGCTGCAGTCTAATTTGATGCATTTTTTTACATCTGTTCTCTTCCAGCCGTCAGTCTTGGCCCTGTCACTCCTCACTCAAGAGATTGAAGCCATGCAGTCTGTTGATATGTTGGAAATAGCACATCACGTTCAGAGACATCTCAAGGTAAGCACATTATACACTGTTAGAAAATCATTGTATCACGTAGCAATGATGTATTTCTTAAAATTCAGACACAAGAAAAGGGATTTTGCCCTGGAACCAGCTCTGCATATTGTATGCCCTACAACCCTAGTCCGAAAGGATTCATCCCATTCCCCAGCCTCAAGTTCTCAACCGCTATCCTTTTACAACGCCTGGAATCCATCCCTAAGGCTTCTGCTGCCGCTGTGAGTTATGTAACCTGGTGTCCAATGTAACGATGGCCTCGTCGTCTTTTACAGATCGCTGACGTTGAGCTGCTACACTGGAGGGGGCTAGTGGCCAAGTGTATGTCCGACTACTCTTCCCCTGAATGTAGTAAACCCAATAATAAGAAGCTAGTCTGGATTGTGTCGAGAAGGACAGCTCAGAACCTTCACACCAGCTACTACAGCGTCCCTGAACTGCCAACCATTCCGGAGGACTGCTGGGATGAGAACGAAAGGTAAACAGTAAAGACGTTATGTACCGTCTCTGTAGAGGAGCAAAACATTCTAGGAACTGGACAATGTGCATTCTATAACAAGGCAGTCAAACACACGTCTGCTATATAACAACAGGGGGAAAATAAAAATAATATTCAGGAAAATCCCCAGAATAACAGAAGTAGGGAAATCTCCAGCCACACACCCAATAATTAGTGTTGAGAGTATAACCACTCCTCCTGCCTGGTTTCAGGTGTTCCGTTATATTATTCCCCTCTTATGCAACCGGTGACTTGCATGGTAGTAGGGAGTTTCATACCATCAGCCACATCATAGCCCTGCCTGTTGCATCAGTTACCCCATCAGAAGAGGCCCATGTCTGTCTGGCTCTCTTGTATCACTAACACTCAGACGTGACATGAAATATGTGGGTAAGTGACTTTGTCACGTCCTACTTAGCAACAATAGTTTCCATAATTGCTCAACCACAACATTACACAACCAGTTAAACCTCCACAAAATAGACGAGTCTTGTAGTCAAACAAGAATGACTTGGGATAAAATTACATGTCAACTGCAAACAGGGTGAACTAATAAATATTGTGAATTAACAAAACAATGTTTTTCTTCCTCTTGTTCTTCCAGTGAAGACTCATGTGAAGACATGAGTTCGGGGGAGGAGAGCCTGAGCAGTTCACTGGGCTCTGACGCAGAGGGACCTTACTTCCCTCTAAACTTCCTCTGCCAAAGACAGTGCAACAAATACCACCATACCTCCTAGACAAAAGCCCCCTGAGGGAGCCCCCAGTGCCTAGGTTACATATTCACCTTTTAAACTGCAAGGGTTCATTAATGCAAAACGTAGCTAAATGTTTTGCAACTGAAAACAAGCGGTCATTGGACAGCTTATTTTGTTCCTAGTGAATATGACCCAGAAAATAGATTCTATATACACCGCAATTACGTTTTTGGGTTGGGACTATAGGCCCCGTTACAGCAAATCAATTAATATACAGCATCTTCTTTTAAGCTAAAAACAAACATACAGAAATGTGAGAAGGCTTGCACAATCCTGAACAGGTAGCTGAATCATTTTGGTAGATGTGGCATTTAAAAAGAAAAGAAAAAAAATGGTGGTGCATGTTTGGATTTGTCTCACATTCCGGCCACTTCGTAGAAGAGTGTCCCAAATGGCATCCTATTCCAGTTATAGTGCACAGGGCCTATAGGTCTCTAGCCAAAAGTAGTGCACTATATAGGGAATAGGGTGCCATTTGGGACACTCTTCTACGAAGTGGCCGGAATGTGAGACAAATCCAGCCACCTTGTGGACTGTTGTCGTCTGGGGAGTTAACCCGGAAAACGGCCCAGTTTTTGTATAACGAGTGTTATTGTTGAGTGGCTGAGGGGATTTGTGTTGACTGGTAGCCAGGCTGTTTAGGTCATCCTCCTACAACGTTCAACTGGAAAAAGGCTACTTCTGATTGTCTGCATTATTCCGACTATGTGTGTGGTGTGTTGTGTGTGGTGTGTGTGTGTGTGTGTGTGACTATGATCTTGTTAACTTAAAAAATATGCCTTTTGGGGGGCAGTAGGGTAACTTGAAGTATTTGGATTGTACTGTATGTATGCGTTGAAGAACAATGTATGATGTGTCTAAAATAAAAATGCCATAAAATGTTAACATGTAAATTTGTAAAATGTACAAAAAAAAAAAAACAAAGCTTTGTGTATAGTACCTTTGTAGATATTAACTTATTTTTGCTGTTGTGGTATGACAAAACATTAAAAACATATTTTTTGAAATCTGTGTCTCTTTAGTGTCAGACTATTGACTATCATATAGTTCACATTTTAATACTTCAGTCAGGTTAGAACCGACGCTATATGAACACAATGAGTTGCAAAAAGTAGGCCCTGAGGAAATACATTTTCTTGACAACATTGAGTGATGCTTTAGAATTTCCCAGAAGTCAGTAGCCAATTCACACTGCAGTCCCGGTACATTAAATCAGTTGCTCAACCAAATCAAAACCATTCTGCTTCAGTCAGAGATTAGAAAAGGCATATAATTGAACACAATATATGCAATAGGAAAAAGAAGCATTTTGTTTTCCTACAATTTTTTTTTTTCAATTTATGATGCTAGCTCTTGATTTCTAGAATATCCCAGAAATCTCTCAATAGCCAATACCCAATCCTGGCACATAAAATCAATCAACAAAAACAAAAATTAAAAGATCACTTGCCATAGTTTCATCCATCATCTGGTTTGAAAAGGAACAGTTTGAGGTGAGGCTGCATCCACCAATACTAAGATCAGACCCATGCCAGACTTCTTCCTTTTAAGGAGGATAGTCCCACTCGGGTTCCTCTGAGGTAGAGATGGACGACAGGCTCCCCTGGGATCCATAAAGAGAATCAATAATCCTGAGGTTTGGCCTTCTTCTGGGATGCCACCACCGTTCTCAAAATGGCCACTGAGGTAGAGTTAGAACCAACTGTTGTCCAGGGCGGTAAACTACTAACGGTGTAGGGTTCGGAACTAGTGAACCGCTTGTGAGGTGTTGGAAGGGAGAGGTAACTACCGGGCTACTTGTTGGGTAGTTAGCTGTGAACTACTGGGGTGTAAAAAGGGACTGGAGCTACTGTACTGTGTATGAACAACTACTGAGCAGCCTAGGAAACTACTCAGCTGGTACAGTGGGCTGTGAACTAAGTTCCCTATGATGTTTAGTGGGCTGCAACTACTGAACTCCCATGTAGTGCAGTAGACTGAGTTACTGGTCTGTTTCTGTGTCACCGGATCAGACAGCACATCCCACTAGGTGTCAAAGCTGGCGCCCTGGCCGGCTACCGACGACCAACCGGAGAGAGGGGCGCCGTCCAGCTTTAATTGGTAGCGGACAGGAGAGGTTGCCTGATGGGTCGCTACAACAGTGAGCCTTCGTCTGTTTGTCTCCACCTTCAATCAAATAATAATTTATATTTGTAATTTAACAGACATCAGCGAAATCATTATCTTAATTTTCCCCAAATTGGGACATTGGTGTAGTCTGGGTAAGAAATACATTCTAAAGAGTCGAAGCCGTTGGAGAAAAAACATTTTATTTTAAATATTCATTTAAGAACTAATTTAGAAACAGCTAACTAATATGAGATTATAATGTTCTAACGGAGAAATCTAAAACTAAGTACATCCTCCAGACATGTAAACATTACACTGATGGTTGATTTAGCCATGGCCCAGTTACATCTCACAAAACAACATGTCGCATACACTGGATAGCTACAGTGAAATGTGTTGTTTTACAGGGTCAGACATACTAGTAGGGCCCCTGGAGCAAATTAGGGTGAAGTGTCTTGCTCGAGATCAACATATTTAACATAACATCCTTTGGGAAAAGTGTACAAATACCATCCCATAAACATCCACTCTTTGGGAACTGTGCTGCTTCCAGCCTCTGTGTGTACACTGCATTCGGAAAGAATTCAGACCCCTTCACTTTTTCAAAATGTTGTTACGTTAGTCTTATTCTAAAATGGATTCAATAAATGTTTTCCTCAATCTACACACACGACAAAGTGAAAACAAGTTTAGAAGTTTTTGCAAATGTATAAAAAAATACACAGAAATACCTTATTTACATAAGTATTCAGACCCTTTGCTATGAGACTCTAAATTGAGCTCAGGTGCATCCTGTTTCCATTCATCATCCTTGAGATGTTTCTACAACTTGATTGGAGTCCACCTGTGGTAAATTCAATTGATTGGATATGATTTGGAAAGGCTCAGACCTGTCTATACAAGGTCCCACTGTTGACAGTGCATGTCAGAGCAAAAGCCAAGCTTTGAGGTCGAAGGACTTGTCTGTAGAGCTTTGAGACAGGATTGTGTCGAGGCACAGATGTGGGGAAGGAACTTTCTGCAGCATTGAAGGTCCCCATGAACACAGTTGCCTCCATCATTCTTAAATATAAGAAGTTTGGAACCACTAAGACTCTTCCTAGAGCTGGCCACCTGACCAAACTGAGCAATCGGGGTTGAAGGGCCTTGGCTCTGACAGCGCTCCAGAGATCCTCTGTGGAGATGGGAGAACCTTCCAGAAGGACAACAATCTCTGCAGCACTCCACTAATCTGGCATTTATGGTAGAGTGGCCAGACGGAAGCCATTCCTCAGTAAAAGGCCCATGACAGCCCACTTGGAGTTTGCCAAAAGGCACCGGTCTGATGAAACCAAGACTTAACTCTTTGGCCTGAATGCCAAGTGTCACGTCTGGAGGAAACGTGGCACCATCCCTACGGTGAAGCATGGTGGTGGCAGCATCATTTGTGGGGATGTTTTTCAACGGCAGGTACTGGGAGACTAGTTAGGGTCGAGGGAAAGATGAACGGAGCAAAGTACAGAGAGATCCTTGATGAAAACCTCCTCCAGAGCGCTCAGGACCTCAGACTGGGGCGAAGGTTCACCTTACAACAGGACAACGACTCCAAGCACACACCCAAGACAACGCAGGAGTGACTTCGGGACAAGTCTCTGAATGTCCTTGAGTGGCCCAGTCAGAGCCCGGACTTGAACCCGATCGAACATCTCTGGAGAGACCTGAAAATAGCTGTGCAGTGACGCTCCCCATCCAACCTGACAGAGCTTGAGAGGATCTGCAGAGAAGAATTGGAGAAACTCCCCATATACAGGTGTGCCAAGCTGTTTTTTTCTTTGTCATTATGGGGTATTGTGTGTAGATTGATGACGGAAAAAAATATTTAATCCATTTTGGAATAAGGCTATAACGTGGAATGTGGAATAAGGGGTCTGAATACTTTCTGAAAGCACTGTGTGTTTGGGTGGCTGTACTGGATTGTAAATAGATAAGAATATCCCATCTTTTGGACTAATGTACAATAACACACCAACTCCTGTCCTTACCAGCAGCAGACGTGGTGCCGTCTATTAGGGAGCTGGACAGGCAGGTGTCCAAGGCGGTCTCTGGGGCTGAGCAGGGCCTGAGGTGGGCTTCTGGTGACACATGCCTTCTCCCTAACACCTGGAGAAGCAGACATTACAGAAAGACAGACATTTATGGCAGTGAGACAACAGTTCACCTGTACGTACTGTATTCCATCAGTGTTAATCACAGTGAGAGACAGCACTGGGTTAAAATAGTATTTATCTTTTAAAATTTTAAATGTTGCTTTTACTAATTTACACAAAAGTATAAAACGCAACCTCAAAGATTTTACTGAGTTACAGTTCATATAAAAAGGAAAATCAGTCAATTGACAAATTCATTAGGCCCTAACCTATGGATTTCATGACTGGGAACACATGTGCGTGGATCAGAAAAAGGTCAGTATCTGGTGTGACATCCATTTGTCTCATGCAGCGCGACACTTCTCCTTCATAGAGTTAATCAGGCTGTTGATTGTGGCCCGTGGAATGTTGTTCCACTCCTCTTAAATGGCTGTGCGAAGTTGCTGGATATTAGCAGGAACTTGAACACGCTGTTGTACACGTTGATCCAGAGCATCTCAAACAAGCTCAATGGGTGACATGTCTGGTGAGTATGCAGGCCATGGAAGAACTGGAACATTTTCAGCTTCCAGGAATTGTGTACAGATCCTTGTGACATGGGGACGTGCATTTTCATGCTGAAACAGGTGATGGCGAGGGATGGATGACAGGACAATGGGCCTCAGGATCTCATCACAGTATCTCTGTGCATTCAAATTACCAGCGATAAAATGCAATTGTGTTCGTTATCATAGTTTGTGCCTGCCCATACCATAACCGTACCGCCACCATGGGGCACTCTGTTTACAACGTTGACATCAGCAAACCACGCACCCACAAGACGCCATCCACGCTGTCTGCAAAATGCCCGGTACAATTGAAACTGTGATTCATCCGTGAAGAGCACACTTCTCCAGCGTACCAGTGGCCATCTAAGCTGAGCATTTGCCCACTGAAGTCAGTTACGACGCCGAACTGAAGTCAGGTCAAGACCCTGGTGAGGACGACGAGAATGCAGATGAGCTTCCCGGAGACGGTTTCTGCAGAAATTCTTTGGATGTGCAAACCCAGTCATCAGCTGTCCGGGTGGCTGGTCTCAGACGATCCCCATAGGTGAAGGAGCCGGATGTGGAGGTCCTGGGTTGGCATGGTTACATCTCATCAGCCAATCACGTGGCAGCAACTCTGTCTATACGATCTGCTGAAGTTCAAACCAATGGGGGTAATCAACTACTGCTTTCTGTGTAGCAAAGCCCATGTTTAACACCTGCTTCATTCTTCAATCATACCTGTAGGTCCTCATGGACACAATCTGGTGCCATTTTTAAAACCATTTCTCAAAAGGGAATCCATGTTTACTCGACAGAACCATTTTTTTCTGACTAGATAACTAATTTACTTCCTTCCCTGACAATCCATCCCACAGTTTGATTAACAGGTCGACATTTTAAAGGGGTAGTTACAAAATGGTTGCCTTACCCGAACATGCTGACCACACAACTCGCGTCATGTGCGCAAGCTTTTCAAAATAAATGTACACATACATGTTATTCAATCAGTGCACCCACACTGCTCACAAGCATCTGCGTAGCCAGGCGCTAAAATAGAACTGGCTTCCATTTGTGACGATCGACACGCTGCAAGTCCCGCCTCTCCCATCTCCACATTGGTTTTTAGGAGCATATACCCACGTGGGTGATTGAAAGATGAAATGAGGTCCACACTCCAGTCCAGTTGGTGGTGGTAATGCACCTTAGCCAACTGCCATGAAGTCCAAAGAAGAAGCCTGAAGGAAGAGAGATGACTGACAATTAAATAGAATTTGTTTCTTGAGTAGAGGACCTTGTGCATTTCAGGTAAAACAACGTTTACATTCCAGGACAAATTAGCTAATAACAGCAAGCTAGTTAAATTACCATAAATGTTGTATGCTTTTCAACCGGTAACTAAATTAATATAGTTGGATCAGAGTTTTTGATACTTCAACCTGTGTCCTGATAGTGTCTGGTGTGAGTGGACAAATTCAACATGTGCTCGATGGCGGGAACGTTCTAGTCAGCATGTAAGAGTCCATAGCAGCAGAGCCAATAAAACACATTTTGAACAAACATCATTGTGGCAATTCATATGCTCTAAAGCACTGCATACCCTGGTTTGATTCCAGGCTGTATCACAACCGGACGTGATCGGGAGTCCCATAGGGCGGCCCACAATTGGTCCAGCGTTGTCCGGGTTTATGGAGTGTTTGTCCGGTGTAGGACGTCACTGTAAATTTGTTCTTAACTGACTTGCCTAGTTAAATAAAAATAAAAAAATCTTTCAGTAAAACTTTAAATATAACTAATCTCTCACGAGAAGACAGGTTTAATGTTAATGGTTCTCTTAGAAAATGTCCGAATTCAGTGATCAGGACGATATGTCATGTTAATTCATGTCTTTCTACTCAATACCACAATTAATTTGAGTGTGTGTTGGGCTATTGATTCTGACACGACACTCACAAGTACCTCAGGAATAGCAGAGACACCCTCTCGTGTTGCAGGAATAGAACTAATCAATCAGTCTCTCTCGTGTCTCAGACAGGTAGCAGACAGCTTGTTCTGATTGACCTCCAGAGTGAGAACTGATCCTCTCACTGACCCTCCAGACTAGACAAGTTTTCATAAATCTGTAATCTGCCTTTTCGGAAGCAGATTATACCTGATTACATTGCAATCCCAAGGAGACTGCGTGGCAGGCTGACCACCTGTTAATCCACGAGGAGACTGCGTGGCAGGCTGACCACCTGTTAATCCACGAGGAGACTGCGTGGCAGGCTGACCACCTGTTAATCCACGAGGAGACTGCGTGGCAGGCTGACCACCTGTTAATCCACGAGGAGACTGCGTGGCAGGCTGACCACCTGTTAGGTGAGTACAGCATCAAGAGGACCTTGTGGTTGCAAGGAGCCAAGGTAAATTGTTAGCTAGCATTACATTTCATATAAAAAAATCTATCAATGTTCACATAGTCACATGGTTGATGATATTACTAGGTTAACATATAATCAATGCAGTGCCTAATTTATCATCGAATCACAGCCTACTTCAACTTGTCCAAACGGTTGATGATTAAACAAATCGTTGCACAAATGTAACGAACCATAAACAAAGCCTTTCTTAAAATCAATACACAGAAGTAGATATTTTTAAACCTGGATATTTAGTTAAGAAATTCATGTTAGCAGGCAATATTAACTAGGGAAATTACAGCATTATTTATTCTGCAGTTATTCTATTACCGATCAAATGTACATGTTAATAGTATCTTCTGGTAGATACAGTGTATGTACAGTTGAAGTCGGAAGTTTACATACACCTTTTAAATTTAAATTCAGTTTCACAATTCCTGACATTTAATCCTAGTAAAAAGTCCCTGTCTTAGGTCAGTTAGGATCAACACTTTATTTTAAGAATGTGAAATGTCAGAATAATAGTAGAGAGAATGATTTATTTCAGCGTTTATTTCTTTCATCAGGTTATGTCGATATAGGACTCGTTTTACTGTGGCTATAAATACTTTTGTACCCGTTTCCTCCAGCATCTTCTTTTACACAAGGTCCTTTACTGTTGTTCTGGGATTGATTTGCACTTTTCGCACCAAAGTACGTTCATCTCTAAGAGACAGAACGCATCTCCTTCCTGAGCGGTGTGATGGCTGCGTGGTCCCATGGTGTTTATACTTGCGTACTATTGTTTGTACAGATGAACGTGGAACCTTCAAGCGTTCTTGGCTGATTTCTTTAGATTTTCCCATGCTATCGCGCAAAGAGGCACTGAATTTTAAGGTAGGCCTTGAAATGCATCCACAGGTACACCTCCAATTGAATCAAAAGTCAATTAGCCTATTAGAAGCTTCTAAAGCCATGACATCATTTTCTGGAATGTTCCAAGCTGTTTAAAGGCACAGTCAACTTAGTGTATGTAAACTTCTGACCCATTGGAATTGTGATATAGTGAATTATAAGTCAAATAATCTGTCTGTAAACAATTGTTGGAAGAACTACTTGTGTCATGCACAAAGTAGATGTCCTAAACGACTTCCCAAAACTATAGTTTGTTAACATGAAATCTGTGGAAAAGTTGAACATTGTTTTAATGACTTCAACCTAAGTGTATATAAACTGTCGACTTCAACTGTATATAGCCTCATTATTGTGTTACTTTTTAAAATAATTTTTTACTTCTGTTTATTTGGTAAATATTTTCATAACTCTTTCTTGAACTGCATTGTTGGTTAAGGGCTTGTAAGTAACCATTTCACGGTAAGATCTACACCTGTTGATTTCAGCACGTGACAAATAGTTTGATTTAATTAGTCAAATCATAATGAGTACTTTTACATGCACGGTAGCAATTAGAAATGTAACTGATAACGGCATTAGGCCAAGTATGGCATTAGTCATGTAAACATCTTGGGTTAGGTCATAATCTAAGTAAACATTCGCCAAATAAAACCTGGTTTTCTTAATAATCTTTACTAGGCCATGTAAAAGGTTTAATCGGAGTCGAAGTGGTGTAGTATCACTATCAGTTCGGAAAAACTAAAAGTAGGCATCTTAGAAATAGTTCTCCCCATACAAAGTAAATCAAAAAGGCATCACAAAAATAATGGTCGCTGTGGTAGAACGTTTATTTTAATTTATTTTTCTGCATCTATCAAAGTCTCATCAGGTAGCCTAATTTCAGATGTGCCCATGTACACAGGATTATTAAGCAAATAGTTATCCTTGCAAAGCATGTAAATATTTAAATTGAACTATTATATAGTTCTGACTAAACTCAATAAACGTATTGTTGTGTGCATGTAACCGTACTCATTGTCTAGTAAACATTTACAACCTGATCAAACAATAGGGAGGCACTGAAAGGCCACTTTACCTGTGTTTGGTGTCAGAAGGGGCATGGTCCCACTGGCACGCATGTCTCTCCGCCACTGCTTTGGTAGACCACCACCTTTATACAAGAATAAACCGTCAACACCAGTAAAATAGCAACGAATTTAGTTTAAAATAACATTATTTCAATCAAGATTACCCATGCACTATCCAGCAAGCCATGACATGAGGCCAGATGTGCTAAAAAAAAAATATATATATATATATATATGCATTGCCATCGACGTCACAACTCCAACACTTGACCATACGAAACCCAGCCTGCGACGTTATGTCTGAACGTTGAACCGGGAGGCCCAGAGTTTAAATAAACCGGGGAAACCCTTTGGAAATGTGTAATCCATGCACGACAAAAATCGCAACCTGTCGGCCCAACAACCCAGTCGCATGACAGTTCTGGACATGTGCACCATGTGGCTAGGCTAGCTGCCACTAGTTACATAACTAGGTCTCTGCTCTCATAAGCCCACATTAAAAGGTGATATTAAAAAAACATATCTGGTAAAAAGTCCAGTAAAAACTAAAATGCGAAGTTTTAGCGGTATAAATCGAGCAATATTGGTGGGACTCTCCAGTAGGACGAAAAGCCTTAGGGAAATAAGGATCAGGTGCAGTCTTCTTCTTCGATGGGGTTTAACGGCGGTTGGCATCCAATGTTAATGGTTCATTACCGCCACCAGCTGGACGGGGTATTGAATTAGAAACTAAAAAAACTACTGCAAACGACGTCATACAAAATTAAACACGTCAAATGACAAAACCCATGCCATTTATTTAATTCACAGTCCACTCCAAAATACATCCCTACACAGGCTCAGGAGCCTATGATGGCGGACCATTAGGCTGTGAAATCACAAAGATCCCAAAAAACGTTCAGCTGCATAGACAATGATTACAATTTTCTTAAGACTTATCCGTTTGTGCTGTAGTTCATAACCATTGCAATAAATAATATAAAATCCACCTTTTTTTAACATTTCACTATCCCTCGGTTGATGGGAAACCTTCCCTGGCTGTGTTGGCTCTACTACCATTGTTTCTTACCTGCCACTCTTCTCACCGCCTCCAGATAGGAGACAGACTAGCTAGACACTTCTTACCATTTCCAAATGCCTGAAGGTACCACGTTAACTTCAATCCCAGAACAACAGCAAAGGACCTTGTGAAGATGCAGGTACAAAAGTGTCTATAGCCACAGTAAAACGAGTCCTATATCGACATAACCTGAAAGGCTGCTCAGCAAGGAAGAAGCCACTGCTCCAAAACCGCCATAAAAAAGCCAGACTACGGTTTGCAACTGCACATCAGGACAAAGATCGTACTTTTTGGAGAAATGTCCTCTGGTCTGATGAAACAAAAATAGAAAAAATAGAATGCATATTAGTATCCTGTCAGTTGTCTCTTTTTTCATTGCTTTTAGTATATTGAATGTGCAATAAGCTAGAGGTTCCTATCTCCCTCACCAACTTTAAGCATCAGCTGTCAAAGCTGCTTATCGATCACTGCACCTGTATATAGCCCTTCTGTAAATAGCCCACACTACTACCTCATCCCCATATTTATTTTTGTTATTTTCACTAATCTTGCACTCCAGTATGTCTATTTGCACATCATAATTTGCACATCCTTCATTCCTGTGTTAATGATGATAATCTGTAATTTATTTCACCACTATGGTCTATTTATTGTACTACCTCATAACCTTACTGCATTTTGCACTACATTTTGCACTCTGTATATAGATTTTCTATTGTGTTTTTGACTATGTTTGTTTACTGTGTAACTCTGTGTTGTTTTTGTCGCACTGCTTTGCTTTGTCTTGGCCAGGTCGCAGTTGCAAATGAGAACTTGTTCTCAACTGACCTACATGGTTAAATAAAGGTGAAATAAAAAAATAAAAATAAGTGCATTTATTTGTAATTAAACCCTGCACTAAGGACTGTATTTTAAGGGAATTATTATTATTACCCTAAATTATATCATACACACATTTACCTATTTAAGTACCTGTACAGTTAATGTAACCATGCAAATATCTATCTACCTACCTACCTACCTACCTACCTACCTACCTACCTACCTACCTACCTACCTACCTACCTACCTACCTACCTATCTATCTATCTATCTATCTATCTATCTATCTATCTATCTATCTATCTATCTATCTATCTATCTATCTATCTATCTATCTATCTATCTATCTAGCCTCACCCGACTCACTAGCAGTTTCAAAGTTTCAAACAAACCTCAGTTTCCGCCATCTTCTCAGCACCGATACACAACTCAGGTGCGTTCGCCCACAACATTGGTCAAAAATATCTAACGTCATTGGAGTGACGGGCATTTTGGCGAATGAAATCTGCGTACCTGCATAACAAACTATTATAAGGCATTAACTATTTTACATTAAGGGGGTTTTATTGATCTGGCACGTGCGCCCAGGTAGGCTTGTTCTGCACCGGATGAAAATGTATTGCATTCGTTTTGGATTCGAGCTGCCTCCCGAGCCAGGTGCCCCGTTCAAACTCACGGCGAAGTTGGCTTAAAGCGAAAGTGAATTTAGCACATGGAATAACGAGTAAGAATCTGGGTTTTCACATGCAACAGTGATTGTTTTTGATAATAAAAAAACGCTTTATCTGCCTTCCCAATGAAAACAAATTAGGAAATTCAAACATGTATTTATGTAAAAGAGATGTATGTTTTTGGACGACTCACCATGGTGCCTTGTTGACAACATGACAGTGAGGCGCAGACTAATATTTGATTTGAGCTACTACTACTGGAATGAAGGTTGTATGTAGGCTAAAATAAATACATTGAGGATAATTTGATGATTGTCTGTAACCTATTCTTAAAAACATACCGATACATTTGCCTAATACCAAATAAACTATAATAGGAACACTTTACAATTAAACTTTTTATACAGTAATATAGCTAATTTCATTCTGAGTTGTTTTAACGGAGACTTTTATTCATGAATATAGATTGGTTTATCCAGCTCATTATGAATGGGATTACACCTTTACCTTTTTGGTCACGTGCGTATCAGTCAAAGGGTGGGTAGTGGGGTTAGGATATATTTAATTTCAGCTCCTAAAAGTGTTGCGAGATGACATTAAAAGCTTTTTTGTTTAAGATGAAACCGCATGTGTTGTTTGTTTTTTTAATGCAAAACTCATCCTGTCAAACCAGTTTGTCAAGTTTCAGGTAAAGGTAGGTAGCCATTGCGCAGGTAAAGGGAGTGAACAAAAAACGATCTTACACAGTTGCTTTTGGCGAGGAGAGAGTAAACATGGTACAGTAAACAGAAACTAGAAGACCAGACGGGAGAAATTATAGACATACAAGGAATAGCCTACTGGTGAGTAGTTTTATTATCTGCCGACAAATGTATTGATTTTCAATGGTTTTAGACGCAGCGAGTAGACCGTAGTAATGTTCACACGTTGTCATTTCCTCCCCTCTGTCAGAATAGCAATCTACAATCGATCCGCGGATCTAATCTAACGAATCGATTCAATCTCGTTACAGTGTTAAACTTCAAAGCAATGTTAATGTTAAACACTGCATATGTTACCCTACTTTTACATTTCAAGCGCACTAAAACGCTGAATTTCGACAATAACGATTGAATTCAGCCCTAATTAAATCGATCTGATGTATCAAATTTAAAACAGTCAAGTTAATCACTTTTTACAGTCCAATGTTATAATTCCAGTCCAGTATGATCCTTTTTCAGACGTTTACAGATGTTTTTCCTCTGTAGTTGTTTAAAATTTTTACTTATTTTCCAACTTACTTTGTTTTACACTGATTGTTTGAAAACAAATCATTATTGGAAAATCAATAAATCATATTGAAACTACACAGTAGAAGTCTTGATAGACTCTTCCTGGAGACTGAAGTAGTGTCTCCAACACAGTGTAGTATTACTAACTTACTTTTTGTCTGAGATAACACACACTCCACAGGAGGACTGGGTGGGTTTGACCAGTCTTAAGCCTTGTTCACACTGCAGGCCTTAAAGGTGCACTATGCAGAAATCGACCCGCCATTTCCTGGTTGCTAAAATTCTATCAGTGTGCCTATTTTCAGTTTTTGACTGAAACAAGGAAATATAATGTAGAGAATCATTGTACCATCTTAACTGCTGTGAAATATATTTTACATAACTATTCAAAAATATTTTATTTTCAGCTGTTTGAAGCTGGTGTACAAAACTGAAAGTTAAAGACTAAAATGTATTTTCATTGCATACAGTATATCGAATGTGCAATATGTGCATTTATCTGCATGTAAACCCTGTACTAAGGACTAAGGACTGTATTTTAAGGGAATTATTATTATTATCCTAAATTATATCATACACACATTTCACTATTTAAGTATCTCTTCCTTTCATTTACCTTTACAGTTAAGTTAACCATGCAAATATTAAATTACCTGTATATTTAACCAGACTGTATATTAAGTAAACTATTATTACCCTCATTTATATCATACGCACTTTTAGCTATTTAAGTATTTCTCTGCCATCGACCTGTATAATATAGTTAACCATGCTAATAATTGTATCATTTTTTCACCTAACACTCATAACAATGTATAGTGTACATATTCAGTCATTCACTCATACTATGCAATGCCTTTTTATAGCTTTTTGCACTCCAGACTTCTTGTATTTTTATACTTTTTCATACTGTCGCACTATGTATCGTGTATCTGTCTTCTGTGTATTTCGTTCTGGAAATCTGCACATGCCCTGTGTTGTTCGTAGCTGTTTGACAAAGAAATTTCCCCCCTGGGATCATTAAAGTATCTGTCCATCCATCCATCCATATCCTAAATTAATGGGGCAAATAAAATAATTTGGCCCATGTATTGGGGAAGCTTGGTGTAGCCCACCTGACTGCAATGTGTCAGTCTCTACTTTTCCCCGCCCAGTTTCAGTCTCTACCTTGTTCCACAAGCATCACCACCCTCTAGGCCAATGTTCAATACGGATTAGTCTACCTCTGATAAACAGGGATGATGATATTATATGTGATTGATTGGCGGTGATTGGTAGTCTGGCTGTGATTGGGAGGCCCATAGGGTGGCGCACAATTGGTCCAGCGTCGTCCGAGTTTGGCCGGTGTAGGCCGTCATTGTAAATAAGAATTTGTTCTTTACTGACTTGCCTAGTTAAATAAAAAAATATATATATTTAAAAAATGTGTGTGTATGTATATATATATATATCTATATATACACACACACTACCGTTCAGAGGTTTGGGGTTATTTAGAAATGTCCTTGTTTTTGAAAGAAAAGCACATTTTTTGTCCATTAAAATAACATCAAATTGATCAGAAATACAGTGTAGACATTGTTAATGTTGTAAATGACTATTGTAGCTGGAAACAGCTGATTTTTAATGGAATATCTACACGGGTGTATAGAGGCCCATTATCAGCAACCATCACTCCTGTGTTCCAATGGCACGTTGTGTTAGCTAATCCAAGTTTATCATTTTAAAGGGCTAAGACTATGTAATTGAGTGTCCTCAAACACCATTGTAGAGGCCTCTCAGTTCTCTGGCAGTGACGTGTAAGATCTCTTCCTTATGCAAATCAAAGTCCCTTGAAAGGGAGCCAAGATCTGAATCCTGACTTGTAATAGCTGCTTTTATATCCTGGTGTGTACTGCCGCTGACAGACTGATACCAGTTTACTGTCTATTGTCATAGTGTGGGTAGTCTGGTGGATGTCTGGTTGTTGTTTTTCTCCATAGCAGAAAGTCATCCACAGCATTGCAGTTATATGATCATATCCTGGACCTAATATGACTTTGCATCAAACTGTTCACATGGCTCGTATATCATTTCCATCCCCTGGTTTTGTTTTGGATATTTCATTGGAATATCGAAGGTGGCACATGCTGATTTGGGGACAGTTGGTAGGTAGAGAGCAGTGTGTTTCTTATTAGGGTCAGCTTAGTTAACAGCTGATTTGGGGACAGTTGGTAGGTAGAGAGCAGTGTGTTTCTTATTAGGGTCAGCTTAGTTAACAGCTGATTTGGGGAGGTTGGTAGGTAGAGAGCAGTGTGTTTCTTATTAGGGTCAGCTCAGTTAACAGCTGATTTGGGGACAGTTGGTAGGTAGAGAGCAGTGTGTGTCTTATTAGGGTCAGCTTAGTTAACAGCTGATTTGGGGACAGTTGGTAGGTAGAGAGCAGTGTGTTTAGGGTCAGCCTAGTTAACAGCTGATTATGGGGTCAGTCAGTGGCTATTTCTCCCCCCCCCCCGGCCTTGCCACACCCCTCTTCACCTCGGGAGCATTGGCCAATGGGAGAGGGATGGTCAGGTTATAATAAATATTGAGATTGGGTGGAAAGCCTTTGTGAATCCCTTGTCTCAGGTTACAAGCGTGGCAGTGAGGCAGGCAGGTATTTGTGGCTCATTTTGAAAGGTGTTCTGAATGCCTACTGTCCCTCTTCCGTGTTGTTGGTTGTTTAGCAACTATGGGCCAGAACACACCGGGGTTGGCTTAGATTGTTGACAACATGTAAACTATATTTATTCTCCAATGAGCACTTGTCTCTAAAATATATAATTTGTCAAGTTTTGCCATATTAGCAATGACATGAAATCAGTCAAAACACCTCAAAACAAGATATGGTATCAAGAACAAGATGAAACTAGCTGAAACCAGTCA
The DNA here is from genome assembly GCA_023634145.1 of Thymallus thymallus. Classification (NCBI taxonomy): domain Eukaryota; kingdom Metazoa; phylum Chordata; class Actinopteri; order Salmoniformes; family Salmonidae; genus Thymallus; species Thymallus thymallus. The sequence continues at coordinate 3,081,935 of CM042403.1, read as the reverse complement.
CTAACAATTCCCCACATGGCAGTTTCTTGTCATTGTTGTGACATTGAAGTGTGCGCATTGTCAGCTAACCCATCTATGGCAGTGCCGACTCTTGAGACCGCCAGACCCCGCAACACCTACAGACATCCTCCAGTGATTTTTCTGTTGAAAGGTGATATCCCAAGTATAAATACAGTGATGGGAATTTGTCATGTCATCAGCCTCCCCCTTGCTTAAGTAGGAATAGAGAACAAAAGAGGAAAGCACCGCACCCATGTGTTAGGTCATGACATACCGTGACCATTCTATTGAGATGTGCCTTTTGTTAAGTAAATGAGGTGAAAATGAGACTGGAGTGCCACTTAGTAGAGCACCTCATGTGTAGAGCCGAGCAGGAGGACAGTGACTGCACTCTGTTGGACGTTTTGGAATGGATACCATCCAAACGTCATGTTTTACATTCTGGGACAGTTTCCCTGGTACAGACCTGGACTCAAAAACGATTTCATCTGAGGATCTCCATTTGAGCATGGCTTTTTTAATCCAAGACTAGGTTTAATCTGTGTCCAGGAAACCACCCCATAGTCATAGTCCATTCCAGCCATTAATCAGTGAATTTCAGGGAATTTGTGTTAGTGGGTCTAGAAGAGTTACCTTCATTGATCTTGATTGATTATATATAGCCTCAAGCTGAGAAATTATATTGAAAAAAAAAAGTAGTATTTATGCCTAGCTCATGAGGCTCTTTTGATGTGAGGCCTGAAGCAACAGGGCAGCAGATAGCCTAGTGGGTAGAGCGTTGGGCCAGTAACCGAAAGGTCGCTGGTTCGAATACCCGCGCCAACAAGGTGAAAAACCTGTCTGTGCCCTTGAGCAAGGCGCTTAATCCTAATTTGCTCCAGGGGCGCCGTACTACTATGGCTGACCCTGTAGAACAATGTAGGCCGTCATTGTAAATAAGAATTTGTTCTTAACTGACTTTGCCTAGTTAAATAAAAAAATAGCCTCTTCTGCACATATTTGCTTGTCAAAGGTATACATATAGACTTTAAAGTCTTAGGCAGGCATTTGTAAACAAACTGTTATCACACTACTGTACACAAAGTCAATTCACAAGATCAATCATCTGGATGTCACCTTTGTCATTCATTAGAGCGTAACATAATGTGATGGACACACCCCTAATACGTATGTTAGCCTACACTACAACAGCCACGTTACAAGGCCGAGGATGCGTTTTACAAGGCCGAGGATGCGTTTTACAAGGCCGAGGATGCGTTTTACAAGGCCGAGGATGCGTTTTACAAGGCCGAGGATGCGTTTTACAAGGCCGAGGATGCGTTTTACAAGGCCGAGGATGCGTTTTACAAGGCCGAGGATGCGTTTTACAAGGCCGAGGATGCGTTGCTCAATGCCTCTTCTCCACACGCAAATGTGGATTCAGGAACCTGTTCTTTCTCAAATCACAGGATGGTCGTAGTCTTTATTTCGTTAGGTGAATTATCCTCGTAGTTAAAACGGACCAGTTTGTAATGATCTTGAAGTTAGTGGATTTTGAGCAGAGCTGTGTTGTGAATGTTTTTCTAATGGGCTCGTGTAAAAATGGGTTTAATTTTTTTGACGTCTATTTTTAATTGCGTCATACAGTGTTAAATGAGTCTTTGATCTGACCGGGTCCCCAACTCTAGTGTGGGGTTAGCCTAGTTAACTTCTAATGGGCCCAAAACGCTCATCAATCATTAGCTCCTCTTCTAGAGCCAAAAGGCAAAAAGATCTTGGTGAAAGAAGCTTACAAGCGAACACTGAGTAGCTACAAACAGTTTGACCATTGAAGAACTAACAGAAGCCTAGCTATAATCTCCCAGGACATTAAGAACTAACTAACAGAAACCTAGTTAGAATCTCACAAGATTTTAAGAGCTAACTATGAATCCTGGGTGCTGATTGGACGAGCAGCAGTCCAAGCTGTGCTGTATTGGTCATCACAGACGCCTATAGACCTTTTTTGGAACGTAAACCATAAACTGATTGAGAGAACTCAACATGTCAAGTGCATGTCACAAGCAGAAAAGTCAACTAAGTCTACTTCTAAAGATGGACAAGCAGGGTGACATGGCCTAGTCAGTGTATGGAGATGTCTGAGGCAGGGTGACATGTGGCCTAGTCAGTGTATGGAGATGTCTGAGGCAGGGTGACATGTGGCCTAGTCAGTGTATGGAGATGTCTGAGGCAGGGTGACATGTGGCCTAGTCAGTGTATGGAGATGTCTGAGGCAGGGTGACATGTGGCCTAGTCAGTGTATGGAGATGTCTGAGGCAGGGTGACATGTGGCCTAGTCAGTGTATGGAGATGTCTGAGGCAGGGTGACATGTGGCCTATCAGTGTATGGAGATGTCTGAGGCAGGGTGACATGTGGGCTATCAGTGTATGGAGATGTCTGAGGCAGGGTGACATGTGGCCTAGTCAGTGTATGGAGAAGTTGGAGGCAGAGCTAGCCAGCCAGACACTTCAGAGGAAGTGGGCTACTTTTCCTGGATAGTGGCAAAGCAACTGGCCATACTGGGGAGGTGTGCAGCGGACACTGTAGCCCCCTTGTATGACAGGCAGAGACTTGTTTTTCTCACAGGTGTGTAGGAAAACAAAATGTCTATATTTATCTGCTTGTAATTTCTGAAATTTGATTTAGTCAACTTGTCTGTTCAAATAGGCCTAGGCTTGCAGCTTCTCTTCAGTCATATATTGTTGCCCTAGATGACAAATAAATTATAGGCTAATACATTATATATAAATAAATAGGTACTCACAAAAATAAATATCTTAAATGGTAGAATGAACGCATCAATCATCTAGCTGACATCTGTAAAGCTTTCTTTTTCATTGTTGCTCCCCTCGACCAGGGAGAAAACGCTCTAAACAGTGTAACCTAAATACTCTCCCCTCGCAAACATTTTCTGATTAAACGCATTGAAAACTAAAATCCATGTTTCTGATAATAATTCGCTTCATCCTTGATTCATATTTTTCCGATAATGAAATAAATACATATTTGTGTGGCTGATAGGCTACTACAGTAGATAAAGACTATGACCATCTTTTCCATAGACAAAAATAACATTTGGTGTATCATTGTACTGCAAGAAATACTTAATCCTGCAATTATTATTTTGTATTTAATATTAGGCTACATGTGAGATGTTATCGGCCTGTCGGCGTCCAGATTTCAGTTTAGTGTTCCATTGAACCCATCTCAAGTTCAAAGGTATCATTTCAGCTCTCTCATTTGTTGGAAAAGTAAACATGTTATAATACTTTTTTATTTTTTTATTTCACCTTTATTTAACCAGGTAGGTCAGTTGAGAACAAGTTCTCATTTGCAACTGCGACCTGGCCAAGACAAAGCAAAGCAGTGCGACAAAATCAACACAGAGTTACACAGTAAACAAACATAGTCAAAAACACAATAGAAAATCTATATACGATATATATTATTCTTTCCTAATATCACACTCTTTCACAATAAACAAGTCATTCACAATAATACTCAGTAGGCAGCGTAATAGAGACATTAGACTTTCACAGTGTCACATATTTAAGTAGGCAGCGTAATAAATCAACTTATATTTTTTCTGAAGATACAGGATAGTTTACAATTAAACAGTAGCCTTACATACAGTAATGGCAGTGTAGTAACAATACATGGAATAAAGCATGAGGTGCTTTAGAGGCAACAGTGGTGTGGGTGTAGAGATGTGCAGAGTCATCTTGTGACATCAACATGGAGAGAATAGATACTTTATTGTCCATTGGTTAGAATGGAAATGTGTATTCTGCTTCTCCCAACACCCTGCAGTGCAGCACCCCTGGGTGGAGAACAATTGTGGGGTGTTATGTGCCTTGCTCAAGGGCACAATGGCAGGAGAGGGTACATGGGAGCCTTCCAGCTGCCAGTTCAGTTCCATACCCATTTTCTTGAACTATTGTAGACAGCACCACATCCATGCATTGGTCCTGTAGTAGCCTTAGAGCAGTGTTTCCTGATGCTGGTCATGTAGTAGCCCAACCTTAGAGCAGTGTTTCCTGATCCTGGTCCTGTAGTAGCCCAACCTTAGAGCAGTGTTTCCTGATGCTGGTCATGTAGTAGCCCAACCTTAGAGCAGTGTTTCCTGATGCTGGTCATGTAGTAGCCCAACCTTAGAGCAGTGTTTCCTGATGCTGGTCATGTAGTAGCCCAACCTTAGAGCAGTGTTTCCTGATGCTGGTCATGTAGTAGCCCAACCTTAGAGCAGTGTTTCCTGATGCTGGTCATGTAGTAGCCTAGACTTAGAGCAGTGTTTCCTGATGCTGGGACACAAGGTGGTGCACATTTTAGTTTTTGCCTTCGCACTACAGATCTGATTTAAATCAACAAAGCTTGATATGTTGATCATTTCAATCAGTTTTGTAGTGTTAGGACAAAAAACATAATGTGTATCCCTTTGGGTCCCCAGGATCGAGAAACAGAGGTTGGAGAGGCAGACCAGCAGCTGGAAGGTTGCTGGTTTAAGCCCCGGGCTTTTGGCACCAAGAGGCTAAAAGACCTTGGTGCCAAAAGGCTAACACTGGTCAGTTTATTAGGTACCCCCGTCTATGTCCGGGTTGGACCCCCCTTTGCCTCCAGAACAGACGGAATTCTTTTGGGCATGTTAACATTGTTCAAGTAGTATCAAGGGACCTAACGTGTGCCACAAAAACATTCCCCACACAATTACACCACCGCCGCCTGTACCATTGACACCAGGCAGGATGGGTCTATGGACTTGTGCTGCTTACGCCAAATCCTGACTCTGCCATCAGCATGACTCAACAGGAACCGGGATTCGTCAGACTAGGAAATGTTTTTCCACTCCTCAGTCGTCCAGTGTTGGTGATCACGTGACCACTGGAGCCGCTTCTTCTTGTTTTAGCTGATAGGAGTGGAACCCGGTGTGGTCGTTTGCTGCAATAGTCCATCGGTGACAAGGACAGACGAGTTGTGCGTTCTGAGATGCCTTCTGCCACCACTGTTGTACTGAGCCGTTATTTCCCTGTTTGTGGCCCCGCCTGTTAGCTGGCACCATCCTTGCCATTCTCCTTCGACCTCTCTCATCAACAAGCTGTTTTCCCCACAGGCCTGCCGCTGACTGGATGTTTTTTGTTTGTCACACCCTTCTTGGAAACCCTAGACACTGTCGTGCGTAAAAAGCCCAGGAGGTATACCGTTTCTGAGATACAGTTCATTTACAGTTTTAAGTCGGAAGTTTACAGACACCTTAGCCAAATACTTTTAAACTCAGTTTTCCACAATTCCTGACATTTAATCCTAGTACAAATTCCCTGTCTTAGGTCAGTTAGGATCACCACTTTATTTTTTCAGAATGTGAAATGTAAGAATAATAGTAGAGAATGATTTATTTCAGCTTTTATTTCTTTCATCACATTCCCAGTGGGTCAGAAGTTTACATACACTCTTTAAATAGTTTAACACGGGTCAAACGTTTCTGGTAACCTTCCACAAGCTTCCCTCAATAAGTTGGGTGAATTTTGGCCCATTCCTCCTGACAGAACTGGTGTAACTGAGTCGGGTTTGTAGGCCTCCTTGCTCGCACACCCTTTTTCAGTTCTGCACAAATATTCTATAGGATTGAGGTCAGGGCTTTGTGATGGCCACTCCAATACCTTGACTTTGTTGTCCTTAAGCCATTTTGCCACAACTTTGGAAGTATGCTTGGGATCATTGTCCATTTGGAAGACCCATTTGCGACCAAGCTTTAACTTCCTGACTGATGACTTGAGATGTTGCTTCAATATATCCACATAATTTTCCTTCCTCATGATGCCATCTATTTTGTGAAGTGCACCAGTCCCTCCTGCAGCAAAGCACCCCCACAACATGATGCTGCCACCCCCGTGCTTCACGGTTGGGATGGTGTTCTTCGGCTTGCAAGCCTCCCCCTTTTTCCTCCAAACATAACAATGGTCATTATGGCCAAACAGTTCTCTTTTTGTTTCATCAGACCAGAGGACATTTCTCCAAAAAGTACGATATTTGTCCCCATGTGCAGTTGCAAACCATAGTCTGGCTTTTTTATGGCGGTTTTGGAGCAGTGGCTTCTTCCTTGCTGAGTGGCCTTTCAGGTTATGTTGAATAATGTTTACTGTGGATATAGATGTACCTGTTTCCTCCAGCATCTTCACATGGTCCTTTGCTGTTGTTCTGGGATTGATTTGCACTTTTCACACCAAAGTACGTTCATTTCTAGGACACAGAACGCGTCTCCTTCCTGAGCAGTATGACGCCTGCATGGTCCCATGGTGTTTATAGTTGCGTACTATTGTTTGTACAGATGAACGTGGTACCTTCCGGCGTTTGGAAATTGCTCCCAAGGATGAACCAGATTTGTGGAGGTCTACAATTCTTTTTCTGAAGTCTTGGCTGATTTCTTTAGATTTTCCCATGATGTCGAGCAAAGAGGCACTGAGTTTGAAGGTAGGCCTTGAAATACATCCACAGGTACACCTCCAATTGACTCAAATTATGTCAATTAGCCTATCAGAAGCTTCTAAAGCCATGACATAATCTTCAAAATCCATGACGTTTTCCAAGCGGTTTAAAGGCACAGTCAACTTAGTGTATGTAAACTTCTGACCCACTGGAATTGTGATATAGTGAATTATAAGTGAAATAATCTGTCTATTAACAATTGTTGGAAGAATTACTTGTGTCATGCACAAAGTAGATGTCCTAACAGACTTGCCAAAACGATAGTTTGTTAACATGAAATCTGTGGAGTGATTGAAAAATTAGTTTTAATGACTTCAACCTAAGTGTATGTAAACGTCCGACTTCAACTGAATGAACTCCAAGTAGCTGGCTGACAAGGACTGTTTTTGGCTATATGGCCTACACCTGGTGCTTATAGATAACACTGATGGTTAGTCCTAGTCCTTCACTGACAAAATCCATATGACATAAGATACTCTTTTTTTTGAGAGACCAGCACAATTACACAACACATAAGTTTCTGTTTTTGCAAAGACTGTTAAAGTGAAATTCAACAAGGTAAAATATGATCTATGTGATCTCCAGACTTAACATGAGTCGGGAGCGATCAGACTCCCAGGGGTCACTGGGGCCTGACGATGAGGTCATGCCGTACAGTGACGACGAGACGGATGAAGAGTTGGACCCCGGCTCAGAAGGAGAGGGGCCCCCTGGGAGGCCACAGGCTGAAGAGACCAAGAGCGCTGGTGAGAGACTGGGAGCAGACACTAGCTTCAGTACACACAGTCACACCTCTTCCATTAGACAATCTGAGAAAACACCCTCAATACAATAAATGTACCAGTTTCACCATTCAAGCATATTCCTACTGACTGTCTGTTCGTCTGTTTCCAGAGTCCGGTTGGAAAGTCAAAGCAAATGACAGAACCTTCTGTAACCTGCCAGAGTTTCAGCAAAAATTCCTTCTGTGTCTCAAAAAGAGCAAGTACTCGGTAAGTCACCTCTCTCCCAATTCCACCCATAGAAATATAATTATTCCACCCATAACGGCTGGTTCAGACATGGGCCGTGTTCATTAGGCCAACGGAAAACAAATGTTTCTCATTGGAGAAATTCAGAGATGGTACCTGGCAGTTCATTAGGCCTCTCAGCTTTTCTGCTTGCTAAATATTTACTGACAACAGCAGGTTGTGTAGGAGTAATGACAGGTGCTGGTAGGTAGGGCAATGCCACTTAAAAGGTAGAAACTGAAGCAGAAACCCAGCCCTGTCATGTGCTTTGGTTGTTTTATGTTGCGGACAGACTAAATCAAATCCATATACTAATGGCTCAACACAAGGCATTGTTTTAAGGTCAAGCTTTCATCCTTTTGGATTTCATCATAACTATACTATTACATTCCAGTACAGCTTTTTAAAATAACAAGTTATTTATTAGTATAACTCCTGGTTAGTCTGTGGTTGGTCCTCTTTCTGGGGGAGCGAGGGGTGGGGGGGGGGGGGGGGGGAGTTCCATTCTTTGCCATTCAGCACATGACATGGGCGGCAGGTAGCCTTGCGGTTAGAGCTTTGGGCCACTATTCGAAAGGTCGCTGGTTCGAATACCCGAGCCGACAAGGTGAACAACCTGTCTGTGTCCTTGAGCAAGGCACTTAACCCTAGGGGGCTGACCCTGTAGGTAGGCTGTCATTGTAAATAGGAAATTGTTCTTAACTGACTTGCCTATTTAAATAAAGATTTAATTAAATAAAAAATGGAGTGGATTAGTGCCTTCCATTTTTGTTACGTTTGGCCACTAGAGTGTCTGGTCAATATAATGGCTAATCTGTGGTCATACATACTGTTCTAACCACATGCGATATCTCAATTGCCCCAAGGGGAGGGGGCGGGGAGCTGCATTATTCATGTTTACTGTTGTTGTTGTTGTTGTTGTTGTACCTTGTTGAACCGTGTTTGTTTACCTGTCCTTCTTGTGCTGTTGTAGGGGAATGGCATCAAGACGTACAAATACAACGCCTTAACCTTCATCCCACTGAATATGTTCGAGCAGTTCAAAAGAGTTGCCAACCTTTACTTCCTGGCTCTGCTCATCTTACAGGTAAGTCTGCGAGAGACTGGTGTGTTCCAACCAACGCTGCTCACTTACTTACTACAACGATTTTCAGCGGTAGAACGTGGGGTTCCACTTTTAGCAAAGAGTTGTTTTTTTTGTCAGAAATCCCAGTTTATTCTACAAGGAAGGAAGGAAGGAGTGAGGTTGTCTTGTTTATTGTGACGCGAGCAGCTAAAACTAATTTACATAGATTTAAAATGTGATGTAAATACTTGACGCAGTATGATATAACATGCAGAACCCTGGCCTGAAGCATTATTGGACTGCAGAAACCCAGGGCCGGATCCATGAGGGGGCTTAAGGGGGTTTAGCCCCTTCAGTTCTAACTTTCACCCCACAGTTTTGCTTTTATGTCCGTAATATAGAAATAGCAAAAGAAATTAAATTGAGTGACAGGTTGGCGCAAAAACAATCTGTATCTCCGCTGCGCTGTCAGCGCCGTGGTGGGAGGGCCAAGAGACCTGAGGTGGCAGAATGGAGTGCTCTGATTGGTGTAGGCTACATTCACGTAGATTCAGCATATTAGAAACTGCCTATATACACTACATGACCAAAAGTATGTGGACACCTGCTCGTCTAACTTTTCATTCTAAAGTCATGGACATTAATATGGAGTTGGTCCCCCCTGCTGCTATAACAGCCACAAGATCATTAGTGAGGTCGGGCATTGATGATGGGTGATTAGGCCTGGCTCGCAGTCAGTGTTCCAATTCATCCCAAAGGGTTTCGATGGGGTTGAGGTCAGGGCTCTATACAGACCAGTCAAGTTCTTCCACACTGATCGCGACAAACCATTTCTGTGTAGACTTCGCTTTGTGTACGGGGGAATTGTCATGCTGAAACAGGAAAGGGTCTTCCCCAAATTGTTGCCACAAAGTTGGAAGCACAGAATCATCTAGAATGACGTTGTATGCTGTAGTGTAAACATTTCTCTTCACTGGAATTAAGGGGCCTAGCCCGAACCATGAAAAACAGCCACCAAATCTTCTCATCAATCTACACACAATACCCCATAAAGAAAAACAAGTGTTCAGACCCTTTGCTCAGTACTTTGTTGAAACACATTTGGCAGCGATTACAGCCTCAAGTCTTCTTGGGTATGACGCTACAAGCTTGGCACACCTGTATTTGAGGAGTTTCTCCCATTCTTCTCTGCAGATCCTCTCAAGCTCTTTCAGGTTGGATAGGCAACGTCGCTGCACAGCTATTTTCAGGTCTCTCCAGAGATGTTCGATTGGGATCAAGTCCGGGCTCTGGCTGGGCCACTCAAGGACATTCAGAGACTTGTCCCGAAGCCACTCCTGCGTTGTCTTGGCTCTGTGCTTAGGGTTGTTGTCCTGTTGGAAGGTGAACCTTCGCCCCAGTCTGTGGTCCTGAGTGCTCTGGAGGTTATCAAGGATAGTGCTCAAGGATATCTCTGTACTTTGCTCCGATCATCTTTGCCTCGATCCTGACTAGTCTCCCAGTCCCTGCCGCTAAAAAAACATCCCCACAGCATGATGCTGCCACCACCATGCTTTACAGTAGGGATGGTGCCAGGTTTCCTCCAGACGTGACACTTGGCATTTAGTCCAAAGAGTTCAATCTTAGTTTCATCAGACCAGAGAATCTTGTTCCTAATGCTCTGAGTGTTTTGGTGTCTTTTGCCAAACTCCAAGCGGGCTGTCATGCTTTTTACTGAAGAGTGGCTTCCGTCTGGCCAGTCTACCATAAAGGCCTGATTGGTGGAGCGCTGCAGAGAGGGTTGTCCTTCTGGAAGGTTCCACAGAGGAAGTCTTGAGCTCTGTTAGAGTGGCCATCGGGTTTTTGGTCACCTCCCTGACCAAGGCCCTTCTCCTCCGATTGCTCAGTTTGGCCGGGCGGCCAGCTCTAGGAAGAGTCTTGGTGGTTCCAAACGTCTTCCATTTAAGAATGATGGAGGCCACTGTGTTCTTGGTGACCTTCAATGCTGCAGAAATATTTTGGTACCCTTCCCCAGATCTGTGCCAATCCTGTCTCGGAGCTCTAAGGACAATTCCTTCGACCTCATGGCTTGCTTTTTGCTCTGACATGCACTGTGAACTGTGGGACCTTATATAGACAGGTGTGTGCCTTTCCAAATCATGTCCAATCAATTGAATTTACCACAGGTGGACTCCAATCAAGTTGTAGAAACATATCAAAGTCTCATAGCAAAGGGTCTGAATATTTTTTTTTTCTTTCTTTTTCTTTTTTAATAAATAAAATATAAACTGTTTGCTTTGTCATTATGGGATATTGTGTGTAGATTGCTGAGGATTCTTTTTGTATTTAATCTATTTTAGAATAAGGCTATAATTAAACAAAATGTGGAAAAAGTCAAGGCGTCTGAATACTTTCTGTATGTATGTCTTGTAGCCTATATTCATTACCAAAACGGCCTAGCTGTCGGGTGCTGATACAGAGCAGCAGAGACTACAGATTTCAAAAGCACTCAATGATCTCGACGTCTCTGCATTTGAACTTTGTTTATTGTGGTATAGCGTGATTTATATAATCAGAATTCAATATAATTCCAATGCAAGAACCCCCGCCCACAAAATGTAGCCCACTCACAGATTTCAACTGCCCCCTTAGTCATTCTGGCGCCGGGTCAAATAGAATAGAAATGGTTCTGCCTTCATCGTCAGACTATTCCTGTGATCGCAGCTTCCTTGAAACCTCTGAACATGTTGATGAAGTAAAAGTTTCTGTTAATTTGTAACAATGTTTTTATTTCCTTTGTTTATATGTTGTTATTATTATTCCTTTCCCCTTTTCATCAGATTATTCCGGAGATCACCAGATTGGATTAGACGTTAGATTGAATGATGAAGTAACAGACTCTGATATTAATAATACTCTTGTTGTTATTCCCCCTCTCATCAGATTATTCCGGAGGTCAGCACGTTGCCTTGGTACACCACCTTAGTGCCTCTAGTTCTAGTGCTGGGAATCACTGCCATCAAAGACCTAGTGGACGATCTGGTGCGTGACTCCTCCTCTTCTCGCTGGCTACATCAATTCTCCACCCTTCTCCCAAAGTGTGCATTTGTAAACCTTCCCAGTCAGGGATTTAAAAGCATGGGATTGGTGTAAACATCACTTTATGAAAAGAGTGGAGACATGGCCACTACCCTGTCTCTGTTTTCTCCAGTCAACCATGGTGTCCTTTATATCAGTAGTTCCCAACCAGTCAACCATGGTGTCCTTTATATCAGTAGTTCCCAACCAGTCAACCACGGTGTCCTTTATATCAGTAGTTCCCAACCAGTCAACCATGGTGTCCTTTATATCAGTAGTTCCCAACCAGTCAACCATGGTGTCCTTTATATCAGTAGTTCCCAACCAGTCAACCATGGTGTCCTTTATATCAGTAGTTCCCAACCAGTCAACCATGGTGTCCTTTATATCAGTAGTTCCCAACCAGTCAACCATGGTGTCCTTTATATCAGTAGTTCCCAACCAGTCAACCATGGTGTCCTTTATATCAGTAGTTCCCAACCAGTCAACGATGGTGTCCTTTAGATCAGTAGTTCCCAACCAGTCAACCATGGTGTCCTTTATATCAGTAGTTCCCAACCAGTCAACCATGGTGTCCTTTATATCAGTAGTTCCCAACCAGTCAACCATGGTGTCCTTTATATCAGTAGTTCCCAACCAGTCAACCATGGTGTCCTTTAGATCAGTAGTTCCCAACCTTTTCCTGTCCGGGGACCAAATCAACATCAAAAGCTCTTGAGGACCACCTTTTGCAGATTCTGGGAATTCTTTAACATAAAATATCTTAGCGGTCAAATTTAGAATCAATGTTCTAACAGATTAAAGAGTAATTATTACAGATGGATGTTTGTAAAAAGTAATTTAATATTGTTTAGAACATCATTATTGTCCCAACTGTTATTATTTTTGGAAAAAATACATATACATCATATGCAGTACACTCTGAACCCTGGCTGACGTTTTCCCTGCCTCTCCAACAGGCCCGCCACAGGATGGACAACGAGATCAATAACAGGAAGTGTGAGGTCCTACTGGATGGCAGGTAATGAGGACCATGAACCATAGACATGGATAGATTTGTACTTGAAATTGACCCGGCCGCGCCTTTGAGGGCTTTCACCATTTTGAAGTAGTCAACTGGGTGGGACTTCCTATGGGTTAAGGAAGGATCACATAATTCCATCCAGGTCATCAGGTGGGATCAGCGAAGTAATTATACTTGTGTGCAAACATTCCATGACTCTAGGTGGCAGTATGCACCCTTTCAGTTTGTTAACCAACTCTTAGAAGTATTAGAAGAAAATGGACTACTTCAAAATGGAGATGTGTCAATGGCGCTGCCGAGCTCTGACACCATAATGGGACAGATGCAAAGGGTCTGGATCTCTACAGCTCCATAGTGCAACATTATACCTTTTTTATATCTTACATAGTTTATTGTATTGTCTGTGCTATGCATCAAGAAAACAAACTTTATGTTTTGAACAAAGAATTGAAATATGACTGAAACGGAAACTTTTTCCAAACCAGGTTTCAAGAGTCAAAGTGGATGAAAATCCACGTCGGTGATGTGGTTCGTTTGAAGAAAAATGATCACATCCCGGTAAGTTCTTCGACTCGGTTCCATAAAAAAAAAAAAAGCTACTTTCATAAAATTCTGAAGTTTCTGCATACATTTTTTTTAAATGAATTATTCATTCGATTAATTGAAACCAACCAGCCATTTATAATTCAGTTCAACGTTTTTAATTAGATTTTATTGCTTTTTTATTTAGGCTGACATTCTGTTGTTGTCAAGTTCAAACCCCAACAGTCTTTGTTATGTTGAAACTGCCGAGCTTGACGGGTAAGATGTTCTCTAATTAAAGTACATTTATTATTATTTATTTCTTATATAGCGCACTACTTTTGAACAAAGCCCTATGGGGAATAGGGTGCCATTTGGGACACAACCAATATCTTACAACTTTTTGTGTAATCTGTCATTTCATAAGGGGTTTGTCAATAACTGCCCCTTGATAACATGAGAAATTACATTGAAAGAACGTGCCTTGGTGTAAACCATAAGAATTGAGAACTGAAGTGAGATATTTTCTGAGACTTGTTGTAGTCAGTCTGTTTAAGCCAGATGGTTAGATTGATAGCCCTTGTTAATCAAACAATAAGCATGGTGTAAGTTTAGTTTCCTTAATCTACAGACGCTCTGGTTGCGCCATCATGCCAACTGAGGGAGAACAGATCTGTGACTAAGACGTTTCCTGTATACTGTAGAAATCCACTGGAAAATGAATGTATGTTATTGTTTTGCAGGGAAACCAACCTGAAGTTCAAGATGGGTCTGAAAGTGACAGACGAAGGAATGCAGGAGGAGCGTCAGCTGGCACAGTTTGATGGTAACATACTGCTTGGGGAAATGCATGTAGACTATCGCAATATTGTTTTTGTCGATTTTAGAGAGTGTGTACAGGTGAGAGTGTGTACAGGTGAGAGTGTGTACAGGTGAGAGTGTGTACAGGTGAGAGTGTGTACAGGTGAGAGTGTGTACAGGTGAGAGTGGGAGAGAGACAAAGTGGGGACACTTTTCTCAGTAGTATCTTCCAGATGAATTTGCATTCCTAAACTATGGGGCACCCAGGATGGCAATTGTATGTCAATGATATCACATCTAGCTAGACTCTGCCTGGTCAAGAATGAGTAGAATGGACTTGGAACACCTGATCATGGCAACTCATTCTAATTGACTTGGAACACCTGATCATGGCAACTCATTCTAATTGACTTGGAACACCTGATCATGGCAACTCATTCTAATTGACTTGGAACACCTGATCATGGCAACTCATTCTAATTGACTTGATAGTGTGGTCCTTGTTACCCATACAGCCATGATAGTGTGGTTACTGTTCCCTTGTTACCCATACAGCCATGATAGTGTGGTCCTTGTTACCCATACAGCCATGATAGTGTGGTTACTGTTCCCTTGTTACCCATACAGCCATGATAGTGTGGTCCTTGTTACCCGTACAGCCATGATAGTGTGGTCCTTGTTACCCATACAGCCATGATAGTGTGGTTACTGTTACCCGTACAGCCATGATAGTGTGGTCCTTGTTACCCGTACAGCCATGATAGTGTGGTTACTGTTCCCTTGTTACCCATACAGCCATGATAGTGTGGTCCTTGTTACCCGTACAGCCATGATAGTGTGGTCCTTGTTACCCATACAGCCATGATAGTGTGGTCCTTGTTACCCATACAGCCATGATAGTGTGGTTACTGTTACCCGTACAGCCATGATAGTGTGGTCCTTGTTACCCATACAGCCATGATAGTGTGGTTACTGTTCCCTTGTTACCCATACAGCCATGATAGTGTGGTCCTTGTTCCCCATACAGCCATGATAGTGTGTGAGGAGCCCAACAACCGTCTGGATAAGTTCACTGGCACCATGCACTGGAGGAAGGAGCTATTCCCTCTGGATCTGGACAACATGATGCTGAGAGGATGCAGGATCAGGAACACTGACGAGTGTCACGGACTGGTCATCTTCGCAGGTAAATACACACACTGACGAGTGTCACGGACTGGTCATCTTCTCAGGTAAATACACTTTTCGGAACCAATGGATACCCCAACGGCGACGATCATGTAATATTGCAGATATGCTGCCATGGACTTAATCTCATGCAAACCCTTGCTCTTCTGTTCACTGTGTGGATGCAGGCGCTGACACTAAAATAATGAGGAATGGGGGCAAGACCAGGTTTAAGAGGACTAAAATCGATGAACTGATGAACTACATGGTGTATAGTGTAAGTGTCTCTTAAAAGCCATTTTACAGGGCCTTCAGAAAGCATTCATTCCACATTTTGTTGTTACAGCCTGAATTTAAAATGTATTAATTTGATTTCTCACCCATCTACACATAACAGCCCAAAATGACAAAGTGAAAACAAGTTTTTAGACATTTTTTGCAAATGTATTCAAATCAAATCAAATGTTATTGGTCACATACACGTGTTTAGCAGATGTCATTGCGGGTGTAGCGAAACGCTTTTGCTTCTAGCTCCGACAGTGCAGTAATATCTAACAATTGAATACTTATTGACTCAAGACATTTTCAGCTTTAAATGTTGTATTAATTTGTAAATATTTCTAAAAGCATAATTCCACAACATTATGTGGGGTATTGTGGGTAGGCCAGTGACATAATCTTGAATTGAATACATTTTTAATTCAGGCTGCAACACAAACATTTTGAATAAATCAATGGGTTTGACTGAAGGGTACTGCACATGCTTGAGATGAGCTTGTGAGGATAGAGACAAAGTGGAAGAACTCTAATAAAATGCGATTTTGATTTGATAGTCACGTGAACCTACAAGCCCTTAACCAACAATGCAGTTTTTAAGTAAAATAAGTGTTAGGTAAACAATAGATAAGTAAAGAAATAAAAGCAATACAATAACAGTAAATATAACAGTAGCGAGGCTTTATACAGGAAGTACCAGTACAGAGTCAATGTGAGGAGGCTTTATACAGGAAGTACCAGTACAGAGTCAATGTGAGGAGACTATATACAGGAAGTACCAGTACAGAGTCAATGTGAGGAGGCTTTATACAGGAAGTACCAGTACAGAGTCAATGTGAGGAGGCTATATACAGGAAGTACCAGTACAGAGTCAATGTGAGGAGGCTATATACAGGAAGTACCAGTACAGAGTCAATGTGAGGAGACTATATACAGGAAGTACCAGTACAGAGTCGATGTGAGGAGGCTATATACAGGAAGTACCAGTACAGAGTCAATGTGAGGAGGCTATATACAGGAAGTACCAGTACAGAGTCAATGTGAGGAGGCTATATACAGGTGGTACCAGTACAGAGTCAATGTGAGGAGGCTATATACAGGAAGTACCGGTACAGAGTCAATGTGAGGAGGCTTTATACAGGAAGTACCAGTACAGAGTCAATGTGAGGAGGCTATATACAGGAAGTACCAGTACAGAGTCAGTGTGAGGAGGCTATATACAGGAAGTACCAGTACAGAGTCAGTGTGAGGAGGCTATATACAGGAAGTACCAGTACAGAGTCAGTGTGAGGAGGCTATATACAGGAAGTACCAGTACAGAGTCAATGTGAGGAGGCTATATACAGGAAGTACCGATACAGAGTCAATGTGAGGAGGCTATATACAGGAAGTACCGATACAGAGTCAATGTGAGGAGGCTATATACGGGAAGTACCAGTACAGAGTCAATGTGAGGAGGCTATATACAGGGTTACCAGTACAGAGTCAATGTGAGGAGGCTATATACAGGAAGTACCAGTACAGAGTCAATGTGAGGAGGCTATATACAGGGGTACCAGTACAGAGTCAATGTGAGGAGGCTATATACAGGAAGTACCAGTACAGAGTCAATGTGAGGAGGCTATATACAGGGTTACCAGTACAGAGTCAATGTGAGGAGGCTATATACAGGGTTACCAGTACAGAGTCAATGTGAGGAGGCTATATACAGGAAGTACCAGTACAGAGTCAATGTGAGGAGGCTATATACAGGGGTACCAGTACAGAGTCAATGTGAGGAGGCTATATACAGGAAGTACCAGTACAGAGTCAATGTGAGGAGGCTATATACAGGGGTACCAGTACAGAGTCAATGTGAGGAGGCTATATACAGGAAGTACCAGTACAGAGTCAATGTGAGGAGGCTATATACAGGGTTACCAGTACAGAGTCAATGTGAGGAGGCTATATACAGGGTTACCAGTACAGAGTCAATGTGAGGAGGCTATATACAGGAAGTACCAGTACAGAGTCAATGTGAGGAGGCTATATACAGGGGTACCAGTACAGAGTCAGTGTGCGGGGGCTATATACAGGAAGTACCAGTACAGAGTCAGTGTGCGGGGGCACCGGTGAGTCGAGGTAATTGAGGTAGTATGTACATGTAGGTAGAGTTAAAGGGGTGGGGGTGGGGGGGGACATTTCATTACCTGTTCAGGAGTCTTATGGCTTGGGGGGTAGAAGCTGTTTAGAAGCCTTTTGGACCCAGAGAAGCCTTTTCATCCCTCTCCCCTCTCCAGATCTTTGTAATCCTGGTCCTGTTGTGTGCTGGCCTGGCCATCGGTAACGCCTTCTGGTACGAGGAGGTAGGGAGCAAGGCCTGGTATCTAAATGATGGTAAGGACCAGACTGCTTCTTACAGAGGTTTCCTCAGCTTCTGGGGATACATCATCGTGCTCAACACCATGGTTCCCATCTCCCTCTACGTCAGGTGAGTCGTCTCAAACCCAGGCTACTCGCGCTTGTACCCCACTATTTCAGAAGAGATGGTTGTGTCAAAGGATCAGAAGGGTCTTATACCCAAGTTCCAAATATCCTAAAAAAACAGACATCAGTTGACCTGAGACTAATATCAGCAACCCAGAATCTCTCCTCTTTCCAGCTATGTTTTCGTCTGTTAGGAGAGACTAACCTGGTGGAGAAGTAGAACATTTAATTTGACCTGACCTGACTAAGTCATAATGAGTGTATTTTATTATCACTACCGTCTACTTTCAGACGTCTTTATTAGAGCTGTTTTACGTCCAAGCTCCAATTATCCTATTCTAACACACAGACATTGTGTTTCTGATGGAACAAGTCAACTAGAATAATTTCTCCTGACCTGACTGGCATGAGTGTTTTTGTTTTATTTCTCCTCTACTTCATATCCAGTGTGGAGGTGATTCGTTTGGGCCAGTCGAAGTTCATTAACTGGGACCTTCAGATGTACTACCAGGAGAAAGACACGCCAGCCAAGGCCCGCACCACCACCCTCAACGAACAACTGGGTCAGATCGAGTACATCTTCTCAGACAAGACCGGCACCCTCACGCAGAACATCATGGCCTTCAAGAAGTGCACCATCGCTGGACGTACCTTTGGTAAGAGTAATGTCCTTTCTCTGCTGGCATGTATTGATAAGGGGAAGGGAGGAACATGGATGTTATTTTCAGGAACATCTTCACTAAGATAAAAATGGATAGGTTGTACAGAGCATTATGGGTACTGCAGTATATCATGCTACACTTATATCCTGGCTGGATTGGACATTCTGGTCCACTGCATTGTGTTAGACTTGAAAAAAATGTTGTGAAGACGCCTGTATCGTGACATGTTACACAACTTATTATAACAACTAACGAATACTTTTCATTTCGACAGGCGACCCCACCACTACTGAGGGAGTGACTCTGAATCGTGGAAGGGTGAGGTTTACTATTCTATTCAGATTGTCACATGACTTTCTGGTATTCAAAATGTTTTACATTTCTGTTTAACATCTGTCGCGAGAGATTACATTTAAAAATAAAACTCCGGGTCAGTTTCCCGGACACAGATCATTCGTAGTCCCACACTAAAAAGCATGTTCAATGGAGATTCCCACTTTTGAAAGTGTTCTTAGTCCAGGACTTGCTTAATCCGGGTCCAGGAAACCGGTCCTCCAAGTCTATTTGTAGCATTGTCTTGATGGTCATTTCCTTCCCTCTGTCCTTCACAGCCAGTGGACTTCAGCTGGAACCAGTATGCTGACAGCAGATTTGAGTACCTGGATCAGTCCCTGGTGGCCTGCATCCGGTCTGGGAAAAACAAAGAGGCCCTGGAGTTCTTCAAGCTGCTGTCTCTCTGTCACACTGTCATGGTGGAGCAGAAGGAAGGTGATATTAGGCAACCTGCATTCTAGGTCAAAGTTCAGACATCACTGATCATACATAATGGTCTGGTTTCCTGGACTCCTATAAAGCCTGAACTAAAACGCATGCTCAATGGAGAATTTCTTAGTCCAGGATCCAGTTTTATCTGTGTCTCGGGAACCGGACCAATATTTATTTAATAGGAACATACACAAACAGGTAGTCTTAGTCTGAATAGTCTATAACAAAGGTATAACATAAGCTCTGGCCCCAGAGTTGATGTGTGTCTGTCCTCAATCCTCAGATGAGTTGGTGTACCAGGCAGCCTCTCCTGACGAGGGGGCTCTGGTGACGGCTGCCAGGAACTTTGGTTTTGTGTTCCTGTCCCGTACCCAGGACACAATCACCATCAGCGAGATGGACCAGGAGATGACCTACGAGGTGTTGGCCCTGCTCGACTTTAACAGTGACCGCAAACGCATGTCCATCATCCGTAAGTGACTATTTTAAGACTGCAACCGTTTAAGACTGCAAAGTTCCCAGGTTTATTGGAATTACTAGTTGTATAAATCCCTCCCTGCTTATTCCTGATGATTTTTGGAAGTCCTCCAACTGGCCTGGATTTTTTGG
This sequence comes from Thymallus thymallus, assembly GCA_023634145.1. NCBI lineage: Eukaryota > Metazoa > Chordata > Actinopteri > Salmoniformes > Salmonidae > Thymallus > Thymallus thymallus. The sequence goes on along the minus strand of CM042403.1, from coordinate 3,062,011 downwards.
GAACTTTGGCAATTCTAGCCCTTTCACTGTGACCATCTCACTAACATGCTGTCTTCTCTCTGTCACACTCACTCACTCACTCACTCACTCACTCACTCACTCACTCACTCACTCACTCACTCACTCACTCACTCACTCACTCAAAGTGAGGTTCCCTGACGGCCAGATCCGTTTGTACTGCAAAGGAGCAGACACGGTCATCTACGAACGCCTCTCTCCTACCTCCAGACACAAGGAGGTGACCCAGACTGCTCTGGACGTGAGTCAACAATATCTGTTCTGGGGTCTTTTTAATATGGCAGGTGTCCCAAACTCCTTTTGCCCAGGGGGGCATTCTGACATCATAGTTTGAGACTCCTGCTGTATGGCTTTGAGCCTATGTGGAGTGGTAGTGGCCTTAGTTTGACGTGTGGTTGGACTCTGAGCTAGGACGTTCTGGACTTTTGCTTTTTGGTTGGTCACGTAACAAATTAAGCTTGAGCTCAAATAGTTTATGAAAAAGATCATGCATGTTTTCATTGGTGCTCATTGAAGAATTTCTCTTCCGTTGTAGATCTTTGCCAACGAGACTCTCCGGACCCTGTGTCTGTGCTATAAGGATATCAGTAAGCAGGAGTTTGATGCCTGGGCAAAGAAGCACAAGGCTGCCAGTGTTTCTACGGGCAACAGGGAGGCTGCTCTAGATCAAGTGTATGAACAGATTGAGAGCAACCTCATGGTAAGACACACTCCAAATACTTAAATCAATCAATTGTCAATTGAATCACTTCTGGCATTTGGTCAGGATCAATGCATTGTACCTGCAGTCTTTTAAGTAAAGCGTTTTTTAACCCTTATTTTTACCAGGTAAGTTGACTACTGTGATGGTATGAGGGCCTGATTGTAAATGTAACCAGGACACCGGGGTTAACACCCCTGTTCTTTTTACCAAAGTTATCAAAGAAATCGGACTCTTGCTTTTATTGAAGTCACTTCTTTCTGCTCTGAGAAGTCACCTGGTTTTCTTTGTTTATGTCCTTTTTTCAGATGATCGGAGCGACTGCCATCGAGGACAAGCTACAGGATGGGGTACCAGAGACCATCGCCAAGCTGGCCAAGGCTGACATCAAGATCTGGGTTCTCACTGGAGACAAGAAAGGTGTGTTCCCATGGCAGCCAGCCTCCGTGGTGGAGAGCATCTGGAATCTAACCAGGGCCCATAGTAGTGCACTACTGTATATAGGAAGTAGGGTGTCACTTAGGACGCAGCCCATGTTTACCTGCCAACAATGTTTTACTGTTGATTTAAAACCATGTTTACCTCCCAACAATGTTTTACTGTTGATTTAAAACCATGTTTAACTCCCAACAATGTGTTACTGTTGATTAACGACTGAGATAACATCTTGTTATTTTACTGCTTGATGGGTTAAATGTGTATTGATGGCTGGGATGGAAAGAAACATGAACATTTTCTCCCTACAGAAACGGCTGAGAACATTGGCTATTCCTGTAAGCTGCTTACCGATGACATGCAGATCCACTATGGAGAGGATGTCAAGTAGGTTTAAGATATTAGAGGAGAAGTTTGGATCTATGGGCCACAGGGCTTGATGTGAGTCATCAGTGTGTATCTGTACTGCTGTAAAGGCTAGGCTACTGCTGTAAAGGATTTGTTATGGTTGTGTGTGATAGTGAGAAGCTGCGAATCAGACAGGCAACCCGGAGGGACCATCTGCCTGCGTTCGGTCGAACCAGGAAGAAGGTGCCGGACCCGTTCTTCCCCGAACCTGGCAGGAACGCACTCATCATCACTGGAGGCTGGCTGGTGAGTGGAGACCACTACTAGTTACTGTTGCTGTTCAACTTTAAATGATCCTTAAAGGCGTACACTTGAATCAGCCCTAATACTTCGAGATTTTTTTTAACTGAAGACTAAATTGGTCTTTCTCTCCACAGAACGAGATCTTATACGAAAAAAAGAAGAAGCGCCGCCGCCTTCGCTTGAAGCGGCTTGGAAGGAGACCCGCCTCTGCCACGCCCCAGGATGCCACCCAGCCAATCGACGACTGGGAGAAGGAGACTCGTCAGGTGGACTTTGTGAACATGGCATGCGAGTGCGAGGCGGTCATCTGCTGCCGGGTCACGCCCAAGCAGAAGGCCAACGTGGTCAGTCTGGTGAAGAAGTATAAGAAGGCCGTCACGCTGTCCATCGGAGACGGAGCCAACGACGTCAACATGATCAAGAGTACGGGAGGATATTTTATTTGATTTACTGTTAATTATTCATTATTTGTTAGCCACTGATATAGCATAATTTTTTGTTTTCACCACAAAGCCTTGAAACGAATACTGATATTGATAGCATTACTCTTTGATTCCATGTAGTTTTATAGCAATGTTTTGTATGGTCTACTCCTCACCTAACTCCTCACCTAACTCCTCACCTCTTCAGCTGTTGGAGACTAATTCTCTGTTTCTCTAACCCCCCACCTTCCCTCTCTCCAGCTGCAGACATCGGTGTGGGTATATCTGGTCAGGAGGGCATGCAGGCGGTGATGTCCAGTGACTATGCCTTCGCTCAGTTCTGCTACCTGGAGCGTCTCCTGCTGGTCCACGGCCGCTGGTCCTACATCCGCATGTGCAAGTTCCTCCGTTTCTTCTTCTTCAAGAACTTTGCCTTCACCCTGGTCCACTTCTGGTACTCCTTCTTCTCAGGGTTCTCTGCTCAGGTGAGGGAATGTTCTAGACGTACTGTAGCGTGCGTCCCAAATGGCACCATATTCCCTAAATAGTGTACTACTTTTTTACTAGAGCACTACATTTTACTAGAGCACTATGGGTACTAGGGTGCCATTTTATGAACCAGCTGTAGTCACACCACCTGTCTAAACTGCATGTTCATTCATTACTTTTGTACCATCTACTATTGTAAAGATGATTTATCCATGTATTTGATGATCGAGGGATAAATGATTGTGTGATTTCTGACTTTATGATACCACTCCAGGTTGCCTATGAAGATTGGTTCATTACCCTGTACAATGTTATGTACAGCTCTCTTCCTGTCCTGCTGGTTGGCTTGTTGGATCAGGTAAGACATTAAAGGAGCTACATGTAGAATGTTAGCATTGTCATTTTTTTTTTTTTTTTAAATGTCCATAATATATAGAAAATGTAATTTTATTTGTCACATGCTTCTTAAACAGAATAGAAAAGTAATAACAGAAATGATAAATTCACAATGAGTAACGATAACTTAGCTATATACACACGGTACTAGTTGTCAGGTCCCTCTCAAATGCCAGCTATACAAACAGGGCTTTTGTTGACGTAACATGCTCTGTGTTCAGAGTCTGTTCGCTGAAAATGACTGGTTTTCTGATCCACGCACCTACCTATTTTTGTTAAGGTATCTGTGACCAACAGATTAATATCTGTATTCCCAGTCGTGTGAAATCCATACATTAGGGCCTAATACATTTTATTTCAATTGACTGATTTCCTTATAGATAGGTAGGTAGGTACTTTATTGATCCCCGAGGGGAAATTTCTTTGTCAAGCAGCTACGAACAACACAGGACAGGTGCAAATTGCCAGAACGAAATACACAAGACAGATACACGATACATGAATGAGTGTTGAATGAATATGTCCTAAGTGAATGAGTGATTACAGACCAGAAAGGCATTAAATAGTCTAATAGCCGCCGGCAGGAAGGACCTCCTTTAGCGCTCTCTGGCACACCGTGGTGGGATCAGTCTGTGACTGAAGGTGCTCCTCTGCATCATAACCATGGCATGCAGAGGGTGGGTGACATTGTCCATGATGGCCAGCAGTTTGGATCCTTCTCTCCGCCACCTCCTCTAGTGTGTCAAGGTTAATCCCCAGAACAGAGCTAGCCTTCCTGATCAGCTTATTTACCCGAGAAGCATCACCGGCCTTTATGTTGGCGCCCCAGCACACCACTGCAAAAAAGATGGGACTGGCCACCACAGACTGGTAGAGAGTATGCAGTAGTTTACTGTTACCAGCCCATTCCAGCCTGCTGTCCATATGGACTCCTAGGAACTTGTATGACCCAACCATTTCCACATCCATCCCCTGTATAGGGACTGCAGTCGGTTGGGCCTTAGTTTAGGTTTTTAATGATGAACATTGAATGAAAACCCTTAATTTGTTTTATCATTCTGTCACGTTCAGATCATATGGCACATCAATGTTAAGATGATACAATGGTTCCCAAACTTGGGGTTGGGATACTGTGTGGGATCCCCCTAGGCCCCTAGCAAATTCAAAACGTATTTATCAAATGGGTATAGAATACAACCGCTTAGTGCCAACAAAGGATCTCTTATACAAATCAAATGTGTTTTCACTTCATTATTATGTGTTGGAACTAAAATGAAGTGAATATGAACACAGCCTTTACTAGAGAGTATAATTTGTCCAAGTGGATTATTTGCAGTAAAAGTTTGGGAAGCCCTGAGCTAATATAGAATTTCTATTTCCTGTTTCCTTGAAGGACGTGAACGACAAGCTGAGTAGAAAGTTCCCCAAGTTATACCTCCCTGGTCAGCAGGGGGTGCTGTTCAACTACAAGAACTTCTTCATCAGTCTGTTCCACGGCATCTTCACCTCTCTGGTGACCTTCTTCATCCCGTACGGGGCGTTCCTCCAGACCATGGGGCAAGACGGAGAGGCACCCTCAGATTATCAGTCCCTCGCTGTGGTCATGGCTTCCTCTCTCATCTTCACCGTCAACCTGCAGGTAGCTGACTCGTTCCTCGATGTATTCATTGATTGGTTGATGGATTGATTCATTATGTTTATTGTCCTTCGAAAGGGAAATTCTTTCCACAAGTTATATATAAATACAATACACACACATAACCACAACAAGAATCACATTCTTGTTTGTTTTCAGAAATCTGTTGAACAGCAAGTGCTGTTTCCTGCTACAGTGTTGAAATGGCTGATGTAATTTTCTGTCTCTTCTGCTTTCTCCCAGATATCTCTGGAGACGTCATACTGGACCTTTGTGAACTGCTTCGCTGTTCTCTGCAGTATAGCCATATACTTTGGGATCATGTTCGATATCCACAGTGCAGGAATCCACGTCATCTTCCCCTCGACCTTCACCTTCACCGGTGAGTTCTGCCTCCTCAGATCTAGGTCCTGTTCATAAGGAATCGTTGGACTTGTCCAGTAAGAGCTGCTCATATTAGTTTTGCATTGCAATTTTGAAAAAAGTTTTCCATTGTATGCCCTAATGAATACTAACCTGGGTCGTGTTCATTAAGGCACACAGACTATAGCAAAACGTTTCACAACGGGGAATTAACGTTTCTTATTGGACAAGTTTAGGTAGTACCTCTCTAATTCTGTCAGTTTTGTTCCAGTTTGCACCTTATGAACATGGCCCTGGCCATATGGCTCTTGTTGTGATGGTGAGCTTTTATAACCCAGCATATGTTCTGTTTTTCCGTGTGTCAGGAGTAGCCCCGAACTCGCTCAGACAGCCCTATCTGTGGCTGACCATCGTCCTGACTGTGGGGATCAGCCTGCTACCTGTCATCTTCATTAAGTTCCTCCACAAAACCATATGGCCGTCCGTTGGAGACAAAGTAAGGCCTAGCTATGACTAGCCCTAACCTGAAAATGACTTTACTCATAATGTGTTATCTGTAACATTTTGGCATGACATGGAATTGATATGGCCTTGGTACTGCTCATTGCCACTGCGATATTTTGAGAGATTTTGTGGCGATGAAATGGAGCATACCATCTGGCAAATGAATGAAAGCCGCCACACATCCAGATTTTAAACTTATTTTTATACTTATTTTAATAATTGTTTCCCGCCGCCAGGTGCAGAGAAACAGGAAGAAGTATGAGGCGGAGGAAGAGGAGAAGAAGAAACCTGCTCTGTTTGTGCGCGGCAGAGGCTCCCGCCGCTCGGCGTACGCCTTTTCTCACTCCCGGGGTTACGCCGACCTCATCGCGTCAGGGCGCAGCATCCGACGCCGGCCTGCCAGAGCTCGCCCTGACCCCAGGGACAGCATTGGAGAGGTCCCCCAGGCCGAGAACAAATGAGGGGGACTCACCGGCCTGGCACTAGACTGGTCCCTGATCTGTGCGGTCTTGCCTACTCCAATGGTCATTGTCACGCTTGGCATGACGATCATAGAACTACATATAGAATCAATATGTATAAAATGTACAGACTTAGAATGACATGATATCTATGGTGACAATGACTATAGGATTTTGCAGGACAGCACAAACAGATCTGGGACCAGGCTAGCCGGCCCTGTTCCTATGCATCTGGAACTGAGAACATCTCACCGACCTGGCATGTTCTGACTCTATGCAAAGACTCTTCCATCCAAAAGCCGAACTGTTGGGGATAATGTTATACGTTTTATTATAAACTGGGTGGTTTGAGCTCTGAATGCTGATTTGGCTTACAGATGTGGTATATGAGACCGTATACCATGGGTATGACAAAACATTTTATTTTTACTGATATAATTACTTTTAGCAACCAGTTTATAATAGCAATAAGGCACCTCTGGGTGTGTGGTATATGGCCAATATACCACGGCTAATGGCTGTATCCAGGCACTCCGCGATGCGTTGTGCCTAAGAACAGCCCTTAGCCGTGGTATATTGGCCATATACCACACACCCAGAGGTGCCTTATTGCTTAATTGTGTATCAAACAATGTTTATCTCAGGATTTTAAAAGTCAAATTTTAGTCTCTCTCTCCTGGATGGTTGGACTATAGCTCGTCATCGCTGGATACTCCTGACATACCATGGCCTGTTTTCATGTAGCCTCAGAGTAAGAGTGCTGATCTAGGACGAGTTTCCGAAGAAAGTTCTTTGTTTCTGGCCATTTTGAGGCTGTAATCGAACCCACAAATGCTGATGGTCCAGATACTCAACTAGTCTAAAGAAGGCCAGTTTTATTGCTTCTTTAATCAGCACAACAGTTTTCAGCTGTGCTAAACATAATAAAAGGGTTTTCTAATGATTAATTAGCCTTTTAAAATTATAAACTTGGTTTAGCTAACACAACGTGTCATTGGAACACAATAGTGATGGTTGCTGATAATGGGCCTCTGTACACCTATGCAGATATTCCATTAAAAATCAGCTGTTTCCAGCTACAACAGTCATTTACAACATTAACAATGTCTACACTGTATTTCTGATCAATTTGATGGTTATTTTAATGGACAGAAACAAGGACATTTCTAAGTGACCCCAAACTTTTGAATGGTAGTGTAATTTAGAGCAGACCTTTGTGAATACGGGCCCTGGAGTATTTGGTTAGGCTGTGTAGCCTGTCACGTTGCAAGTAATGCTATCTATTACAAGGATGGCACTACCTCTGTATATTTGGAGTTGGCCTTGTAAACTGTCTTAATTTAATATATTGTGAATATTAATTGTTGGTTTTCATTTGACTTTTACTGGATCAGTTGTCAAATATATACTTGCAGTCAAGAATTTCAGCTTTATTTTTTTGTCGGCTGGTAAGGAAGCTCAAAAGGGCTGGATCCTGACTAGATTACATATGTTTTCAACAGCTTTTCTTTTTTTCTTTTTATGGTGTCTTTACTGCTCAGTCATTTGACACACTTCCATATGGACATGGATTTATTGTATACATCCTTTAAAGCTGAACCAGTTGTTTACATCCATCCCATAGAACCCTGCTGCACCTCTGGACTGCTTGATGTAGATTTACATTCCAATCAGTTTCATATCGGACCATAGAAATAGAATGAGCTATTCTAAAATAGAACTCATTCTAGTTCTGTGATACCGACAGGGGCTGTCTCAATCTACAAGGATGCAGCCATTTGAATTGAGATGCAGCCATGATTATTGGCCAAATTCATGATTTCCTTTTATATATCAGCCTTGTATTTATATGACCTTTTTAACTGAAACAATACTCTGGAGGTGTCCCAAATGGTACGTTAATCCCTATATAGTTCACTACCTCTGTTTTATTCTGTTACATACTTGTGTTTCTCAGTGTATAAAGTGACATATGTACGCAAACCTTTAAAATAGTTGAAGTCCATTTGGTATACAGCAACAGATCCGTTGAGCAACTCTTATCACTACTGTTTTAAAACTTGTTTTTAGCATATTGTGTAAAACTCTTTGAAAAATGACTTTGAATAAAGACTACCGATACAGAGAAGCTGCTTTCAGTAAAAGCTTTCTGCCTAGAAGCATATGACAATGACATTATTGTTCGGTGGTGGGTGGGTGGAGAACCCTACACTACCCACACACGTTTAAAAAAATATATATATATCAAAATAGTTGTTATACATCACCAACACTAACCCCAGCAGTGGGACATGTACTCCACCTGCAGTCATAGAACTGGATTGGTTACCTTTAAGAATATCCACTTGCCTCAACCAAGATGGCTGCCAGCGCTAGACGTTAGTGTTTACGGCAGTAATATCGAATGACGGCAACGCCAAAAGCTGACGGGCATCAGCTGATTAGAGAGGATCTGCAGAGGCAGAGTGTAATAAAGAAGACGAATAAAAAAAGAAATATACTGGTGACCTACACTGACCGAGGATTTCATCAATACTGTTCTCAAGAAAAAAAGTCAATGTTCAAGTAGAACCTGTCACAGGTAAGCGTTTAGCCGTATTTCTCCATTTTTAGCTATCTTGTTAACCAGGAAGTTGCGCCATACAGGTGCTGTAATGTTGTCAGCTAATGTTAGCTAACTATATAATCTGCTAGTGAAGCCAACATTTTTGCCAAGGTATGCAATACAGTGAATATTACAGTACTGTATTTTGCTGCACGACGTGTTCCTTACACTGGCATACTTAGATACCATAGCTAACTAGGCTAGTGTCACAACGTCTCAGGTGCTAGCTAGCGTCAAGCCACCGTAAACTGGCTAACAGGATGATCTGTTAACGATTTGCAACCAAGGTGTGCAATAATAGACAACGTAGTTACGCGATAAACAACACAGTGAGATCGTTATTTCTTGCAGCCAAACCGCTGTCTGAACAGGCAGACTGGTTGTTTGTTCTGAGTAAAATTCAATGCATGTGTTTGCGCAAGATCTGTTCTGTCATCTGCGCACAGGTCACAGTAGACTGAGTGCGTTGAATCACCCTCGATGCTTTAAAGGCACTAACATCTGTTTCTAGACGGTATTGTGGAGTCACTTCTTCTCTGTGCTTGGAGAGAAAGGCTAGTGAGTGGGCGTTTTGGGTAATCTACTTGGCATGGTGTCATCATTCAGCCTTTGTAGTTAAACTACCCACAGCACTGGATTCCAGGCTATTCAGACAATACAACGGTGTTCCACAATACTAAAAAAAGGTATTTCAAAAATGTTCTAGGTGTATGGACAGGCTTTTCCTCGATGCAATGTTATCTACAAAGTAGTCTGTGTATATTGTGGAATGATGTCATGATTATTCGCGTCAAACCAGTGGTTTTGTTTGGAAAACTACCGTCACACGTGCGCTACAGAAACACCGCTAAACAACAGGCTCGCGCTAGTTAGGTGAACACTGGAATTAAAGGGCCTAACTACACCCAAGTGGTCTGCATATTTGGTTTAAACATTGTTGGGCACTTAACATCCAATGTATTTATTTATTTTTGTCATTTTGAAAGTGAAACCCTGGGGAAAAAAACTAAACTGAATCAGGCATAAATATATATAACTGATTTTATAGGGCCCTATCATCAAATAATAGTGGTTATGGTATCATCTTTCATTGTACAAAGTAAGCTACCTGATACCGGACTAGTCATGCTGTTCTTTCAAAGAAATACAAGCTTACATGACACCGTAAGGCACTGATGCATTGCACACAAAATGATCACCTTGTCCTAGGCTTCTTGAGTGGATCATTCTTTGCCTATACCTGATGTTGTTGCTATAGATGATTAAATGGAAGATAACGATGCCTGTTGCAGCCTGCGACCTCAGTTCTCCCAATGCTCTGTCCTTCTCACCCATTACAGATGCAGCTGCATGTTCTAGTGTAATCTAACCTACAACCACATTGAAAGAAACATAAAGTTATAATGAGACAAAATGTGCTAAGGCAAAACCAGTAAACACTACAAGTAAGCAGTTCACACCCCTGCCCTGACATTTCAGCATGTCACAGACGCCACTGTTCTGCACATCACACAGGTTGTGTCCTGAATCACAGCCTATTCCCTACATATACAGTACACTACTTTTGACCAGAGCCCTATGTGGTTCTATGGATCACCCTCACTTCACTGACTCACTCTTCTACTGTTGTGGCACGCTGCTTGCTACATATTGATTTAACTCTGAAAGCCTGTGGAGAGATTGGTGGTAGACTTTGAAAGCAAAGCAGTGTGTCATTGTCGAGTACTAGTTCTTTGGACTGAAAGCAGAGGAGTTTTCACTGGAATACGATCCATAATGAAGCTCACGCAACTTGTGAAGATGAAAGCCATGTTTCACAGGCTGAGGTTTGCTCATGAGCATGTCGTAAGGTATTGTACCTCTGATTAAACTTACACACTGAATGAAATTTGACTTAGGCCTAGCCTATGTATTTTCTATAAGGATGTACATATGTAGCTACTCCCAAGCCTCTATTTTATGGCTTTTAAAAGTTGTGGTTAGGCAATTAGGAATTATTTGAACATTTTCTGGACATTTGTCAGCTTCTTTGGAAGGATGTTGACAAGTAGAAATCTTGAAATAGAATTTGTGAAACAAAATGATTTAGCAATAAATAGGGTAGGCTATTCCTTTGTTCAGGACCATATCAAATGTAATGCATATTTCCACAGTCCTGCTTTTATTTCATAAACAGTTTTATCTTGACGTTTAATCTGGATATTGTGCTCGGAGATAATGTGTGAGAGCTATGTTACTACTGGGCAGTAGTGTTCATTAGAGCTACGTTACTACTGGGCAGTAGTGTTCATTAGAGCTACGTTACTACTGGGCAGTAGTGTTCATTAGAGCTACGTTACTACTGGGCAGTAGTGTTCATTAGAGCTACGTTACTACTGGGCAGTAGTGTTCATTAGAGCTACGTTACTACTGGGCAGTAGTGTTCATTAGAGCTACGTTACTACTGGGCAGTAGTGTTCATTAGAGCTACGTTACTACTGGGCAGTAGTGTTCATTAGAGCTACGTTACTACTGGGCAGTAGTGTTCATTAGAGCTACGTTACTACTGGGCAGTAGTGTTCATTAGAGCTACGTTACTACTGGGCAGTAGTGTTCATTAGAGCTACGTTACTACTGGGCAGTAGTGTTCATTAGAGCTACGTTACTACTGGGCAGTAGTGTTCATTAGAGCTACGTTACTACTGGGCAGTAGTGTTCATTAGAGCTACGTTACTACTGGGCAGTAGTGTTCATTAGAGCTACGTTACTACTGGGCAGTAGTGTTCATTAGAGCTATGTTACTACTGGGCAGTAGTGTTCATTAGAGCTACGTTACTACTGGGCAGTAGTGTTCATTAGAGCTACGTTACTACTGGGCAGTAGTGTTCATTAGAGCTACGTTACTACTGGGCAGTAGTGTTCATTAGAGCTACGTTACTACTGGGCAGTAGTGTTCATTAGAGCTACGTTACTACTGGGCAGTAGTGTTCATTAGAGCTACGTTACTACTGGGCAGTAGTGTTCATTAGAGCTACGTTACTACTGGGCAGTAGTGTTCATTAGAGCTACGTTACTACTGGGCAGTAGTGTTCATTAGAGCTACGTTACTACTGGGCAGTAGTGTTCATTAGAGCTACGTTACTACTGGGCAGTAGTGTTCATTAGAGCTACGTTACTACTGGGCAGTAGTGTTCATTAGAGCTACGTTACTACTGGGCAGTAGTGTTCATTAGAGCTACGTTACTACTGGGCAGTAGTGTTCATTAGAGCTACGTTACTACTGGGCAGTAGTGTTCATTAGAGCTACGTTACTACTGGGCAGTAGTGTTCATTAGAGCTACGTTACTACTGGGCAGTAGTGTTCATTAGAGCTACGTTACTACTGGGCAGTAGTGTTCATTAGAGCTACGTTACTACTGGGCAGTAGTGTTCATTAGAGCTACGTTACTACTGGGCAGTAGTGTTCATTAGGTGAATGATTGTGTAATGCACATAAAACGGATGGCAATGAAGTTGTTTTCAAGAGGCCATTTTGAATGTGATTTATGGGTTTTCAGTTATCGGTCATGATAGCAGTCTGACCTGAGTTGGGAGTTGGTTCTGCTTCTCTGTCTAATGACTTGGCGATGTTCTCTCAGTCTGTGTCATTGGAGAAGGTTCCTGTTTTGCATTGCTTCCTAAACCTAACCCTACTTCATTGGTATACCAGTCACTATATTATCATTGTCTAAGGACTATTGTGACACTCCGTGTTTATTTAATGAACCCCAACTATTGACCATAGATTTGAGAAGAGGTTATTGGAAAGTGTGGAATTGATCTGAAACTACTCTAACGTGCCGACAGTAACTCTGAACCTAATGGTACGTCACCCACTTTAATGACACGTCTATGGTCTGCCCTTCAATAATGATCACTTGCCCTCAATGCCGCCTTGTGTAGTGCCCTCCCACCAATGTTATACAGTGTCATGAACTGTCTCATGTGCCACTCCATTTGTAAGCTCCTTAACGTTCTCCCTCTCTCTCCTCTACAGGTCAACAGAGAGAATGTCAGGAAACAACCTGGTTTTACCCATAGTGCTGTGGGGCCGTACGGCGCCCACTCACTGCATCTCCAGCCTGCTGGTCATGGATGACCTCACCACCATCATCACCGGCTGCCATGATGGACAGATCTGCATCTGGGACATGACCTCTGACCTTGAGGTAAGCCTAAAATGACCTTTGACCTCCAAACCTGCGTTTGTGCCCAAGGTAAACGTGGCACTCATTCTGGTCAAACATCAGGATTGTATAACTTCAGTGTGGTGTACTGTAGAATGTTTTGGGGAAACTGCATGCGAAAATCTCCCCCTCCCAAAAAAAGATTATTCATGTAGGGTGAAGATGAGGATTTTAGTTTTTGGTCAAACATTTTTGTGATATCACCAGGGTTTAATTTAGGAAATCTGAGTGGAAGCAGGCGACCCAACTTCTTTCATGAGAAATCTTTACTATGAACTGTTCAGGAAGCTACGTCCCATGCCGCTAATAAACGTTGGTCCTCTCCAGAATGGGTCTCACTCACAGGAGTTTGGTGGCACCTTAATTGGGGAGGACTGGCTCATAGTAATGTCTGGAACGGACTTCATGGTATCAAAGTCATAAACGCATGGAAACCATGTGTTTGATGCCATTCCATAGACTCCATTCCAGACATTATTATGAGCCGTCCTCCCCTCAGCAGCCTCCTGTGGTCTAGCTGTATGATTGTACGAATCCACAGTTTAAGTCAAATAGCAAATTGTTTGCCTTGCAAAGGAATTGCAGGCTTTGACTTATGCTGAGAAGTGGATCAGCATCTACCCAGATTTGACTGCCGAACTGCTGAAACAGAGGGTGACCTACAATGAGTTGAGATCCAAGCTAAACCTAATATGAGGCTTCATCCACCCGGCAAAACTCACCTTGACCTTTCAGAACACAACACACATTTCCCATCTGCCAAGGAGGCTGAAGACTTATTTGAGAATCACATCAAACCCAACACACAAGGGGACGAGTGGACAGATGGAATCCCAATATGACTGGCTCAGTATTCCGGTATACTATCCATACACATCACGCAGCCTAGCATATGGCGGCTACATGCTGCTCTCAGCCATTAGGACACCCCCTCAAGTGTGTACAAGGAACATTATTGCTGAGTAGGGTTGCACATTTTGGGGAACATTAGAAACTTTCTGTGGGAATCAACGGAAATGTATGCAAATTAATATTAATACCATTTAAATGTATTTTGCGTTGGATATATTTACCATGTCATATGGAGACAGAAACATAAACCTTTTACCTTATCATAAGTAGACATAATTGCAAATGATTAAATCCTTCCAATAGAAAAAAACCCCAAAAACAATTTAGTTACGAATTGAACTTTAATTAAATGAGTTGACTCTTCACATGGGATGATTTCACTGAACAACAAAAGAAAGAGAATATTGAATGATCCCCAATGATCCATTGCATCTCCCAAAAACGTTTTCAACATATCTGTAAAATGATAGTTTATAGACTAAAGCTTTGGTTGTCTTCCTCTCAGGCTTCCATATCTTCTCCCTGGACCTCCTCAATGTCCACCTCTTGAACATGAGACTCTGAGGCCTCATCTTCACTGTCACTTTCCAACCTTATTGAGGATGGCTCGTTGTCAGGCTCACAAAGCCTCAAATTTGCCCGGATGGCCACAAACCTTTCAATTTTTGTATTGGTCAGCCTGTTGCGTGCTTTGGTGTGTGTGTTCCCAAACAAGGACCAGTTGCTCTCTGAGGCGGCTGATGAGGTGGCTGATGAGATATGTTGGCACGACTTCCATATTGCATCTCCATCCCAAAGCCCTTGCTTGGAAGTGTAATTCGCCAGACTGCTAAGAGCCTTTTCCTCGTCCAGGCCAAGGTGGCGAGACATGGTAGTGATGACACCATAGGCCTTGTTGATCTCTGCACCAGACAGGATGTTCTTGCCAGCATACTTGTACGCTGTGACTCTGTGGCGTGTATGGGCTTCAGGCAGAAGTCTACACGCTTTTTGATGTATTTCAGAACTGCAGTTTCCTATGCTTGGAGCAACAGTGAAGTGGGCAAGGCAGTACGGATTTCTTCTTTTACTGTCAAGCATGTTGACAACACCACCCCAACGGGTGTTGCTGGACAGCTTCGGTGCTCTTCTTCTTCTCACTTTGCTAGTTGAGGTTAAATGCTGCTATAACCTAACCATTTCCTTGGCTCTCTTGTAGAGTGTATCCATTGTTTTCAGTGCCATTATTGAGCATATTCAATGCATGAGCACCACAGCCAATGTGTGTGATGTGAGGGTAGGACTCCTCCACTCCAGGCCAAGCATCCTTCATGTTCGCAGCATTGTCTGTCACCAGTACAAATATCTTCTGTGGTCCAAGGTCATTGATGACTGCCTTCAGCTCATCTGCAATGTAGAGACCGGTGTGTCTGTGATCTGTAGAATACAGGTTGATAAATTCTGCTTCATCTCAAATTATAAAATGAATTTAACCAAATCAGCCTCACTTCCTCCAAATACCCCGAAGGAGGACTCCATCTCTGCTTATGGACTCCATCTCTGCTTATGGACTCCATCTCTGCTTATGGAATTCCAATCGTTTCCCATTTTAAATACTTGAGCTTAGATAAAACCATTGCCAGAAACTTTAACAGAACGCTCAAACCAATTAAATCCGACCTCATTAGATGGAATAATATCCCAGTTGCTTTAACCGGCAGAATATCGATTTGTCAAAATGAATATATTGCCACGGCTGAATTTCTGAATTTCAATGCTTCTCATGGCTTTCTGGCTATTGGGGAAAAACTGGTGATTCAAAATGTAAATGGCAAGTTAGACTATCCGTACCAAACTTAACAAGCATTTCGCCCCATCCTAACTACCCCCTGACTGACTATAGAGAGAAATATGGTGTCTCCTACTGCCCTGGAAGAGGTGGTCTCCACTGATATATCCCTTAAACTATGTAATATGGTGTCTCCTACTGCCCTGGAAGAGGTGGTCTCCACTGATATATCCCTTAAACTATGTAATATGGTGTCTCCTACTGCCCTGGAAGAGGTGGTCTCCACTGATATATCCCTTAAACTATGTAATATGGTGTCTCCTACTGCCCTGGAAGAGGTGGTCTCCACTGATATATATCCCTTAAACTATGTAATATGGTGTCTCCTACTGCCCTGGAAGAGGTGGTCTCCACTGATATATATCCCTTAAACAATGTAATATGGTGTCTCCTACTGCCCTGGAAGAGGTGGTCTCCACTGATATATATCCCTTAAACTATGTAATATGGTGTCTCCTACTGCCCTGGAAGAGGTGGTCTCCACTGATATATATCCCTTAAACTATGTAATATGGTGTCTCCTACTGCCCTGGAAGAGGTGGTCTCCACTGATATATATCCCTTAAACTAAGTAATATGGTGTCTCCTACTGCCCTGGAAGAGGTGGTCTCCACTGATATATATCCCTTAAACTATGTAATATGGTGTCTCCTACTGCCCTGGAAGAGGTGGTCTCCACTGATATATCCCTTAAACTATGTAATATGGTGTCTCCTACTGCCCTGGAAGAGGTGGTCTCCACTGATATATCCCTTAAACTATGTAATATGGTGTCTCCTACTGCCCTGGAAGAGGTGGTCTCCACTGATATATCCCTTAAACAATGTCAACTACGCTTTGGTCCCATTATTGCGCAAACAATTTCTCTTTGGCACAACATTTTAAAACAATGTAACTGGTAATCGAAATGGCATGCTCATACTCCAATATCTCACAATAACGCCTTGTGATCTGGAGATCAGCCTTTTTGCATGGTCCAAATGTGGAATCCGTACCATTACCAATATCATGGACACTAATGGTTTGAGAATATTTCATTTGAAAGATGCATACGTTACCAGGCAAATCCTTTGTTGTGGAAATTCTTACACAGGGACACTCTTACGGCCGGATTGTGATACAACCTGGAATCGAACCAGGGTCTGTAGTGACGCCTCTAGCACTAAGATGAGGGTTCCTTAGATCACTGCGCCACTCGGGAGCCCAAATATTACTGAGTGATTTTAGCTTACATTTTTGTGTTGCAGTGTACAAATTATTTGTATTTTCCGACCATTCACTCCAACAACAAATAGTCCTGTGGCTTTAATTGAGTTGTTACCCCTGATGTGAAAGTGATACAGTGGTGTTCCTCAGTGTGACTCTGGCCTTTACTGTGGGTGACCTATGGGTTGAGTGGTTTACCTGACTGTCCTGTCTCCTGTGCTGTTCTCAGATCAGCCCCAGGGCCATGTTGTTCGGCCACACAGCCTCCATCACCTGCCTGTCTAAAGCCAGCCCCTGCAGTGACAAGCAGTACATCGTCAGCGCCTCAGAGAGTGGGTGAGTAGTGGGTACAGTAGTCCTACACCCCACACAGTGGGTACAGTAGTCCTACACCCCACACAGTGAGTATTACCCACTTCAGTGTGTGTGTGTGTGTGTGTGTGTGTGTGTGTGTACAATTCCGAGTGACTGCGAGTAATGTTGTACAACACTGCCATGAGATAGAGCCCTGCAAAGTAGACCGCAGGAGATGGGGGAGTGCATGTATGTTGTGTGTGTGTAGATATTATTCTACAATGTAGAAAATAGTAAAAATAAAGAAAAACCTTGTTGAATGAGTAGGTGTATGTTAACTTCCGACTTCAACTGTATGTGTGGTAGTGAATAGTATGTACAGTTGAAGTCAAAGTTTACAGACACCTTAGCCAAATACATTTAAATTCAGTTTTTCACAATTCCTGATATATAATACTAGTAAAAATTCCCTGTCTTAGGTCAGTTAGGATCACCACTTTATTTTAAGAATGTGAAATGTCAGAATAATAGTAGAGAGAATGATTTATTTCTTTCATCACATTCCCAGTGGGTCAGAAGTTTACATACACTCAATTAGTATTTGGTAGCATTGCCTTTAAATTTTTTAACTGGGGTCAAACATTTCAGGTAGCCTTCCACAAGCTTCCCACAATAAGTTGGGTGAATTTTGGCCCATTCCTCCTGACAGAACTGGTGTAACTGAGTCAGGTTTGTAGGCCTCCTTGCTCGCACATGCTTTTTCAGTTCTACCCACAAATGTTCCATAGGATTGAGGTCAGGGCTTTGTGATGGTCACTCCAATACCTTGACTTTGTTGTCCTTAAGCCATTTTGCCACAACTTTGGAAGTATGCTTGGGATCATTGTCCATTTGGAAGACCCATTTGCGACCAAGCTTTAACTTCCTGACTGATGACTTGAGATGTTGCTTCAATATATCCACATAATTTTCCTTCCTCATGATGCCATCTATTTTGTGAAGTGCACCAGTCCCTCCTGCAGCAAAGCACCCCCACAACATGATGCTGCCACCCCCGTGCTTCACGGTTGGGATGGTGTTCTTCGGCTTGCAAGCCTCCCCCTTTTTCCTCCAAACATAACAATGGTCATTATGGCCAAACAGTTCTCTTTTTGTTTCATCAGACCAGAGGACATTTCTCCATAAAGTACGATATTTGTCCCCATGTGCAGTTGCAAACCGTAGTCTGGCTTTTTTATGGTGGTTTTGGAGCAGTGGCTTCTTCCTTGACCTTTCAGGTTATGTCGATATAGGACTCGTTTTACTGTTGATATAGATACTTTTGTAGGGTCGGGCTTGAAATACATCCACAGGTACACCTCCAATTGTGTCAATTAGTCCATCAGAAGCTTCTAAAGCCTTGACATAATTTTCTGGAATTTTCCAAGCGTTTTAAAGGCACTATCAACTTAGTGTATGTGAACTTCTGAACCACTGGAATTGTGATATAGTGAATTATAAGTGAAATAATCTGTCTGTAAACAATTGTTGGAAGAATGACTTGTGTCATGCACAAAGTAGATGTCCTAACGCCTGTGGTTGAAAAATGAGTGCATGTAAACTTCCGACTTCAACTGTATGTGTGGTGGTGAATAGTAGTGACTGCTCTAATGTAGTCCATCTGCTTTGTGTGCAGGGAGATGTGCTTGTGGGATGTCAACGATGGACGCTGCATTGAATTCACAAAGCTGGCCTGCGCTCACATAGGGATCCAGGTAACGTATATGACCCAAACTTTTCTCACCCCAGATCTGTAGTCCATGGCCCGTTCCCATCTGTAGTCCATGGCCCGTTCCCATCTGTAGTCCATGCCCCGTTCCCATCTGTAGTCCATGGCCCGTTCACATCTGTAGTCCATGGCTCTTTCCCATTTAATTTGTTCCTTGACTCCTCGCGTCCCGTCTCCTAACTTCCTTCTGATGTCATTGGAGGAAAGCGGTTTGAGGAGGAAGTGAGGAAAGAACTGGAATCGGGGAAACCCAGATTGAGAAACAATCCATTGTTTACACTCTGTCCCCTCTATACCACATCTGTCCTGTTCTCTCAACTCTGTATACAAATCACCAAATCCTTTTTCATCACTAGTCTCGTGACCTATCACTAGTCTCGTGACCTATCACTAGTCTCGTGACCTATCACTAGTCTCGTGACCTATCACTAGTCTCGTGACCTATCACTAGTCTCGTGACCTATCACTAGTCTCGTGACCTATCACTAGTCTCGTGACCTATCACTAGTCTCGTGACCTATCACTAGTCTCGTGACCTATCACTAGTCTCGTGGTGTATACTGTGTCTCTTCTAAGAGTAACTGACGTCCTGTCCTCTACCTAGTTCTACCTGTTCACCATCAGTACTCTGCCTGAGGGCTGTCTGCCTGAGGGCTGTCTGCCTGAGGGCTGTCTGCCTGAGGGCTGTCTGCCTGAGGGCTGTCTGCCTGAGGGCTGTCTGCCTGAACAGCTTCTACCCCCAAGTCATAAGGCTGTAGTAGTTAGTTAAATAGTTAACCAATAGCTACCCGGTAGCTGCTGCTACCGTTTATTATCTATCCTGTTGCCTAGTCACTTTATCCCTACCTGTATGTACACTGGGAGCCAAAAGTTTGGAATTTTAATCATTCAAGGGTTTTTCTTTATTTGTACTTTTTTTTTTTTACATTGTAGATGTAATTCATTAGGCTACAGGAGATGAGCATGACAGGTGATTAATTAGATGTAATTCATTAGGCTACAGGAGATGAGCATGACAGGTGATTAATTAGATGTAATTCATTAGGCTACAGGAGATGAGCATGACAGGTGATTAATTAGATGTAATTCATTAGGCTACAGGAGATGAGCATGACAGGTGATTAATTAGATGTAATTCATTAGGCTACAGGAGATGAGCATGACAGGTGATTAATTAGATGTAATTCATTAGGCTACAGGAGATGAGCATTACAGGTGATTAATTAGATGTAATTCATTAGGCTACAGGAGATGACCATTACAGGTGATTAATTAGATGTAGTTCATTAGGCTACAGGAGATGAGCATTACAGGTGATTAATTAGATGTAATTCATTAGGCTACAGGAGATGACCATTACAGGTGATTTTAATTTGATTTAATTAATTTTAGCAGTGTTGCTTTCAAAATGATTGCAGTTTTCCCATAGTTAAACAGTACGTGTTTGCTCTATGTATCACTGACCCTGTATAAGCTAGCGACTGGGCTAACACAGCTAACCTTTTTAGGTCAATAATATGCTGTTTTTACCGCTACACATGGACTCAGCACTTTAGAAACGAGAAAATAAAAAATATTGAAACGGCCAACATTGTAGACAATTTCTCTCCTCTTGCTGCATCTTTATCTCAACTTGAAATAACAGAGAAACGCTATGAAATGTTTTGTCACCAGTGGTTGTTTTGTTGAAACGTTTAGTCCTCACTGTTGCTCTTACGGTACTAATCTGGTTAACGCCTTTGGAGCTCCGCCCAGGCAAGGCATTTGATTGGTTTGATGTGATGCGAGGTGTCATTGATTTACACTGGGTTCCCACTTCTCTTTAGCTGTTTTCTGCCATGGAAATTCCCCAGGCTTCCTGTTTTAGGGAAACCTGGTTCGTGACGAGGCTAGTGATACCCTAACCTTATAACTAGTCTATGGTTTATATTGTGTCTCCTTTATGAGTCTGTCACTAGTACCTAGTTCTACCTGGTACCATCGGTATGCAGTGTGAGGGCTGTCTGCTGTGAAACTGACATTACCCAGAGATCATAGCTGCTACTAGCCTTGGCACTAACCCCGACCCTCCTCTTCTCTGTCTAGTTCTACCAGTTCACCATTGGTACACAGCGTGAGGGTCGTCTGCTGTGTAACGGACATTACCCAGAGATCCTAGTGGTGGACGCCACTAGCCTGGAGGTCCTCTACTCCCTCGTCTCTAAGATCTCTCCTGATTGGATCAGCTCCATGAGCATCATACACTCACATCGCACACAAGGTTACCTACTTCATACTATGCTATTCAAAATTATGATATACAATATTATGCTATACTATGATATACAATATTATACTATACTATGATATGCATCATACCACACACAAGGTCAGTCAACCATAGAGTTCCAACATTTCAGGAACTTTCCCAGGTTTTTCCCAAAATCCTGGTTGGATGATTCCCAGAATTAGAAGGGAACAAAGCAGGGAGGGAGTCCTACAGAATGCAATGTAACCCCTAGTCCTCCGCCGTGGCTAACATCAGCCACTCTATCGATCATCTAGGAACAGTCCACTAACACTACTGAAGGCCTATTAGCTAGAGTTCTATTGATTATGGTAACTTTGTTCAACCGTCAGGGTAAGTGAGGACTTGACAGCCTTATGTACAGTCAGGGTCACTGTCTGTATTGATTATGGTAACTTTGTTCAACCGTCACGGTCAGTATGTCTGTATTGAGCCATTGATAGTTGTTGCAAACTGTGAACTCCTGCACTCGTACTAAAATGTATCTGTCTGTGCTCACAACCGAAGGAGCTTTGTACATGGCATTGTCACCCAAGCATTGCTTTTGAAAAAGCACTTATTAAACAATTAATAGGCACGGTTAGACTACACAATGCCTGTGTGTGTCCTCATTATAATATGTGTTTGTGTGTGATCTATTTTCAGAGGACACAGTGGTAGCAGTATCAGTCACTGGGATACTGAAGGTGTGGATCATCACCCAGGATGTTAGCAGGATACAGGTAGAAGGACTGAGGCACATCACCCACTACTGGACGTTGTTATGATCGTGCCCTTTGCTACCACACAATGATCATATTAACCAGGATTTGTTCCAGCTGATATCATGACCATTGATTTAGAGTTACTGGGACACACGCAGAAATTCAAACGTCTGTTATGGTTCTGATGTATTTTTCGGGGACGCCAGGAACATTAACGGTAGCTATGGGTGATGTTTCTCCCTGTCCCAACCAGGACCTGGACCCAGTGTTTGAGGAAGAGTCTAAGCCCATCTACTGTGGGGGCTGTCAGAGCATCTCTTTCTGCACCTTCACACAGCTCTCTCTGCTGGTGGTCTGCTCCAAGTACTGGAGGGTAAGAGGCTAGATCCCATGTTCCCTGGGTCTCTCTCACTGCCCTGGTTGGAACATTCATACAATCACACTGTAGACTTAGCTTCTTAGATTAAGCCTGGTCCCAGATATGTTTATGCTGTATAACCAACTCTTATGGTTGTTTTCAGTATGACAATGGGAGTTGGCAAGGCGGCACAAACAGATCTGGGATTAGGCTACAGTAGTGTAGCTTTGTTTGAGTCTTTGGCATGGGGTTGCAACAACTCCTAATCTTTGGCTGACATATCCTGAAATATGTGTCAGGTGTTTGATGCAGGGGACTACTCCCTGCTGTGCTCAGTGCCCAGTGAGAACGACCAGTCCTGGACAGGAGGAGACTTCATCGCTGCTGACAAGGTCATCATCTGGACCGAGGACGGATGCTCCTACATTTACAAGCTCCCCGCCAGGTGAGGAGGGACAAAACAAACTACTTGTCTGTTCTACTGTTATTATGGTAGATAGATGGATAGATAGTTTATTGATCCCGAGGGGAAATTTCTTCGTCAAGCAGCTACGAAAAAACACAGGGCAGGTGCAAAATGCCAGAACGAAAATACACAAAAGACAGATACACGATACATAGAGAGGCAGTATGAAAAAGTATAGAAATACAAGAAGTCTGGAGTGCAAAAAGCTATAAAAAGACATTGCATAGGATTAGTGAATGGCTGAATATGTACACTATACATTGTTAGTGTTAGGTGAAAAAAAAAAAAGTATAAAAATATTGCAAGTTGATATAGATAAATAAGGAATATTTGCATGGTTAACTATACTATACAGGCCGATGGCAGAGAAATATATAAATAGCTAAATGTGTGTATGATATAATTTAGGATAATAATAATTCCCTTAAAATACAGTGCTTACTGCAGTAAATGTGATATTTCAGTTTTAGATGTTTATAAAATTAGCAAACATTTCTAAAAACCTGTTTTTGCTTTGTCATTGTGTTTAGATTGAGGGTAAAAAAAACCAATTGAATACATTTTTGAATAAGCCTGTAATGTAACAAAATGTGAAAAAGTGAAGGGGTCTGAATACTTTCCGAATGCACTGTATACGCACGGTTCTTTGTGCCTGCCCCTACTCTGGTTCGCCTGGCCCCTCCTCTCTCTCCCTCGCGATGGCTCGCTTAGCCTTTCCTGTCTGTCCCTCACGCTGGCTCGCCTGGCCCCTCTCTCTCCTCATGCTGGCTCGCTTAGCCCCTCCTCTCTCTCCCTCATGCTGGCTCGCCTGGCCCCTCCTCTCTCTGGCTTGCCTGGCCCCTCCTCTCTCTGGCTTGCCTGGCCCCTCCTCTCTCTGGCTCGCCTGGCTCCTCCTCTCTCTGGCTCGCCTGGCCCCTCCTCTCTCTCTCTCTCCCCCTCACGCTGGCTCGCCTGCTCTTTCCCTTCGCTAATGATGCCAGTGTGTTGAGTCTTGGGTCTGTTGCATGTAGAATATCCTAATCATTGATGATAGGCCCTGCTGTACTGAAGTTGCGAGACATTGCAAGCCAAGAACTTGCAAGATAATGCGTTGCGAGATACTGATAGATGGACCTAGTGCACGATCCTGACTGTCTGCCTGGTGGCCGACCTGCCTATACTGTGGCCCTCTCCTCTCTCTGTGGAGAGTACGACAACTAATCAGTCTCAGTTCCAAAAATAAGACAAGTACTGATGTATACATTCCTATTGGAATCGACACTTGACACAGAATTGGGAGTCAACACACTGGAAAGGTGACCGAGGAAGGCAAGCGACAGCAGTGAGGTCCTATATAGAATTGAGGAACGGTCATGGCAGTGCAGGTGCAATGCTTAACTATCTGAACGGGACTCACCGTGAGACCCAAACCGTTGCTGGCAGCAGCGCAGCTGCATTGTGGAATTTGATCAACTTTTCTTATCATTTTAATGGGAAAACTATAAAGAATTTGCAGTTAGAACTTTATTTGTCACGTTACTACTGACTACCACCCATTTTGATTGGTCGCCATTGATTATATACAGTATTGCTGTCAGCTCTGATGCATTGAGGAAGGGAACTAGTTTCCAGGGAAGCAACTATCCTCATGTTTGTGGAAACTTTGAACATAAAAGTGTACCTGGACTAAATCTATATTATTTTATTTCCCCTTCTATTGGATTTTGTGCGTCTGGTAAGTTGCTCTGGAAACATTTAGATATTTGCCGCTATGGTTTTCACTTGAGACTAGTGGTTGTAGTTGTAGTTGGATTGGGGTTAGCTGGGAAACTTCTAATCAGAAAGGTTTCTTAATGACTGGTGGGTAGAAGCCATTCTGAGGTGGATTTCCCTGTTAGATTTAGTTGTGTGTGTTTACAGTTGTGATGGTAGATTTGTTAGTTCTAGTTTAGTGGATTGTAGGCGGTGAGAGAAAGAACTAAACTGGGCTGACATCTGTTTGTTCCTTCTCTGTCTCTCTCTCTCCCAGCTGCCTGCCTGCCAGTGAGCACTTCCGTACTGATGTAGGAAAGACTGCCGACGGCTCCATCCCACCTCTGGTGTACAGCATCGCAGACCGCACAGACAAACAGGTTACTCTCCATCCATCCCTCCAACACACACACACACACACACACACACACACACTTACTAACTCTCAGGGACTCTGATGTTAAGAGCTTTCTGGTTTAAAGACATAAATAAGGTATGTTTAGAAGTAATTAAATACTTTTTGCATAACAAAACCCTGTCCATCCCATGTTAATGGAACATGCTCTCTCTATGTTGAGGAGTTCCAGTGCCAGCATCAGTTCTTTAGCTAGATAACATAGTGTCTTAGCCTGGGTGCCAGTCTGTTAGCCTGGGTGCCAGTCTGTTAGCCTGGGTGCCAGTCTGTTAGCCTGGGTGCCAGTCTGTTAGCCTGGGTGCCAGTCTGTTAGCCTGGGTGCCAGTCTGTTAGCCTGGGTGACAACGACTGGCAAGGAGTTGGCAAAATGGCACAAATAGATCTGGGATCAGGCTAGTGTTGTGTGTATTCTATTTAATTTAGGATGTACGTAGGCTTCTTAGTCTATATATTATATTGAGGATGTACATAGTCTTCTTAGTCTATATATTATATTCATTTGCTGTCTGCCTTTCTGTCTGTTGTTCCCCTCCACTCCCCTCCCCACCCCTATGGGCCTTGGCCCTGATCGGAGGGCGTGTACTCGTCAGACTGAGGAGTCTGGTGAGGGGGTAGACATGGTGGTGCTGTGCCACCCTGCCAGCGGAGTAGACTTGGAGCTCTACACCCCAGAGCTGCTATTCCACCAGCAGCCTCTAGAGGCACCAGTAAGCTCAGTGCTGCAGTGTACAGCAGGAGAGAGGCACACACTGGCTCTGTCCAGCAGGGGGAGCCCTCAGCTCTCAGTCACAGATTCACCACATCCACTCAGAGGTTCAGAGATTAAGCATGCAGACCGGGATAGGAAGATGTATGTTGGTGTGATGTTATGGGGCAATTACAGATAACATTTAGTGCTCCATGTAAAGTATACTAGTGATTTGATCCATACTGTATTTGATGTTGATTTTAAAGTAGACTCAGCGATATGACGTAGATGCAGAACGTAATCAGCATAGTAGGTCAATTTCCAGAACAACTAAGAGCATTGAAGCACAAGGATCAACTTCTCCCCTGTTTTGGTCCTGTGGCTACCAGCGGGAAGTGAACACATGCACATGCGTAGATACTGTGTGAGAGTGAAGTCTTGCATCTCGCTCATCTTAATGTCATTTCGCTGAGTCAACTTACAAATTGGTATCCTAAAATCTTACTAATATAGTCTTGCATCTGTATTATTTTGTTGATGAAGACATACCTCCATGATAATGGATCTGGAATAATTGTATCTGAATTCCGATTGACTTGCATGCTTTGGTTTATGATGTATCAGCCAATCAAAATTTAAATCTCCTAAGCCCTATTTATTTAGTGAACTGAACATTGATTGGATACATGACCCTGTGATGTGTGCACCTCTACAATGCTGTCTTTCTGATTGGCCAGTTCCCTCAACTCACTCTGGCTCACCTGATTCCATGCTCCTCCCACTAAAATCTCCAAACCATCAATCTCCTCTCATCTAGGGCTTCACACTGGTGCAGATGCATGATCAGTCCCTAAACTGCTTTCCCTTTTGGAAATCAGATCAAGACACCGATAATGACATATGCTAAATTGGCTACCTGTTATGAATGTATCATCTGATACATTCAAACTATAAACCAGTGGGAGCTGTTCTCTGAGCTGTTCTCTGAGCTGTTCTCTGAGCTGTTCTCTGAGCTGTTCTCTTCTTCTCTAGTCTTTTCTCCAACACTCCAATGCCTTCGTCTTAAACCTTTTAGATTGTGTTTTAAAATCTTTTGGATTGAGTTAATCTCTCACATCAATCTTTAATGTGTGTTTTGATTAGTTTTCTGTGTGTGTGTCCGTGTGACCTCACGTGTGTGTGTGTGCGTGCGCTATGTGAAAGTGTGCAAGACTGGACACAGCAGCACTTTGCATTGACTCTGGGCGTGGCACTTTGTACTGACCCTATGGGCGTGGCACTTTGTACTGACCCTATGGGCGTGGCACTTTGCCTTTTACGCTATGGGCGTGGCACTTAACTTTTTGGTGGGCTATTTGTTAGTCAGCTTGTCTATTATAAGATACATGCACTTCTCTGACATTACTTGTTGCCCTAGAACACTAAATAAACCCTTGCTCACCAAAAAAATGTATACATCGATAGAATGAATTCTTCAATTGAGTTGACATTGGTCAAGTTTTCTCTTTTATTTCTGCCTCTCTCACACAGCAAATAAGTTTAGGGACCGGGGAGAAAATGCATAGCTAAATGCTTGTTTTCCTAACTCTAACAGTGCAGTAATATCTACCAATTTACAACTATACACAAATCTAAAAGTAAAAGAATGGAATTAAGAAATATATAAATATTAGGATGAGCAATGTCTGAGTGGCATAGACTAAACTACAGTAGAATAGAGTACAGTATATACAGTGGCTTGCGAAAGTATTCACTCCCCTTGGCATTTTTCCTACTATGTAGAGCCACCTTTATCAGCAATTACAGCTGCAAGTCTCTTGGGGTATGTCTCTATAAGCTTGGTACATCTAGACACTGGGATTGTTGTTGTATGTCTCTATCAGCTTGGTACATCTAGACACTGGGATTGTTGTTGTATGTCTCTATCAGCTTGGTACATCTAGACACTGGGATTGTTGTTGTATGTCTCTATCAGCTTGGTACATCTAGACACTGGGATTGTTGTTGTATGTCTCTATCAGCTTGGTACATCTAGACACTGGGATTGTTGTTGTATGTCTCTATCAGCTTGGTACATCTAGACACTGGGATTGTTGTTGTATGTCTCTATCAGCTTGGTACATCTAGACACTGGGATTGTTGTTGTATGTCTCTATCAGCTTGGTACATCTAGACACTGGGATTGTTGTTGTATGTCTCTATCAGCTTGGCACATCTAGACACTGGGATTGTTGTTGTATTTCTCTATCAGCTTGGTACATCTAGACACTGGGATTGTTGTTGTGTGTCTCTATCAGCTTGGTACATCTAGACACTGGGATTGTTGTTGTGTGTCTCTATCAGCTTGGTACATCTAGACACTGGGATTGTTGTTGTGTGTCTCTATCAGCTTGGTACATCTAGACACTGGGATTGTTGTTGTATGTCTCTATCAGCTTGGTACATCTAGACACTGGGATTGTTGTTGTATGTCTCTATCAGCTTGGTACATCTAGACACTGGGATTGTTGTTGTGTGTCTCTATCAGCTTGGTACATCTAGACACTGGGATTGTTGTTGTGTGTCTCTATCAGCTTGGTACATCTAGACACTGGGATTGTTGTTGTGTGTCTCTATCAGCTTGGTACATCTAGACACTGGGATTGTTGTTGTGTGTCTCTATCAGCTTGGTACATCTAGACACTGGGATTGTTGTTGTATGTCTATCAGCTTGGTACATCTAGACACTGGGATTGTTGTTGTATGTCTCTATCAGCTTGGCACATCTAGACACTGGGATTGTTGTTGTGTGTCTATCAGCTTGGTACATCTAGACACTGGGATTGTTGTTGTGTGTCTCTATCAGCTTGGTACATCTAGACACTGGGATTGTTGTTGTGTGTCTCTATCAGCTTGGTACATCTAGACACTGGGATTGTTGTTGTGTGTCTCTATCAGCTTGGCACATCTAGACACTGGGATTGTTGTTGTGTGTCTCTATCAGCTTGGCACATCTAGACACTGGGATTGTTGTTGTGTGTCTCTATCAGCTTGGCACATCTAGACACTGGGATTGTTGTTGTGTGTCTCTATCAGCTTGGTACATCTAGACACTGGGATTGTTGTTGTGTGTCTCTATCAGCTTGGTACATCTAGACACTGGGATCTTTGCCCATTCTTCAAGGTAAAACGTCTCCAGCTCCTTCAAGTTGGATGGGTTCTGCTGGTGTTCAGCAATCTTTAAGTCAAACCACAGATTCTCAATTGGATTGAGGTCTGGGCTTTGACTGGGCCATTCCAAGACATTTAAATGTTTCTCCTTAAACCACTCGAGTGTTGCTTTAGCAGTATGCTTAGGGTCATTGTCCTGCTGGAAGGTGAACCTCCGTCCCAGTCTCAAATCTCTGCAAGACTGAAACAGGTTTCCCTCAAGAATATCCCAGTATTTAGCGCCATCCATCATTCCTTCAATTCTGACCAGTTTCCCAGTTCCTGCCAATGGAGAAACATCCCCCCAGCATGATGCTGTCGCCACCACGCTTCACTGTGGACAGTGTTCTCAGGGTGATGAGAGGTGTTGGGTTTGCACCAGACATAGCGTTTTCGTTGATGGCCAAAAAGCTAAATTTTAGTCTCATCTGACCAGAGTACCTTCTTCCATATGTTTGGGGAGTCTCCCACATGCCTTTTGGCGAACACCAAAAGTGTTTGCTGTTTTTTTTCTTTAAGCAATTGCTTTTTTTCTGGCCACTCTTCCGTAAAGCCCAGCTCTGTGGAGTGTACGGCTTAAAGTGGTCCTATGGACAGATACTCTAATCTCTGCTGTGGAGCTTTGCAGCTCCTTCAGGGTTATCTTTGGTCTCTTTGTTGCCTCTCTGATTAATGCCTTCCTTGCCTGGTCTGTGAGTTTTGGTGGGCGGTCCTCTCTTGGCAGGTTTGTTGTGGTGCCATTCTTTCAATTTTTTATAATGGATTTAATGTTGCTCTGTGGGATGTTCAAAGTTGTATCTTTTTTTGAACCAAACCCTGATCTGTACTTCTCCACAACTTTGTCCCTGACCTGTTTGGAGAGCTCCTTGGTCTTCATGGTGCCACTTGCTTAGTGGTGTTGCAGACTCTGGGGCCTTTCAGAACAGGTGTATATATATATACACTGAGATCATGTGACAGGCCATGTGACACTTAGATTGCACACAGGTGGACTTTATTTAACTAATTATGTGACTTATATGAGGTAATTGGTTGCACCAGATCTTAATTAGGGGCTTCATAGCAAAGAGGGTGAACACATATACATGCACCACTTTTCAGTTATTTTTTTCATTTCACCAGTTTGGACTATTTTGTGTTTGTCCATTACATGAAATACAAATAAAAATCCATTTAACAAAATAGGAAAAATGGCAATGGAGATGAACACTTTTGCAAGGCATTATGCATATGAGATGAGTAAAGCAGTATGTAAACATTATTAAAGTGACTAGTGTTCCATTGGCCGGTGATTCCATGCCTATGTATATAGGGCAGCAGCCTCTAAGGTGCGTGATTGAGTAACCGGGTGGTAGCCGGCTAGTGATGGCTATTTAACAGTCTGATGGACTTGAGATAGAAGATGTTTTTCATTCTCTCGGTCCCAGCTTTGATGCAATAGTAAAACCCGTAATAATAAATACACAGTAAGTATTGATAACTTGGCTATATACACAGGGTACCAGTGCAAGGGTACGAGGTAATTGAGGTAGATATGTACATGTAACTTAATCAACAGTAACAGCAGCGCATGTGATGAGTCAAAAAGTTGCTGCAAAAATGGCTAAATCAGATCGTCCGGGTTGCTATTTATCAGTCTTGTGGCTTGGGGGTAGAAGCTGTTCAGGGTCCTGTTGGTTCCAGACTTGGTGTATTGGTACTGCTTACCGTGCGGTAGCAAAGAGAACAGTATATGACTTGGGTGGCTGGAGTCTGACCATTTTTAGGGCCTTCCTCTGACAGCGCCTGGTATAGAGGTCCTGGATGGCAGGGAGCTCGCCACCCAGAGATGTACTTGGCCGTACGCACACCCTCCGTAGCGCCTTGCGGTCGAATGCCAAACAGTGACGCAGCCAATGCTGTAGAACTTTCTGAGGATCTGACGGCTAAGCCTCCTGAGGGGGAAGAGGCGTTGTCGCGCCCTTTTCACGACTGTGTTGGTGTGTGTGGACCATGATAGATCCTTAGTGATGTAGACGCTGAGGAAATTGAAGCTCTCCGTTTCCTGTGGTCCATGCTCTTTTGTCTTGCTGACGTTAAGGGAGAGGTTGTTGTCCTGGCACCACACTGCCAGGTCTCTGACCTCGTCCCTATAAGCTGTGTCGTTGTCATCTGTGATCAGGCCTACCACCGTCGTGTTGTCTGCAAACTTAATGATGTTGGTGGAGTCGTGGGTGAACAGGGATTACAGGAGCACTCACCCTTCAGGTGCTCCCGTGTTGAGGGTCAGGGTGACCAATGTGTTGTCTGCCCTCACCACCTGGGGGCAGCACGTCTGGAAGTCCCGGATCCAGTTGCAGAGGGAGGTGTTCAGACCCAGGGTATGATGAAGCAAAAACCAAGCCATGAGGTCGAAGGAATTGTCTGTAGATACCCTAGACAGAATAGTTTCGAAGCACAGATCTGGGAAAGGGTAACAAAAAATGTATGCAGCATTGAATGTCACCAAGAACACAGTAGCCTGCATCATTCTTAAATTGAAGAAGTTTGGAACCGCCAAGACTCTTCCTAGATCAATCGGGGGAGAAGGGTCCAGTCCACCAATCAGGCGTTTATGGTAGAGTGGCCAGATGGAAGCCTCTCCTCAGTAAAAGGCACATGACAGCCCGCTTGGAGTAGTCCATTAGGCACCTCAAGGACTCTCACACCATGAGAAACAAGATTCTCTGGTCTGATGAAACCAAGACTGAACTCTTTGGCCTGAATGCCAAGCGTCACGTCTGGAGGAAACCTGGCACCATCCCTACGGTGAAGCATGGTGGTGGCAGCATAATACTGTGGAGATGTTTTTCAGCGGCAGGGACTGGGAGACTAGTTAGGATCGAGGGAAAGATTAACGGAGCAAAGTACAGAGAGATCCTTGACGAAAACCTACTCCAGAGCGCTCAGGACCTGAAGGTTCACCTTCCAACAGCCAAGACAACGCAGGAGTGGCTTTGGGACAAGTCTCAATGTCCTTGACTGGCCCAGCCAGATTCCGAACTTGAACCCTATCGAACATCTCTGGAGAGACCTGAAAATAGCTGTGCAGCGACGCTCCCCATCCAACCTGACAGAGCTTAAGAGGATCTGAAGAGAAGAATGGGAGAAACTCACTAAATACAGGTGTGCCAAGCTTGTAGCGTCATACCCAAGAAGACTTGAGGCTGTAATCGCTGCCAAAGGTGCTTCTGTCATAATATGTTAACCGCTGCACCACACAGGCACTGAGGTGACCATAATTTATTCAACCTATTGCTTGCCTTCAACATATAATAAAACGATCCACCCCTTACAAATATGTCCATTATAATCCACATAAGAATTCACAGGAGATACGCTGTAGATTCCACATAGCCTACGTAGGGTACTGTGTTGTATACAAACACCACTTCCAGCTGCCCCCTGGTGGCCATTCTAAATATAGTCTTCAGATATTCAAATCCTCCTGCTGCAGGATTATTTTCCTCCTGCGACAAAAGAGGTCAAATTTAAGATCACACATCTGTATACAGATAAGCCTGTCAACCTCCTGTTACAAAAGAGGTCAAATTTTAAGATCACACATCTCTATACACATAAGCATGTCAACCTACAGTTTCGACATACGGTAAACCGTAAGGAACTTCTTGCATGCTACCTTTTATTATTCAGTCCCCTGATTTCCAGGCTAGTTAACCTCAGATGGACCTTTTTTAGTTTAATTTATATTCAGGCAATGATAAAGGTTAGTTGTGTTACTCCAGACAGCAGAGTTCCTTTAACAGGGCCTTCATTTAACTATCACTTCAGACTTGGTTTGTTTTCTCAGACAGTGTCAAGTCTCATGTCAGGTGACTACCTTACATCCTGGCCACAGAGTGTCTTCTCCATTAGACATTACAGGGATCCGGTTCCATCCCATCTTTTTCTGTTACCGTGACAATCACATTAACTACGACTTCCTGGAAACGGGGTCAGCGTGCAGGTTGCCAAGTCGTGGGCCTTTTCTCTACTGTGGTCAGGAGCACAGTTATAGCAGTGTATTGTTATATTATAGCAGTGTATTGTTATATTATAGCAGTGTATTGTTATATTATAGCAGTGTATTGTTATATTATAGCAGTGTATTGTTATATTATAGCAGTGTATTATTGTTATATTATAGCAGTGTATTATTGTTATGTTATAGCAGTGTATTATTGTTATGTTATAGCAGTGTATTATTGTTATGTTATAGCAGTGTGTTATTGTTATGTTCTAGCAGTGTGTTATGTTATAGCAGTGTATTATTGTTATGTTATAGCAGTGTATTATTGTTATGTTATAGCAGTGTATTATTGTTATGTTATAGCAGTGTATTATTATGTTATAGCAGTGTATTATTGTTATAGCAGTGTATTATTATGTTATAGCAGTGTATTGTTATGTTATAGCAGTGTATTGTTATAGCAGTGTATTATTGTTATATTATAGCAGTGTGTTATGGTTATATTATAGCAGTGTGTTATGGTTATATTATAGCAGTGTATTATTGTTATAGCAGTGTATTATTGTTATAGCAGTGTATTATTATGTTATAGCAGTGTATTATTATGTTATAGCAGTGTATTATTGTTATAGCAGTGTATTATTGTTATAGCAGTGTATTATTGTTATAGCAGTGTAAATTGGTCAAATTAAAGATCAAAGGCTGCATCCCAAAGGGCACCCTAAATAGCACACTATATTTCACTAGAGCCCTAAGGGGAATATGGTTATTTTCATAGGGAATAGGGTGCCATTAGGTTTACTAGGGAAGGGTCAGTTAGTGGAGGACCATTGACCAACATGCATAACTATCGGTATTCAGTTCTGCTAGATATGTTAGGTAGGTCCAATGTTTTCAGACGTCTCATTTTGTTCAGCTTTCTGCCTCAACAATTTAACATTGTGTCTAGCTAGCAGGTTTGTATCCAGATGATTCAGTGCCTTGCTATCCAGAGAACTGAGTTAGGGGATATTTTAGGATGGGGAATCAATGCATGTGCTGTACTGTAGATGACCCTGTTGGTAGTTGAGTAAACAGTGAGTTCTTCCAGCTTGGCATCCTGTTGATATCGCAGTGATGTTATATAGTGCTCAACGTTCGCTGCATGAGATCCTGTCCCCTGCAAGGCCAGCTTACCCTTCTTGCACAGAGCAGAAAATAACATTCTAGGGTTTTTTGATCCGTGGTACAAGACTACATTACGCTGCTCCGCTTTCATTCTCACCGTTATATAATTAGGAATAACTTGTTATCTTTAGGACTAGTCCATTTACTTGCTGTTTTTGATATTGTCACACCGCGCAAAATGATGATATTGGCATGGCTATAGGACGCTGTAGGTTGCTCCTGGATGTATGTTACATGGTACTCTGCTTTGCCAGAGACATGGATGTCCTGCCATAGATATGGTCCTGAACACCGATATACAGACATAATACTGTGTTCACTTTCTAGAATGCTATTTTCATGTTCTGTGTTCCAGCTGCTCATCTGTCCCCCGGTGACTCGGTTCTTCTACGGCCGTCGGGAACCCTTCCACAAGCTGTTGGTCCAGGGAGATTCAGCCGGACGCCTCTCCCTCTGGAGCATCCCCGACACCTCGCCCCTGCAGCCCCTCTCCACGGCAGCAGGTACCGTTTAGTACACTAGGTGGCGCAAGAGCCCCAGATCTGTAGGGATGCTGTGGGTGAAAATTAGAAGGCTTTTATGCCATCAGCTGGCCCAAACAGGGAATATGTAGTTCATGCCTCTTCATCACTATGCAATGTCCTTTCTCTGGTCTAAGTCAGGTTGGATAGATGTCTGTTTGGGTCTTTACATAGATAACACTGTGTTTTCTACATACCTGTCCCTCCAGAGCTCCAGGTCTCCTCCACCATCTCCCTCCAGGAGGCCTTTGATAAGCTGGCTCCACTTTCGTCAGGCATCATAGACCAGTTGAGTGTGATGCCTGGGTCGGAGGAACCCATCAAGGTGACGGCCAGCGTCTACATCCCCTCCCAGGGCAGACTGGTGTGTGGTAGAGAAGATGGAAGCATCATCCTAGTTCCTGCCACACAGACCGCCATTGTACAGCTGCTGCAGGGAGAACACATGCTGCGTAGAGGTGAGGCAGGGGGTCAGGGGAGAGTATGAGGGAGGGAGGGAGGTGGGTGAGGGAGGTGAAAACACAAAGGAGATACCTAGGGCTGAGGTGACCGTATTTCAACGGTAACCGCCTCTTATGTACTCTGGACTTGTGTTAGTAACGACTGGTCTTAATGGCCTGGTACTCAGGGCTTATTGTTGAATACGAAATGCAATCGACAATCACATAAAACACTTATCATCAAAACAGTATGTGCTTTTAACAGTCTCTTCACTGTGATTTGGACTGAGTGGAAAACATGGTCTTGTGGTTGTTTGTTTCAAAGCCTAACACAACAGAATGGACAGTGTTTTCTAAGGGAATGATTTTTTCAAAACATTTAACATATTTTTGGTACATACATTCAGATTTAGGCTACAATTATAGTGGATTTGATTTTCAACAGCCTAGTAATAGGGAATTGTTTTCTAATTTCATAATTAATTGCGTGACACATTACCTTTTTAGATACAGAATATCTCCTGCCCGCTCTCTCCTTTCCTTTCTCCAGCGCGCAGAGAGAGGGGCTGTCAACAGTTTAGTGAAATATGTTTTGTTGTGAAAACATGTTACTGTCGACGTTCCCAAACAGATTTCACTTGGTTTCCCAGATGATGCACTGGGTAGCAGCAGGAACAGGGTTGGAGAGACCAGGGCATACAGAGTTTGGGCAGAATATCACTTGTTTCGCAAAGCAAAATGACCAGAGTTGCTTTCCCAACATGAGTGAAAAACATACTTGCGGGAAAGTGACCTTCATTCTCTATTCCAGTGCATACGGATTACGTGTATTTTTAGTATAATCCCTGTTCCTGCCCGTTTGATAATGGGCCATTCTAATTCGAAACAAATTTGACATATTAGTGAAGACAAGATATATTTTTTAATTCAATTTAATATATTTTTTTACATTCTCAAATCATCAATAGCCTATAGTTGCATCCTGCAGCCCATATATATTTTAAATTCTAAGGCATTCTAAGGTATGTACCATCGATTGTTTTACTGCTGATTTGTATTTTTGGATAAGACCATATACAAAATTAATAAAATGTCTTCTCTCGTTCCCAGGCTGGCCCCCTCACCGTACTCTGCGTGGTCACCGTAACAAGGTGACGTGCCTACTGTACCCCCACCAGGTGTCTCCTCGCTACGACCAGCGCTCCCTGGTCTCCGGTGGCGTGGACTTCAGCGTCATCGTCTGGGACATCTTCACTGGAGAAATGAAACACATCTTCTGTGTCCACGGAGGAGATATCACACAGCTACTGGTCCCCCCTGAGAACTGCAGCGTGAGTACAGCTTAGAATTCCCTCCCCAGCCCTCACTCTTTCATCAGTGCCATTTTGTGGGTGGGACTTTAATGAGAAATGTATTAATGTTTTTCAATTTAAAATAGCTCTTTAAAAGGACTGAAGTGGATTTTCCAGCGTAGGGAGGCGAGGCCTCAGAGTGACTATTTCACCCACAGAGACAACCAACCTCCCATCCATCCGCCTTTCACCCACAGAGACATGCACAGACACAACCTCCCATCCATCCATCTATCACACCCTCAGCAGCCAAGCCTTTCACCCACAGAGACATGCACAGACACAACCTCCCATCCATCCATCTATCACACCCTCAGCAGCCAAGCCTTTCACCCACAGAGACATGCACAGACACAACCTCCCATCCATCCATCCATCTATCACACCCTCAGCAGCCAAGCCTTTCACCCACAGAGACATGCACAGACACAACCTCCCATCCATCCATCTATCACACCCTCAGCAGCCAAGCCTTTCACCCACAGAGACATGCACAGACACAACCTCCCATCCATCACACCCTCAGCAGCCAAGCCTTTCACCCACAGAGACATGCACAGACACAACCTCCCATCCATCCATCTATCACACCCTCAGCAGCCAAGCCTTCTCTCCTGCTGTGTATGTGTGATTGACAGGTACCATACTGGTGTCCATTACATGTGAGTGGTTCACACTTAAAGTAAGGGTGTCTGTTCTGAAAGAGAATTACCCCCAGCGGTTGTAATGACCTGTTTAGTAATGCGGTTGCTTTGTAGCACGCCGATACTTAAGGAGTGGGACGTTTAATTGATGCGAGAGAGAGAGAGGCTGGCAGGATGGAGGGATCCATAATTCCTGTTGCTCCTCCTCCTCGTCCTCCTTAGCACGTCCAAGTTGATTGGCTCATAAAGATGACCCTGAGGAGCGGCCTTCTCCAGAGCTTTCAGTATCGACACTGATTGCGTTGTTAAAGGCTTTCTGTATTTCACCCAGAAACTTCCGTCTGTCTGTCTAGCCCTGGCCCTGGATACAGACTTGTCCTTGTACAGTACAATAGCCTTGGTGTGTGTTAGCTCAGTATATTAGAACACCGGCCCCTGGTTTGGAGTGTGGTGAGGTGGGGTGTGTTAGCTGTGTACA
This sequence comes from Thymallus thymallus, assembly GCA_023634145.1. Classification (NCBI taxonomy): domain Eukaryota; kingdom Metazoa; phylum Chordata; class Actinopteri; order Salmoniformes; family Salmonidae; genus Thymallus; species Thymallus thymallus. The sequence continues at coordinate 3,024,750 of CM042403.1, read as the reverse complement.
GTAGAACGCAGGCCTGTGGTGTAGTGAGTGTTTTTCTGTAATGGATTGTGTTTTTTAACAACCTACTAATATACTCTAAAAGCTGATTTCTTACATTTGAGAAAAGAACATTCATGCGGCACACAATTGGCCCAGTGTCGCCCGGGTTCGGCCGGGGTAGGTGGTCATTGTAAATAAGAATTGACTTGCTTAGTTTAAATAAATAAATAACATTTAGGAGAACCAGAAATCCAATATATTTTTATTGAAAAACTGTGTTACTATGAAAGGAGGATGAACTGCACTCATTCCAGTAAACAACTAGCCTTGGCTCTGAAGACTGAGCTGCCTCATGCTAACCTTGGCTCTGAAGACTGAGCTGCCTCATGCTAACCTTGGCTCTGAAGACTGAGCTGCCTCATGCTAACCTTGGCTCTGAAGACTGAGCTGCCTCATGCTAACCTTGGCTCTGAAGACTGAGCTGCCTCATGCTAACCTTGGCTCTGAAGACTGAGCTGCCTCATGCTAGCCTCTGAAGACTGAGCTGCCTCATGTTAGCCTCTGAAGACTGAGCTGCCTCATGCTAGCCAGCTGGAAAACAACAGGACACATTTCAATGTATTGGTATTTTATTTAGCTGTGTTTTAATAGATTGTAGGGCTGTAGCCACTGAATTGTCACTTTAAAGGAAAGACATCAAACAGTGCTGCCTCAGTGAAGGGTCCTCACTATCCGGGAACCCACTGAAGTTGATGTTAAATGTCTACGGTAATGGTTAAGGTTCTGGTTAGAGAAGGGTTATGGTTAGGGTTTAGTGTAGCGACGCAAGGATCCCGGTGTGGTGTCTGGTAGGGTGTGTCTGTGTAGTGGTGTCTGTATAGTGGTGTCTGGTCTGGGAGGGTGTGTCTGTGTAGTGGTGTCTGGTCTGGGAGGGTGTGTCTGTGTAGTGGTGTCTGGTCTGGGAGGGTGTGTCTGTGTAGTGGTGTCTGGTCTGGGAGGGTGTGTCTGTGTAGTGGTGTCTGGTCTGGGAGGGTGTGTCTGTAGTGGTGTCTGGTCTGGGAGGGTGTGTCTGTGTAGTGGTGTCTGGTCTGGGAGGGTGTGTCTGTGTAGTGGTGTCTGGTCTGGGAGGGTGTGTCTGTGTAGTGGTGTCTGGGAGGGTGTGTCTGTGTGGTGGTGTCTGGTCTGGGAGGGTGTGTCTGTGTAGTGGTGTCTGGTCTGGGAGGGTGTGTCTGTGTAGTGGTGTCTGATTTGGTTAATAACCTTGCAGCTGTGGCAGCAGGAGGGGTGACAGTGATGATGAAGGATGTGTCCTTGTAGCCCTGACATCCTCCACTCTCCTCTTCCTTTTTCATCTCCCCCTCCTCTCCTCTCCTCTCCTCTCCTCCCCTCCTCCTCTCTCTCATGGTCAAGGTTTCTTATACCTCTACATCAACACTCAGAACATTGCCTGTCAGCGCTCATCACCATTTAGTTTACTGTCAGTTCCTTCACACATCCTTCCCTTCCCATCTCTCCCAACCCCCCCATTCCCTCCATCTCTCTCAACCTCCCTCGTCTCCCAACCTCCCTCCTTCCCTCCCCATCTCTCTCAACCTCCCTCCTTGTCTCCCAACCTTCCTTCCCTCCCCATCTCTCCCAACCTCCCTCCTTGTCTCCCAACCTTCCATCTCTCCCAACCTCCCTCCCATCTCTCCCAACCTCCCTCCTTGTCTATATACAGGAAGTAGAAAATAACAAGGCTACATACAGGAAGTAGAAAATAACCTATCTATCTCTAAATGTATTCCGACCCCTTTTCCCCTCATTTTGTTACATTACAGCCTTATTCTCAAATGGATTAAATAAACAATTTACTGTAACTTGCATCTGTTGTACCAGAATGTATCTGTGTGTGTCTTTGTGCGTGTGTGTACTGTAATAAGCTACAGCCAGGTTGTGTAGTGCAGTGTTTTTCACTGTGTGAGGCAGTATTTCATGCTGTGCTGTGTCTCTGTCTGTCTGTCTGATTTTGTTGCTCCTAAAGCGGGCAGCAGCTCCATCTTTCTTCCTGACTGAGCCGTGTGTGTGACGGCAGCGGTAGCTGGTGATTTACTATCAGGAGGCCCTGGCAGCCTCCTAATCAGTTAACTATTGGCGGATGACATGAAAAAATAAAAAGCTTTTCTCCCTGGCAACAACCCTACTACCCTGAAATGGCATTCATTAAAGCCCTCCAACTACCCTGAAATGGCAGTCATTAAAGCCCTCCAACTACCCTGAAATGGCAGTCATTAAAGCTCTCCAACTTCCCTGAAATGGCAGTCATTAAAGCCCTCCAACTTCCCTGAAATGGCAGTCATTAAAGCCCTCCAACTTCCCTGAAATGGCAGTCATTAAAGCCCTCCAACTTCCCTGAAATGGCAGTCATAAAGCCCTCCAACTACCCTGAAATGGCAGTCATTAAAGCCCTCCAACTTCCCTGAAATGGCAGTCATTAAAGCCCTCCAACTTCCCTGAAATGGCAGTCATTAAAGCCCTCCAACTTCCCTGAAATGGCAGTCATAAAGCCCTCCAACTTCTCTGAAATGGCAGTCATTAAAGCCTTCCTGTCCACTTTAAATGGGGACAAAGAGGGCCTTGCACTTAGATCATTGGTTAATGACATTACCAATCAAAATGGTGCAGGATATTTCATTGTTGCCATGGAGATGGGGTTTGTGTCCTGTTCTCTTGTCATTGACACCATTGAAGAGTCAGACAGTGCTGTTTCACCTATTCATTCAGCCTTTCTAAATGTCATGACATATGCTGTTTTTGTCTTGCAACAATACATTTCTATGTTGAGTATTTTGATGCTTAATTATGTTAGTGTTTACCCGTCTCTTACTTCCACAAAGAAACAACAGATAATATGATACATTATTGAAATGTTGTATTTCCTTCATACCACGACCTCTATTCTATAACTTTCTGCTTACCTCTCTCAGGTTACTGTAACACCTCTTACCCTCTGGTCTAGGCCAGGTTACTGTAACACCTCTTACCCTCTGGTCTAGGCCAGGTTACTGTAACACCTCTCTTACTCTCTGGTCTAGGCCAGGTTACTGTGGCACTTCTCTGGTCTAGGCCAGGTTGGTGTGGCACCTCTCTGGTCTAGGCCAGGTTGGTGTGGCACCTCTCTGGTCTAGGCCAGGTTGGTGTGGCACCTCTCTGGTCTAGGCCAGGTTGGTGTGGCACCTCTCTGGTCTATGGAAGCCTGTAACTGACTCTCTCTTTCTCTTTTCTCACTCCTGCCCCCTACAGAATCGTGTTCAGCACTGTGTGTGTTCTGTGGCCAGTGACCACTCCGTGGGTCTGCTCAGCCTGCGGGAGAGGAAGTGCATCATGCTGGCGTCTCGACACCTCTTCCCCATCCAGGTCATCAAGTGGCGCCCTTGTGATGACTACCTAGTGGTGGGCTGCTCTGATGGATCTGTGTATGTATGGCAGATGGACACAGGTGAGATGGAGACACACTCACACACACACCGGTGAGATAGAGAGACACACACACACACACACACACACTGGTGAGATGGAGACACACACTGGTGAGATCGAGACACACTCACACACACACCGGTGAGATAGAGAGACACTCTCACACACCGGTGAGATAGAGAGACACTCTCTCACACACCGGTGAGATAGAGAGACACTCTCACACACACCGGTGAGATAGAGAGACACTCACACACACACCGGTGAGATAGAGAGACACTCACACACACACCGGTGAGATAGAGAGACACTCACACACACTGGTGAGATAGGGAGACACACACACACTGGTGAGATAGGGAGACACACACACACTGGTGAGATAGGGAGACACACACACACTGGTGAGATAGGGAGACACACACACACACTGGTGAGATGGAGACACACACACACACACTGGTGAGATGGAGACACACACACACACACTGGTGAGATGGAGACACACACACACACACTGGTGAGATGGAGACACACACACACACACTGGTGAGATGGAGACACACACACACACTGGTGAGATGGAGACACACACACACACTGGTGAGATGGAGACACACACACACACTGGTGAGATGGAGACACACACACACTGGTGAGATGGAGACACACACACACACACTGGTGAGATGGAGACACACACACACACACTGGTGAGATGGAGACACACACACACACACACACACACACACACACTGGTGAGATGGAGACACACACACACACACACACACTGGTGAGATGGAGACACACACACACACACACTGGTGAGATGGAGACACACACACACACACACACCGGTGAGATAGAGACACACACACACACCGGTGAGATAGAGACTCATACTATTATAATAGGATGATGAGGTGTTACATTGCAGAAGGTTTATTCACTGTTGTAACCAGGATTAATGAGATAATGGTCGTTTCTTAGTTTTCTCATGAATTAATGTTTTATTTATAATCCAACAACAGTCTCTGTAGTCTGTTGAAGGCTACATGCCTTCAGCACTGTTCCATTAATGGTGGTTATTGAATGAATTCATGCATCATTACAATTTGCAAAAGCCTTTTCTTCACTGCACTATTTGTTTGCAGGGGACTTGTTTGTTCTGTCTGCATGTATAATACATTCCAAGCAATCAATCAAATGTATTTATAAAATCCTTTTTACATCACCAGAGTGCTATACAGAAACCCAGCCTAAAACCCCAAACGGCAAGCAATGCAGATGTAGAAGCACGGTGGCTAGGAAATCTGAATTAGCAGCACGACTACACTCAATCATAGGACCTACTGATCGGTTGAATCTTCAGTAAAGACTTAAAGATTGAGACAGAGTCTGCGTCTCTCACATGGATAGGCAGACCATTCCATAAAGATGGAGCTCTATAGGAGAAAGCCCCGCCTACACCTGTTTACTTAGAAATTCTAGGGACAATAAGGAGGCCTGCGTCTTGTGACCGGAGCGTACGTGTAGGTATGTACGGCAGGATCAAATCAGAGAGATAAGTAGGAGCAAGCCCATGTAATGCTTTGTAGGTTAGCAGTAAAACCTTGAAATCAGCTGATAATGCTAGCACTGGAGTAATACAATCTATTTTTATGGGTTCTAGTCAAGATTCTAGCAGCCATGTTTAGCACTAACTGAAGTTTATTTAGTGCTTTACCCGGGTAGCCTGAGAGTAGAACATCTAATCTTAAAGAAAAAGCATGGATTTGTTTTTCTAAATCATTTCTAGACAAAGCTTTGGCTTTTTCCATTGTTACGAATGTTAAAAAGCTGCTCTTTTATTTTATGTTCGTCAAAAGTGAGATCAGGGTCCAGAGTAACGCCGAGGTCCTTCAGTTTTATTTTAGACGACTGTCCAACCATCAAGACGAATTATCAGATCAAACAGCAGATAACTTTGTTTCTTGGGACCTAGAACTAGCATCTCTGTTTTGTCCGAGTTTAAAAGTAAAACATTTGCCGCCATCCACTTCCTTATGTCTGAAACAACAGGCTTCCAGGGCAGGCACAAGTTGACATTTGTGTTTCTGAACGACATCACCAAGAGTTAGCATATATAGTGAAAACAATATTGGTCCTAAAACGGAACCTTGAGGAACACTGAAACTTGCCATTGATTGGTCAGAGAACAAGCCATCCACAGAGACAAACTGATATACCTTTCCAACAGATAAGATTTAAAATAGGCAAAATGTATTAGATAAGACACCACTCATTGGCAGATTGGTTTAATACTATTTTATACCGTTTTTGTACCTTACCGGGGTAAATTAGATATTTCAGTTTTTAATATTTTAATACATTACATCAAAATATATTTTAGTTTCTTCAAATATCCATCCTTTGCCTTGATGACAGCTTTGCACACACTTGGCATTCTCTCAACCAGCTTCACCTGGAATGCTTTTCAAGCAGTCTTGGAGTTGCCACTTATGCTCTGCCGTCCAACTCATTCCAAACCAACACAAATGTGTTTGTCATTATGGGGTATTTATTGTGCGTAGATTGATGACGAAGAAAAACAATTTAATCTATTTTAGAATAAGGCTTTAAGAAAATTAGGAAAACGTCTGGGGGTCTGAATACTTTCTGAATGCACTGTGTTGGTGTGTGTGGGCGATATACCGACAGTGATTTTCATGTCTAAATACCCAGGTATACGGTATATCGCCCAAGACTAGAAAATAGTGTACATTAGGATCAATCACTGTGTGAGGAAGAAGCTTGTCAGCCATTAGACACCTCGTGTTCTTCCCCTCACTTTACAATGTTTTTGCTCAGGGAGGATCTCTCCCTCTCTCTCTCTCTCTCTCACACACACACACACACACACACACACACACACACACACACACACACACACACACCCTGCCCAGGATGAATAATAGATTGTCTGATGCATTCGTTTCTCCGTCCCGTCCGTATACGAACCCGCATCTTTAACAGTGTAAAGCAACGCAGCACTCTTAAAACATTATACCGGTTTTAAACGGTCTCTCACAGCATTGGAAGTAAAGATGATGGCTGAGGAAGTGGGGGATGGAAGAGAGGAGGGAAGTGGGTACATGGGGGGGGGGGGGAGAGCACTTACAAAACATCTCCCTAAATGTGGAGTCTCTCGCTGCCTGTTACTGCATTAGCTAGGCACATTAGTGTGTTTATGTCTGCTCTTATTGCTGGTTATGGCACATTGTGCTGAGTAGGATAGAAGAATGCACAGTAGCAAGCCTACTCTACTTACTAGTCTGGGGAGGGGGAAGGGACGTGGCTGTAAGGTGTGTGTGTGTGTGTGTGTGTGTGGTAGCCTAAGTAATGATCCCTGAGGTTTGTCTGGAACCACTTGAGAGGAGTGAGGGAAACAGCCTGAACAGCTCTCCATTTATAGACTCATTCTATTACTGATGGACAGCTAGATCTCTCTCTCTCTCTCCTCTGCTCAGTGCTTTTTCCCATAGAGAGAAATCATTTATCTTCTGTTTTTTTTTTCCCCTCATCAGCTGTAATAGACTTTCTCTTAAAGTGAAACGTAACCATTATTCAACGTCATATCCATCATCTCCAGCACCACCCCAACATCAACATATGTGAAAACTGTGTGTTTCTATGTTTTGGTTGTAAAAAAACATTGTTTCCAATGACATCATCGGTGTGCATCGTGAGGTGAGGAAAAAGGCTGATTTCCATCTTCACTGTTCCTCTATGTTCACTCTATCCTATCCATTACCAAACTATTTATTTTTTTAAGAGTTAAAGCAAGTCACTACGTTTTTATTTATTTTTAGTACAAGCCTATCTATAATATGACAGCACCAGCAGTTAGCTACCAACAGCTGGCAGACGTGTTCATTTGGTTACTTTGGCATTAATCAGTATTATTTAGATTTGAGGACGTGAGCTAAATGCGATAGCTCTATAGCTAACGAATGTTTTGTTCTTTCACTCACCTGGTGAAGCCGCGTCTCCGCTGGTTGTTTGTGGTACTTTATAACCACGTTGTTGCTAGGGACAGCGTCCACTTTGAAAAGCAACATTTTGCTGAAGCCCTCCATCCATTGTTGATAGCCATGGAAGTTCTCAAGGATAAAATATGCCCCCGCAAATGATTATAGTTTTATTAGGGTCCCCATTAGGCGACGACAGCTAGGCTTACTGGGGTCCAACAAATAACGAAAAAGACATTACAGACAAAATACTTAACAATTTATATACAATTAAAAACATTAACATGTTAAGTGTGTGTGTTTGCATCTATCAGTTACACATGCATGTCAGTAGGCGTTGTGCCGTGAGGTGTTACTTTATTCGTTATTTTGACATTTCTTTATCTATCCATAAAAATTATGCTGATTCATGATTTAGTCTGGCTGAGACAAGCTGCCTGTCTCGTCCCGACTCCCAACCCTTACACATTCATTACTATGGGACAGCTAGAGATGGAATTTGAATATTGAAACAATGTTGCAAATGTCAGGGAGATAGACTGCAAGGTTTAGACAAATCTCTGCTATTGAAAACCATATGCTAGTCTAAAAGAAATGTGAGATAATGTCTAGATGCTTTTTATAGTGGAGATCAAGTTTATAAATTGCCTGGCTGGGCTGATGAGACAGTTGATTGCGCAGTCAGATGGAACAGAGAAATAGGCATTTCAATGTCATAGACACCGGCTGGAAGGTGGTTTTAACCAATCAGCGTCAAGGATTAGACAAACCAGTATAAATTTGCATAGCAAGTGTTGCTAAACCCTGCTCCCACACGTAGCTTGGCCATGTTGAGGAATATAAACGCAACCGCTAGCTAGCTCCGTAATACTAACCAACACGTTTTGTTTTGTTTAGTAGGGAGCTTAGTAACTGGGCAGGAGAGCTTGCTGTAGGAGGGTGTTGGTATTGGAGATGGTGACCAGAAATATAGACATCCTAATGATTTGATGAGGTGCCCAATAGAGTATAAAAGTAGCCATCATCCCTGTCCTGATTTTACTCTCGCGCTCTCTCTCTCACACTCTCAGGTGCGTTGGACCGCTGTGTGATGGGCATCACGGCTGTAGAGATCCTGAATGCCTGTGATGAGGTGGTGCCGGCCGCTGTGGATGCTCTGAGCCACCCTGCGGTCAACTTGAAACAGGCCATGGCACGACGCAGCCTGGCTGCACTCAAGAACATGGCCACGCACAAACTACAGACCCTGGCTACCAACCTACTGGCTGCAGACAACGCAGACAAGGTCAGTTGTAACCCTAACCTGGCTACCAATCTACTAGCAGACAAGGTCAGCTTATGCCATTGTTCATAATGTTTGTGACTACCTATGACACAGTTATGTAGCTGTTATAAAGGCTTTATGAATGCATACATAGGGACACCTACTACACTAAAGTGTTACTATGAACCCCAATAGTTTTTAACCCTATAACTCTTAGAAACATTAACCCTGTATACTGTATATAGATCTGCTCCTCTAAGACCTTCTCAGACTGGTGTACTGGTCCTTTAATTGCTGCATACTGTACTGGCTCAGTTTCAAACTCTGATCACCACTTCATCACTAGAGAAGTGCTCTCCCTCGCAATGCAACATACACACACATATCACTGTCTCTGTGCCAGTAGTCATCCATGATGTTTCGCTTCAGATGGGGCCAGGGGAGGGGGCCAGGAGAGAGGGGGGAGGGGGCCAGGAGAGAGGGGGGAGGGGGCCAGGAGAGAGGGGGGAGGGGGCCAGGTGAGAGGGGGGAGGGGCCCGGAGAGAGGAGGGAGTGGGCCAGGAGAGAGAGACAGTGGAAGAGGGAAATAGTCTCAGAGCTTTGGGAACAATCAACCTCCCTGAACTATGGCTGTCTGTTACCTTCTGGGCTGGGATGCAGAGAACAGCTGAGTCTGTTACCTTCTGGGCTGGGATGCAGAGAACAGCTGAGTCTGTTACCTTCTGGGCTGGGATGCAGAGAACAGCTGAGTCTGTTACCTTCTGGGCTGGGATGCAGAGAACAGCTGAGTCTGTTACCTTCTGGGCTGGGATGCAGAGAACAGCTGAGTCTGTTACCTTCTGGGCTGGGATGCAGAGAACAGCTGAGTATGTTACCTTCTGGGCTGGGATGCAGAGAACAGCTGAGTCTGTTACCTTCTGGGCTGGGATGCAGAGAACAGCTGAGTCTGTTACCTTCTGGGCTGGGATGCAGAGAACAGCTGAGTCTGTTACCTTCTGGGCTGGGATGCAGAGAACAGCTGAGTCTGTTACCTTCTGGGCTGGGATGCAGAGAACAGCTGAGTCTGTTACCTTCTGGGCTGGGATGCAGAGAACAGCTGAGTCTGTTACCTTCTGGGCTGGGATGCAGAGAACAGCTGAGTCTGTTACCTTCTGGGCTGGGATGCAGAGAACAGCTGAGTCTGTTACCTTCTGGGCTGGGATGCAGAGAACAGCTGAGTCTGTTACCTTCTGGGCTGGGATGCAGAGAACAGCTGAGTCTGTTACCTTCTGGGCTGGGATGCAGAGAACAGCTGAGTCTGTTACCTTCTGGGCTGGGATGCAGAGAACAGCTGAGTCTGTTACCTTCTGGGCTGGGATGCAGAGAACAGCTGAGTATGTTACCTTCTGGGCTGGGATGCAGAGAACAGCTGAGTCTGTTACCTTCTGGGCTGGGATGCAGAGAACAGCTGAGTCTGTTACCTTCTGGGCTGGGATGCAGAGAACAGCTGAGTCTGTTACCTTCTGGGCTGGGATGCAGAGAACAGCTGAGCGACTAGCCTGCCTAAAGGGTAGCACTTAACAGTGGCCATTTGGAAATCAGTCTGGCGTTTGAAAAGCATAAAGGCTAGATTGCAGTGGAATGAACAGGGCAAATAACAGGAGATAATCAGCCGGAGGTAAAATGTAGCAGGGGATAATCAGCCGGAGGTAAAATGTAACGGCAGATAATCAGCCGGAGGTAAAATGTAACGGCAGATAATCAGCCGGAGGTAAAATGTAACGGCAGATAATCAGCCGGAGGTAAAATGTAACGGCAGATAATCAGCCGGAGGTAAAATGTAACGGCAGATAATCAGCCGGAGGTAAAATGTAACTGCAGATAATCAGCCGGAGGTAAAATGTAACGGCAGATAATCAGCCGGAGGTAAAATGTAACGGCAGATAATCAGCCGGAGGTAAAATGTAACGGCAGATAATCAGCCGGAGGTAAAATGTAACGGCAGATAATCAGCCGGAGGTAAAATGTAACGGCAGATAATCAGCCGGAGGTAAAATGTAACGGGAGATAATCAGCCGGAGGTAAAATGTAACGGGAGATAATCAGCCGGAGGTAAAATGTAACGGCAGATAATCAGCCGGAGGTAAAATGTAACGGGAGATAATCAGCCTGAGGTAAAATGTAACGGGAGATAATCAGCCGGAGGTAAAATGTAACGGGAGATAATCAGCCGGAGGTAAAATGTAACGGGAGATAATCAGCCGGAGGTAAAATGTAGCGGGAGATAATCAGCCGGAGGTAAAATGTAGCGGGAGATAATCAGCCGGAGGTAAAATGTAGCGGGAGATAATCAGCCGGAGGTAAATGTAGAACCCGACCGATATATCGGTTTACCGATTTTGTTATTGGCCTTTTACCAATGTATCAGACGATAATTAAACCGATAACCAATATTCAATAAATGGCATAAAAAAAGGGAGTCTGAACACTTGTGGCAATTCTCGTGATATCATTATTGTGAAGTCAACATCTGAAGCAGTTATTGGATAATTGCTCTTTTAGATGACAATTTAGGAGATTTAAGTGTGGAAAAATGTATGCCTTACTTCCATCTCGTAGGGGTTTACAGGGCCCAGACAGCCTAGCCAGCCAGCCAGGCCCTGCCATTAAGATATTGTTGGAGAGAAGAGATGTAGAGGGAGATAGTGAGAGTGGTTCTTCCAGACAGTTATACCGGGAAATACTCCTCTTCTTCTTCCTCCCTACTCCTCCTCCTCTTCCTCCCTCCCTACTCCTCTTCCTCCCTCCCCTCTCCTCTTCCTCCCTCCCTTTCCTCCTCCTTCCTGCTCCTCTCTCCCTTTCCTCCCTCTCCTCTCTTCTTCCTTTCCTCTCATCCTCCTCCTCTTTCCTGCTCCTCCTTCTCTTCCTGCTCCTCCTCCTCCTCAGCTGGAGAAACGTAGATGGTGGTGTAGAGTGTTTTCTTGCCCAACGGCCTGCAGGGACCAGGGTTTAGTTAAAGTGGAGCCTTGGCTCTTAGTGCTATGGGCCTGGGGATGTTGGGATGGAGGCATGGCTGTGGGTACTACCAGGGGAGAAGATGGAATGAGAGGTAATCCTCCCTCCCGTCCTCTTTTTTTCTCACTGACTCGCTCCCTAAGATTCACTTTCCCTCAGCCTGCCAGGAGAGTTAGAACTCCAGCTAGATAACAAACTAGCAACCACTAGAAACACTAGAAGTGTCCTATGTGGCTTACTTGTAGTTGGTACAAGTGTGGCTCAGTTGGTTTGAAGTGGTCCTATATGACTCAGTTGGTACGAAGTGGTCCTATATGACTCAGTTGGTATGAAGTGGTCCTATATGACTCAGTTGGTATGAAGTGGTCCTATATGACTCAGTTGGTATGAAGTGGTCCTATATGACTCAGTTGGTATGAAGTGGTCCTATATGACTCAGTTGGTATGAAGTGGTCCTATATGACTCAGTTGGTATGAAGTGGTCCTATATGACTCAGTTGGTATGAAGTGGTCCTATATGACTCAGTTGGTCCACCCTGCCTGTCATGGCTGATCATAGTAATACACATCCAGTGCATCTCTTCTCCCTCTGCTCTGTTGGGGGTTCTCTTCTCCCTCTGCTCTGTTGGGGGTTCTCTTCTCCCTCTGCTCTGTTGGGGGTTCTCTTCTCCCTCTGCTCTGTTGGGGGTTCTCTTCTCACTGCTGGGCTGTAGTACCTGAATGGCACCCATGCCAGATGTGCTCTACTCTGGTGAGCTGTGTGTGTGTGTGTGTGTGTGTGTGTGTGTTTGGCCTGAGAGCCCAGTAGCTCGTTAAGGCTATGAAGCAGCAGAGGAATGTTAGGGAGGAAGGATGACCTTAAAGGAAGAAGATAGCAGGCTACCAGGAGAGAGCTGTATGGAGCCCGTCTGTCTGTCTGTGTCCCCCTTCTCTCTGTCTGTCAGTCTATATCAGGGGTGGGCAACTCCAGTCCTCGGGGCCTGATTGGTGTCAGTTTTTCCCCGTCCCTAGAAAAACACATCTGATTAAACTAATTGCATTCTAAACTGAAGATCATGATGAGTTGATTATTGGAGTCAGGTGTGTTAGCTGGGGCTGGGGCAAAAGTGTGACACCAATCAGGCCCCCGAGGACTGGAGTTGCCCACCCCTGGTCTATATAGAGTCTGCCTGTCTGTAAAGAGCCTGTCTGTAAAGAGCCAGTCTGTATAGAGCCTGTCTGTATAGAGCCTGTCTGTCTGTATAAAGACTTTGTCTGTATAAAGCCTGTCTGTCTGTCTGTATAGAGCCTTTCTGTGTCTCCGTCCGCCGGTCTGTACAGAACAGGGATTGGATACTTTGAGGGGGTGGGGGCCACAAAAAAACAGAACTCATCATGAGGGGCCGCAGTGGCTCACGGGTCTGCGTACCCACATCCGTACCCACATCCGTACCCACACATGCAGGCAGAGCCGGTCCTAAGCAAAATTGAGAGAAGATTCCCTGCAGTACTATTCATTTTGCCATGGGGCGGAGAGAAATGTTTGCAGTTTTGAATATGATATCTGAGTGAGTGTAACTAACTAAATCAATGTGGGCCCCAGTAAGTAATTTGACCATGATTACTACAAGTTTAGATAGCTGGCTAACTCACCGATCTAAAACGTGTTAGCTGACATGGACTAATAGAGTGATTATCAGTGACGGACATAACATGTCTAAATGGCACCTGGTGTTTTGTACTGTTCTAACTCTCATCATTGTTGAGACACCGACTTCCAAAATTGATCCGTGGGCCTACAAAAGGGGGGACAAAGAAGAGCCAGCTAAACACACTCCCCACCCCCACACCACTGGCCCTCTAATTAGTCTGATCCTACTGTGTGTGTGTGTGTGTGTGTGTGTGTGGGTGGGGAACTGGTCTGTGTGTAGCCACCCTCACTGACCAACACAAGGAAAAGGGGCTTAGTTGTCAGGAGTCTGTGTGTGGATGGAAGTACTGTGTGTGTGGATGGAAGTACTGTGTGTGTGGGTGGATGTACTGTGTGGGTGGATGGATGTGCTGTGTGTGTGTGGGTGGATGGATGTACTGTGTGTGTGTGTGGGTGGATGGATGTACTGTGTGTGGGTGGGTGGATGGATGTACTGTGTGTGGGTGGGTGGATGGATGTACTGTGTGTGTGTGGGTGGATGGATGTACTGTGTGTGTGTGGGTGGATGGATGTACTGTGTGTGGGTGGCTGGATGGATGTACTGTGTGTGGGTGGCTGGATGGATGTGCTGTGTGTGTGTGTGGGTGGATGGATGTGCTGTGTGGGTGGGTGGATGTATTGTGGTGTGGGTGGATGGATGTGCTGTGGGTGGATGGATGTGCTGTGTGGGTGGGTGGATGTATTGTGGGTGGGTGGGTGGGTGGATGGATGTGCTGTGGGTGGATGGGTCTGGGTGGGTGGGTGTACTGTGTGTGTGGATGTACTGTGTGTGTGTGGGTGTGGATGGATGTACTGTGTGTGTGGGTGGATGTACTGTGTGGGTGTGGATGGATGTACTTTGTGTGTTTGTGGGTGGATGTACTTTGTGTGTGGGTGTGGGTGGATGTACTGTGTGGGTGTGTGTGGGTGGGTGTACTGTGTGGGTGTGGATGTACTGTGTGGGTGTGTGTGGGTGGGTGTACTGTGTGGGTGTGGATGTACTGTGTGGGTGTACTGGGTTGATGTACTGTGTGTGGGTGGATGTACTGTGTGGGTGTGTGTGGGTGGGTGTACTGTGTGGGTGTGGATGTACTGTGTGGGTGTACTGGGTTGATGTACTGTGTGTGGGTGGGTGTACTGTGTGGGTGTGGATGTACTGTGTGGGTGTACTGGGTTGATGTACTGTGTGTGGGTGGGTGTACTGTGTGGGTGTGGATGTACTGTGTGGGTGTACTGGGTTGATGTACTGTGTGTGGGTGGGTGTACTGTGTGGGTGTACTGGGTATGGATGTACTGTGTGTGGGTGGATGTACTATAGACACACTGTACCATTCCTTTGAACAGGTGGTCAAGATCACTGAGGTTTTCTGTGCAACAATACTCTCCTCTTCCTCCTCCTCTTTAGTGGGCATCACGACGTGACATTATGCTATGGTTTGTTCTCTTCCTGTTAGCTGGAACAATCCATAATAATACCAGTCTCCAGATAAACTGACTCCTTCCCTCATCATAACTGTTGTCTTGGACGTCTCCCAAATGACACCTTGTTCCCTACATAGTGGACTACTTTTGACCAGAGACCATGGTCAAGAGGGTGCCATTTGGCACACAGCCTAAGTGTCTTGACTGGAGATCAAATGGTCCAAGCCGGGAATCCAAAGAGGCCTCTCCTCTCTCTCCAGCCCAGCCGCTGTCTGTCTCTAATATCCCATCATTTCCTCTGACACAATAATTCTACCTCCTCTTTGGGGCTGTGATATCTGCTGTCAATACGCTCCATTATCCCCCCTACAACACACAACAGGCCCTGATACAGCTACTAGCCAGCCCACCGGCCACCCACTGGGGTAATGATAGATAATGCCAGCCCACCGGCCACCCACTGGGGTAATGATAGATAATGCCAGCCCACCGGCCACCCACTGGGGTAATGATAGATAATGCCAGCCCACCGGCCACCCACTGGGGTAATGATAGATAATGCCAGCCCACCGGCCACCCACTGGGGTAATGATAGATAATGCCAGCCCACCGGCCACCCACTGGGGTAATGATAGATAATGCCAGCCCACCGGCCACCCACTGGGGTAATGATAGATAATGCCAGCCCACCGGCCACCCACTGGGGTAATGATAGATAATGCCAGCCCACCGGCCACCCACTGGGGTAATGATAGATAATGCCAGCCCACCGGCCACCTGGCCACCCACTGGGGTAATGATAGATAATGCCAGCCCACCGGCCACCTGGCCACCCACTGGGGTAATGATAGATAATGCCAGCCCACCGGCCACCTGGCCACCCACTGGGGTAATGATAGATAATGCCAGCCCACCGGCCACCTGGCCACCCACTGGGGTAATGATAGATAATGCCAGCCCACCGGCCACCTGGCCACCCACTGGGGTAATGATAGATAATGCCAGCCCACCGGCCACCTGGCCACCCACTGGGGTAATGATAGATAATGCCAGCCCACCGGCCACCTGGCCACCCACTGGGGTAATGATAGATAATGCCCATCAACTGCTTTCCAATCAACCTGCCTAGCCTCCACTTTGGTGCCTCCATTACACCTACACTGACTGCCTGGGGGAGGAGGAGGAGAGGACGATGGAGGAGGAGGAGGGGTAGGACAGGACGACGGGAGGGAGGAGGAGAGTGAGGACGACGGGAGGAGGGGTCCTGTGGGACAATGACCTTTTAACAGCCTGGGTCTTTGTTTACAGCTCAAGAGTCCTTTCTCTCCTCTCCTCCTCCAGCTCACACCGCTCTCCTCTCCTCCACCAGCTCACACCGCTCTCCTCTCACACTCCTGCATTTTCTATTTGTCTTGTCACTGGGCTGGCCAATCAGTTACAACAAGGCTAGCTATATACCAGCTATCTATAGGTTCTCTCTCGTTTGATGAGGTAGCGGAGTTCTCTCTCGTTTGATGAGGTATCGGAGTTCTCTCTCGTTTGATGAGGTAGCAGAGTTCTCTCTCGTTTGATGAGGTCCCTTTGTCTTGTAGTTTCAGCAGTCGTTATCCTGTAGAGGGCAGCCTTCCTCCACTAAAACCACCCCACTGGCTTGTAGACATGTCTCCTCATGAAGGAGAGGGTCACAGAGAATTGTAGCAATTCATTCAGCTACACTGATCAGAGGATATCTGTACTGCTGCTGCAGGACACATCGAATTCTGAAGACAATCTACGGATATTTGTGCAACTTCTCTGCTGTGTGTGTGTCTGTGTGTGTGTGTGTGGTGCAGGTGCACTGTCTCACCATCAGTCAGGATACTATAAAGGCTAATTACTGAACAGGGAAGCTGTGAGCTGGGGCTTCTCACAAATACACACACACACACACTGGCGTCTCACAGCTCGTTATCGAGTGTGACTCGGAGCCTGGAGAAGCAGACATCTGTCGAACAATTGAGCGCGGCACACGGTCTGTGGCTTTGATTCGCTGTTACCTCATCAAACAGACAGTAAAGCTGATGGCTCCAATGCCAAACAGACAAAGGAACTGGGTTGTACCTATACTCACACCGCCTCACGCCTCTGCACTTCTCTCTGCTAAAGTCAGTTAGACAGGAGCCTGATTATAACTTGTAGTAATGAATTATAAGTCACCACCACGTTGACTTCTCTTTTAAAATCAACACTATTACTTAGAATATAGATTTTGCTACTCATTAAAAAAATTGTACTGTTCATACACCATGTATATGCTATTGTATGTTCAAGTCCCACAACAAACCAATGTCGCCTTTGGTATATGGTGTGCTCTGGCTTTGTAATTTGGTGTAAACTAGTTAATCACATTTTTGTGTCCTCTCGCCGATAGAGGTCCAGCCTGCTAGACGCTGTTAGGCCTCCCTTCATCCCTCCATCCCTCCATCCTTTCTTCTCTACGCCTGGCCCTGTTCTGCTCTGTGATCATTGAGGCACACACATATCAGAGCCCATTGAAGCTGTTTAACTGCCATTGAGCACAGTGACAGTGCTGACCCTCAGTGTGCTAATTGTCAGAGATAGACCTTATTCTGTCTATTGAGCGGGATAGGAAGAGCAGATGCAGGATAGGAAGGGAGGGGATTGGGGGACTTAGGGGGGTCGGGTTAGGTGCTAGGGGACCTAGCCAGCAGGCTCTCTCTCTTCCCTCTCTTTATCCTCTCTTTCTCTCTCTCCTCTCTCTCTCTCTCTCCCTCTCTCTCTTAGTACCTCTGTTCTGAGGGCCCAGTCCAGTCGTTGCAGACCTGGTTAGTTTCTATGTAAACATCCTTTCCTGTGCAAAGAGTGCAGTGCAGGGGCCTTCAAATTGAATTACAATTGAATAGGGATTAGCATGTTTCCAAATGAGACCTGCTGTGGTTAGAAAACAAAATGAGAATCAGTGGAAGGCTTGGGGACGTTGGAGAGGAAATATTGCAGGTTGTTACACACAGTGACTAAACCTGAATCTAGAACAGATGGACAATGAGACTGAGTGGGGAACTTTGCTCCAGAATCCAGACACAGTGAATGGAAGGGAAACATGGGGATGATTGAGATTGATGGACTGTCATTCAGAGTTTATATATACTGTACAGTGAGCTCCATAAGTATTGTGACAGTGACACATTTTTGGTTGTTTTGGCTTTTTACTCCAGAAATTATATTACTATGACATTAAAGTGGAGACTGTCAGCTTGAATTGTTTGTACATATGTACATTTTTGTACATATTTTTGAACTATTTTTGTACATAGTATTTGGTCCCATATTCATAGCACACAGCGACTACATCAGGTTGTGACTCTACAGACTACTGTTTGTTTTGGTTGAGTTTCAGATTATTTTGTGGCCAGTAGAAATTAATGGTAAGTAATGTAGTGACATTTTTATAGTCACTTTAATTGTAAATTAGAATATAATGTTTCTGAATAATATAATGCTAACCTCCCCTGTTATTGTAATGGTGAGAGGTTAGCATGTCTTGGGGGTATTATATTATTGCTAAACTCCCCTGTTATTGTAATGGTGAGAGGTTAGCATGTCTTGGGGGTATTATATTATTGCTAAACTCCCCTGTTATTGTAATGGTGAGAGGTTAGCATGTCTTGGGGGTATTATATTATTGCTAAACTCCCCTGTTATTATAATGGTGAGAGGTTAGCATGTCTTGGGGGTATTATATTATTGCTAAACTCCCCTGTTATTGTAATGGTGAGAGGTTAGCATGTCTTGGGGGTTTGATATTTGTGTGTCTAACTGTGTCTATCAATATTTATGATTCATTCAGGATTATCCGTCTTTTGTGTTTCCAGGGCAACATGCAGAAGTACTCCAACTGCAGTCTGGTGGTCCAGGCCATGAAGACCAACCTGACAGACCCTGACATGCATGTCCTGTTCTTCGACGTGGAAGCTGTGATCATCCAGCTGCTGACGGAGGAGGCCCAGCGGCCCAACCCCACTCTGGTCTCCCCTGAGACCCTCCAGAAGGCCCAGGGAGCAGCCGATAAGGGAGGGTCCTTCCTGGCCAACAAGATCTTCAAACAGGTGAAGGAGGGACGGATGGTTGGTCCCGCTGGGTTGGGGCTGGGATGACTCCCTATTATTTCTCTATTGTTTTTATTACTGAATGGTGGCCATTTTGTCACTTCCAACAGGTGAAGGAGACAATGAAGGAGACCATTAAGGAGCACCTCCTGGATGAAGACGAGGAGGAAGAGGAGGAGATGAGGAGGCGGGAGGAGAAGTCCAAGTCCCTGTCTCTTTTGGAATATAACCTGACCATGGACACGGCCAAACTGTTCATGTCCTGTCTCCACGCCTGGGGCCTCAATGGACCACTGGACGAGGTGTGTTTGAGCCGACTGGGCATGCTCAAACCCCACTGCCCCATCTCCTTCGGCCTCATCTCTCGTGGAGGACACATGTCTCTCATGCTGCCCACCTTCAAGGTAAGATTTAGATATATTTACTATTTAAGATTTTCTGAATATATTAGGTGATAGGATTTTTGGAATTGATATCTAACTCCTCCGTACTAATTAGGAGTCCCTGCTGCGTCAGATGGCCCTGGCCACGGGCAGGAAGTTGTCCCTGTCAGAGATCGGGGGTAAAGGGACGTACGGAGTGTCCCGGGCCGTGACCACCCAGCACCTGCTCTCTGTGATCTCATTGGCTAACACCCTGATGGGCATGACCAACGCCACCTTCGTGGGAGAACACATGAAGAAGGCTCCCGTCAGGTACGCAGCCTTGTCTCACAGGCACAGAGATCCGTCTCAAGCTCGATATTTCTTAAAGCGTCAGTCAGCAGTAGAGAGGACAACGAAGCAGGCTCCCCACTCCTGTTTCACTAAACAGCTGAGGGAAATACAACCACTCTCAAATTCGTAGACAGCACTATGGATGCAAGGACTGATCATCCATGATATCTACATAATAGTTTGAACCATCCATGATATCTACATTATAGTTTGAACCATCCATGATATCTACATTATAGTTTGAACCATGTTTTGAGGCTTTATAGGGTTCATTTACTTTGTTTACAAACATTGCAGTAAAATAAGTTTATATTCTGGGTTCTGATACGAAAGTTGAACTAAGCTCATGAGGCATTTATAAGTTATTTTTTTCAAGAATCAATGGGTACATATCATTCATTTATAAGTCCAACAATGTATGTAGCAACTGCTGATTGCCCCTTTAAAAGATGTGTACGCACACACACAGGCACAGACTTGTAAGACTTGCCGCATCACCGATTCCACTGTAGCAGAACAAATAAAAAATGTCTGAACTACAGATTCCACCAGCAAGACAATTCCAAACAACAAAACTACTGTGCAACACATTACAGATTCCACCAGCCCTGTGGTTACCTGGCCCCAGTGTGTAATACCTCCAGGCCCCATGTCTGCTGTGGGCCTCTGGCCCTGTGATTACCTGGCCCCAGTGTGTAATACCTCCAGGCCCCATGTCTGCTGTGGGCCTCTGGCCCTGTGATTACCTGGCCCCAGTGTGTAATACCTCCAGGCCCCATGTCTGCTGTGGGCCTCTGGCCCTGTGATTACCTGGCCCCAGTGTGTAATACCTCCAGGCCCCATGTCTGCTGTGGGCCTCTGGCCCTGTGATTACCTGGCCCCAGTCTGTAATACCTCCAGGCCCCATGTCCGCTGTGGGCCTCTGGCCCAGTCTTTAATACCTCTAGGCCCCATGTCTGCTGTGCCTCCTGGCCCGGTGTGGCGTTGCTGGAACTGGGGATGATTGCCTGGTTAGTATTGAGCTGTTGTTCCTTAGTTTGCTATTTGTACAGAGAGCAGCGAGGAGAGACGGGAGGAGGTGGTCTCATTGTTAGAGGTTCCTCCCCTTGGTCTCGTAGGGAGCTGAATGATTTAACAACATGCTGTTGTTGAAATGCCAGATAGAGGATGACAATTTTATGAAGTCTGTCGACGGCCGGCCCGGTGCCCCTTGATGTGTTTGTATTATTTTCTTACATAAACCAAGGTAGCAAGCTAACGGACAGACATGGTTCATAGAAAAGAAGTGAGTACAGATGGACGGACAGACTTCTTCTCATCTTGTCTCCTAGCCGTATAGATGCTCCAAGCCAGTCCTCAATATTTCAGAACTTCATTTTTTCATGTGTCTGTCTTCCTGGCTAGTTTAAAATAAAGAATCTCCAGAAAGCCCATTAAACAATACATTACCATTAACCCTCAGCCTAGGCCTAATGCTTTCAAACACACACCTCCCCATATAAATACATTAACCCTCAGCCTAGGCCTAATGCTTTCAAACACACACCTCCCCATATAAATACATTAACCCTCAGCCTAGGCCTAATGCTTTCAAACACACACCTCCCCATATAAATGAGTAGCTTTTAGAACAACTCTATGACATATATTCATTGAAGTTAATGAACTTTCACTGTGCATCAGTAGGCCTAGTACACATCATATCTCAGTAGGCCTAGTACACATCATATCTCAGTAGGCCTAGTACACATCATATCTCAGTAGGCCTAGTACACATCATATTGCAGTAGGCCTAGTACACATCATATCTCAGTAGGCCTAGTACACATCATATCTTAGTAAGCCTAGTACACATCATATCTCAGTAGGCCTAGTACACATATCTCAGTAGGCCTAGTACACATCATATCGCAGTAGGCCTAGTACACATCATATTGCAGTAAGCCTAGTACACATCATATCTCAGTAGGCCTAGTACACATCATATCTCAGTAGGCCTAGTACACATCATATCTCAGTAGGCCTAGTACACATCATATTGCAGTAGGCCTAGTACACATCATATCTCAGTAGGCCTAGTACACATCATATCTCAGTAGGCCTAGTACACATCATATCTCAGTAGGCCTAGTACACATCATATCTCAGTAGGCCTAGTACACATCATATCTCAGTAGGCCTAGTACACATCATATCTCAGTAGGCCTAGTACACATCATATCTCAGTAGGCCTAGTACACATCATATCTCAGTAGGCCTAGTACACATCATATCTCAGTAGGCCTAGTACACATCATATTGCAGTAGGCCTAGTACACATCATATTGCAGTAGGCCTAGTACACATCATATTGCAGTAGGCCTAGTACACATCATATTGCAGTAGGCCTAGTACACATCATATTGCAGTAGGCCACACCTGGGGGTCCATAGATGTAGTGCAGGGGTGTCAATAACAAAATATATAATATACAGTGCATTCGGAAAGTCTTCAGACACCTTAACCTTTTCCACATTTTGTTTTACGTTACAGACTTATTCTAAAATTGATTAAATCGTTTTTCCTCTCATCAATCTACACACAATACCCCATAAAGACAGATTTTTATGGCCAATGTATAAAAAACTGTAATATCTAATTTATATAAGTGTTCAGACCCTTTACTCAGTACTTTGTTGAAGCACATTTGGCAGTGATTACAGAGTCTTCTTGGGTTTGACGCTACAAGCTTGGCACACCTGTATTTGGGAAGTTTCTCCCATTCTTCTCTGCAGATCCTCTCAAGCTCTGGCAGGTTGGATGTGGAGGGTCGCTGCAATAAATTAGCAAAAATGTCTGTTTTTGCTTTGTCACTATGGGGTAGGATGAGGGGAGAAAAAAAAACAATTGAATACATTATAGAAAAGGTCTGTAACCTAAATGTGGAGAAAGTCTAGGGTTCTGAATACTTATATGTATGTGTACTTTATTTTTAAACTTTTTATGAATATTACTAACCGATGAACCCCCTAAAGTTGAAGACCACTCCCCTGTGGAAATATAACTAGCATAATAAGAAATCAATAAAGTATCCATCCAGATCAAAATCCGTTAGTGTAAGCTAGAGACATCTGTGTTTTGCATTGGATCCAATTCAATTCGCGTCTGCCTATGTGGTACTTCCGCAACAGCGGTGAAAGGTGACGGAGCTAGAGCGTTGTGTTGGTCAGACCGTGAGACAGCCCAAAACAGTTGACTATACTAACACTATTATGAGCGCTCTGTGGAAAGGTGAGACTCTCACGAACACGTACATGTTGGTTGTTTTTCTAAAATCCTGGTCTTTCTATCTCTCAGATATAGCACAGACACTTCAGAACAAACCTCCTTTAGATGTTTTGGGTGGGGGACTGCCTGTTGTTCCATGTAGTGAATCTATTATCCAATGCACTTGTATGGGCTAATAATTTCTTAGTTTTTTTTTTTTATACTTGAGGGGTCTTCAAATTCAAAATCAAATAGCTAAATGACCCTTGGTATGACCTTCTTAAAACAATTCCATATAGCTTAGTATTGACTTGGTTCATCTGGCCATGCACTGCCGAAGTCATAGTAAAACTCCTTGGATGCTATTTTTTATCTCACTTGAGTTGTTGTTCTGGTTAGGTGTCCCTGGTGAATTTCTTAACACAAAAGGAGTCCCCAGACACACAACGTTTGAGAACCCCTGGCCTAAACAACAAGAGTAATTGTGTAAAGGCAGGGATGCAGGGCTGTGTTCAAAACAACTACAAGTGTGCTTGCTCTTGTTCCTCGACGGCACAGCTAGGAGAGCTACAAAAACCCCTTATAGTTGAAGACTGATTTGAGGTGTGGCCACTTGGAGACACCAGTTAGTCCTCTCACTCAAACCCCTTATAGTTGAAGACTGATTTGAGGTGTGGCCACTTGGAGACACCAGTTAGACCTCTCACTCAAACCCCTTATAGTTGAAGACTGATTTGAGGTGTGGCCACTTGGAGACACCAGTTAGTCCTCTCACTCAAACCCTTGGCATTTTGTTGTCTATTGATGCACCTACCCCTAATTTTCTAAGAATATTCTTATGTTACTGAATGTATCCAGAGTGTTTTTAGATTTCATTATCAACGAATGCGGCGAAAAGTACAGTAAATGTAAAATGCACGTAAAATCAACGGCCTAATGCTTGTATTGAGTCTTGTGTCAGGTGAACTGTCCTCACCTTTTTAGACGTTCCATTTTAATTGCTACCATGGTTACGCATATGCTATCCAAATTGGCCAATCCCCAGGACTTCAAGGGGTTAACAGCTCAGCTTTTAGTTGTATGCGTGTTTCCTGTATCGAGTGTTTACACTGGGTAAGATGCTCTGTGTTAAAGAGGAGTGCATTTCCATGGCTGGATCCTAAATGGCACCCTATTCCCTACTTAGTGCCATACTTCCCTGGTCAAAAGTAGTGCACTGAATACCGAGTAGGGTGTCATTTGGAATGCATCCCCGCGTCTGTCTGTCTGGCCTGGCCTTAGTGTGATAAACAGTGTATGGGCCCTAAATGAAATCGATGGTCTGATAGAAGTATTGTGCAGTTCTCTCTTAGTGAAGCATTGAACAAGCCTCTAGTACAGACTGGAACAATAGGCCCTGATCACTCTAAAGGGTTTCTTTACAGACTCCAACTAGCTGAATAAATGTGTCCGTGCCGTGATTAATAGGAATTCAGCCCAGTCTGAGGCTAGATAGCTGTAGTGGACATTATCTGACTACTACATCTATCTGGCCTCAGAGGCCGGTCAGATGGACTACCATTATCTGTCTACTACATCTATCTGGCCTCAGAGGCTTAAGGAGAAGAGTCAACTGGGATCAAACTAAACGGTCATGAAATAGCTAATTTAAAGCTAATAAAGTCTAAACAAAAATATGTAAGTATTGACGGTACGGTCCTCTGTATTGACGGTACGGTCCTCTGTATTGACGGTACGGGCCTCTGTATTGACGGTACGGGCCTCTGTATTGACGGTACGGGCCTCTGTATTGACGGTACGGGCCTCTGTATTGACGGTACGGGCCTCTGTATTGACGGTACGGGCCTCTGTATTGACGGTACGGGCCTCTGTATTGACGGTACGGGCCTCTGTATTGACGGTACGGGCCTCTGTATTGACGGTACGGGCCTCTGTATTGACGGTACGGGCCTCTGTGATAGGATATTGTTGACAGTTTTACTGGCATGATATTTTATAGGAACCCACAGTGGACATAGGAGTCTCTTTGCTGGACCTAACTGGGGTATAGAGGACTGAAAGAAGTACCTAACTGGGGTAGGGAGGACTGAAAGAAGGACATAACTGGGGTAGACTTCTCTCTGGAGGTCTGTAACATTTAGTAAAGGCCACAGACTTCTCTCTCTGGCTAAACTTCTCTCTTACTAACTTTACTGTGTCTTCACTCTCCTGAGAGAATAACTAGTTTGTCAGGATTTGGAAGATCCCAGGATCACAGGCAGCCTGTTAGTGTTAGATCGCAGTACAGCACATGTAGTCTACCTCCTCCAAGGCTTTAGCTAACGAGAGAGAACTGCTATACTCTTCATTAATCCCAATGCAACAGGTGCAGTCAGCAGAATGGAACACTTACCCTGCGGCTTTTTAGAAGGGGTAGGGTTGGCTGTAAAGATCACAGTGGAGGTCTAAGAAACCTGTTAACACAGCCTCTGATTATGTGTGTTACAGCGTAATTGGCCCTAGTGATTTAGTCAGGATGGAAGGAAACCATGGTGGGAGTAGAACTGCAGTTGGGGAGAACTGCAGGTGTTATTGGCTCCTTCTCTTCAACTACTAGGCAGAGCAGAGCAGGAGAATGTTTGTATAGTGATGATTTGTTGTTCATAACCTCTCTCTGTCTACATACACATTAGCGCACACACACGCATACTTGCCCCCCACTACTAAGCTTGTTGTTTCTATACAGCACATGAACACAACATATCAAGCTTCTCTGTGTGCTAAATATTTGATGGACTCTCTGTGTTGTTCTATTCTCCAGGCCTCCTAGACCCGGGACCCCTGAGACCCCCAAAAAGACTGCAGCACCCCCCCAGGTCTCCAGCCCAGCCGTGCAGGGACAGATCAAACAAGGTAACTACAAAAGGCAGTTTTCCCTCGGGCCGTGCTTGGAGAACCACTGATGAACAGGGCAGGCAGCAGGCGAGGTGAACCTCAGAGATCCAGGAGAAGCCTCCTCCTGGCCTGTCAATCTTAGTGTGAGACGCAGCTATAGAGGACCTCATAGTCATTCCCCACAGGAGTAAACGAAGGGACCACAGACTGTTTACAATAGTGCATTCACGGTGCAGCTAACCTGTTCTACTACAGGGTTGGGGTCAATTCTCAGGAAGTCAACTGACATTTCTATTCAATCATTGAAAAAAATACCGTCTACTTTCAATGATTTGTCAAAAACTGTAAAGGATTAGCAATTGATGTTAAAAGATTAGAATTTTGAATTTAAAACACTGCCTGAATTTACTGACTTCAATTGGAATTGACCCCAAACCTGTTGTTTGACCCCAGCCCTTCTCTACAACACAACAGTTTAGTCTGTCTCTCTATTGTCTGTCTGGTCTTATCCCTGACTTGTATCTATATAGGTCAGGGATGGGCAACTGGACCTTTTTGATCCTGTGTGGCTCAGTTGGTAGAGCATGGGATTGCAATGCCAGTGTTAAATACAGGGATATTCTTGAGGGAAACCTTTTTCAGTCTTGCAGAGATTTGAGACTGGGACAGAGGTTTACCTTCCAGCAGGACAATGACCCTAAGCATACTGCTAAAGCAACACTCGAGTGGTTTACGGAGAAACATTTAAATGTCCTGGAATGGCCCAGTCAAAGCCCAGACCTTAATGTTGTGTAAATCAAATGATACAAACCCCCCCAAAAATCAGTTATAATTCCCGGTTGTAAGGCAACGTAATAGGAAAAATGCCAAGGGGGGTGAATACTTGGGCAAGCCACTGTATCCCTGTCTCCTTACCCCTATACATATCTACCTCCATCACTCCAGTATCCCTGTCTCCTTACCCCTATACATATCTACCTCCATCACTCCAGTATCCCTGTCTCCTTACCCCTATACATATCTACCTCCATCACTCCAGTATCCCTGTCTCCTTACCCCTATACATATCTACCTCCATCACTCCAGTATCCCTGTCTCCTTACCCCTATACATATCTACCTCCATCACTCCAGTATCCCTGTCTCCTTACCCCTATACATATCTACCTCCATCACTCCAGTATCCCTGTCTCCTTACCCCTATACATATCTACCTCCATCACTCCAGTATCCCTGCACATATAAATAAATATGGTATTGGAAGTGACTTTTTAAATATTTCCTGTATATAGTATGCTTGCTTACTTACTTTGTATTTCATATTCTTATTTTCTCTCTTTCTTTTCTAGTATTACATTGTTATTGATTATTTAATTGTTGGGTTTTGAGTTTACAAGAAAGGCATTTCACTGTACTTGCATGTAACATTAAAACCCATTAAAACAGATTTAGGTCAAAACAGTGACTTGGCCACTCAGGAACATTCACTCTTCTTGGTTAGCAACTCCACTGTAGATTTGGAATTGTGTTGTAAGTTTTTGTCCTGCTGAACAGTGATTTCCTCTCCCAGTCTCTGGTGTAAAGAAGACGGAAGCAGGTTTTCCTCTAGGATTTTAGATCCATCCCTTTTCTTTTTATCATGAAAAACTTGCCAGTATTTGCCCGATGACGACGCCTACCCATACCACGATGCAGCCACCACCATGCTTTGCATTTAGGCCAAAATGTGTATTCTTTCTGCAGTATTACTGTAGTGGCTCATTGCATACAGCATCCATGTTTAGGATTATTATGTAGACTGACCGGCCACTTCATTTTCAACTGTTCGTTAACACAAATATCTAATCCACCAATCACATGGCAGCAACTAGGTCCAGAAGATCTGCTGAAGTTCTTACCAAGCATCGGAATGGGGAAGAAGGGTGATTTAAGTGACTTTGAATATGGCATGGTTGTTGGTGCCAGACGGGCTGGTTTGAGAATTTCTACTTCTCTCTCACACAACCATCTCTAGGGTTTACAGAGAATGGTCCGAAAATGAGAAAATATCCAGTGAGCAGCAGTTCTCTGGGCGAAAATGCCTTGTTGATGGCAGAGGACAGAGGAGAATGGCCAGACTGGTTCGAGCTGATAGAAAGGCAACAGTAACTCAAATAATCACTCGTTACAACCAAGGTATGCAGAAGAGCATCTCTGAACGCACAGCACGTGGAACCTTGAAGCAGATGGCCTACAGCAGCAGAAGACCACACCGGGTGCCACTCCTGTCAGCTAAGAACAGGAAACTGAGGCTACAATTTTCACGGGCCCACCAAAATTGGACAATAGAAGATTGGAAAAACGTTGCCTGGTCTGATGAGTCCCGATTTTCTGCTGCGACATTCAGATGGTAGGGTCAGAATTTGGCGTAAACAACATGAAAGCATGGATCCATCCTGCCTATCAACGGTTCAGGCTGGTGCTGGTGGTGTAATGGTGTGGGGGATATTTTGTTGGCACACTTTGGGCCCCTTAGTACCAATTGAGCGTTGTTTAAACGCCACAGCCTACCTGAGTATTGTTGCTGACCATGTCCATCCCTTTATGACCACAGTGTACCCATCTTCTAATGGCTACTTCCAGCAGGATAACGCGCCATGTCACAAAGCTCACATCATCTCAAACTGGTTTCTTGAACATGACAGTGAGTTCACTGTACTCAAATGGCCTCCACAGTCACCAGATCGCAATCAAATAGAGCACTTTTGGTATGTGGTGGAACGGGAGATTCACATCATGGATGTGGTGGAACGGGAGATTCACATCATGGATGTGGTGGAACGGGAGATTCACATCATGGATGTGGTGGAACGGGACATTCGCTTCATGGATGTGCAGCCGACAAATCTGCTATAATGTCAACATGGACCAACATCTCTGAGGAATGTTTCCAGCACCTTGTTGAATCTATGCCATGAAGAATTAAGGCAGTTCTGAAGGCGAAAGGGTGCTAGCTACGTAATGAAGTGGTTTGTTATTATTTTCACTCCATCATTTAGGTCATTATTTTGGCGTCACTACAATGTTGTTAGTCCATCCTCAGTTTTCTACCATAGCAGCCATTGAAGTCTGTAGCTGTTTTTTTTTTTTTATCACCAATGTCCTCATTGTGACATCCCTGAGCAGTTTCCTTCCTCTCCTGCAGCTCAGTTCAGAAGGACGACTATCTTTGATGTGTCTCATCCCAGGATCATTATTAACTTGACCATACTTATTATTCTTACCCGTCTACCAATCACTGCCTTTCTTATGAGGCTTTCGAAAAACCTCCTGGTCTTTGTAGTTGAATCTGTTTGAAATTCAGTACTTGACTGAGGGACCTTATATATGGTGTATGTATGGGGACAGCAGTCATTCAAAAATTATGGCAACCCCTATTATTACACACAGAGTGAGTCCATGTAACTTATATTTTTTGTTAAGCCAAATTTTACTCTTGAATTATATTAGGCCTTTCTAAACACACCGTGTGAACATTTTATTTATTTATTTAATTGTTATAATTTTTTATTGACTTTGACATTATGTAGTATTTTGTGTAGATCAAGTACAAATCACAGTTAAATCTATATTAATCCCACTTTGTAACACAACATTCAAGGGGGGTGAATACTAATGATACCCACTGTATATAGTGTGTATTGATTCTCAATGGTTCTTTTGGTTTGAGGAGATGATGAAAGTTACTCAAAGCGTGTAGAGGTTTTATTTCCTGCTCTCGTTTCCTGCTCTATTGGTCTGAATGGGTTTGTGAAAACTGTTCCACGGTTGTATTATTAAGTGTTTTTTAATGGAGTCGTTCTGTAAATCTGGTGCCAAGATAAAGGCTTGGTCTGCTTCCCATAAGTTTTAGGCAGGTGTGAAAAAATGCTATGAAGTAAGAATGCTTTCAAAAATACACATGTTAATAGTTTATTTATCAATTAACAAAATGCAAAGTGAGTGAACAGAGGAAAAATCTAAATCAAATCAATATTTGGTGTGACTACCTTTTACCTTAAAAACCGCATCAATCTTCTAGGTACACTTGCCAAAGTCTGAGATTTTGTAGACATATAGTCAGGTGTGTGATTAAACAATTATACCAAACAGGTGCTACTGATCATCAATTCAATATGTAGGTTGAAACACAATCATTAACTGAAACAGAAACAGCTGTGTAGGAGGAAACACAACTGGATGAGGAATGGTAGTCACACCAAATATGGATTTGATTTAGATTTTCCTCTGTTCACTCACTTTGCATTTAGTTAATTGATAAATATAAACTATTAACATGTCTATTTTTGAAAGCATTCTTACTTTACAAGGCAAAGGTGGCTATTTGAAGAATCTTTAACATTTTGTTTAACACGTTTTTTGGTTACTACATGATTCCATATGTGTTATGTTATAGTTTTGATGTCTTGACTTTTATTCTACAAGGTAAACAATAGTGCAAATAAAGAAAAACCCTATAAGTAATATTCTGGCAGGTAGCCGAGTGGTTAGAGCATTGGGCTCGTAACCGAACGGTTGCTGGATCGAGTCCCCGAGCTGACAAGGTAAAAATCAGTCGTTCTGCCCCTATAGTAGTGACTAGAAAGGGAATAGTGGGGAATAGTAAGTAAGTAAGTAATTGTAAGTGTTTTGAACAGCATGGTGAGCGCCGTAGCAGAAACTTGTGAAAAGAAAGGGATTTGGAGCGTATAGTGATCCATTAAGGAACATGAAGGGTTTAGAGAGAGAGAGAGAGAGAGCGAGGGAGGCCAGGAAAATCACTGATCACTATACGCTCCTATCTTATTGAACGAAGGAGAGGCAGGCCAGAAGAATCATTGATCACAGCTCTCCTTTCCGTCAGAACGAAGCACAGAGAATCCATGATCACGTTTATTATGGGAACTGCAGTTGGACTGGAGAAAGAATTTTAAAGGCTTTGTTCTATGGACTGCTATGCTGCTTTTATAGAACTTAGTATTCAACAGCTTTATTTGTGCACTGCAACAAAAACATTTACGTTCAATATTCATTTGAGTTTCTGAAATAAATATTGTTTTAATTACATTAATCCATATGTGCGTTATTGAATGTTAGACTTTGTCCTGAAAACCCAGGTTTGATTAAAAGGGGGGACTTGAAATAAGATCAAAATAAGCGCTCATATTTACAGCTAACCAGTTTTGACCAACTGAGAAGGTATTTTCAAAATAAAGTACATTTAAGACAATTTGTATTATTAATATGATAATATGTTATTAGTCATGAAATTCCATCTGGGTAAATTACTTCCATAATTGACTCTGCCAATCTTAATTATTTGGTTGCCATGGCAACATCACATGGTCGTTTTCCCCTTTATATTATTTGGTTTAAATGTTCCTCCCACTGCTCTGACACTGACAACCTGCTATCAGTCTGCCAGCCTCTCCCTCTCCTCCTCCTCTCCCTCTCCTCCTTTTTCCTCCTCTCCTTCCTTCTCTCTCCATCTCTCTCCCTCCTCCTCTCCCTGTACTCCTCCTTTATCCTCCTCCTGTCTTCCCTCTATTCCTTTCTCTCCTCTCCCCTCCTAATTTTCCTCCTCTCTTCCTCTCTCCTCCTCTCCTCCTTTTTCCTCCTCTCTCTCCTCATCTCCCTCTCCTCCTCCTCCTCTCCTCTTTTTTTCTCCTCCTCCTCTCCTCCTTTTTCCTCCTCCTCCTCCTCTCCTCCTCATGTCATTCACTGTCTGCATGGCTTGAGCTTTCTCTCTGCCTGGCGGTGCCTGCTCACCAAAGGCCCTCACCTCTCTCTGGGCCCCCAGCCCTCACCTCTCTCTGGGCCCCCAGCCCTCACCTCTCTCTGGGCCCCCAGCCCTCACCTCTCTCTGGGCCCCCAGCCCTCACCTCTCTCTGGGCCCCCAGCCCTTTTCTCACTGAACTCTCCCACCTCGTGTGAATATATGACGTGTGTCTGACAACCAAAAATCTATTTTGTAAACGTCTCTTCGGTTTCTCATGTACTGGTATAGTTTCTCTGGTCTCTCAATGTGGGGATTTAAAACATAAAAAAAAAATACATTATTAAAGAGCTAGGTTTGAGCATTTGAAACCTTTTTTAAAATGTATTTCAGCCCAAACATGTAATAATAATCTTATGAATAATCTAAATGTTGTGGTTTATGAAACAAATGCCAGATTGATTGATTTATTTAAATACATTTGAAGTCAGAAGTTTACATACACCTTATACATTTAAACTCCTGACATTTAATCCTAGTAATAATTCCCTGTTTTAGATCAGTTAGGATCACCACTTTATTTTAGGAATGTGAAATGTCAGAATAATAGTAGGGTATTAAATGCTTCACAGAGTTCAAGTAACAGACACATCTCAACATCAACTGTTCAGAGGAGACTGTGTGAATCAGGCCTTCATGGCCGCATTGCTGCAACTGTTCAGAGGAGACTGTGTGAATCAGGCCTTCATGGCCGCATTGCTGCAACTGTTCAGAGGAGACTGTGTGAATCAGGCCTTCATGGCCGCATTGCTGCAACTGTTCAGAGGAGACTGTGTGAATCAGGCCTTCATGGTCGCATTGCTGCAACTGTGAATCAGGCCTTCATGGTCGAATTTCTGCAAACAAACTTGCTTGGTCCAAGAAACGCGAGCAATGGACATTAGATTGGTGGAAATCTGTCCTTTTGGTCTGATGAGACCAAATTTGAGATGTTTGGTTCCAACCGCCGTCTCTATGTGAGATGGAGAGTAGGTGAACGGATGATCTCCGGATGTGTGGTTTCCACTGTGAAGAATGGAGGAGGTGGTGTGATGGTGCTCTGCTGGTGACACTGTCAGTAATTTATTTAGAATTCAAGGCACACTTAACAGTTAACACTTGGGCTCCCAAGTGGCACAGTGGTCTAAGACACTGCATCTCAGTGCTAGAGGTGTCACTACAGACACCCTGTATCTCAACCGGCTGTCCGGAGTCCCATAGGGCGGCGCACAATTGGCCCAGCGTCATACGAGTTTTGCCTATGTAGGCCGTCATTGTAAATAAGAATTTGTTCTTAACTGACTTGCCTACTTAAATAAATAATACAAATTAAATAATAATTTAACCAGCAACCAACAGTACTATGACCCAAAACACACCTACGGACTATGTAAGGGCTATTTGACCAAGAAGGAGAGGGATTGAGTGCTGTATCAGATGACCTGGCCTCCACAATCACCCGACCTCAACCCAATTGAGATGGTTTGGGAAGAGTTGGACCGCAGAGTGAAGGAAAAGCAGTCAACAAGTGCTCAGTAAATTGGGGAACTCCTTGGAAAAGCATTCCAGGTGAAGCTGGTTGAGAGAATGCCAAGTGTGCAAAACTGGCAAGGCAAAGGGTGTCTACTTTGAAGAATCTATCAAATATATTTTAATTTGTCTAACACTTTTTTAGTTACTACATGATTCCATATGTGTTATTTCATTATATTATTATTATTATTATTATTGTGTAAAAATAAATAAATCTGGCATTTGTTTTATAAACTGCAACATTTTAGATGATTCATAAAATGAATAATTACATGTTTGGGTTGAAATAAATGTAAAGGAAATAAAAAAGGTTTCAAATGCTCAAACAGCTCCAATTATTTTTATCAAAAACAATTTGAATTTATACTCAAATGAAATAATAGCAACAGTGTTTCTGTTGTTTTGATATTTACATCAATGTGCTAGAAAAGCTTCTGAAACCTTTTACTCCATAACTGTCTGTGAATTCTCTCTTCGCTTCATATCTCTTTTACTAACTGTTGTTTCTACTGAACTCTGGAGTTCTGCTTTCTTTCTTTCTTTCTTTTTTCTTCTTGACTGTTATTTTCTTTCCTCTACAAGCCACTGCTGCTACCAGTACTACCACTCCTGGCACTGGGGCTTTTCCCCCCGGTCCTGCTGCTTTCCATTGTCCCTCAGTCAACGAAGGTACTACCAACCCCTGACAACATCGCCCTTTTAACTATATACTCCCTCTCTCTCTCTCTCTCTTTCTCATCTGCCATGATTTCCTTCTTCCCCTTGGTCTAAATAGTGCCTCATCTCAGTCGTGTGTTGTTCAGTCTGTTTTGGTCTGTGTCTTTTTGTCCAAGTCTGTCAGTCTTTCCTTACAGGAGCTATATTCACAAAGTGTTTTTTTTTGTCTTTTAAATCACAATGAATAAGATGACATGGATGCTTTGTGAATACGGTTCCAGATGTCACTGTGCATGTGCTGTCTGTACTCTCTATGTGCTGTCTATGTACTGTCTATGTACTGTCTATGTGAGTTCTCCCTCTGCATGCTCTTTCCACCTGGGAGAGAACACTACCAGAATACACAACCAAAGTTAACACTTCCAGCTGAATCACAGGGACCTGGTTGGCTTTTTATCCCTCGTTTTTTTGAAGTGCTGAATTTCAATTAGTATTTTCAACTGGATTCATTGTAGCAAAAAAAATGTTTTAATTATTTTTTTTTATAGGAAAACGAATGTCTCCGTTAATCACAAGAGAACAGATGTTCAAGTTAATTCAATAGATTCACAGAAACATACAAATTTCAGGAGAAATCACATTCAAAAGGATCTATAGCATTTTCTCAAGCACGTTGACTAATATTTTCAGTGCAACAGATGGTTGTCTTAGTGGCCTGTGTTAATCTTATAAAGGCAGATCCAATGCTATTTAGGCAAATTATGAAAACAATTTTAAAAAATCAGATTTTGTAAATATTTTTTACCAAGCTGTTGCTTAATTAAATAATAAATTATTACTTTTACATAGTAGCATCTATATTACTTTTATTTTTTATAGATGCTACTGACATTTTGTTGAATTATATAGTGCGTAAATACTTCAGAAAGTATTCATAACTTATTCCACATGTTGTGTTACAGCCTGAATTCAAAATGGATTTAATAAAAACCCACCTTTTAAACAATACCCCATAATGACAATGAAAATGTACTTTGGAGAAGCACCTTTGGCAGTGGTTACAGCTTTGAGTCATATATTATGCATTACAGAATCAACCTCAATTGAAGGTAAGTACTTACTGTATGGGGCAGCTATTGGATACTACCATTCGATGTTCATATACAAATACATTTTGTATAACTATGCATCACCAAATCCGCAACCTTTAATCTTAAACCATATATTTTTTGATATATGTGAATAAGACGCATCCCATTGGTTTATGTTCAATATTAAATACTCTCTTCCGCATTCATATGTTATTTTGAAAACATTAAAAGTTATTGAAATTGTCCACAAGCTCCAGTTGCTTCCTTGCTGTTGGTTAATATTTCTGTCTGAAGGTTGTAGTTGCTCTGTGACTACAGTTCTAACCCCTGTCCCTGGATCACTGTAATTGTTCTGTGACTGCAGTTCTAACCCCTGTCCCTGGATCACTGTAATTGTTCTGTGACTACAGTTCTAACCCCTGTCCCTGGGTCACTGTAATTGTTCTGTGACTACAGTTCTAACCCCTGTCCCTGGGTCACTGTAATTGTTCTGTGACTACAGTTCTAACCCCTGTCCCTGGGTCATTGTAATTGTTCTGTGACTACAGTTCTAACCCCTGTCCCTGGGTCACTGTAATTGTTCTGTGACTACAGTTCTAACCCCTGTCCCTGGATCACTGTAATTGTTCTGTGACTACAGTTCTAACCCCTGTCCCTGGGTCACTGTAATTGTTCTGTGACTACAGTTCTAACCCTTGTCCCTGGATCACTGTAATTGTTCTGTGACTGCTGTTTTAACCCCTGTCCCTGGGTCACTGTAATTGTTCTGTGACTGCTGTTTTAACCCCTGCAGGTTGGAGCCAGCTGGCTGCTATGCACTGTGTGATGCTGCCTGACCTGCTGGGCCTGGACAAGTTCAGACCACCTCTACTGGAGATGTTGGCACGCCGCTGGCAGGACCGCTGTCTAGAGGTAATACACTGCACTGGCAGCACTGCTGTCTAGAGGTAATACACTGCACTGGCAGCACTGCTGTCTAGAGGTAATACACTGTGAGGGGTCATGGTTAGTGGGGCTGTGTGAGGTGTTAGGGTTAGTGGGGCTGTGTGAGGGGTCAGGGTTAGTGGGGCTGTGTGAGGGGTCAGGGTTAGTGGGGCTGTGTGAGGTGTTAGGGTTAGTGGGGCTGTGTGAGGTGTTAGGGTTAGTGGGGCTGTGTGAGGTGTTAGGGTTAGTGGGGCTGTGTGAGGTGTTAGGGTTAGTGGGGCTGTGTGAGGGGCCAGGGTTAGGGTTAGTGGGGCTGTGTGAGGGGCCAGGGTTAGGGTTAGTGGAGCTGTGTGAGGGGCCAGGGTTAGGGTTAGTGGAGCTGTGTGAGGGGCCAGGGTTAGGGTTAGTGGAGCTGTGTGAGGGGCCAGGGTTAGGGTTAGTGGAGCTGTGTGTGGGGCCAGGGTTAGGGTTAGTGGAGCTGTGTGAGGGGCCAGGGTTAGGGTTAGTGGAGCTGTGTGAGGGGCCAGGGTTAGGGTTAGTGGAGCTGTGTGAGGGGCCAGGGTTAGGGTTAGTGGAGCTGTGTGAGGGGCCAGGGTTAGGGTTAGTGGAGCTGTGTGAGGGGCCAGGGTTAGGGTTGGGTCGAGGTCATTGGTAGATGAGTAGGGGCTCTCAGTTTCTAATGTCCCTCCTCTCCTGTTCACTCTCCCCATTCCATCACATATTGTAATTGGTCCTGTGTGGCTCAGTTGGTAGAGCATGGCACAAGCAACTCCAAGGGTTGTGGATTCGATTCCCGCTGGGGCCACCCATTCAAAAATGTATGCACACATTGACTTTAAGGCGCTTTGGATCAAAGTGTCTGCTTAATGGCATGTATTGTTATATTTTATAATCTTATAGGTTCATGACCTGTGTGTGTCTGTCCACCAGCGTACGCACATCTTTTAAGAAAGGCCCCGAGAGACCGACTGTATTACAGTATCTATGTATTGTTACCTGTTGGCTATCTCTGTCGGCTATCTCTGTCGTCAGCTACTGATGTTTTTCAAGGTAATACATCTATTCTCCACCAGGTGAGAGAGGCAGCCCAGGCTTTGCTGTTGGCTGAGCTGCGGAGGGTTGGTCAGTCAGGCAGGAAGGACACCATCGACCTGTGGGCCCCCTACCTTCCCCAGTACGTGGATCAAGTCAGCTCACGTAAGTCTACAACGCTGTGTGTGTGTTTTTGAGCCTGCGTACACAATGGTCCTTCGAGCCGTGTGTATACGTGTACGTGTGGTGATACAGTGTGTAACATCAGTGGTCAGTCAGTCACATTCATATTCTATAGCCAACAATGCTTTACAGCACCGTCAAACAACCGTTATTTCCTAGTTCCTTTTTGTCCGTCAGAACCAACGTTTTGGGTCGGAGGGGGTGTGAGCGCTTACTGTAAATAAAGCTACTAGAACACAGAACCACAGAATGGATTTACCATATGAGCTGATCCAAGTCTTTGAATTTAGCATCTGTGGGATGGCGTGGGCGTTTAGATGGGGATAGGGATTTGTGTGCGTGCGTGCGTGCGTGTGTGTGTGTGGGGAGAGGGACTTGTGTTTCTTAACACACTGCTCCTGTATTGATCACGCAGGTCAGATGATGTCATTGATAGTGGGCAGAATCAAGAGAAGCCAGGCTTCACAGCATCACAGCTTCCCTGATATAACAGCATCACAGCTTCCCTGATATAACAGCACCACAGCTTCCCTGATATAACAGCACCATAGCTTCCCCGATGTAACAGCACCACAGCTTCCCCGATGTAACAGCACCATAGCTTCCCCGATGTAACCGCATCACAGCTTCCCCGATGTAACAGCATCACACCGCATAGCAGAAACTCACATCACCTAGCAGACACTCACATCGCAGGCACACCTCAACATGATATTCACCTCTCTCCATCAGGGGATGGTTCAGCAGCTCAATAACACTGTTAGTCCATATTCAAAACACCACTGTGGTTCAGCAGCTCAATAACACTGTTAGTCCATATTCAAAACACCACTGTGGTTCAGCAGCTCAATAACACTGTTAGTCCATATTCAAAACACCACTGTGGTTCAGCAGCTCAATAACACTGTTAGTCCATATTCAAAACACCACTGTCGTTCAGCAGCTCAATAACACTGTTAGTCCATATTCAAAACACCACTGTGGTTCAGCAGCTCAATAACACTGTTAGTCCATATTCAAAACACCACTGTGGTTCAGCAGCTTCTAACAGTGTGAATATCATGTTGAGGTGATGTGAGTGTGTGTGTCTGCTATGCGGTGTGTGTGTGTGTCTGCTATGAGATGTGAGTGTGTGTGTCTGCTATGAGATGTGAGTGTGTGTGTCTGCTATGCGATGTGAGTGTGTGTGTCTGCTATGCGATGTGAGTGGCTGTGCCTCTCAAAGCATTAACCAATTAGCCCCATCCCAGCCGTTAGCCTGGCCCTACTATCAGGTTTTATTTACTGGCTAAAGAAATTAGATAAAGTAATGAGGCTATCCCAGCCAGACAGCCTATCACATAGAGATCTGTTCTCACTACTAAAACACTGCTGTGGAAGAACATGGTTCAGTATTTATTGTAGGTTCATCAAAATGTAGCCTAACGGTGTATAGAAATTATTATTGTGTCCCAAATGGAACCCTATTCACTATATAGTGCACTACTTTGAATTAGAGCTTTCGGGATGCCTAAAAGTAACATAAAACTAGTGCACTATATAGTAAATAGGTGCCTTTTGTTTTTGTGTGTTTGTCATAGTGGTTGCCATAGCACCCTGTATGCCTCTGTTAAGGTCAGCTATACCAGTGAATATATTGCAATAGTGGGTTACTGTATGTGCAGATTTGGGCTGAATCACTGTATGAGGCCTGGAGGAAGGATGGCCAAATGTAAAATCTGTTGCCTCACTCATACCAACCGACATGACAGACATGACAGAGTAGAGATGTCATTAGTCTGCTGCTATCCTGTAGCCTGACACAGCCAGTCTGCTGCTATCCTGTAGCCTGACACAGCCAGTCTGCTTCTATCCTGTAGCCTGACACAGCCAGACTGCTGCTATCCTGTAGCCTGACACAGCCAGTCTGCTGCTATCCTGTAGCCTGACACAGCCAGTCTGCTGCTATCCTGTAGCCTGACACAGCCAGTCTGCTGCTATCCTGTAGCCTGACACAGCCAGTCTGCTGCTATCCTGTAGCCTGACACAGCCAGTCTGCTGCTATCCTGTAGCCTGACACAGCCAGTCTGCTGCTATCCTGTAGCCTGACACAGCCAGTCTGCTGCTATCCTGTAGCCTGACACAGCCAGTCTGCTGCTATCCTGTAGCCTGACACAGCCAGTCTGCTGCTATCCTGTAGCCTGACACAGCCACAGGAAAGAACCTGAAGCGGATTACATTTATTTAGGAAAACAGCTCTGTTGGAAACAAACATCATTGTGTTATCAGCCAGTCTATAGCACACAATATTTTACATACCGCAGGTTTTTAAAGGACCAAAGAGTTTGGTCTGCTTTGTTTTCATTTTCACCATTGGAAAAAATATCACGAGACTGGTACTGCAATCAACCCCATAGCCATCCCAGAGACAGTGAGCTGTAATCCATCCCATATCCATCCCAGAGACATGGAGCTGTAATCCATCCCATATCCATCCCAGAGACATGGAGCTGTAATCCAACCCATAGCCATCCCAGAGACATGGAGCTGTAATCCATCCCATAGCCATCCCAGAGACATGGAGCTGTAATCCAAACCATAGCCATCCCAGAGACATGGAGCTGTAATCCAAACCATAGCCATCCCAGAGACGGAGCTGTAATCCATCCCATAGCCATCCCAGAGACAGGGAGCAGTAATCCATCCCAGAGACAGGGAGCAGTAATCCATCCCAGAGACACGGAGCTGTAATCCATCCCAGAGACACGGAGCTGTAATCCATCCCAGAGACATGGAGCTGTAATCCAACCCATAGCCATCCCAGAGACATGGAGCAGTAATCCATCCCATAGCCATCCCAGAGACAGGGAGCAGTAATCCATCCCAGAGACATGGAGCTGTAATCCATCCCATAGCCATCCCAGAGACAGGGAGCAGTAATCCATCCCAGAGACAGGGAGCTGTAATCCATCCCATAGCCATCCCAGAGACGGGGAGCAGTAATCCATCCCAGAGACATGGAGCTGTAATCCATCCCATAGCCATCCCAGAGACAGGGAGCAGTAATCCATCCCAGAGACACGGAGCTGTAATTCATCTCTCTTCTAGAGCCCTGCATGGGCATGAAATTTAAGCCAGAATTTTAAAATATAAAATCCATGTACACAAACATGAAGTTTGCGGTTAAAATAGGCAAAAAACACACACATTTCACTTATCTGTAAATATAACTGTATATTTACCTGTACAGCTAATTTAACCATGCAAAATATTCACTTACCTGTTCATTTACCCAGTCTGTCTATTAAGTAAACTATTATTACCCTCGCTCATATCATACGCATTTTTAGCTACTGAAGTATTTCTCTGCCATCGACCTGTATAGTATAGTTAACCATACAACATCCACCAATGTATAGTGTACATATTCAGCCAACCACTCATACTATGCAATGTCTTTTTATAGCTTTTTTTTTGCACTCCAGATATCTTGTATTTCTATACTTTTTCATACTGCCGCTCTATGTATCATGTACCGTGTATCTGTCTTTTGTGTACTTTCGTTGTGGCATTTTGCACCTGTCCTGTGTTTTGTTGTTGTAGCTGCTTGACAGGGCCGGGAAGTGAGACAGGGATG
This sequence comes from Thymallus thymallus, assembly GCA_023634145.1. NCBI lineage: Eukaryota > Metazoa > Chordata > Actinopteri > Salmoniformes > Salmonidae > Thymallus > Thymallus thymallus. Next base: position 2,984,203 of record CM042403.1, on the reverse strand, counting down.
CAGCTTAAGCCCCTCCCTCTTCAACATAGATACCAACTAATTGGCGAGGGCACTAGAACAGTTTGCAGCACCCTAATAGAATCTGAAGTAAAAAATGTCTACTGTTTGCTGATGTTCTGGTGCTTCTGTCACCAACCAAGGAGGGCCAACAGCAGCACCTAGATCTTCTGCACAGATTCTGTCAGACCTGGGCCCTGACAGTAAATCTCAGTGAGACAAAAATAATGGTGTTCCAAAAAAGGTCCATTTAGACACTGTTGCCCTAGAGTGCACCAAAAACTATACATACCTCGGCCTAAACATCAGCGCCACAGGTAACTTCCACAAATCTGTGAACCATCTGAGAGACAAGGCAAGAAGGGCCTTCTATGACATCAAAAGGAACATAAAATTTGACATGCCAGTTAGGATCTGGCTAAAAATACTTGAATCAGTTATAGAACCCATTGCCCTTTATGGTTGTGAGGTCTGGGGATTCGCTCACCAACCAAGAATTCACTAAATGGGACAAACACCAAATTGAGACTCTGCATGCAGAATTCTGCAAAAATTTCCTCAGTGTACAACGTAAAACACCAAATAATGCATGCAGAACAGAATTAGGCCGATACCCGCTAATTATCAAATCATTAAATTCAGCAAGAATGCTTTTTTGCCTTTTCTCAAGAGAAGACAGGTTATGTGGACACTGGCCACAAAATGAGGTGGAAACTGAGCTGCACTTCTTAACCTCCTGACAAATGTATGACCATATTAGAGACATATTTACCTCAGAATTCACAGATCCACAAAGAATTTGAAATCAAATATAATTTTGATAAACTCCCATATCTACTGGGTGAAATACCACAGTGTTCATCCCAGCAGCAAGATGTGTGACCTGTTGCCAAGAAAAGGGCAGCCAGTGAAGAACAAACACCATGTAAATACAACCCATATTTATGTTGATTTATTTTCCCATTCGTACTTTAACTATTTGCACATTGTTACAACACTGTATATAGACATAACATGACATCGTTACAACACTGTATATAGACATAACATGACATTTGAAATGTCTTTATTCTTTTGGAATTTTTGTGAGTTTAATTCAATTTTTGTTTATTATCTACTTCACTTGCTTTGGCAATGTTAACATATGTTTCCCATGCCAATAAAGCCTGTTGAATTGAGAGAGAAAGAGAGACTTGATCTCTATTCAGCAGAGAGAGAGAGACTTGATCTCTATTCAGCAGAGAGAGAGAGAGAGAGTTAGACTGTGTATTTGTGACTTTCTGAAATAGAAAGACATGGAGACTGAAGTTAGAAACTGCTTTTATCTGCCTGCCTGCCTCCCGGGCTGAATAATTAATGCAGAGTGGAACCCCCCCAGGGAGGCATCCTCCCCTTCCTTCCATCCGTCCATCCCTCTACATTTATCCATCCAGCCCACAGAGGATCTCTGTATTCCCAGCATCCACCCTGTATCTCCTCAAAGCCCACTGGTCTGTTGCTGTTTGTGTGCTCCTGGAAGTGAGTGAAACTGTGCCATGTCCGTAACAGTGGAGCGGTGCAGCGTCTCCTCGCCGCTGAGCCACCAGTCCACACTGACGGGACAGACACTGGCTCTGGGGAACAGCTGCCATGGCAACGGACCCTCGCTGGTCAGTCTAGTGTTACCACAGGGAGGGAGAGAGAGGGAGTGGGAGAGAGAAAAAAAGTGGGGTGGGGGGGGGAGAGAGCGCTGTGGTGGCTGACCTCGGCAGGGGAACGCGGTTGCAAGGGAACGCGGTTTCATGGATCAGTGAATCTGATCCCTCTTTGTTTTCCTCTGCAGTGGTGAGCGCTCATCTCTCAGTTCCTCAGTGTGTGTGTTCTCTCTCTGCCTCCCAAAGCACTCTGGGACAGGACTCTTTTTGACTGCCAAAGCGCTCTGGGACTGGAGCCTGGTCTCTCTGACTGCCAAAGCACTCTGGGACAGGAGCCTGGTCTCTCTGACTGCCAAAGCACTCTGGGACAGGAGTCTGCTCTCTCTGACTGCCCTGCCACATGGCTGTTGGCCTAGTATCATGTATACAGGGTTTGGTCCAGGCAGGGAGAATGTGACAGACCCCATGTAGACCATGGTTAGAACTGACTCCCCACACACTACCATACTGGAGCTCAGATATGAAGTATTACCAGCTGGCTCTCCTGCTGCTGATTTTGAAATATCCTCCGAAACGCCTCCCTGTTATCTCAAGCATTTGGATTGGAGTTTATCAGAATACATCTCTGTATATTGCTTTGGTCATCTGTAGTTCAGTTGGTAGAGCATGGTGCTTGCAACACGGGGATAGTGGGTTTGATTGCTGGGACTGTAGGTCGCTTTGGATAAAATTGTCTGCTAAATGGCATATTTATTAATATTATTAAATTATTTGGTATAGTGAAGAAGGATATACAAAAAACATTAAGACATCACTTCATACAGCTAGCTGTATGTGTATATATACAACGGGTGGTTCTAATCCAGCTAGCTGTATGTTTATATACAACGGGTGCTTCTAATCCAGCTAGCTGTATGTATACAGTTGGGAGAACAAGTATTTGATACACTGCCGATTTTGAAGGTTTTCCCACTTACAAAGCATGTAGAAGTCTGTAATTTTTATCATAGGTACTCTTCAACTGTGAGAGACGGAATCTAAAACAAAAATCCAGTAAATCACATTGTAAGATTTTTAAGTAATTCATTTGCATTTTATTGCATGACATAAGTATTTGATACATCAGACAATAAGAACTTAATATTTGGTACAGAAACCTTTGTTTTCAATTACAGAGATCATACGTTTCCTGTAGTTCTTGACCAGGTTTGCACACACTGCAGCAGGGATTTTGGCCCACTCCTCCATACAGACCTTCTCCAGATCCTTCAGGTTTTGCGGGCTGTCGCTGGGCAATACGGACTTTCAGCTCCCTCCAAAGATTTTCTATTGGGTTCAGGTCTGGAGACTGGCTAGGCCACTCCAGGACCTTGAGATGCTTCTTACGGAGCCACTCCTTAGTTGCCCTGGCTGTGTGTTTCGGGTCGTTGTCATGCTGGAAGACCCAGCCACGACCCATCTTCAATGCTCTTACGGAGGGAGGGAGGTTGTTGGCCAAGATCTCGCGATACATGGCCCCATCCATCCTCCCCTCAATACGGTGCAGTCGTCCTGTCCTCTTTGCAGAAAAGCATCCCCAAAGAATGATGTTTCCACCTCCAAGCTTCACGGTTGGGTTGGTGTTCTTGGGGTTGTACTCATCCTTCTTCTTCCTCCAAACACGGCGAGTGGAGTTTAGACCAAAAAGCTATATTTTTGTCTCATCAGACCACATGACCTTCTCCCATTCCTCCTCTGGATCATCCAGATGGTCATTGGCAAACTTCAGACAGGCCTGGACATGCGCTGGCTTGAGCAGGGGGACCTTGCGTGCGCTGCAGGATTTTAATCCATGACGGCGTAGTGTGTTACTAATGGTTTTCTTTGAGACTGTGGTCCCAGCTCTCTTCAGGTCATTGACCAGGTCCTGCCGTGTAGTTCTGGGCTGATCCCTCACCTTCCTCATGATCATTGATGCCCCACGAGGTGAGATCTTGCATGGTGCCCCAGACCGAGGGAGATTGACCGTCATCTTGAACTTCTTCCATTTTCTAATAATTGCTCCAACAGTTGTTGCCTTCTCACCAAGCCGCTTGCCTATTGTCCTGTAGCCCATCCCAGCCTTGTGCAGGTCTACAATTTTATCCCTGATGTCCTTATACAGCTCTCTGGTCTTGGCCATTGTGGAGAGGTTGGAGTCTGTTTGAGTGTGTGGACAGGTGTCTTTTATACAGGTAACGAGTTCAAACAGGTGCAGTTAATACAGGTAATGAGTGGAGAACAGGAAGGCTTCTTAAAGAAAAACTAACAGGTCTGTGAGAGCCGGAATTCTTACTGGTTGGTAGGTGATCAAATAGTTATGTCATGCAATAAAATGCAAATGTATTATTTAAAAATCATACAATGTGATTTTCTGGATTTTTGTTTTAGATTCCGTCTCTCACAGTTGAAGTGTACCTATGATAAAAATTACAGACCTCTACATGCTTTGTAAGTGGGAAAACCTGCAAAATCGGCAGTGTATCAAATACTTGTTCTCCCCACTGTATATACAACGGGTGGTTCTAATCCAGCTAGCTGTATGTATATATACAACAGGTGGTTCTAATCCAGCTAGCTGTATGTGTATATATACAACGGGTGGTTCTAATCCAGCTAGCTGTATGTGTATATATACAACGGGTGGTTCTAATCCAGCTAGCTGTGTGTATATATACAACGGGTGGTTCTAATCCAGCTAGCTGTGTGTGTATATATACAACGGGTGGTTCTAATCCAGCTAGCTGTATGTGTATATATACAACGGGTGGTTCTAATCCAGCTAGCTGTATGTATATATACAACAGGTGGTTCTAATCCAGATAGCTGTATGTGTATATATACAACGGGTGGTTCTAATCCAGCTAGCTGTATGTATATATACAACGGGTGGTTCTAATCCAGATAGCTGTATGTATGTGTATATATACAACGGGTGGTATATATTAGCTTGGTGCGGGAACTCCAGACTCCAGTATTTATTTGAAAAAGCACCTCTGAACATCCAGTACTATGCTCTGCCTCTAAGTGTAGGCTAGCTAGATGTCCTGCTGTTAAAAGTCCTCTACACTTAAGCAGATCTGTTACAGTGGAAAGGCCACACACACACACACACACACACACACAAGGTCATGTTGAGGGAGGAGATCCAACTAAAGCAATTAATAACTGACCTTTTATAGGAGGTCAATTGACAAGCGCATAGAATGGAAACCATTTTATTCATATGAGGATCTTGTTGTTGTTGTTGTTGATATGGCTGGAAAACAGCCATTTAATGATGTGTTATTATTGGGGAAATGTTAACCGAGTTCTCATTTTGTTTCTGAGAAACGTACTATAAGTAACCTACGTGACCAAAAGTATGTGGACACCTGTGAACATCTCCTTCCAAAATCATGGGCATTAATATGAAGTTGGTCCCCCCCTTTGCTCTTATAACAGCCACCGCTCTACTGGGAAGGCTTTCCACTAGATGTTGGAACATTGCTGTAGGGACTTGCTTTCATTCAGCCATGAGCATTAGTGAGGTCGTGCACTGATGTTGGGCGATTAGGCCTGGCTCGCAGTCGGCATTCCAATTCATCCCAAATGTTTTCGATGGGTTTAAGGTCAGGGCTCTGTGCAGGCCATTGTCATGCTGAAACAGGAAAGGGCCTTCCCCAAACTTTTGCCACAAAGTTGGAAGCACAGAATTGTCTAGAATGTCATTATATGATGTAGCGTTAAGATTTCCCTTCACTGGAACTAAGGGGCCTAGCCCAGACCATTATTCCTCCTCCACCAAACTTTACAGTTGGCATTATGCATTGGGGCAGGTAGCATTCTCCTGGCATCCTCCAAACCCAGATTAGTCCGTCGGACTGCCAGATGGTGAAGCGTGATTTATCACTAGAGAAAGTGTTTTCACTGCTCCAATGGCGGCGAGCTTTACACCACTCCAGCTGATGCTTGGCATTGCACATGGTGATCTTAGTCTTGTGTGCGGCTGCTCGGACATGGAAACCCTTTTCATGAAGCTCCCGACAAACAGTTATTGTGCTGATGTTACTTCCAGAGGCAGTTAAGAACTCGGTAGTGAGTGTTGCAACTGAGGACTGAAATTTTAAGAGCTATACGCTTCAGAACTCAGCGGTCCCATTTTGTGAGCTTGTGTGGCCTACCACCTCACAATAACAGCACTAACAGTTGACCGGGGCAACTCTAGCAGGGCAGAAATTTGACGAACTGACTTGTTGGAAAGGTAATTTTTTATTCTATTAACTGGGAAATGTAAAAATATAGAATTCCAAGTAAATTCTAAAAATTCCATTTAAATTCTAATTCAAAAAGTCTAAAGTGTCTAATTACAATTCAAATCTAATTCCATAACTTGAAAATGTTGTAAATTCTCCACTTCATCAATTGTATATGAACCCAACCCTGATTAGCTTAAACTTCCAGCATACAGCTTGGTGTGTTATTAAACCAGTCCTCTCTGTTACTATAGGACCCAGCATACAGCTTGGTGTGTTATTAAACCAGTCCTCTCTGTTACTATAGGACCCAGCATACAGCTTGGTGTGTTATTAAACCAGTCCTCTCTGTTACTATAGGACCCAGCATACAGCTTGGTGTGTTATTAAACCAGTCCTCTCTGTTACTATAGGACCCAGCATACAGCTTGGTGTGTTATTACACCAGTCCTCTCTGTTACTATAGGACCCAGTATACAGCTTGGTGTGTTATTAAACCAGTCCTCTCTGTTACTATAGGACCCAGCATACAGCTTGGTGTGTTATTAAACCAGTCCTCTCTGTTACTATAGGACCCAGCATACAGCTTGGTGTGTTATTAAACCAGTCCTCTCTGTTACTATAGGACCCAGCATACAGCTTGGTGTGTTATTAAACCAGTCCTCTCTGTTACTATAGGACCCAGCATACAGCTTGGTGTGTTATTAAACCAGTCCTCTCTGTTACTATAGGACCCAGCATACAGCTTGGTGTGTTATTAAACCAGTCCTCTCTGTTACTATAGGACCCAGCATACAGCTTGGTGTGTTATTAAACCAGTCCTCTCTGTTACTATAGGACCCAGCATACAGCTTGGTGTGTTATTAAACCAGTCCTCTCTGTTACTATAGGACCCAGCATACAGCTTTGTGTGTTATTAAACCAGTCCTCTCTGTTACTATAGGACCCAGCATACAGCTTGGTGTGTTATTACACCAGTCCTCTCTGTTACTATAGGACCCAGCATACAGCTTGGTGTGTTATTAAACCAGTCCTCTCTGTTACTATAGGACCCAGCATACAGCTTGGTGTGTTATTACACCAGTCCTCTCTGTTACTATAGGACCCAGTATACAGCTTGGTGTGTTATTAAACCAGTCCTCTCTGTTACTATAGGACCCAGCATACAGCTTGGTGTGTTATTAAACCAGTCCTCTCTGTTACTATAGGACCCAGCATACAGCTTGGTGTGTTATTAAACCAGTCCTCTCTGTTACTATAGGACCCAGCATACAGCTTGGTGTGTTATTAAACCAGTCCTCTCTGTTACTATAGGACCCAGCATACAGCTTGGTGTGTTATTAAACCAGTCCTCTCTGTTACTATAGGACCCAGCATACAGCTTGGTGTGTTATTAAACCAGTCCTCTCTGTTACTATAGGACCCAGCATACAGCTTGGTGTGTTATTAAACCAGTCCTCTCTGTTACTATAGGACCCAGCATACAGCTTGGTGTGTTATTAAACCAGTCCTCTCTGTTACTATAGGACCCAGCATACAGCTTGGTGTGTTATTAAACCAGTCCTCTCTGTTACTATAGGACCCAGCATACAGCTTGGTGTGTTATTACACCAGTCCTCTCTGTTACTATAGGACCCAGCATACAGCTTGGTGTGTTATTATACCCCTAGAGTCGATGTCCGCAGAAATCTAATTGCCTCCTGATATCTCTGCTCTGCTCAAGGCCACTGGTGTAGTGTTAGCAGGAGATTACTGTTAGAGCTATGTGTGTGTGTGTGTGTGTTATCCTGAGATTACTGTGAGAGCTCCCTCTACCTCTCCACAAGAGGGGTGAGAGGGAGGGGGAGAGAGGGAGGGGAGAGAGATCGGTAGCTAGACACGCTGCCTGGCTAAATAACCTTGAGAATGCCTGGCTGCACTTAACTGGTCTACTAACACATTGTCATGATTATATGTAATACCTCTTACTGGAATAACTACTAACACATTGTCATGATTATATGTAATACCTCTTACTGGAATAACTACTAACACATTGTCATGATTATATGTAATACCTCTTACTGGAATAACTACTAACACATTGTCATGATTATATGTAATACCTCTTACTGGAATAACTACTAACACATTGTCATGATTATATGTAATACCTCTTACTGGAATAACTACTAACACATTGTCATGATTATATGTAATACCTCTTACTGGAATAACTACTAACACATTGTCATGATTATATGTAATACCTCTTACTGGAATAACTACTAACACATTGTCATGATTATATGTAATACCTCTTACTGGAATAACTACTAGTCTAGGCAACAGTGACTAGGGTCTGGTTATCTAGTCTAGACAACAGTGACTAGGGTCTGGTTATCTAGTCTAGACAACAGTGACTAGGGTCTGGTTATCTAGTCTAGGCAACAGTGACTAGGGTCTGGTTATCTAGTCTAGGCAACAGTGACTAGGGTCTGGTTATCTAGTCTAGGCAACAGTGACTAGGGTCTGGTTATCTAGTCTAGGCAACAGTGACTAGGGTCTGGTTATCTAGTCTAGGCAACAGTGACTAGGGTCTGGTTATCTAGTCTAGGCAACAGTGACTAGGGTCTGGTTATCTAGTCTAGGCAACAGTGACTAGGGTCTGGTTATCTAGTCTAGGCAACAGTGACTAGGGTCTGGTTATCTAGTCTAGGCAACAGTGACTAGGGTCTGGTTATCTAGTCTAGGCAACAGTCACTAGGGTCTGGTTATCTAGTCTAGGCAACAGTCACTAGGGTCTGGTTATCTAGTCTAGGCAACAGTCACTAGGGTCTGGTTATCTAGTCTAGGCAACAGTGACTAGGGTCTGGTTATCTAGTCTAGGCAACAGTGACTAGGGTCTGGTTATCTAGTCTAGGCAACAGTGACTAGGGTCTGGTTATCTAGTCTAGACAACAGTCACTAGGGTCTGGTTATCTAGTCTAGGCAACAGTGACTAGGGTCTGGTTATATCTAGAGACTCTCCAAACAAATCACAAGGCAGACATGCAAAACCTTAGTGGTTTTAGTGAAGGTAGTTGATCCAAACTAGCCACTTATGGACTCATTAAAAATAACCTCCATGGTTTTCCTCTTTATAGCTATTCTTTTATGTTTTATTCACACGGATAAATTAGTGACGTAGGCAGTGACGTAGTTCCTCCTATAAAGTAGTGATGTAGTTCCTCCTATAAAGTAGTGACGTAGGCAGTGACGTAGTTCCTCCTATAAAGTAGTGACGTAGGCAGTGACGTAGTTCCTCCTATAAAGTAGTGACGTAGTTCCTCCTATAAAGTAGTGACGTAGTTCCTCCTGTGCCTAAAGAGTCAATCATTGAAACCATACCCCAGTCAGTGTGTTGCCCAGTCAGTGTGTTGCCCAGTCAGTGTGTTGCCCAGTCAGTGTGTTGCCCAGTCAGTGTGTTGCCCAGTCAGTGTGTTGCCCAGTCAGTGTGTTGCCCAGTCAGTGTGTTGCCCAGTCAGTGTGTTGCCCAGTCAGTGTGTTGCCCAGTCAGTGTGTTGCCCAGTCACTGTGTTGCCCAGTCAGTGTGTTGCCCAGTCAGTGTGTTGCCCAGTCAGTGTGTTGCCCAGTCAGTGTGTTGCCCAGTCAGTGTGTTGCCCAGTCAGTGTGTTGCCCAGTCACTGTGTTGCCCAGTCACTGTGTTGCCCAGTCACTGTGTTGCCCAGTCACTGTGTTGCCCAGTCACTGTGTTGCCCAGTCACTGTGTTGCCCAGTCACTGTGTTGCCCAGTCAGTGTGTTGCCCAGTCAGTGTGTTGCCCAGTCAGTGTGTTGCCAAGTCACTGTGTTGCCCAGTCACTGTGTTGCCCAGTCACTGTGTTGCCCAGTCACTGTGTTGCCCAGTCAGTGTGTTGCCCAGTCAGTGTGTTGCCCAGTCAGTGTGTTGCCCAGTCACTGTGTTGCCCAGTCACTGTGTTGCCCAGTCACTGTGTTGCCCAGTCACTGTGTTGCCCAGTCACTGTGTTGCCCAGTCACTGTGTTGCCCAGTCAGTGTGTTGCCCAGTCAGTGTGTTGCCCAGTCAGTGTGTTGCCCAGTCAGTGTGTTGCCCAGTCAGTGTGTTGCCCAGTCACTGTGTTGCCCAGTCACTGTGTTGCCCAGTCACTGTGTTGCCCAGTCACTGTGTTGCCCAGTCAGTGTGTTGCCCAGTCAGTGTGTTGCCCAGTCACTGTGTTGCCCAGTCACTGTGTTGCCCAGTCACTGTGTTGCCCAGTCACTGTGTTGCCCAGTCACTGTGTTGCCCAGTCACTGTGTTGCCCAGTCAGTGTGTTGCCCAGTCAGTGTGTTGCCCAGTCAGTGTGTTGCCCAGTCAGTGTGTTGCCCAGTCAGTGTGTTGCCCAGTCAGTGTGTTGCCCAGTCAGTGTGTTGCCCAGTCACTAGGGTCGGGTTATCAAGTCTACTGCTTATCCACAAATACCATCCACTTCATTCATCCTTCACTTCATCAACAAAATTCCCATGAACTTCAGATGGTCAGCAACACTTCGATCCTTTTCAATAAAACAGCTTTTAACATTTCCATTCTTCCTCTCTCTCCATCCTCCTCCTCTCCGCTTGATCAGAGCAAAGTTATTAAAACTATGGACCATCCTCTCCTATGTCCTAAATGGTTAGTCGGGGAGCCAGGATTTGGGGCTTTCATCCTGACTGGGATATATTTACACCGACCTCTGGTTGGTCTGTCTGTGTTTCAATATGTCACACGGCACACTCCCTCCCTCCTAGAGAGCAGTCTTCTGACACACACACACACACACACACACACACACACACACACACACACACACACACACACACACACACACACACACACACACACACACACACACTCCCTCCCTCCTAGAGAGCAGTCTTCTGACACACACACACACACACACACACACACACACACACACACACACACACACACACACACACACACACACACTCCCTCCCTCCTAGAGAGCAGTCTTCTGACACACACACACACACACACACACACACACACACACACACACACACACACACACACTCCCTCCCTCCTAGAGAGCAGTCTTCTGACACACACACACACACACACACACACACACACACACACACACACTCCCTCCCTCCTAGAGAGCAGTCTTCTGACACACACACACACACACACACACACACACACACACACACACACACACACACCCTCCCTCCCCCCTAGAGAGCAGTCTTCTGACACGTGTACACACACACACACACACACACACACACACACACACACACACGGCACACTCCCTCCCTCCCAGAGAGCAGTCTTCACAGACGCCAGCTAAACGTTCACACGCTGGTCAGACAGCATCCCTCCATGGCTTCCTGCTGTACCAGGAAGTGGTAAAGTAGACGCCGTTTAGAGCTGGTGATGCGTCCCAAATGTTACCCTATTCTCTACATAGTGCACTACTTTAGACCAGAGCCTATGGGCCACAGCGCAGGAAATAAAGGAAGCTGTCAATTAGTCTGGAGGGGTTGCTGCTTCCTGTTACTACACTGGGAGGGGGGGTGGTGTGTGTCTTGGTTTGTGGTGTTACAATGGGAGGATGGGCTGCTGCATTGAGAAAGACTCACATGCAAACCACACACTGTCCGTCTGACTGAAACCCCCACAGATTTACCCTCTGCAACTGACTGAAAACAACCACAGATTTACCCTCTGCAACTGACTGAAAACAACCACAGATTTACCCTCTGCAACTGACTGAAAACAACCCCTCTGCAACTGACTGAAAACAAACACAGATTTACCCTCTGCAACTGACTGAAAACAAACACAGATTTACCCTCTGCAACTGACTGAAAACAACCCCTCTGCAACTGACTGAAAACAACCCCTCTGCAACTGACTGAAAACAACCCCTCTGCAACTGACTGAAAACAACCACAGATTTACCCTCTGAAACTGACTGAAAACAACCCCTCTGCAACTGACTGAAAACAACCCCTCTGCAACTGACTGAAACCCCCACAGATTGACCCTGCCTCTGTCTCTCTGGACACCTGCCTCTGTCTCTCTGGATGCCTGCCTCTGTCTCTCCTCCTCTATTATTTGTTTGTTTTTATTGTGTTTGTTTTGATGGGTGTGAGAAAACCGACTGCCTGTCTGTAATACAATTGGGGATCTGGCCCTGGATCGATAAGCATGGTGTAGGGGGAATTAATGTGAGAGAGAGAGAGAGAGCATACCCATTGTGTGTGTGTGTCTGTGTGTGTGTGTGTGTGTGTGTGTGTGTGTGTGTGTGTGAGAGAGAGCATACACGTGTGTGTGTGTCCAATCTTTTTAGCGTAAAAGATCATTTCAAAATTAGCCTCTAGTAGTTTATTAAATAGAAATACCAGTCGAGTATCTCTCCTCTCCGTTCTCCCCTCCCCTCTCTCCGTTCTCCCCTCTCCTCTCCCCTCTCCTCTCCGTTCTCCCCTCTCCTCTCCCCTCTCCTCTCCGTTCTCCCCTCTCCTCTCCCCTCCCCTCTCTCCGTTCTCCCCTCTCCTCTCCCCTCTCTCCGTTCTCCCCTCTCCTCTCCCCTCCCCTCTCTCCGTTCTCCCCTCCCCTCTCTCCGTTCTCCCCTCTCCTCTCCCCTCTCCTCTCCTCTCCCCTCTCTCCTTTCTCCCCTCTCCTCCAGTGTAAAATCATCCTGTACTCCTAGCAGGTGCGTAGGGATGCCTGATGTCTGAGGTCTCTGTGTTTTCCTCTCCTCTCCATGATGTATAGGCTTCTCCCTCGAGACGCAGGGAAGGGCAGTTTATTGCCTTCAAACGCACCGCAGCAGAGATGACTGAACAGCCCAGCGATACCATTTCACCCTCAAATGACTGATGACGAGGGATAGTCATTTTTCCAAGCATGTGATAGAGAGAGGCGTAAACATAATGGAAAATAAATAACAAATAATTGTGGTATTGCTTTTGAAAAATGAGCCCTCAGATGAAAGCCATAGAAATCTACTGTATGTGCCTGAGACAGTGATGAGATCAGTAGTCTACTGCAGGTTGGACCGTAGGCCTGTAGAGACAGTGATGAGATCAGTAGTCTACTGCAGGTTGGACCGTAGGCCTGTAGAGACAGTGATGAGATCAGTAGTCTACTGCAGGTTGGACCGTAGGCCTGTAGAGACAGTGATGAGATCAGTAGTCTACTGCAGGTTGGACCGTAGGCCTGTAGAGACAGTGATGAGATCAGTAGTCTACTGCAGGTTGGACCGTAGGCCTGTAGAGACAGTGATGAGATCAGTAGTCTACTGCAGGTTGGACCGTAGGCCTGTAGAGACAGTGATGAGATCAGTAGTCTACTGCAGGTTGGACCGTAGGCCTGTAGAGACAGTGATGAGATCAGTAGTCTACTGCAGGTTGGACCGTAGGCCTGTAGAGACAGTGATGAGATCAGTAGTCTACTGCAGGTTGGACCGTAGGCCTGTAGAGACAGTGATGAGATCAGTAGTCTACTGCAGGTTGGACCGTAGGCCTGTAGAGACAGTGATGAGATCAGTAGTCTACTGCAGGTTGGACCGTAGGCCTGTAGAGACAGTGATGAGATCAGTAGTCTACTGCAGGTTGGACCGTAGGCCTGTAGAGACAGTGATGAGATCAGTAGTCTACTGCAGGTTGGACCGTAGGCCTGTAGAGACAGTGATGAGATCAGTAGTCTACTGCAGGTTGGACCGTAGGCCTGTAGAGACAGTGATGAGATCAGTAGTCTACTGCCGGTTGGACCGTAGGCCTGTAGAGACAGTGATGAGATCAGTAGTCTACTGCCGGTTGGACCGTAGGCCTGTAGAGACAGTGATGAGATCAGTAGTCTACTGCCGGTTGGACCGTAGGCCTGTAGAGACAGTGATGAGATCAGTAGTCTACTGCCGGTTGGACCGTAGGCCTGTAGAGACAGTGATGAGATCAGTAGTCTACTGCCGGTTGGACCGTAGGCCTGTAGAGACAGTGATGAGATCAGTAGTCTACTGCCGGTTGGACCGTAGGCCTGTAGAGACAGTGATGAGATCAGTAGTCTACTGCCGGTTGGACCGTAGGCCTGTAGAGACAGTGATGAGATCAGTAGTCTACTGCCGGTTGGACCGTAGGCCTGTAGAGACAGTGATGAGATCAGTAGTCTACTGCCGGTTGGACCGTAGGCCTGTAGAGACAGTGATGAGATCAGTAGTCTACTGCCGGTTGGACCGTAGGCCTGTAGAGACAGTGATGAGATCAGTAGTCTACTGCCGGTTGGACCGTAGGCCTGTAGAGACAGTGATGAGATCAGTAGTCTACTGCCGGTTGGACCGTAGGCCTGTAGAGACAGTGATGAGATCAGTAGTCTACTGCCGGTTGGACCGTAGGCCTGTAGAGACAGTGATGAGATCAGTAGTCTACTGCCGGTTGGACCGTAGGCCTGTAGAGACAGTGATGAGATCAGTAGTCTACTGCAGGTTGGACCGTAGGCCTGTAGAGACAGTGATGAGATCAGTAGTCTACTGCAGGTTGGACCGTAGGCCTGTAGAGTGGGGTGAGGTGGACAAGGTTGGACCGTAGGCCTGTAGAGTGGGGTGAGGTGGACAAGGTTGGACCGTAGGCCTGTAGAGTGGGGTGAGGTGGACAAGGTTGGAGCGTCTGACTGGTCCTCTACCCCTCCCTCTGACTACTGGTGGGGCCTGATGCCTCTCTCTTTCTCTCTCTCATATCTCTGTCTCTCCCTCTCTGGGGCCCCCTGCCTCTCTCCTCTCTGGGGCCCCCTGCCTCTCTCCTCTAGCTGGCACTACCTCCTCTATGGCTTCTGCTGGTGCTTCATAGAGCCTGTCTCTCTCTCTCTCTCTCTCTCTCTATCTGGCTCTGTCTCCTCTGTGTCTCTGTCTCCTCTCTCTGCCCCTCGCTCTCTCTCAATTAAATTAATGTGAAACATATGTTTACATTGCCAAAGCAATTGAAATAAACAAGTGTGCAAAGCTGTTGTCAAGGCCAAGGGTGTCTACTTTGAAGAATCTCAAATATATTTTAACACTTTTTTAGTTACTACATGATTCCATATGTGTTATGTCATAGTTTTGATTTCTTCACTATTATTCTACAATGTAGAAAATAGTACAAATATACCCTTTTGACTAGTACTAAATATATACACTACCATTCAAAAGTTTGGGGTCACTTAGACATTTTTGAAAGAAAATCAAAATGTTTGTCCATTCAAATAACATCAAATTGATCAGAAATACTCCACCAATCAGGCCTTTATGGTAGAGTGGCCAGACAAAAGCCACTGCTCTGTTTAAGGCACATGACAAGATTCTCTGGTCTGATGAAATTAAGATTGAATGCCAAGCGTCACATCTGGAGGAAACCTCGCACCATCCATACGGTGAAGCATGGTGGTGGCAGCATTATATTGTGGCAATGTTTTTAGAAAGCCACAAAGTACAGAGAGATCCTTGATGAAATCCTTCTCCAGAGCTCTCAGGACCTCAGACTAGGGCAAAGGTTCAACTTCCAACAGAACAACGACCCTAAGCACACAGCAAAGACAACTCAGGAGTGGCTTCGGGACATGTCTCTGAATGTCCTTGAGTGGCCCAGCCAGAGCCCGGACTTGAACCTGATTGAATATCTCTGGAGAGACCTGTGTGACGCTCCCCTTCCAACCTGAGAGTTTGAGAGGATTGCTTCAGTCTGGTTGCCTACTGCAGCAGAGAGAGGCAGAAAGGAGAGAGGAGCGGCTGCCTCTTTGACCCTCCGACTCAACTCCATCCCTTCTTCAAGAAGGACGTTACAGCAGCACAGGTAGTCTAGTGAGAGACAGACTGTCATGGCTGACAGTGTCCCTCAGGCTATAGAGAGAGTTTACTACCATCAATCAAACATAACAATGTTTAACGGGGCCGGAACTCATTTGGCATAAGCAGGACTGAATGAAATGAAAAAAGGTACTAACCACATTTGGCTAAAACTTAACAAGGCTACAATCAATTGTGACAGTGATGTATACATATGTGCAGCTTATGCTCCTCCTTCAGATTCATCATATTATGATGATCAGTTTTTTGACAATCTCCATACAGAAATCCTTCAATTTCAGGCAGAGGGTAAAATGCTTCTTTGTGGAGATTTCAGGTTCTGAGCCTGACTACACTGATCCGGGAGGTAACCACCACATATTTGGACACCCCTCCTTGTACAGTAGCCCTATTATAAATAATAGAAACAGTCCTGACCAAATACTGAACAAAAACGGGAAGGAGCTAGTGCATCTTTGTCGAGCCTTAGGCCTGTAGATGATTAATGGTAGAATCAGAGGGGACTCTTTAGGTCAGTTGACTTACTGCTCAGCTCATGGGACAAGTGTAGTGGATTATGCATCACTGACATCGACACCTCCTCCATTAGAGCATTCACTGTCAGACCACAGACACCATTGTCAGATCACAGTCAGATCAACGTGTTTCTGAAGAAATTAACTAGCAATACTGATAAAAAACAAAAACAAAAAACACCCCAGTAAACAGTACAACCTGAACCAATCGTACAGATGGGCTCCAAACAGTGCAGAGAAATTCACTGAAACGTTGAACTCAAATGAAATGAAGAACTCTATTCAGGTCTTCAATAACTCACAATACCAAAACAATAAAGGTGTCGATTCGGCTACTAGACATCAGCTGCATATTCCAAAAAGTAACATCAAAAGCAAATCTGAGAGAACCAAAGAAATACAAAAACAAAATGTAAAAAAAATAAAATAATGATTTGACAACGAATGTAAAACTATGAGAAAACACCTAAGACAAATGTCAAATGAAAAACCCAGAGCTGCACTATGAATACTGTGAAACTCTGGAACAGTAGAAACATACACTGACTAAAACAACCCAGAGATACACTATGAATACTGTGAAACTCTGGAACAGTAGAAACATACACTGACTAAAACAACCCAGAGATACACTATGAATACTGTGAAACTCTGGAACAGTAGAAACATACACTGACTAAAACAACCCAGAGATACACTATGAATACTGTGAAACTCTGGAACAGTAGAAACATACACTGAAACACAAGAAATAGAATTATACCAATAAGACACTTGATGAAATTAAAAATACAATTGATCAAAATCAGTTCTGGGACATGTGGAACAATTTAAGACGACAAAGACACAATGATTATCCATACAAGACTGACGAATTTGCAAAATGCTCGCCCACACAACTTGGTCTGCGGTTGTGAGGCCAGTTGGCCGTACTGACAAATTCTCTGAAACAGAAATGAACATCTCTGGTAGACATTCCTGCAGTCAGCATGCCAGTTACACGCTCTCTCAACTTAAGACATCTGTGGCATTGTGTCGTGTGACAAAACTGCACATTTTAAAGTGGCCTTTTATTGTCTCCTGCACAAGGTGCATCTTTGTAATGTTCATCCTTTTTAATCAGCTTCTTGATATGCAACACCTGTCAGGTGGATGGATTATCTTATATTATGGGCGGCAGGTAGCCTAGCTTTTAGAGTGTTGAGCCAGTAACCAAAGGGTCGCTGGTTCAAATATCCGAGCCGACAAGGTGTGAAAACCTGTCTGTCCTTGAGCAAGGCACTTAACCCTAATTTGCTCTAGGGGCTGACCCTGTAGGTAGGCCGTCATTGTAAATAAGAATTTGTTCTTAACTGACTTGCCTAGTTAAATAAAGGTTAAATAAATAAATACAAATCTTATCTTGACAGAGGATAAAATGCTCAATAAAAGGGATATAAACAAAAAAGTAAATTACTTTTTTTTTTTTTGAGCGTATGGAACATTTCTGTGATCTTTTATTTCAGCTCATGAAACATGGGACCAACACTTTTTACATGTTGCGTTTATATTTGTATTCAGTGTAAATCCACTGTAATCTAATCTATGGATGTCACATGACTGGAATACAGATATGCATCTTTTGGTCACAGATACCATAAAAAAAAAAGGGAGAGGCATAGATCAGAAAACCAGTCAGGATCTGGTGTGACCACCATTTGCCTCATGCAGCGCGACACATCTCCTTCACATAGAGTTGATCAGGCTGTTGATTGAGGCCTGTGGAATGTTGTCCCACTCGTATTCAATGGCTGTCCCAAGTTGCTGGATATTGGCGGGAACTGGAATAAGCTGTCGTACACGTTGATCCAGAGCATCCCAAACATGCTCAATGGGTGACTTGTCTGGTGAGTTTGCAGGCCGTGGAAGAACTCGGACATGTTCAGCTTCCAGGAATTATGTACAGATCCTTGTGACCTGGGGACGTGAATTATCATGCTGAAATTTAAGGTGATGACAGTGGATGAATGGCATGACAATGGGCCTCAGGATCTCGTCACGGTATCTCTGTGATGTCAATTACGGTGCCAAACTGCAGTCAGGTCAAGACCCTGGTGAGGACGACGAGCACACAGATGAGCTCCTTGGTAGGCCTGAGTGACACAGGAGGTAGGCAGGGTTTGCACTTTTGGGACAGTTCCATTGCTCGAGGCCGGACAAGCTCAATCAAGCACAGCTAAAGTATTTGAACTTCAGTCGGATGAAAGAATGGGTTAGGTCCAGACTAGACTCCAGGGTTGTAGTGGAACAACTGGAGGATGAAGGAGGAGGGGGGGGGGGGGGTACTTTAATTATTTGCTCATAATGACATTTGAAATGTCTATTCTTTTGGAACTTGTAATGTTTACTGTTATAATTGTTATTGTTTATCTCACTTTTGTTTATTATGAACTTCACTTGCTTTGGCAACGTTAACATATGTTTCCCATGACAATAAAGACCTATGTTTTATTGACAGGAGGGTAGAGAGGAAGACGAGGTAGAGATGAGGTGTGGACAGAGAGGAGGTGGGGACAGAGAGGAGGTGGGGACAGAGAGGAGGTGGGGACAGAGGAGGTGGGGACAGGGGAGGTGGTGAGAGGGGGAGGTGGGGGAAGGAAAGTGAGGGCAGAGGGAGGAGCGACAGAGGGAGGCATGCTTGGATGGGCTGGTCCCACTCCAGGGGTTAACAAGGCCAAGTGGAATCCATGTGTCACAGCTGACATAGGCCGTTTGACCTTGGAGGAGGCAGAGCAGTCTCTCTCTCTCTGGCCTGCCTGGGGTGGGGGTTGAGTTATGGCCTCTAGTCTATACCCCCCACACGTGAGGACGAGCTGCTGCTGTTGTGCTGAGGGGCTTGTGTCATGTTGAGATGGTCATTTCCCTGGTTTCCACACAGAGCATCTCTCTCTCTCTCTCTCTCTCTCTCTGAATGATGACATTCACTGCAATACTACCATGGCTTGTTTTCTCTGTACTACCTGGGTCAGAGAGAACATCATCTGGACAGGGTTTTAGACGTTTTGTTCTGGTTGTCTGTACCACCTCTCCAGTCGCCAAACACCAACCATTTAAAAACTAAAATCATTCTGATTTAAAGACAAATACAGTTTATCGGTATTAGCACAGTTGGCCTAGAGTCGTCTGAGTTTGGCCAGGGTAGGCCGTCATTGTAAATAAGAATTTGTTCTTAACTGACTTGCCTAGTTAAATAAAGGTTAGTAAAATAAAACAATTATAATTATTAGCGGGCGACCATGCAGACGCCTGGGAGTGGGATGGTTTTGGGATTAGCGGATGGACACAGCTGCAGTGAACAGCGCACATTTTTTTTCGAAGCACAGGTGTAATATTTCTGTAGTAGAAGGCATGGCTAGATAACTGCTGTTTGACTTGACATGAAACTAGACGAGATTTAATCCCAGTGCTGAGCTAGTGTGTAGCAGTTAATTCTTGACTGAGGTGAATGTTCAGTCCTCTATTGACTGAGGTGAATGTTCAGTCCCCTATTGACTGAGGTGAATGTTCAGTCCTCTATTGACTGAGGTGAATGTTCAGTCCTCTATTGACTGAGGTGAATGTTCAGTCCTCTATTGACTGAGGTGAATGTTCAGTCCTCTATTGACTGAGCTGAATGTTAAGTCCTCTATTGACTGAGGTGAATGTTCAGTCCTCTATTGACTGAGGTGAATGTTCAGTCCTCTATTGACTGAGGTGAATGTTCAGTCCTCTATTGACTGAGCTGAATGTTCAGTCCTCTATTGACTGAGGTGAATGTTCAGTCCTCTATTGACTGAGGTGAATGTTCAGTCCTCTATTGGCTGAGGTGAATGTTCAGTCCTCTATTGGCTGAGGTGAATGTTCAGTCCCCTATTGGCTGAGGTGAATGTTCAGTCCCCTATTGGCTGAGGTGAATGTTCAGTCCCCTATTGACTGAGGTGAATGTTCAGTCCCCTATTGGCTGAGGTGAATGTTCAGTCCTCTATTGGCTGAGGTGAATGTTCAGTCCCCTATTGGCTGAGGTGAATGTTCAGTCCCCTATTGGCTGAGGTGAATGTTCAGTCCCCTATTGGCTGAGGTGAATGTTCAGTCCCCTATTGGCTGAGGTGAATGTTCAGTCCCCTATTGGCTGAGGTGAATGTTCAGTCCCCTATTGGCTGAGGTGAATGTTCAGTCCCCTATTGGCTGAGGTGAATGTTCAGTCCCCTATTGGCTGAGGTGAATGTTCAGTCCCCTATTGGCTGAGGTGAATGTTCAGTCCCCTATTGGCTGAGGTGAATGTTCAGTCCCCTATTGGCTGAGGTGAATGTTCAGTCCCCTATTGGCTGAGGTGAATGTTCAGTCCCCTATTGGTTGACGTTGAGGTGAATGTTCAGTCCCCTATTGGTTGACGTTGAGGTGAATGTTCAGTCCCCTATTGGTTGACGTTGAGGTGAATGTTCAGTGACTGAGGTGAATGAAGATACAGCAAGGTGATAATGGCTGGAGTCAATTTGGCTTGTGTTTGCTGTTCTCCAAATAGCATTTTAGAGTTTTTAAACTGTAGAAATGCAGTAAACTAGCTTCAATTGGATTTTTAAAAAAATCCCCCCATCACTTTGCCATACTGTAGGTTTAGTCCCTCTCCTGACCTTCATCTTTAACGCCCCTAGGCTCCTCTCCTGACCTTCATCTTTAACGCCCCTAGGCTCCTCTCCTGACCTTCATCTTTAATGCCCCTAGGCTCCTCTCCTGACCTTCATCTTTAACGCCCCTAGGCTCCTCTCCTGACCTTCATCTTTAACGCCCCTAGGCTCCTCTCCTGACCTTCATCTTTAACGCCCCTAGGCTCCTCTCCTGACCTTCATCTTTAACGCCCCTAGGCAGACGGAGGGTGAGGTGGGGAGGTAGTAGGTGTGTTCCACCAGTGATCTGGTTAAATTAATACTTGTTATTGAAGCAGACCTCTGTTTCACCCCCACTACATTTAGACATATTTCTATGTCTAAAATATGTCAATGGAGAGGTGTACACACACACACACACACACACACACACACACACACACACACACACACAGGTTAATTGAAACATAAAGGAACGTGTTCTCAGGGAGCCTGGAATTAATCAATCTGACTCCCCCACCACACACACACTCACTTCATCAAATGTAATTGGAGGAAAGTTGTCGATATGGCAACAAAAGTGCCTGCTCATCGAGCACAAGGCACAGAAGGCAGCAGACGTGTGTGTGTGTGTGTGTGTGTGTGTGTGTGTGTGTGTGTGTGTGTGTGTGTGTGTGTGTCTAGCTGTACTGGTGTGGTTTCAGGAGACCCATTGTGTGTTATCTCTTGTTCGTTAAGACACACCTTAGTAAAACATGTTAAAGCTTGTTCGTTAAGACACACCTTAGTAAAACATGTTAAAGCTTGTTCGTTAAGACACACCTTAGTAAAACATGTTAAAGCTTGTTCCCTAGTGAATACAACCGCTTGTCTCTTATCTGATCAGCTAAGAAGTGCTGAAGAGCTAAATCTGTTCTGGACTAAGACATGAGGAGGAGAGAGAGAAGATGAGGAGGAGAGAGAGAAGGGGAGGAGGAGAGAGAGAAGGGGAGGAGGAGAGAGAGAAGGGGAGGAGGAGAGAGAGAAGGGGAGGAGGAGAGAGAGAAGGGGAGGAGGAGAGAGAGAAGGGGAGGAGGGGAGAGAGAAGGGGAGGAGGAGAGAGAGAAGGGGAGGAGGAGAGAGAGAAGGGGAGGAGGAGAGAGAGAAGGGGAGGAGGAGAGAGAGAAGGGGAGGAGGAGAAGAGAGAGAAGGGGAGGAGGAGAAGAGAGAGAAGGGGAGGAGGAGAGAGAGAAGGGGAGGAGCAGAGAGAGAAGGGGAGGAGCAGAGAGAGAAGGGGAGGAGCAGAGAGAAGGGGAGGAGCAGAGAGAGAAGGGGAGGAGCAGAGAGAGAAGGGGAGGAGGGCTGTTTAGGTCATTAATTAGCACTAGCAGAGATCAGCTCGTTCTCACCTTTAAGCACCATTGATTAATTGTCCTGATCTTAATGAAAAGCGTATTTTAATTGGTAATTCCAGGATAAGGGCTAAATGAACCAGCTGAATAAAAATGGGTGTAATGATGAGGTTTTAGGGTTAATAAAGGGACTCTAAATGATGCTGCCCTCCCCAATAAGGCCTGATGAGAGACTTAACCAAGGGACACAAAGGAACCAGGAGAAATGAGTGACATTAATTGTAGCAGGAAGGGGGTTGTGGGGGTTGTGTGTCTGTCTGGATTCCTTCCTTACTGACTGTGACACCCAGAGGGGTCGTGGTGGTGTAGCTAACAGCCTTCTCAACATTTTTATCTGGGCAAATTAGGATGAGAATATTTTTCTCAAATGAGAATAGTTTTCAGTTGGAAGTATACCATCTGTTGTCATCAACCAAACTTTATTTACCACATTTCTATATAATGTGTGTTTAGTCTTTACAGGGAACCTATCCATTAGTAAATGTGGCCTTCTCTGAATATTATAAAAAGAAATAGTATGTTGAAACTAACATGCTAAATGGTTGTTGAACAGTCATCTTAACATGTGTGTTTTATTCGTGTTTCTACAGCGGGAACCTCCAATGACCCCGCCGCGCCACTCCCCCCCCCTCCTGAACCCCTTCCTGTGGAAACACAGGTCCCCACTGCCGAGGAGATGGAAGTCACAGATGATGACATCATAGCAGGTAGGAAAACACCTGGACACACGCACGCACGCACACACACAGTACCTTTACCTTTAGACTGTTGTCTATAGGACTCCAAGCTCTTACCTGGACACACACCTGGACACACACCTTGGACACACACAGTACCTTTACCTGTTGAGTGTTGTCTCTAGGACTCCAAGCACACGTTCTCTCCCAGCACTTAAAGCTTAATCCCACAGCTAGACATGTGTCCAGTTCTGTGGTCATGAAGATGGGCCATCAGTGTTTCAGTGCTCCAGATGTTAGTATCCTGCATGGCCACTGTCCAGTCAAGAAGCACATGGGATTTCCAAAGCACCTTTAGACTATACTCTCATTACTGAGTTACCCAGTCCACAGTGTTGAGTTATGATAGGCCACAGTGTTGAGTTATGATAGGCCACAGTGTTGAGTTATGATAGGCCACAGTGTTGAGTTATGATAGGCCACAGTGTTGAGTTATGATAGGCCACAGTGTTGAGTTATGATAGGCCACAGTGTTGAGTTATGATAGGCCACAGTGTTGAGTTATGATAGGCCAGTAGTGTGGTCAGGGTCTGTATTATGTCACCCGCTGGACTGCCTATCCTTACCGTCTCAGACCCATAGGGCCCTGGTCAAAAGTAGTGCACTGTAGGGAATAGGGTGAGAGACACACTCAGACTGTCCAGCAGATAGCCTAGCCATGCAGAGAGAGGAGCAACCTGAACCAGCCAGCTCTCTCTCTCTCCCTCTCTCTCTCGCGCCCTCTCTCTCTCTCTCTCGCTCTCTCTCTCTCTGTGTTTTACATGCTGGTGAACCAGCCACTTGTCACTTCATTACTCTGTAAAGTTTCAGTTCGACCCATCATGGGTTGGATTGGACTATGGATTATCAGGCACTTAATAGCAGCCTTTAGACAACATGGGCTGTGTCCCAAACGGCACCCTAATCCCTATATGGTGCACACTGTGTGTGTGTGTTGCCGGCGGGATCTTCCGTTTATCGTCACCTGCCTGTTCTCATGAGTGCACTAATCGGAGGCATTGAGACACACACACTTTCACCTGACTGAACACAGTCAAGCTGCCAGGCAGGGACTAATGTGAGAAATGTGTTAGTTCTACCATTCTACCATTCTATCTCTCTACCGTTCCATCTCTCTACCGTTCTACCATTCTATCTCTCTATCTCTCTACCATTCTACCATTATATCTCTCTACCATTATATCTCTCTGCCATTATATCTCTCTGCCAATCTATCTCTCTACCATTATATCTCTCTGCCAATCTATCTCTCTGCCATTCTATCTCTCTACCATTATATCTCTCTGCCATTCCATAATTCTACCATTCCATAATTCTACCTCTACCATTCTACCCCCTACCATAATCAGACAGTAGCAGGATGAACCTCTCTTGTCTATCATTTACATGCCTATGGAAAGCTTTACTAGCGCCATTCAGAGTAACTGAAAATACTCTATTATAGTCTTTAGATATGCATGACCAGAGTTATCTTATTCATGACGTGTGGATGTGTGATTCTTTGAGATGTGAACGTGTGTATGCGTTTTGCTCTAACCAAGCCAATAGATGGTGTCAACAACTCTCCCAGCTTGTCCTGTTTCTCAATATTTACACAGTTTGTTCTGTAAATAAGTAATGGGTGATGTGTGTGTGTGTGTGTGTGTGTGTGTGTGTGTGTGTGTGTGTGTGTGTGTGAGAATGTAGAAGCACATTGTCAATATGTGAAAAATGAGAGCTGAAAAATAATAAATTGTCTTGCATGTCTGGGGTATTGACTGGTCTGCAGCAAGCCGGCCTGAGAGCATATTTTTATTTTCAATAACGGCGGGCCATGCAGTGATTGCTTACAATGCTACGCTTGCTCACTCCTTTTGTGCAGAGTGAACACACCTCTGAGACTCAACTTGCAGGAATTCCATAAAATTGTTTTGAGGCGATGCTGCGACCCCTCAGTGATCTGATGCTGCGACCCCTCAGTGATGTGATGCTGCGACCCCTCAGTGATGTGATGCTGCGACCCCTCAGTGATCTGATGCTGCGACCCCTCAGTGATCTGGTGCTGCGACCCCTCAGTGATCTGGTGCTGCGAGCCCTCAGTGATCTGGTGCTGCGAGCCCTCAGTGATCTGGTGCTGCGAGCCCTCAGTGATCTGGTGCTGCGAGCCCTCAGTGATCTGGTGCTGCGAGCCCTCAGTGATCTGGTGCTGCGAGCCCTCAGTGATCTGGTACTGCGAGCCCTCAGTGATCTGGTGCTGTGAGCCTGTAACGTTATAGTATAGCAGTAGTCAGTCATTGCATCATAGTGTGTGTGTGTGGCCAAGCTTCCTGCCATCCAGGACCTATATACTAGGCGGTGTCAAAAACATTGTCAAAGACTCCAGTCACCCATGTCATAGTCTGTTCTCTCTGCTACCGCACGGCAAGCGGTACCGGAGCGCCAAGTCTAGGTCCAAAAGTCTCCTTAACAGCTTCTACCCACAAGTCATAAGACCGCTGAACAATTAATCAAATGACCACGCGGACTACCCCCCCTTGTTTTTACACCGCTGCTACTCACTGTTTATTATCTATGCATAGTCACTGTACAAATGACCTCAACTAACCTGTGCCCCCACACACTGACTCAGTACCAGTACCCCTGTATACAGCCTCGTTATTGTTAGTGCTACTTTTTATTGAAATTTTTATTTAGAAAATATTTTCTTAACTCTATTTCTTGAGCCACATTGTTAGGTTAGGTGCTTGTTTGTAAGCATTTTGTGGTAAGGTCTACACCTGTTGTATTCGCCACATGTGACTGATAAAAGTTGACTTGTGTGTGTCTGTACAGCTATATAGTCACACATGGCTTCATGTCCTCTGGTTAGGGGAAGAGGACCAGTCAATGCCAGGGTTCCCCAACTGATTACTGATTTTATTTGGATTTATACCATTTTTTAAATTGTCGTTGTTTTACATAAAGACTGTAAAGACACCAGCAGATCAGCTCCAAGTGTTTTTAGTTTTGGAAACATCGTCCCACATCGTCGTGCGTGTGTGTGTGTGTGTGTGTGTACAGGGATGCTCTCTCTCTCTGTGTCCCCCTACCTCCACCTGCAGTCAGGAGGAATGTGTCTGTGTCATCTCCTGAGGAAGCTCTTCTCCTCTTCTCTTCCCCTCAGCTTCTCCTCCACCTCCCCTCCCCCTCTCCTCGCTTCTCCTCCTCCCCTCTCCTCGCTTCCCCTCCCCCTCTCCTCTCCTCTTCTCTCTAAAGCCTACTGAACATGACCCATCAGCCTATCTAGAGCAGTGGAAGATTTTAGACCCGTTTGCCTCATCAGCCAAGCTATATATGAACACAGGCCAATCAGTGGGAAGAGAAGAGTCAATCAATGTTTTTTTAAGGATATAAATATTTGTTTCTTGTTTACCATCCAGCTCGGAGCCTCTGTCTGTCAGGGTCTAGGTATTAACATATAGGGCTCTGGTTAAAGTAGTGTACTATATAGTGAATAGAGTGCCATTTGGGATACAACCTGTATATTTTGTGCAGGGGATCCTCTAACAGATACACATCCAGCTGTAGGAGAGAGGAGCTGAGGAGATAAAGTGAATGAGATTTGACAGAATTAAGTACACACTATTGTCCTGTGTGACAGCTGTCCAATGCATGTTACTAGGTGGTGGGCTCCAGTTGTGATACAGTAAATGTCTCTACTCTGGTTTCACCACGGTTACTGTGTATACATGGGGAAATCTACATGAAAACAGTCAATAATTATTAATAACAACTGGAATTCTATTTATTATATTTTGGTATGTATTAGTTTACTAATAAAGGCCTACTAAATCAATCATAACAAATCCTGTTATCACTGGGATTTATTTTACTCACAGTACTCTACTTTATGAAACAGACATGATTTTCCGGCCAGGATGAGGCTGGCCTCCTACCTGTCCCTCCCTCACTCTCTGTATTGATATATTTCAGGGTTTGGTCTAGAGTAGGGCCTTGGAGGAAGATGGAGGAAGAGAGGACCTGTTTGTAGCTTATAGAGAGGAGGGGATCAAAGCACACAGTGATGCTGTGGATTTACTTCCTCATCAAACAGAGAAATGTCAAAATGTAAGACCGTTGGTCTGTGTGTTGTCAGCTGTGTGTTGTCAGCTGTGTGTTGTCAGCTGTGTGTTGTCAGCTGTGTGTTGTCAGCTGTGTGTTGTCAGCTGTGTGTTGTCAGCTGTGTGTTGTCAGCTGTGTGTTGTCAGCTGTGTGTTGTCAGCTGTGTGCTGTCAGCTGTGTGTGTGTGTGTGGTGTCAGCTGTGTGTGTGTGTGTGTGGTGTCAGCTGTGTGTGTGTGTGTGTGGTGTCAGCTGTGTGTGTGTGTGTGTGTGGTGTCAGCTGTGTGTGTGTGGTGTCAGCTGTGTGTGTGTGGTGTCAGCTGTGTGTGTGTGTGTGTGTGTGGTGTCAGCTGTGTGTGTGTGTGTGTGTGTGTGGTGTCAGCTGTGTGTGTGTGTGTGTGTGTGTGTGTGTGTGTGTGTGGTGTCAGCTGTGTGTGTGTGTGTGTGTGTGTGTGTGTGTGTCAGCTGTGTGTGTGTGTGTGTGTGTGTGTGTGTGTGTGTGTGTGTGTGTGTCAGCTGTGTGTGTGTGTGTGTGTGTGTGTGTGTGTGTGTGTGTGTGTGTGTGCGGTGTCAGCTGTGTGTGTGTGTGCGGTGTCAGCTGTGTGTGTGTGTGTGGTGTCAGCTGTGTGTGTGTGTGTGTGGTGTCAGCTGTGTGTGTGTGTGTGTGTGGTGTCAGCTGTGTGTGTGTGTGTGTGGTGTCAGCTGTGTGTGTGTGTGTGTGGTGTCAGCTGTGTGTGTGTGTGTGTGGTGTCAGCTGTGTGTGTGTGTGTGTGGTGTCAGCTGTGTGTGTGTGTGTGTGGTGTCAGCTGTGTGTGTGTGTGTGTGGTGTCAGCTGTGTGTGTGTGTGTGGTGTCAGCTGTGTGTGTGTGTGTGTGGTGTCAGCTGTGTGTGTGTGTGTGTGTGGTGTCAGCTGTGTGTGTGTGTGTGTGTGGTGTCAGCTGTGTGTGTGTGTGTGTGTGGTGTCAGCTGTGTGTGTGTGTGTGTGTGGTGTCAGCTGTGTGTGTGTGTGTGTGTGGTGTCAGCTGTGTGTGTGTGTGTGGTGTCAGCTGTGTGTGTGTGTGTGTGTGTGTGGTGTCAGCTGTGTGTGTGTGTGTGTGTGTGTGGTGTCAGCTGTGTGTCAGCTGTGTGTGGTGTCAGCTGTGTGTGTGTGTGGTGTCAGCTGTGTGTGTGTGTGTGTGTGGTGTCAGCTGTGTGTGTGTGTGTGTGGTGTCAGCTGTGTGTGTGTGTGTGTGGTGTCAGCTGTGTGTGTGTGTGTGTGTGTGTGGTGTCAGCTGTGTGTCAGCTGTGTGTGGTGTCAGCTGTGTGTGTGTGTGTTGTCAGCTGTGTGTGTGTGTGTGTGTTGTCAGCTGTGTGTGTGTGTGGTGTCAGCTGTGTGTGTGTGTGGTGTCAGCTGTGTGTGTGTGTGTGTGGTGTCAGCTGTGTGTGTGTGTGTGTGGTGTCAGCTGTGTGTGTGTGTGTGTGGTGTCAGCTGTGTGTGTGTGTGTGTGTGTGTGGTGTCAGCTGTGTGTGTGTGTGTGTGTGTGGTGTCAGCTGTGTGTGTGTGTGTGTGTGGTGTCAGCTGTGTGTGTGTGTGTGTGTGGTGTCAGCTGTGTGTGTGTGTGGTGTCAGCTGTGTGTGTGTGTGGTGTCAGCTGTGTGTGTGTGTGGTGTCAGCTGTGTGTGTGTGTGGTGTCAGCTGTGTGTGTGTGTGGTGTCAGCTGTGTGTGTGTGTGTGTGTGGTGTCAGCTGTGTGTGTGTGTGTGTGTGTGGTGTCAGCTGTGTGTGTGTGTGTGTGTGTGGTGTCAGCTGTGTGTGTGTGTGTGTGTGTGGTGTCAGCTGTGTGTGTGTGTGTGTGTGTGGTGTCAGCTGTGTGTGTGTGTGTGTGTGTGGTGTCAGCTGTGTGTGTGTGTGTGTGTGTGGTGTCAGCTGTGTGTGTGTGTGTGTGTGTGGTGTCAGCTGTGTGTGTGTGTGTGTGTGGTGTCAGCTGTGTGTGTGTGTGTGTGTGGTGTCAGCTGTGTGTGTGTGTGTGTGTGGTGTCAGCTGTGTGTGTGTGTGTGTGTGTGGTGTCAGCTGTGTGTGTGTGTGTGTGTGTGGTGTCAGCTGTGTGTGTGTGTGTGTGTGTGGTGTCAGCTGTGTGTGTGTGTGTGTGTGTGTGTGTGTGTGGTGTCAGTTGTGTGTGTGTGTGTGTGGTGTCAGCTGTGTGTGTGTGTGTGTGGTGTCAGCTGTGTGTGTGTGTGTGTGGTGTCAGCTGTGTGTGTGTGTGTGGTGTCAGCTGTGTGTGTGTGTGTGGTGTCAGCTGTGTGTGTGTGTGTGTGGTGTCAGCTGTGTGTGTGTGTGTGTGTGGTGTCAGCTGTGTGTGTGTGTGTGTGGTGTCAGCTGTGTGTGTGTGTGTGTGTGGTGTCAGCTGTGTGTGTGTGTGTGTGTGTGGTGTCAGCTGTGTGTGTGTGTGTGTGTGTGGTGTCAGCTGTGTGTGTGTGTGTGTGTGTGGTGTCAGCTGTGTTTGTGTGTGTGTGTGGTGTCAGCTGTGTGTGTGTGTGTGTGTGGTGTCAGTTGTGTGTGTGTGTGGTGTCAGCTGTGTGTGTGTGTGGTGTCAGCTGTGTGTGTGTGTGTGTGGTGTCAGCTGTGTGTGTGTGTGTGTGGTGTCAGCTGTGTGTGTGTGTGTGGTGTCAGCTGTGTGTGTGTGTGTGGTGTCAGCTGTGTGTGTGTGTGTGTCGTTGTTTTACATAAAGACTGTAAAGACACCAGCAGATCAGCTCCAAGTGTTTTTAGTTTTGGAAACATCGTCCCACATCGTCGTGCGTGTGTGTGTGTGTGTGTGTGTACAGGGATGCTCTCTCTCTCTGTGTCCCCCTACCTCCACCTGCAGTCAGGAGGAATGTGTCTGTGTCATCTCCTGAGGAAGCTCTTCTCCTCTTCTCTTCCCCTCAGCTTCTCCTCCACCTCCCCTCCCCCTCTCCTCGCTTCTCCTCCTCCCCTCTCCTCGCTTCCCCTCCCCCTCTCCTCTCCTCTTCTCTCTAAAGCCTACTGAACATGACCCATCAGCCTATCTAGAGCAGTGGAAGATTTTAGACCCGTTTGCCTCATCAGCCAAGCTATATATGAACACAGGCCAATCAGTGGGAAGAGAAGAGTCAATCAATGTTTTTTTAAGGATATAAATATTTGTTTCTTGTTTACCATCCAGCTCGGAGCCTCTGTCTGTCAGGGTCTAGGTATTAACATATAGGGCTCTGGTTAAAGTAGTGTACTATATAGTGAATAGAGTGCCATTTGGGATACAACCTGTATATTTTGTGCAGGGGATCCTCTAACAGATACACATCCAGCTGTAGGAGAGAGGAGCTGAGGAGATAAAGTGAATGAGATTTGACAGAATTAAGTACACACTATTGTCCTGTGTGACAGCTGTCCAATGCATGTTACTAGGTGGTGGGCTCCAGTTGTGATACAGTAAATGTCTCTACTCTGGTTTCACCACGGTTACTGTGTATACATGGGGAAATCTACATGAAAACAGTCAATAATTATTAATAACAACTGGAATTCTATTTATTATATTTTGGTATGTATTAGTTTACTAATAAAGGCCTACTAAATCAATCATAACAAATCCTGTTATCACTGGGATTTATTTTACTCACAGTACTCTACTTTATGAAACAGACATGATTTTCCGGCCAGGATGAGGCTGGCCTCCTACCTGTCCCTCCCTCACTCTCTGTATTGATATATTTCAGGGTTTGGTCTAGAGTAGGGCCTTGGAGGAAGATGGAGGAAGAGAGGACCTGTTTGTAGCTTATAGAGAGGAGGGGATCAAAGCACACAGTGATGCTGTGGATTTACTTCCTCATCAAACAGAGAAATGTCAAAATGTAAGACCGTTGGTCTGTGTGTTGTCAGCTGTGTGTTGTCAGCTGTGTGTTGTCAGCTGTGTGTTGTCAGCTGTGTGTTGTCAGCTGTGTGTTGTCAGCTGTGTGTTGTCAGCTGTGTGTTGTCAGCTGTGTGTTGTCAGCTGTGTGTTGTCAGCTGTGTGTTGTCAGCTGTGTGCTGTCAGCTGTGTGCTGTCAGCTGTGTGCTGTCAGCTGTGTGCTGTCAGCTGTGTGCTGTCAGCTGTGTGCTGTCAGCTGTGTGTGTGTGTGTTGTCAGCTGTGTGTGTGTGTGTTGTCAGCTGTGTGTGTGTGTGTTGTCAGCTGTGTGTGTGTGTGTTGTCAGCTGTGTGTGTTGTCAGCTGTGTGTGTGTGTGTTGTCAGCTGTGTGTGTGTGTGTGTTGTCAGCTGTGTGTGTGTGTGTGTTGTCAGCTGTGTGTGTGTGTGTTGTCAGCTGTGTGTGTGTGTGTTGTCAGCTGTGTGTGTGTGTGTTGTCAGCTGTGTGTGTGTGTGTTGTCAGCTGTGTGTGTGTGTGGTGTCAGCTGTGTGTGTGTGTGGTGTCAGCTGTGTGTGTGTGTGGTGTCAGCTGTGTGTGTGTGTGGTGTCAGCTGTGTGTGTGTGTGGTGTCAGCTGTGTGTGTGTGTGGTGTCAGCTGTGTGTGTGTGTGTGGTGTCAGCTGTGTGTGTGTGTGTGTGGTGTCAGCTGTGTGTGTGTGTGTGTGGTGTCAGCTGTGTGTGTGTGTGTGGTGTCAGCTGTGTGTGTGGTGTCAGCTGTGTGTGTGGTGTCAGCTGTGTGTGTGTGTGTGGTGTCAGCTGTGTGTGTGTGTGTGGTGTCAGCTGTGTGTGTGTGTGTGTGGTGTCAGCTGTGTGTGTGTGTGTGTGGTGTCAGCTGTGTGTGTGTGTGTGTGGTGTCAGCTGTGTGTGTGTGTGTGTGGTGTCAGCTGTGTGTGTGTGTGTGTGGTGTCAGCTGTGTGTGTGTGTGTGTGTGTGGTGTCAGCTGTGTGTGTGTGTGTGTGTGGTGTCAGCTGTGTGTGTGTGGTGTCAGCTGTGTGTGTGTGGTGTCAGCTGTGTGTGTGTGGTGTCAGCTGTGTGTGTGTGGTGTCAGCTGTGTGTGTGTGTGTGTGTGTGTGTGTGTGGTGTCAGCTGTGTGTGTGTGTGTGTGTGTGTGTGTGTGTGTGTGTGTGTGTGTGTGTGTGTGTGTCAGCTGTGTGTGTGTGTGTGTGTCAGCTGTGTGTGTGTGTGTGTGTCAGCTGTGTGTGTGTGTGCGGTGTCAGCTGTGTGTGTGTGTGTGGTGTCAGCTGTGTGTGTGTGTGTGGTGTCAGCTGTGTGTGTGTGTGTGTGGTGTCAGCTGTGTGTGTGTGTGTGTGTGTGTGGTGTCAGCTGTGTGTGTGTGTGTGTGGTGTCAGCTGTGTGTGTGTGTGTGTGGTGTCAGCTGTGTGTGTGTGTGTGTGGTGTCAGCTGTGTGTGTGTGTGTGTGGTGTCAGCTGTGTGTGTGTGTGTGTGGTGTCAGCTGTGTGTGTGTGTGTGTGGTGTCAGCTGTGTGTGTGTGTGTGTGGTGTCAGCTGTGTGTGTGTGTGTGTGTGGTGTCAGCTGTGTGTGTGTGTGTGTGTGGTGTCAGCTGTGTGTGTGTGTGTGTGTGGTGTCAGCTGTGTGTGTGTGTGTGTGTGTGTGGTGTCAGCTGTGTGTGTGTGTGTGTGGTGTCAGCTGTGTGTGTGTGTGTGTGGTGTCAGCTGTGTGTGTGTGTGTGTGGTGTCAGCTGTGTGTGTGTGTGTGGTGTCAGGTGTGTGTGTGGTGTCAGCTGTGTGTCAGCTGTGTGTGGTGTCAGCTGTGTGTGTGTGTGTTGTCAGCTGTGTGTGTGTGTGGTGTCAGCTGTGTGTGTGTGTGGTGTCAGCTGTGTGTGTGTGTGTGTGGTGTCAGCTGTGTGTGTGTGGTGTCAGCTGTGTGTGTGTGTGTGTGTGGTGTCAGCTGTGTGTGTGTGTGTGTGGTGTCAGCTGTGTGTGTGTGTGTGTGGTGTCAGCTGTGTGTGTGTGTGTGTGTGGTGTCAGCTGTGTGTGTGTGTGTGTGTGTGTGGTGTCAGCTGTGTGTGTGTGTGTGTGTGTGTGGTGTCAGCTGTGTGTGTGTGTGTGTGGTGTCAGCTGTGTGTGTGTGTGTGTGTGGTGTCAGCTGTGTGTGTGTGTGTGTGGTGTCAGCTGTGTGTGTGTGTGTGTGTGTGTGGTGTCAGCTGTGTGTCAGCTGTGTGTGGTGTCAGCTGTGTGTGTGTGTTGTCAGCTGTGTGTGTGTGTGTGTGTTGTCAGCTGTGTGTGTGTGTGTGTGTTGTCAGCTGTGTGTGTGTGTGGTGTCAGCTGTGTGTGTGTGTGTGTGGTGTCAGCTGTGTGTGTGTGTGTGTGTGGTGTCAGCTGTGTGTGTGTGTGTGTGGTGTCAGCTGTGTGTGTGTGTGTGTGGTGTCAGCTGTGTGTGTGTGTGTGTGTGGTGTCAGCTGTGTGTGTGTGTGTGGTGTCAGCTGTGTGTGTGTGTGTGTGTGTGGTGTCAGCTGTGTGTGTGTGTGTGTGTGTGTGGTGTCAGCTGTGTGTGTGTGTGTGTGTGGTGTCAGCTGTGTGTGTGTGTGGTGTCAGCTGTGTGTGTGTGTGGTGTCAGCTGTGTGTGTGTGTGGTGTCAGCTGTGTGTGTGTGTGTGTGTGTGGTGTCAGCTGTGTGTGTGTGTGTGTGTGGTGTCAGCTGTGTGTGTGTGTGTGTGTGTGGTGTCAGCTGTGTGTGTGTGTGTGTGGTGTCAGCTGTGTGTGTGTGTGTGTGGTGTCAGCTGTGTGTGTGTGTGTGTGTGGTGTCAGCTGTGTGTGTGTGTGGTGTCAGCTGTGTGTGTGTGGTGTCAGCTGTGTGTGTGTGTGTGTGGTGTCAGCTGTGTGTGTGTGTGTGTGTGTGTGTGGTGTCAGCTGTGTGTGTGTGTGTGTGTGTGGTGTCAGCTGTGTTTGTGTGTGTGTGTGGTGTCAGCTGTGTTTGTGTGTGTGTGTGGTGTCAGTTGTGTGTGTGTGTGTGTGTGGTGTCAGCTGTGTGTGGTGTCAGCTGTGTGTGTGTGTGTTGTCAGCTGTGTGTGTGTGTGTGTGTTGTCAGCTGTGTGTGTGTGTGTGTGTTGTCAGCTGTGTGTGTGTGTGGTGTCAGCTGTGTGTGTGTGTGTGTGGTGTCAGCTGTGTGTGTGTGTGTGTGTGGTGTCAGCTGTGTGTGTGTGTGTGTGGTGTCAGCTGTGTGTGTGTGTGTGTGGTGTCAGCTGTGTGTGTGTGTGTGTGTGGTGTCAGCTGTGTGTGTGTGTGTGGTGTCAGCTGTGTGTGTGTGTGTGTGTGTGGTGTCAGCTGTGTGTGTGTGTGTGTGTGTGTGGTGTCAGCTGTGTGTGTGTGTGTGTGTGGTGTCAGCTGTGTGTGTGTGTGTGTGTGGTGTCAGCTGTGTGTGTGTGTGGTGTCAGCTGTGTGTGTGTGTGGTGTCAGCTGTGTGTGTGTGTGGTGTCAGCTGTGTGTGTGTGTGTGTGTGTGGTGTCAGCTGTGTGTGTGTGTGTGTGTGGTGTCAGCTGTGTGTGTGTGTGTGTGTGTGGTGTCAGCTGTGTGTGTGTGTGTGTGGTGTCAGCTGTGTGTGTGTGTGTGTGGTGTCAGCTGTGTGTGTGTGTGTGTGTGGTGTCAGCTGTGTGTGTGTGTGGTGTCAGCTGTGTGTGTGTGGTGTCAGCTGTGTGTGTGTGTGTGTGGTGTCAGCTGTGTGTGTGTGTGTGTGTGTGTGTGGTGTCAGCTGTGTGTGTGTGTGTGTGTGTGGTGTCAGCTGTGTTTGTGTGTGTGTGTGGTGTCAGTTGTGTGTGTGTGTGTGTGTGGTGTCAGCTGTGTGTGTGTGTGGTGTCAGCTGTGTGTGTGTGTGGTGTCAGCTGTGTGTGTGTGTGGTGTCAGCTGTGTGTGTGTGTGTGTGGTGTCAGCTGTGTGTGTGTGTGTGTGGTGTCAGCTGTGTGTGTGTGTGTGTGGTGTCAGCTGTGTGTGTGTGTGTGTGGTGTCAGCTGTGTGTGTGTGTGTGTGTGTGGTGTCAGCTGTGTGTGTGTGTGTGTGTGTGGTGTCAGCTGTGTGTGTGTGTGTGTGTGTGGTGTCAGCTGTGTGTGTGTGTGTGTGTGTGGTGTCAGCTGTGTGTGTGTGTGTGTGGTGTCAGCTGTGTGTGTGTGTGTGGTGTCAGCTGTGTGTGTGTGTGTGGTGTCAGCTGTGTGTGTGTGTGTGTGTGTGGTGTCAGCTGTGTGTGTGTGTGTGTGTGTGGTGTCAGCTGTGTGTGTGTGTGTGTGTGTGTGTGGTGTCAGCTGTGTGTGTGTGTGTGTGTGTGTGGTGTCAGCTGTGTGTGTGTGTGTGTGTGTGGTGTCAGCTGTGTGTGTGTGTGTGTGGTGTCAGCTGTGTGTGTGTGTGTGTGGTGTCAGCTGTGTGTGTGTGTGTGTGGTGTCAGCTGTGTGTGTGTGTGTGTGTGGTGTCAGCTGTGTGTGTGTGTGTGTGGTGTCAGCTGTGTGTGTGTGTGTGTGTGGTGTCAGCTGTGTGTGTGTGGTGTCAGCTGTGTGTGTGTGTGTGTGTGGTGTCAGCTGTGTGTGTGTGTGTGTGTGTGGTGTCAGCTGTGTGTGTGTGTGTGTGTGTGTGTGTGTGTGTGTGTGTGATGTGTCAGCTGTGTGTGTGTGGCAGGGTTTGAGTGTTGGAGATGCTTCGTTAATCCAGGACTAGGTTTGAGAAACAGACTGACTGACTGACTGACTGACTGACTGACTGACTGACTGACTGACTGACTGACTGACTGACTGACTTCAAGTTCCAACTGGTTGGGAATGTAAAGGGGTGAGAGGTCTGGTTGTCCCCCCTGTCTGTCTGGTCTACAGAGACATCTGTCTGAGGGCTTTGAGTCTCCTCTCCTCTCCCCCTTCTCATCCCTCTCTCTCCTCTCCTCTGAGTGGCGTTTGTTTTTCCTGCACATCTGACATTTGAGGAGTAAAAGAGAAAGCATAGAGAGGGGCATTTTGGTGTGTGTGTGTGTGGTAGAGCTCCAGTAGTTAAAGGCCATCAGCTCTGACTCTGGGTAAAGGTAGTCCGCTCCAGGACTGGAAAGCCTCCCGTGCCTCTCCTCGCACCTCCTCTGCGCCTCCCGCCTGTCTCCCCTGTGCTTCCCTGCATCTCACGATGTCTCCCCACATCTCCTCCTCTTACATCTCTAATCCATAAAGCCTCACACGTTTATTTCTCCTCCTCTCATTCCCACACTCCCTCCCTCCCTCAGGTTACCCCTCAGCTGTACTCAACATGTTCTGTTCCTCAACACAACATTCTTCTTTCGTAGTCTCTTTTAATTAGTTGAACGGTGGTTTTCTAAATAAGACGTACTTGTGACTTTAGAATGCTCCTAAAACATGATCATGTTTTAGTAAAATATTAGATATGTTTGGGCTTGTTGCGGTCAATTTGCAGTCTACAAATTATTTGTAATTATGTTCCGACCCCCTGACCATCCGCTCAAGAAAACAACGGTCCGCGGTTGAATCTAGTTGATGATCTCTGATCTAATAGGTATGTTTCTAGGGGAGGAGTTATTTGCCATCTGTCACAGTGGGTAGTATGGAGTAGTATGGAGTAGTATGGAGTAGTATGGAGTAGTATGGGAGATATGGAGCGGGGGATGGAGGGATTTGGCCAAAATAGCATGTCACCAATATTATTTTCATTTTTGACAGTATGGCGGTCTTTGTCTGTATTTGATGTTTCTGAAAAACAAAAGTTCTAAGTATGTTTAATGAGTAGTGTCTGAACCTTGAATGGCAACAAATGAATTCTAAGTGGTTTTAATGGCTTTCTCCATTCAGATGGTTTTATACTCAACCAAACCAGGACAAAACTGACAGGGAAGCAATTTATAGAACCTTTCATTTATTTAGCGCCTTATTAAAGATCTAGACTATTTGTAAAAATCCATATTGGTTTTCACAATATATCGCCCAGCACATACCAGTGACTCAAAGCCTGGTAGGGATTTTCTTGAACAGTAAAAAGAGGTGTTTTACCGTCCGTCTGTTCCAATGGGGCTGTATTTAGAACTGGATCGCTGTACGATCAATTACTCTGCCTGTTTTGTAGACTACATTTACTGATTTTATAGGCTATTATTAAAAGTAATAATTTTTATCCATTGGGTTTATTCCTTCCTGCCCCTAACTGTCACACAGCTCAGTGGCTTCTGGGAAATCCCTAGTGGTCACTGACCATCCCGCCTCCCCTCCTCCACCCCACCATTCCTCCTCTCTGTTATGTCCGTCCATCTGTCGTGTGCTCATTTCAACACTGGGATTTTTAGTTCTGTGTGTCTACATATATCTACGTTTCATTGGCATACTGTAGCTCTTACCCATTTCTAGTGCTGAGTGATTAACCGACATTTTGTTTTTGTCCTCCAGTTATTAAACAACTAATTGACTGACATCAGTTTAATTACTTGAATTCCATTTAGTTCTGGGTTTTTTTGTGAGCCCAACTCGCCATTTCTCTAGAGAGAAATCCAATCATTCACAAGAGAAATCAAATCAGGAACTATGTAGGGCGCTGGGCTGAAGGGAGTTGTAGTGTTCATTAAACAAATACTCAACCTAGTTCAGTGCAAATGAACTACAATTACCATAATCCATTGTACCATTTTTGTCCAGGTCAAAGAGGAAGAGGCGAAGCAAGGTTTCACATAATTCCAATGCGTTTCTATTGTCATATTTTGGACCTAAGCTTGTCATCTGCCTTCCCGCCTTTAAGACAACGACTCATGTTGTTAGGGCGGAGAAATGAGTGTCTCGTCATTACAGATCTCTGGATGGATTCACTTTCACTCATAGGTTCGATACACACAGACCGTATAGATCAGATGAGAGAGGAAGGTACACAACACACAGGAAGTCACACAGGAAGTTACACAACACAATGACCAGAGGGACAGAGACGGTTGGTGAAAGTAAGCCTTATCTACTTTTAACAACTAGTCAAATGATTTGGTCAGACAGCTCTGCAGTATACTTAGTTAGGCCAGCTCAACAGGATGACTACAGATTGTACGGTATGAGGAGCACCGAGATAACGTTGCCTGCCTGCCTGGCTAGCTGGCTGCTACTGCCTGAGCAGAGATAAGATGATGACTTGAAGGAATGAAAAATAATAAAGTCATCTAGTAAAAACTAAGTAATATACACAACTGAAATATTGTATTATTTTATAGTCACTTCCTATTTTTCTATTGATGTCTACCCAATGTGGACCTGACAGGGATAATGGAATATGTTTTTGTGATGTTCACTATTGTCGGCTTTGGAATTCCCGTTAAAAAGCTCTGACGACTTTGATGTCATTATTTCAAAAATAATAATAATCGAAAACCGTGATAATTTTTTTAGAATCGAACCAAAACCGACCCGACCTCAAAAAGTTCAGCACGACCCACTTCAAAATACCATTCCACCCTGACAGTTGTTTTTAGTTGAATGTTTCTGAACATTATTATAAACGCAACATGTAAAGTGTTAGTCCCATGTTTCATGAGCTGAAATAAAACATCCCAGAAATGTTAAAGCTTAGTTCTCTCCAATGTTGTGCACAAATGTGTTTCCATCCCTGTTAGTGAGCATTTCTCCTTTACCAAGATAATCCATCCACCTGACAGGTGTGGCATAACAAGAAGCAGTTTTGTCACATGACACAATGCCACAGATGTCTTAAGTTTTGAGGGAGCGTGTAACTG
The DNA here is from genome assembly GCA_023634145.1 of Thymallus thymallus. Classification (NCBI taxonomy): domain Eukaryota; kingdom Metazoa; phylum Chordata; class Actinopteri; order Salmoniformes; family Salmonidae; genus Thymallus; species Thymallus thymallus. Next base: position 2,945,559 of record CM042403.1, on the reverse strand, counting down.
GCAAGCTGGCGGCAGGATTTTTAAACGTTTTAATATTTAATTTAACCTTTTATTTAACTAGGCAAGTCAGTTAAGAACAAATTCTTATTTACAATGATGGCCTTCACTGGTAAAATCTCTCTCAGTAAAATCTTTTTGGGGCTCAGTAACAAGAAGTAGCTAGCTATCCGTGCATCTAATCGCTGCCCCGCTGTGGATAGGATAACCTCTGGGAGGGTCAAAGGTCAAATCAGAGCACAGCTTCTGCGGAATTCTAATGTCCACTGGTTCAACCGAGTCCAGCAGCCCCCCATTTGACCTGCTTCATCCCTGTAATGTCCACTGAAACTATTTAATAGCATAGCTTGATATGTTATATAATGGAAGAAGAGGATGTTGGCTACATCAAATAATATCTGATGTTTAGTTGATGTCAACATTCTCTGTTGACAAGATGATTGAGGGTTAGTGGATGAAGGGATAGAGAGGATGGGATCCAGCAGGCACCCTTCCTGTCATTATTGGACCAGGGGTCCACTCCCTCTCCTCTCTGCATCAGGGCAGAGACATGGTACAGGGGTCAGTTGATGGGGGGGATGGGGGTAGATACAGCGGTCAGTGGATGAGGTACAGCAGACACCTCCCCCAGGGTCACATTAGACCAGGGTCCTCTCCCTCCCTCCCCTAGCCTGTCACATTAGACCAGGGTCCTCTCCCTCCCTCCCCTAGCCTGTCACATTAGACCAGGGTCCTCTCCCTCCCTCCCTCCCCTAGCCTGTCACATTAGACCAGGGTCCTCTCTCTCCCTCCCCTAGCCTGTCACATTAGACCAGGGTCCTCTCCCTCCCTCCCCTAGCCTGTCACATTAGACCAGGGTCCTCTCCCTCCCTCCCCTAGCCTGTCACATTAGACCAGGGTCCTCTCCCTCCCTCCCTCCCCTAGCCTGTCACATTAGACCAGGGTCCTCTCCCTCCCTCCCTCCCCTAGCCTGTCACATTAGACCAGGGTCCTCTCCCTCCCTCCCCTAGCCTGTCACATTAGACCAGGGTCCTCTCCCTCCCTCCCTCCCCTAGCCTGTCACATTAGACCAGGGTCCTCTCCCTCCCTCCCCTAGCCTGTCACATTAGACCAGGATCCTCTCTCTCCCTCCCTCCCCTAGCCTGTCACATTAGACCAGGGTCCTCTCCCTCCCTCCCTCCCCTAGCCTGTCACATTAGACCAGGGTCCTCTCCCTCCCTCCCTCCCCTAGCCTGTCACATTAGACCAGGGTCCTCTCCCTCCCTCCCTCCCCTAGCCTGTCACATTAGACCAGGGTCCTCTCTCTCCCTCCCCTAGCCTGTCACATTAGACCAGGGTCCTCTCCCTCCCTCCCTCCCCTAGCCTGTCACATTAGACCAGGGTCCTCTCTCTCCCTCCCCTAGCCTGTCACATTAGACCAGGGTCCTCTCTCTCCCTCCCCTAGCCTGTCACATTAGACCAGGGTCCTCTCCCTCCCTCCCCTAGCCTGTCACATTAGACCAGGGTCCTCTCCCTCCCTCCCTCCCCTAGCCTGTCACATTAGACCAGGGTCCTCTCCCTCCCTCCCTCCCCTAGCCTGTCACATTAGACCAGGGTCCTCTCTCATCTTCTCTGTAGGGGTCAGTGGATGAGGGATGTAGGGGATAGAGGCCTGTCAAATCAGACCGAGGTCCTCTCTGCATCAGCCGGCCAGAGAGGGTTAGAGGTTAGAGGTCAACCTGCCATCACCTCTGATGTCATTAAGGACGTGTGATTGGTTTAGCTGAAATGCTACCCTGTCCCTCTAATCCAATAGAAAACCTTGATAGGAGAAGCTGAGGGAGGTCATTTAGTGCAATTTAGCCTGAATGGATGAACTTCCTACAGAAGATGACAGTCCAGGGCACAAGGACATATAGATGCATAGAAACGGTTATATTACGTACTGTATGCTGTTATAGTGCAGCAGAGATGATAGCCTGTATGCTGTTACAGTGCAGCAGAGATGATAGCCTGTATGCTGTTATAGTGCAGCAGAGATGATAGCCTGTCTGCTGTTATAGTGCAGCAGAGATGATAGCCTGTATGCTGTTATAGTGCAGCAGAGATGATAGCCTGTCTGCTGTTATAGTGCAGCAGAGATGATAGACTGTCTGCTGTTATAGTGCAGCAGAGATGATAGCCTGTATGCTGTTATAGTGCAGCATAGATGATAGCCTGTATGCTGTTATAGTGCAGCAGAGATGATAGCCTGTATGCTTTTATAGTGCAGCAGAGATGATAGCCTGTATGCTTTTATAGTGCAGCAGAGATGATAGCCTGTATGCTTTTATAGTGCAGCAGAGATGATAGCCTGTAAGCTGTTATAGTGCAGCAGAGATGATAGCCTGTCTGCTGTTATAGTGCAGCAGAGATGATGGCCTGTCTGCTGTTATAGTGCAGCAGAGATGATAGCCTGTCTGCTGTTATAGTGCAGCAGAGATGATAGCCTGTATGCTGTTATAGTGCAGCAGAGATGATAGCCTGTCTGCTGTTATAGTGCAGCAGAGATGATAGCCTGTATGCTGTTATAGTGCAGCAGAGATGATAGCCTGTATGCTGTTATAGTGCAGCAGAGATGATAGCCTGTAATCTGTTATAGTGCAGCAGAGATGATAGACTAGAATTCACCACTGTGTTATGCTTTTTTTTTTAATTGTGTGGATTGTCAATGGTCACACATGGCTGAATACTCTATCAATCATTTATCATGTAATCTATACACAGGGAAAAGAGAGAGAGATTAGGGTGAGATGAGAGGAAGAGAAGGAGTGGAGGATATGGAGGAGGAAGAGGTTCTCAGGGGATAGACTGAGGAGATGAAGAGGAGGAGGATATGGAGGAGGAAGAGGAGGGTTCTCAGGACTCGGGGTGTCCTTGGTCTAGTGCCTTTGTCTCTGAGAGCTGTCCGCTCTGCCCCTCCCCCTTTAGCATCCCCTCCCTCCCCTCACCCTTTATATTTCGGCTCTTTCTCCATCTTCTCTCCTCCATCCATGTCCCCCTTTCTCTCCATCATGCCTCCTCTCTCTCTCTCTCTCTCTGTCTCTCTCTGTCTCTCTCTGTCTCTCTCTGTCTCTCTCTGTCTCTCTCTGTCTCTCTGTCTCTCTGTCTCTGTCTGTGTCTGTGTGTGTGTCATCCCTTCCATGTAATATCATACTGTTGTTAGTGTCAGTCTCTTACGCCTCTACTGTGATGTCTCACTGTTCTTAGTACGGTCTCTGTTTGTTTACACAGTATTGTGTTTTCTCAATTGATTGAGAGTGAACCTTGCTGGCTAGGAATATTGTTTGTTAGAGATCTGGTTGCTTGAGAACGTCTCAACTCAATAAATCCATGCAAGGGAAAAACAAAAACCCATACAGGGTTTGTCGGTGGGGGGGGGCAGAGGAGAGGAGAGGAGGCAGAGGAGAGGAGGCAGAGGAGAGGAAATATGTACAGAGCTGCCAATCCCGGAGAGAGAAAGAGAGAGCGATAGAGATGTACAGAGGGATAGAGAGGGCCAATCTGTCAGAGAGCTGTCTCTGTGTGAGGGGTCACATGGAGGGTTGACCTCTGACTGGCCACACACACACACTCAGTCTTCCCTCAGCCCGCCCTGCCTCGCTGCCCTGCCTCGCTGCCCTGCCCAATGCAGTTCTCCCTTCTCCTGGCCCCTTCAGCAGTGAGGAACTACAACACAATGACCCTCATGCTGAACATGCATCCCTCTCCATGTTGAGATGTTAACCCTGCTGTCGGAGAGGAGAGGAGAGGAGAGGAGAGGAGAGGAGAGGAGAGGAGAGGAGAGGAGTACAGGGATCTAGGAACCACCACACCACAGTAACATGATCTGACCCCATGGCTTCAGCAGAGCTGCTGCGAGCTGTCTGCCAGGTCCTTCCTTGTGGTTGTCAGAGCAGAGGGTGGCTCTGCCTGTCTGTCTGGCTCTGCAGTTATTTCAGTGACTGTATTTTTTACTGTTATATATGTACACTACCGTTCAAAAGTTTGGGGTCACTTAGAAATGCCCTTGTTTTGGTAAGAAAAGCGTGCCCATTAAATTGATCAGAAATACAGTGTAGACATTGTTAATGTTGTAAATGACTATTGTAGCTGGAAACTGCAGAGGCCCATTATCAGCAACCATCACTCCTGTGTTCCAATGGCATGTTGTGCTAATCCAAGTTTATCAGTGAAGAGAAAACTCAGGCATGCTGGCCTTCTAGGCAGATTTGCAAAGAAAAAGCCATATCTTCCTCTGTCCAGTGTCTGTGTTCTTTTGCCCATCTTAATCTTTTGTTTTTATTGGAAAATCTGAGATATGGCTTTTTCTTTGCAACTCTGCCTAGAAGGCCAGCATCCCAGAGTCGCCTCTTCACTGTTGACGTTGAGACTGGTGTTTTGCGGGTACTATTTAATGAAGCTGCCAGTTGAGGACTTGTGATGCGTCTGTTTCTCAAACTAGACACTCTAATGTACTTGTCCTCTTGCTCAGTTGTGCACCGGGGCCTCCCACTCCTCTTTCTATTCTGGTTAAAGCCAGTTTGCGCTGTTCTGTGAAGGGAGTAGTACACAGCGTTGTTCCAAAAAAATCAGCCGTTTCCAGCTTCAATAGTCATTTACAACATTAACAATGTCTACACTGTATTTCTGATTAATCTGATGTTATTTTAATGTGCAAAAAAAACCAAGGACATTTCTAAGTGACCTCAAACTTTTGAATGGTAGTGTATATATTTTTTAAACCTTTATATATCCAGGAAAGTCAATTAAGAACAATTTCTTATTTACAATGACGGCCTTACCAGTGATGACTGGGTGTGATCACATATAAACCTTTAGTCAATGATGCCCCCATCCCATCCACCTATTCTGTGTTGTATATGTATCAGTCATATACTGTAGGGAGAGGAGACCCTGCCCCGTGGGGAGGAGAAGAGACCCGGTGGGGAGGGGAAGGGAGAGGAGGCCGTGAACCTGAGGAGAGGAGAGGAGAGGAGAGGAGAGGAGAGGAGAGGAGAGGAGAGGAGAGGAGAGGAGAGGAGAGGTGTCCTGTTCCTGCTTCTCTCCTCCAGCCGTGAGGGATGAATGTCCCTAAAGATTACACTGGTCTCTCTTACCCACTCTCTCCCCCCTCACCTGTCCCACGGTTGGATGGGCTGGCCAGTGACACGTGCATGTGGTGGGTGAGGAGGGGGGGTGATGCCTGGGCGAAGGTCGTGGTGAGTGTGATGTGTTCTGGGAAGAGGTGAGTGTGTGCGTCGCTGTGTCCGAACCCCAGCAGGGTTTATGGGTGTGCGTCACTAAGACAAAGACAAAAGAAGTTGTCCTTGGGGACCTGGGCTTGTCCCGTAAATCCCTGTCTTAATAAAAGACAAGAATAAAAGGGAAAAATCCATCCATCCCTCTCTTCCTCTCCCTCTGTAAACCCCCTTTCATCCATCCATCCCTCTCTTCCTCTCTTCCTCTGTAAACCCCCTTTCATCCATCCATCCCTCTCTTCCTCTCCCTCTGTAAACCCCCTTTCATCCATCCATCCCTCTCTTCCTCTCTTCCTCTGTAAACCCCCTTTCATCCATCCATCCCTCTCTTCCTCTGTAAACTCCCTTTCATCCATCCATCCCTCTCTTCCTCTCCCTCTGTAAACTCCCTTTCATCCATCCATCCCTCTCTTCCTCTCCCTCTGTAAACTCCCTTTCATCCATCCATCCCTCTCTTCCTCTCCCTCTGTAAACCCCCTTTCATCCATCCATCCCTCTCTTCCTCTCTTCCTCTGTAAACCCCCTTTCATCCATCCATCCCTCTCTTCCTCTCCCTCTGTAAACTCCCTTTCATCCATCCAATTCAAGGGGTTTTATTGGCATGGGAAACATATGTTAACGTGAAGTAGATAATAAACAATAACAAAATTAACAGTAAACATTACACTCAGACGTTCCAAAATATCATATTATGTGCAAATAGTTAAAGTACAAATGGGAAAATAAATCAACATAAATATGGGTTGTATTTACATGGTGTTTGTTCTTCACTGGCTGCCCTTTTCTTGTGACAACAGGTCACACATCTTGCTGCTGTGATGAACACTGTGGTATTTCACCCAGTAGATATGGGAGTTTATCAAAATTGGGTTTGTTTTAAAATTCTTTGTAGATCTGTGAATTCTGAGGGAAATATGTCTCTAATATGGCCATACATTTGGCAGGAGGTTAGGAAGTGCAGCTCAGTTTCCACCTCATTTTGTGGGCAGTGTTCACATAGCCTGTCTTCTCTTGAGAGCCAGGTCTGCCTACGGTGGCCTTTCTCAATAGCAAGGCTATGCTCACTGAGTCTGTACATAGTCAAATAAGTTTGGGTCAGTCACAGTGGTCAGGTATTCTGCCACTGTGTACTCTCTGTTTAGGGCCAAATAGCATTCTAGTTTGCTCTGTTTTTTTGTTAATTCTTTCCAATGTGTCAAGTAATTCTCTTTTTGTGTTCTCATGATTTGGTTGGGTCTAATTGTGTTGCTGTCCTGGGCTCTGTGGGCTCTGTTTGTGTTTGTGAACAAAGCCCCAGGACCAGCTTTCTTAGGGGATTCTTCTCCAGGTTCATCTCTCTGTAGGTGATGGCTTTGTTATGGAAGGTTTGGGAATCGCTTCCTTTTAGGTGTTTGTAGAATTCAAGCAGTAGCAGACGTCTGTATTAGTGCTTCTGTTGGGACTAAACTAGCTCAATCTGAATGTCTAAATTTGGGCCATTTAGATAGATGCTCTGGCTAATGCTCCAGCTGGCTGTATCTTCCTGTAATTCAGACAGGTGATGTTCACTATAGTGTGCTGATGGGGCTGGATCCCTCCCTTATTCTCACTGTCTGCAATACCAGCGTTAACCACAGGTGGCCCTGTGGCAACAGCACTGCATCTATAGAGCTCGCCAGTTTATAGTCCTAAAAAATGGAAATGAAACCTCAGATTCGTTTCATTCCTTTGGGGGAAATTAATGGAGAAAGATTGGGGTTTTAGGATAAACGCAGAAAATAAAGTCTGATGTTAACACTGATTAGTCTACATGTTGAAATAATATCAGTTAACATGACCTTTATGAATTATGAACCCTTTATGTGGTTATTTTGATTCCTTAAATGCTTCAAATTCACAAAAGTGACATTAATTGATGAAGATGATCTCATAGAATAAAACATGTAAGATCTCCCAAGCCTGTGTTTCACACAGAAAACCAAAAAACACATTAATTTCCCCATAGGCTTTGGCCATCGAGCCATGGCGGAGTTGGCCTCTGTTAGTGCCTACAAAAAGACCCCATTATTTCTATGGGTTCTCCTATCCTCTGTGTTCTTCTGTCTCGAGGTCAGGTGACCTTTGTGTTACTGCAGGTATCTTAGAGAACAGCTGTAATCTCTCCACTGTCAATTCTACTCCATGGATCTCTTTATGATGAGATGGTACGATACATAACCCTTCTCTCAGGGAATGAGCTGCTGCTGTTAACTGTAGTGGATCATAGGGGTCTGTAGTGAACTGTAGTGGTCTGTAGTGTAGTGGTCTGTAGTGTAGTGAACTGCAGTGGTCTATAGTGTAGTGGACTGTAGTGTAGTGGACTGTAGTGTAGTGGACTGTAGTGGTTTGTAGTGTAGTGGACTGTTGTGTAGTGGTCTGTAGTGTAGTGGTCTGTAGTGAACTGTAGTAGTCTATAGTAGTCTGTAGTTTAGTGAGCTGTAGTGTAGTGGACTCCACTGAGCTGGTGTGGACTATTGTCAGTTCCATCCTCCTCCTGGGCAGCCAGGTGACCACAGCATGGAGTCATGGTTCTTTTGTGATGAGATACCTTTCTCCCAACCTCCCTCTCTCCTTCCACCCCCCCACTGGCAGTGTGTAGGTAGTGTAGCAGCCAGGGCAAGACGCAGGCCTACTACAGGCCTACTTCCTTCAGCTACAGCTAATCCCTTTCACAACAGCGTATCCGGCTTTGCCCTGCTGCGTACCAGAAAGGCTCACCGCGGCGCACACACACACATACACCATGACAAATAAAGGGACCGTCAAGGTATATCTTGTATTGAGTGTTTCAGCATAGAGTACCGTCGTCCATGGCTAGTTTCCTGAAAATGCCCAGGAGGTGTTTTCTTTTTGTGGAAACCATGAGGAAATTAACTGCAATGCAGAATTCAGGTAGTCAAGTTCACTATATATACAAAAGTATGTGGACACCCCTTCAAATTAGTGGATTCGGCTATTTCAGCTACACCCGTTGCTGACAGGTGTATAAAATCTATCACACAGCCATGCAATCTCCATAGACAAACATTGGCAGTAGAATGGCATCACTGAAGAGCTCAGTGACTTTCAACATGGCACCATCATTAAATGCTACCTTTCCAACAAGTCAGTTCCCCGGTCAACTGTAAGTGCTGTTATTGTGAAGTGGAAACGTAGGAGCAACAACGGCTCAGCTGCGAATTGGTGGGCCACGCAAGTTCACAGAACGGGACAGCTGAAGCGCGTAGTGCGTAAAGATCATCTGTCTTCGGTTGCAACAGTCACTACCGAGTTCCAAACTGCCTCTGGAAGCAACGTCAGCACAAGAACTGTTCATCGGGAGCTTCATGAAATGGGTTTCCATGGCGTCGGCTGGTGTGGTGTAAAGCTCACCGCCATTGGACTCTGGAGCAGTGGAAATGCGTTCTCTGGAGTGATGAATCATGCTTCACAATCTGCCAGTCCGACAGACCAATCTGGGTTTGGCAGATGCCAGGAGAACGCTACCTGCCCCAATGCATAGTGCCAACTGTAAAGTTTGGTGGAGGAGGAATAATGGTTGTTTTTCATGGTTCAGCTAGTTCCAGTGAAGGGAAATCTTAACGCTACAGCATACAATAACATTCTAGACTATTCTGTGCTTCCAACTTTGTAGCAACAGTTTGGGGAAGGCCCTTGCCTGTTTCAGGAAAGGGCTGTCTAGGGAGGGGAGAGGGCTGTCTGGGGAAGGGAGGGGAGAGGGCTGTTTAGGGAGGGGAGAGGGCTATCTAGGGAGGGGAGAGGGCTATCTAGGGAGGGGAGAGGGCTATCTAGGGAGGGGAGAGGGCTATCTAGGGAGGGGAGAGGGCTGTCTGGGGAAGGGAGGGGAGAGGGCTGTCTGGGGAAGGGAGGGGAGAGGGCTGTCTGGGGAAGGGAGGGGAGAGGGCTGTCTGGGGAAGGGAGGGGAGAGGGCTGTCTGGGGAAGGGAGGGGAGAGGGCTGTCTGGGGAAGGGAGGGGAGAGGGCTGTCTGGGTGACAGGGGAGGAAGGAGAGGAGACAAGGGGGTGACTGTGTCCCAAATGGCACCTTAGTCCCTTCATAGTGCACGCCTTTTGACCAGAGCCCATAGGCCATACATTGAATAGGGTGCCATTTTGGATGTGTCCTATATGTGCTGCTGCTGGTCTCTGCTTTCCTATCCTGGACGGGGGCGTGACCACGGTGATTAAACCCTGATTAAAAGGTATTTGATCGGAGGGCTGGCCTTTCTTGGTGAGGTCACGAGACAGCAATAGGAGCCGACAGCGACCCACAAGCCCTCCTCAGCCCCCACTGGCCCCGTATAGCCCCTCTAGCCTGGCCCCGGCCTAAGCCCCTTAAACTGATCTCAGCGGGAACCAATTGGGTGGTTGACTTCTGTCGCTGGGCATTTCCCATTGTGGAGCCCAGACGGATGGTCGCTGGGTATTTCCCATTGTGGAGCCCAGACGGATGGTCGCTGGGTATGCCCCGTTGTGGAGCCCAGACAGACGGTTGCTGGGTATGCCCAGTTGTGGAGCCCAGACAGAGGGTCACTGGGTATGCCCTCTTGTGGAGACCAGACAGAGGGTCCCCAACTGGGGTTGGACTCCCTGGGACCCCTTGCCTTGTGTTGGTGCTCCAGGGGAGCTGTGGAGCTTGCCCTGCTGGTGCGTTGTGGGCATGGGTAGAGGGCAGATTTAACCTCTCCGGCATTTCCTGGTTGCAAAAATTTGAATAGTTTGCCTAATTTCAGTTTGTGACAAAACAACCAAGTATTGTGTAGAGAATCATTGTTCCATCTAAACTGCTGAGAAATATATTTTCCATAACCAGCGGTTTGAAGCTGGTGTACAAAACCACAAGTAAAAAAAATAAACTTAAGAACAGGAATAAGAATGAATCCTTTCAATAAGAATGACAGATCTATAACTGGGGGTTTGGGGTGGCGGGGTACTGGGGGTTTGGCGGGGTACTGGGGTTTTGGGGTGGCGTGGGCGGGGTACTGGGGGTTTGGGGGTGGCGTGGGCGGGGTACTGGGGGTTTGGGGGTGGCGTGGGCGGGGTACTGGGGGTTTGGGGTGGCGTGGGCGGGGTACTGGGGGTTTTGGGGTTTGGGGTGGCGTGGGCAGGGTACTGGGGGTTTTGGGGTACTGGGGGTTTTAGGGTGGCGTGTGTGTGGTGGTGGGGGGTGCCTGCCTCTACCGTGGGTGCTAACAAGATTGTTTCCGGCTGAAATGGCTGTCGATAAACAGCTTGAACAATGGTGACAAGAGAGCCACTTGGAGGCAGGCAGCTACAATCAACTCCAACTAGGGAGGTAGGCCGCCTGCCTAGATGCCTGTATTCATCCACTGCACCTGCTCTGGTCACAGCCCCAAACAGACTTATACAACCCCATACAGCCCCAGCCCCATTCAACCCCAATCCCATATAGCACACAGCCCCAGCCCCATACAACCCCAACAACATATAGCACACAGCCCCATACAACCCCAACAACATATAGCACACAGCCCCATACAACCCCAACAACATATAGCACACAGCCCCAGCCCCATACAACCCCAACAACATATAGCACACAGCCCCATACAACCCCAACAACATATAGCACACAGCCCCATACAACCCCAACAACATATAGCACACAGCCCCAGCCCCATACAACCCCAACAACATATAGCACACAGCCCCATACAACCCCATACAACCCCAACCCCATATAGCACACAGCCCCATACAACCCCAACCCCATATAGCACACAGCCCCATACAACCCCAACCCCATATAGCACACAGCCCCATACAACCCCAACCCCATATAGCACACAGCCCCATACAACCCCATACAACCCCAACCCCATATAGCACACAGCCCCATACAACCCCAACAACATATAGCACACAGCCCCATACAACCCCAACAACATATAGCACACAGCCCCAGCCCCATACAACCCCAACAACATATAGCACACAGCCCCATACAACCCCATACAACCCCAACCCCATATAGCACACAGCCCCATACAACCCCAACCCCATACAGCCTAGTTTGTTTGTCCCAGTGTCTGTTCCAGTAAATGGCGGTGTAGGTGCCTGGTTGGTGTTTGCTGGTGCCTGGCTGGTGCCTGGCTGGTGCCTGGCTGGTGCCTGGCTGGTGCCTGGCTGGTGCCTGGCTGGTGTTTGCTGGTGCCTGGTTGGTGCCTGGTTGGTGTCAAGCCAACTGCTCTCTGATTGTTATCTTCTCTTGGCTTTTCAGACTTCTTGTCAATACTTCTTATTCTCTGCTATTCATTGACTCATGCATGAATATGCATTATTGCATTTGCGTTTCTGTAGTACACTATAGTAGATGTAATATTGATGATTGATGTCTGACATGGCACCCTATTTCATAAATTGGCCCAGGTCAAAAGTAGTTTACTAAGTCCGGAATACGGTGCCATTTAGGAAACAACCTCACTCATGTAAAAATATGCTTAAATGAATCTTGAGGTTAAATCTCTTTTGTGAGGGAGACCTGGCTGAGGTCTGCTGCTAGAAGGTTCTGGTTGATGACATTTGACCCCTGCGTAAACAGGGATTGGAAAAAACAGCCAAGTGAGGAGTAGGAACAAGTTGTTTATTGATTTATGGAATGACTCCCTTTTCTCTGCCAAGCCGTTGGATTGTTTCACGAAGCTCTCACACACACACACACGCACACACACACACACTATCATATCAAATCTAATTTTATTTGTCACATGCTTCGTAAACAACAGGTGTAGACTAACAGTGAAATGCTTACTTATGGGTCCTTTTCCAACAATGCAGAGAGAAAGAAAATTGAGTCCATGTGCAGGAAGTACCAGGTAATAACATGGCTATATACAGCAAGTACCAGTACTGAGTCAATGTGCTGGGGTACCAGGTAATAGCATGGCTATATACAAGGAGTACCAGTTGAGGTAGATATGTACATATAGGTAACGGTAAAGTGACTAGACAACAGGATAGATAATAGACAGTAACAGTAGTATACTGTAGGTAAAGGAGAGATAATAGACAGTAACAGTAGTATACTGTAGGTAGGGGTAAAGGAGAGATAATAGACAGTAACAGTAGTATACTGTAGGTAGGGGTAAAGGAGAGATAATAGACAGTAACAGTAGTATACTGTAGGTAGGGGTAAAGGAGAGATAATAGACAGTAACAGTAGTATACTGTAGGTAGGGGTAAAGGAGAGATAATAGACAGTAACAGTAGTATACTGTAGGTAAAGGAGAGATAATAGACAGTAACAGTAGTATACTGTAGGTAGGAGTAAAGGAGAGATAATAGACAGTAACAGTAGTATACTGTAGGTAAAGGAGAGATAATAGACAGTAACAGTAGTATACTGTAGGTAAAGGAGAGATAATAGACAGTAACAGTAGTATACTGTAGGTAAAGGAGAGATAATAGACAGTAACAGTAGTATACTGTAGGTAGGGGTAAAGGAGAGATAATAGACAGTAACAGTAGTATACTGTAGGTAGGGGTAAAGGAGAGATAATAGACAGTAACAGTAGTATACTGTAGGTAGGGGTAAAGGAGAGATAATAGACAGTAACAGTAGTATACTGTAGGTAGGGGTAAAGGAGAGATAATAGACAGTAACAGTAGTATACTGTAGGTAAAGGAGAGATAATAGACAGTAACAGTAGTATACTGTAGGTAGGGGTAAAGGAGAGATAATAGACAGTAACAGTAGTATACTGTAGGTAAAGGAGAGATAATAGACAGTAACAGTAGTATACTGTAGGTAGGGGTAAAGGAGAGATAATAGACAGTAACAGTAGTATACTGTAGGTAGGGGTAAAGGAGAGATAATAGACAGTAACAGTAGTATACTGTAGGTAAAGGAGAGATAATAGACAGTAACAGTAGTATACTGTAGGTAAAGGAGAGATAATAGACAGTAACAGTAGTATACTGTAGGTAAAGGAGAGATAATAGACAGTAACAGTAGTATACTGTAGGTAAAGGAGAGATAATAGACAGTAACAGTAGTATACTGTAGGTAAAGGAGAGATAATAGACAGTAACAGTCTCTCTCTCTCTCACACACAAAGAGGTGAAATTAGATATATAAATGTATTAAATAAGGGAAGACATGAGTGAATGCAGTAACAGTTAATTTACAGGAGGAGGAGGATTTGTTTTGTTTGTACTGTGGACCCAGAGACACTGTCTACATCCCCTTTATAGTGCACTCCTTTTGACCAGAGCCCATAGGGCTCAGTAAAGGGAATAGGGTGGGACTCAGACCAGTTACATCAGTAGAAGAGAGGGGAGCAGGGCTTCAGATACTGTTGAAGTCAGAAGTTTACATACACCTTACACCTTAAACTCAGTTTTTCACAATTCCTGACATTTAATCCTAGTAATAATTCCCTGTCTTAGGTCAGTTAGGATCACCACTTTATTTTAAGAATGTGAAATGTCAGAATAATAGTAGAGAGAATTATTTATTTCATCACATTCCCAGTGGGTCAGAAGTTTACATACACTAAATTAGTATTTGGTAGCATTGCCTTTAAATTGTTTAACTTGGGTCAAACGTTTCAGGTAGCCTTGGCCCATTCCTCCTGACAGAACTGGTGTAACTGAGTCAGGTTTGTAGGCCTCCTTGCTCGCACACGCTTTTTCAGTTCTGCCCACACATTTTCTATAGGATTGAGGTCAGGGCTTTGTAATGGCCACTCCAATACCTTGACTTTGTTGTCCTCAAGCCATTTGGGGTTATTGTCCATTTGGCCAAGCTTTAACTTCCTGACTGATGTCTTGAGATGTTGCTTCAATATATCCACATAACTTTTTCCTCCAAACATAACGATGGTCATTATGGCCACACAGTTCTATTTTTGTTTGATCAAACCAGAGGACATTTCTCCAACAAGTACGATCTTTGTCCCCATGTGCAGTTGCAAACCGTAGTCTGGCTTTTTTATGGTGGTTTTGTAGCAGTGGCTTCTTTATATGTCGATATAGGACTCGTTTTACTGTGGATATAGATACTTTTGTACCTGTTTCCTCCAGCATCTTCACAAGGTCCTTTGCTTTTGTTCTGGGATAGATTTGCACTTTTCGCACCAAAGTACATTCATCTCTAGGAGACAAAACGCGTCTCCTTCCTGAGCGGTATGACGGCGGCGTGGTCCCATGGTGTTTATACTTGCGTACTATTGTTTGTACAGATGAACGTGGTATCTTCAGGCGTTTGGAAATTGCTCCCAAGGATGAACCAGACTTGTGGAGGTCAACTTTTTTTCTGAGGTCTTGGCTGATTTCTTTTGAGTTTGAAGGTAGGCCTTGAAATACATCCACAGCTACACCTCCAATTGACCCATTATGTCAATTAGCCTATCAGAAGCTTCTAAAACCATGACATTTTATGGAATTTTCCAAGCTGTTTAAAGGCACAGTCAACTTAGTGTATGTAAACTTCTGACCCACTGGAATTGTGATATGGTGAATTATAAGTGAAATAATCTGTCTAAACAATTGTTGGAAGAATTACTTGTCATGCATAAAGTAGATGTCCTAACCGACTTGCCAAAACTGTATTTTGTTAACATGAAATCTGTGGAGTGGTTGAAAAATGAGTTTTAATGACTTCAACCTAAGTGTATGTAAACTTCCGACTTCGACTGTTTGTGACGAACCAGCCGCTTTATACAAACGCTTCTTCATTTACTGAAGAGGACAGCAGAAACAAGAGATGGGAACGAGGACCAATGTTCAATGGTGGTAGCTACATGAAGTGTGATGGTAGCAACATTAAATTTCTTTGAGAAGAAGTCATGTCACCTAGACCTTGTGTCATGTACAGTACCAGTCAAAAGTTTGGACACACCTACTCATTCAAGGGTTTTTCTTTGTTTTTACTATTTTCTACATTGTAGAATAATAGTGAAGACATCAAAACTATGAAATAACACATATGGAATCATGTAGTAACCAAAAAAGTGTTTAACAAATCAAAATATGTTTTATATTCTTCAAACAGCCACCCTTTGCCTTGATGACAGCTTTGCAGACTCTTGGCATTCTCTCAACCAGCTTCACCTGGAATGCTTTTCCAACAGTCTTGAAGGAGTTTCCACATATGCTGAGCTCTTGTTGTCTGCTTTTCCTTTACTCTGTGGTCGAATTCATCCCAAACAATCTCAGTTGGGTTGAGGCTGGGTGATTGTGGAGGCCAGGTCATCTGATGCAGCACTCCATCACTCTACTTCTTGGTCAAATAGCCCTTACACAGCCTGGAGGTGTTTTGGGTCATTGTCCTGTTGAAAAACAAATGAGTTGTCCCACTAAGCGCAAAACAGATGGGATGGCGTATCGCTGCAGATTTCTGGTTAAGAAGTGTGCCTTGAATTCTAAATAAATCACAGACAGTGTCACCAGCAAAGCACCATCACACCACCTCCTCCATGCTTCATGGTGGAAACCACACTTGCTGAGATCATCCGTTCACCTACTTTGCGTCTCACAAAGACACGGTGTTTGGAACCAAAAATTGTAAATTTGGACTCCAGACCAGATTTCCACCGGTCTAATGTCCATTGCTCATGTTTCTTGGCCCAAGCAAGTCTCTTCTTCTTATTGGTGTCCTTTAGTAGTGGTTTCTTTGCAGCAAATCGACCATTAAGGCCTGATTCACACAGTCTCCTCTGAACAGTTGATGTTGAGATGTGTCTGTTACTTGAACTCTGTGAAGCATTTATTTGGGCTGCGATCTGTGGCTGGTAACTGTAACGAACTTATCCTCTGCAGCAAAGGTAACTCTGGGTCTTCCTTTCCTGTGGCGGTCCTCATGAGAGACAGTTTCATCATAGCGCTTGATGTTTTTTGCGACTACACTTGAAGAAACTTTAAAAGTTCTTGAAATGTTCCGTATTGACTGACCTTCATGTCTTAAAGTAATGATGGACTGTTGTTTCTCTTGGCTTATTTGAGCTGTTCTTGCCATAATATGGACTTGGTCTTTTACCAAATAGGGCTATCTTCTGTATACCACCCCTACCTTGTAACAAAACAACTGATTGGCTCAAACGCATTAAGAAGGATAGAAATTCCACAAATTAACTTTTAACAAGGCACACCTGTTAATTGAAATGCATTCCAGTGACTACCTCATGAAGCTGGTTGAGAGAATGCCAAGAGTGTGTGCAAAGCTGTCAAGGCAAAGGGTGGCTACTTTAAAGAATCTGAAATGCAACATATATTTTGATTAGTTTTTTGGTTACTACTTGATTCCATGTGTTATTTCATAGTTTTGATGTCTTAGCTATTATTATACAATGTAGAAAATAGTAAAAATTAAGAAAAACCCTGGAATGTGTAGGTGTGTCCAAACTTTTGACTGGTACTGTGTATCCGTTAAAAGGATGTTTTCATTATTTGTGTTGGTAATATGACTTCTACTTTTACCAGACAGTTCTGTATTTTAAGTGCAAAATAATGAACATGGTGTCAGAGCACAAATAATGTCTGGATCAAATGCGATGTATTTATTATAAAAATCTCAAATGCAAAACATTTCAAGTTATGCTGTCGGATGGTCCTGATATCACTGTGACCAGCAGTGGGCACTGGTGTTCATGCATCTCACACAGTCTCTTATGAAACATTGAAATCTGTTGACAAAGCTACTACTGTGAATGGCGATGTTTTCACCCATTGTAATGTATATATTACTGTATAATAGTTCTAATGGTGATGTTTTCACCCTTTGTAATGTATCTATTACTGTATAATAGTTATAATGGTGATGTTTTAACCCATTGTAATGTATCTATTACAGTATATTAGTTCTAATGGTGATGTTTTAACCCATTGTAATGTATCTATTACAGTATATTAGTTCTAATGGTGATGTTTTAACCCATTGTAATGTATCTATTACTGTATAATAGTTATAATGATGATTTCACCCATTGTAATGTATCTATCTGGTATTATAAACTGGGTTGTTCGAGCCCTGAATGCTGATTGGCTGACAGCCGTGGTATACAGTCTGATATGACAACATGTATTTTTACTGCACTAATTACGTTGTTAACTACTTTATAATAGGAATAGGGCACCTCGGGGTATATGGCCGTGGTATATTGGCCATATACCACACACCATCGTGCCTTATTGCTTAAATAACACATTTTATATACAGCCACTGTTGAGCGCAACAACCTAGCACGGCAAGTCAAAGCCATGCCAACCATAAAGAATGATCAAGCAATGGATATGTTTCAGGCTCTAATCTGGTGTAAGACAATGTCCTTTATTTTATGTGTTTTATGTATAACCAAAGTATACCTGGTAGGATGGGTCTACTGTGTGACCTGGTAGGATGGGTCTACTGTGTGACCTGGTAGGATGGGTCTACTGTGTGACCTGGTAGGATGGGTCTACTGTGTGACCTGGTAGGATGGGTCTACTGTGTGACCTGGTAGGATGGGTCTACTGTGTGACCTGGTAGGATGGGTCTACTGTGTAACCTGGTAGGATGGGTTTACTGTGTAACCTGGTAGGATGGGTTTACTGTGTGACCTGGTAGGATGGGTTTACTGTGTGACCTGGTAGGATGGGTTTACTGTGTGACCTGGTAGGATGGGTTTACTGTGTAACCTGGTAGGGTGGGTTTACTGTGTAACCTGGTAGGATGGGTCTACTGTGTAACCTGGTAGGATGGGTTTACTGTGTAACCTGGTAGGATGGGTTTACTGTGTGACCTGGTAGGATGGGTTTACTGTGTAACCTGGTAGGATGGGTCTACTGTGTAACCTGGTAGGATGGGACAGTGCATTAGGAAAGTATTCAGACACTTAACTTTTTCCACATTTTTTAACTTTAAAGCCTTATTCTAAAATGTATTACATTTGATATTTTCCCCTCATCAATCTACACACAATACCCCAACATGTAAAGCTGAAATATCATATTTACATAAGTATTCTGACCCTTTACTCAGTAGCCTCTAGTCTTCTTGGGTATGACGCTACAAGCTTGGCACACCTTTATTTGGTGAGTTTCTCCCATTACTCTTTGGCACTCCTGCGTTGTCTTTGCTGTGTGCTTATGGTCGTTGTCCTGTTGGAAGGTGAACCTTCGCCCCAGTCTGAGGTCCTGAGCGCTCTGGAGGAGGTTTTCGTCAAGGATCTCTCTGTACTTTACTCAGTTCATCTTTCCCTCCATCCTACTAGACTACCAGTCCCTGCCGCTGAAAAACATCCCCACAGCATGATGCTGCCACCACCATGCTTCACCGTAGGGATGGTGCCAGGTTTCCTCCAGACGTGACGCTTGGCATTCAGGCCAAAGAGTTCAATCTTGGTTTCATCAGACCAGAGAATCTTGTTTCTCATGGTCTGAGAGTCTTTAGGTGCCTTTTGTCAAACTCCAAGTGGGCTGTCATGTGCCTTTTACTGAGGAGTGGCTTCCATCTGGCCACTCTACCATCAAGGCCTCATTGGTGGAGTGCTGCAGAGATGGTTGTCCTTCTGGAAGGTTCTCCCATCTCCACAGAGGAACTCGGGAGCTCTGTCAGAGTGACCATTGGGTTCTTGGTCACCTCCCTGACCAAGACCCTTCTCCCCTGATTGCTCAGTTTGGCCGGGCGGCCAGCTCTAGGAAGAGTATTGGTGCTTCCAAACATTTTCCATTTAAGAATTATGGAGGCAACTGTGTTCTTTGGGACCTTCAATGCTGTATAATGTTTTTGGTACCCTTACCCAGATCTGTGCCACGACACAATCCTGTCTTGGCGCTCTAGGGACAATTCTTTCGACCTCATGGCTTGGTTTTTGCTCTGACATGCACTGTCAACTGTGGGACCTTATATAGACAGGTGTGTGTCTTTCCAAATCATGTCCAATCAATTGAATTTACCACAGGTGGACTCCAATCAAGTTGTAGAAACATCTTAAGGATGATCAATGGAAACAGGATGCACCTGAGCTCAATTCTGAGTCTCCTTGCGAAGGGTCTGAATAATTATGTAAATAAGGTATTTCTCCTTTTTTGTTTTTATAAATTTGTAAACATTTCTAAAAACGCTATAATATAGCTATAATGGGATCCAGCTATATTATACAGTGCAGTTTATATGGAAGATACCAGGATCTTCTAATGGCTGTCCTCTGATGGCTGTCCTCTGATGGCTGTCCTCTGATGGCTGTCCTCTGATGGCTGTCCTCTGATGGCTGTTATCTTGCAATTAAACTGCTTTTTTATTTTCTTTCACATGTTTTTTTGTGTCATGTCTGTCTGTGAGCGTTCAGACGCCCTTTCACAACCTTCAACTGGATTCACAGTGATTCAAAATGAACTTAAAAGTCTTGTTTGCTGACAGCTTAAAGCTTAATTGACTGGAAGCCAAATAGAGTGTGTTAGGTATTCAGCGGCAGGGCCAATTCATAAAGCCATGTGCAAATGGAACCTGTGGAAAGATTGACGACTGCCCCTAAACCCCCCCCCCTCTGTATTCAGGACACAGCCCTGTGTAGCGAGGAAGTCACAAACGCTTTGTGGAGCCCTTCATCACACTGCTGTAGCAGGGGGCTGGGATGGAGGCGGGGAAGGGGAGAGGTAGGACTGGCAGGCCACATGTTATCAAGCTACTAATGCTCACCTGGCTGGAAGAAGGCCTGGCACTGCCAGAGCAGGCCAGGCCAGGCTAGAGCAGGCCAGGCCAGGCTAGAGCAGGCCAGGCCAGGCTAGAGCGGGCCAGGCCAGGCCAGGCTAGAGCGGGCCAGGCCAGGCTAGAGCGGGCCAGGCCAGGCTAGAGCGGGCCAGGCCAGGGCAGAGCGGGCCAGGCCAGGGCAGAGCGGGCCAGGCCAGGGCAGAGCAGAGCGGGCCAGGCCAGGGCAGAGCAGAGCCGGCCAGGCTAGAGCAGGTGTACCAGGTCTAGACTGGACCAGCGCCCTCCGTTCCATACCATACCCTCAGTAGAGGAGATCATGGTAATTCCATTGTATTACCAGGCTTCTCAGACAGTGCCAGTAAACATTCAAGGAGGATAAATAACAACAACCACTTTGACAACATCCTGTCCCTTCCTGATCACATTGATTGACAACATCCTGTCCCTTCCTGATCACATTGATTGACAACATCCTGTCCCTTCCTGATCACATTGATTGACAACATCCTGTCCCTTCCTGATCACATTGATTGACAACATCCTGTCCCTTCCTGATCACATTGACTGACAGCATCCTGTCCCTTCCTGATCACATTGATTGACAGCATCCTGTCCCTTCCTGATCACATTGATTGACAGCATCCTGTCCCTTCCTGATCACATTGATTGACAGCATCCTGTCCCTTCCTGATCACATTGATTGACAGCATCCTGTCCCTTCCTGATCACATTGATTGACAGCATCCTGTCCCTTCCTGATCACATTGATTGACAGCATCCTGTCCCTTCCTGATCACATTGATTGACAGCATCCTGTCCCTTCCTGATCACATTGATTGACAGCATCCTGTCCCTTCCTGATCACATTGATTGACAGCATCCTGTCCCTTCCTGATCACATTGATTGACAGCATCCTGTCCCTTCCTGATCACATTGATTGACAGCGTCCTGTCCCTTCCTGATCACATTGATTGACAGCGTCCTGTCCCTTCCTGATCACATTGAATCATACCAAATGTTGGCGCTGTGAACCTGATCAGCTGTTAATGCTCTAAAGAGAGACTAAAGTGACATGTTTTCAGTTCTTCTGAAACATAGAAGTGCTTATTTAATTTGAATAAGATGTGTTCTGTAAATAGTGTAGTAGCTATGATGTAGGAAGGAGACTGCAAGTAATGCTTAGTGTTCATCTGCCATATTTAATACATACAGTGGAACTCTTACTCATAATAAAAACTCTCTCTCTCTCTCTAGTTCTCTCTCTCTAGTTCTCTCTCTCTCTAGTTCTCTCTCTCTCTCTCGTTCTCGCTCTCTCTCTCGTTCTCTCTCTCTCTCGTTCTCTCTCGTTCTCTCTCTCGTTCTCTCTCGTTCTCTCTCGTTCTCTCTCTCGTTCTCTCTCTCGTTCGCTCTCTCTCGTTCGCTCTCTCTCGTTCGCTCTCTCTCGTTCGCTCTCTCTCTCGTTCGCTCTCTCTCTCGTTCGCTCTCTCTCTCGTTCGCTCTCTCTCTCGTTCGCTCTCTCTCTCGTTCGCTCTCTCTCTCGTTCGCTCTCTCTCTCGTTCTCGCTCTCTCGTTCGCTCTCTCTCGTTCGCTCTCTCTCGTTCGCTCTCTCTCGTTCGCTCTCTCTCGTTCGCTCTCTCTCGTTCTCGCTCTCTCTCGTTCTCGCTCTCTCTCGTTCTCGCTCTCTCTCGTTCTCGCTCTCTCTCGTTCTCGCTCTCTCTCGTTCTCGCTCTCTCTCGTTCTCGCTCTCTCTCGTTCTCGCTCTCTCTCGTTCTCGCTCTCTCTCGTTCTCGCTCTCTCTCGTTCTCGCTCTCTCTCGTTCTCGCTCTCTCTCGTTCTCGCTCTCGCTCTCGCTCTCGCTCTCGCTCTCGCTCTCGTTCTCGCTCTCGTTCTCGCTCTCGCTCTCGTTCTCGCTCTCGCTCTCTCTCGTTCTCGCTCTCTCTCGCTCTCGTTCTCTCTCTCTCTCTCGTTCTCTCTCTCTCTCGTTCTCTCTCTCTCTCGTTCTCTCTCTCTCTCGTTCTCGCTCTCTCTCTCGTTCTCGCTCTCTCTCGTTCTCGCTCTCTCTCGTTCTCGCTCTCTCTCGTTCTCGCTCTCTCTCGTTCTCGCTCTCGCTCTCGCTCTCGTTCTCGCTCTCGCTCTCGTTCTCGCTCTCGCTCGTTCTCGTTCTCGCTCTCTCTCGTTCTCGTTCTCGTTCTCGCTCTCTCTCGTTCTCTCTCTCTCTCGTTCTCTCTCTCTCTACTCTTGTGTGTTGTTTTGTCCAGAAGATGTATGTTGACCTCATTAAGCATAGTAGGATCGGCATATTTATCTCTCTCTCGTTCTCTCTCTTGTTCTCTCTCTCTCTCGTTCTCTCTCTCTCTTGTTCTCTCTCTCTCTCTCGTTCTCTCTCTCTCTCGTTCTCTCTCTCTCTCGTTCTCTCTCTCTCTCGTTCTCGCTCTCTCTCTCGTTCTCGTTCTCTCTCTCTCTCGCTCTCTCTCTCGTTCTCGTTCTCTCTCTCTCGTTCTCGCTCTCGCTCTCTCGTTCTCGCTCTCGCTCTCTCGTTCTCGCTCTCGCTCTCTCTCTCGCTCTCGCTCTCTCTCTCGCTCTCGCTCTCTCTCTCGCTCTCTCTCGCTCTCTCTCGCTCTCTCTCGTTCTCGCTCTCTCTCGTTCTCGCTCTCTCTCGCTCTCTCTCTCGTTCTCGTTCTCTCTCTCTCGTTCTCTCTCTCTCGTTCTCGCTCTCGCTCTCTCGTTCTCGCTCTCGCTCTCTCTCTCGCTCTCTCTCGCTCTCTCTCGCTCTCTCTCGCTCTCTCTCGCTCTCTCTCGTTCTCGCTCTCTCTCGCTCTCTCTCGTTCTCGCTCTCTCTCGTTCTCGCTCTCTCTCGCTCTCGCTCTCTCTCGCTCTCGCTCTCTCTCGCTCTCGTTCTCTCTCGTTCTCGCTCTCTCTCGCTCTCGTTCTCTCTCGTTCTCGCTCTCTCTCGTTCTCGCTCTCTCTCGTTCTCGCTCTCTCTCGTTCTCGCTCTCTAGTTCTCGTTCTCTCTCTCGCGCTCTCTCTCTCTCTACTCTTGTGTGTTGTTTTGTCCAGAAGATGTATGTTGACCTGATTAAGCATAGTAGGATCGGTAGATATTAGTAGGATCGGTAAATATTAGTAGGATCGGTAAATATCGGCAGGATCGGTAAATATCGGCATATCGGCAGGATCGGTAAATATCGGCAGGATCGGTAAATATCGGCAGGATCAGTAAATATCGGCAGGATCAGTAAAAATCGGCTTCCTCTGCTCCCAGGAAATAGAGATTCAATAGTCAGACAGCTAAAAGTTGTTTTAATTGTTTAGTTAACTGTAGAATGGTCTCACAGTAGACCAGATTAAAGTTTACACAGCTAATTACCACATAACCCTTCAGCCTGTACTCCCTCGCTCCTTCACACATCTCCAACTCTCTCTCGCTCTCTCCCTTTGTGCCCCCCCCCCCCCCCCCCCCCCCTTTCCCTCTCTCTCTTCCTCTTCTTCTCTCTCTGTCAGCTGTGGAGTCAGTATAATGACAGGGTAGGTATTGATCCTAACAGTAGTTCTCTGAGGAGAGAAGAGAGGATCTTGTGATCTGGATCATTCCAGAGCCATCAGCCAGCCGTTGGTGTTCCCATTCATTCCAGAGCCATCAGCCAGCCGTTGGTGTTCCCATTCATTCCAGAGCCATCAGCCTGCCATCGGTGTTCCCATTCATTCCAGAGCTATCAGCCCGCCATCGGTGTTCCCATTCATTCCAGAGCCATCAGCCTGCCATCGGTGTTCCCATTCATTCTAGAGCCATCAGCCTGCCATCGGTGTTCCCATTCATTCTAGAGCCATCAGCCTGCCGTTGGTGTTCCCATTCATTCTAGAGCCATCAGCCTTTAGTACAGTGTGTATGTGTGTGTGTGTGTGTGTGTGTATTAGAGCTGTGATGATTGACACTGATCATTCTCATGGCAGACATTTTGCTGATATCATTCATAACAATAAGTAGCCTATACTAGAGAAATGTGTAGTTTGAAATGAAGTAAGTTTGCTAATATGGGTGATTTGTTAAAGCAGGAATCAGCAGTTGAAAAGCTGAGGGATGGGGCTGGAGAAATGTAACCACTCTCAAATTCATAGACAGACTGACCATCCATGAGATCTACATTATAGTTTGAACCATCCATGATATCTACATTATAGTTTGAACCATCCATGATATCTACATTATAGTTTGAACCATCCATGATATCTACATTATAGTTTGAACCATCCATGATATCTACATTATAGTTTGAACCATCCATGATTATTCTTCAATAATCAATGGGTACATATCATTCATTTATAAGTCCAACAATGGATGAAGTAACTGAAAATTGCCTCTTTAATGGGACAATTGATGGCTACAACCATCTAACTAGTAGTAGTAGTTTAAAGGATAATAAAAAAAAAATGTTGCAGCACGTTAATGTTATAAACATATCGTTCCATTTCTTGTTATAGCATAAATTCAGCCAATTTATCAAAATTGATGTTTGTCCGTATCGCCCAGCTCTAACCTGCAGGAGTGATTTGGTTTTAGCTTCACATACGTGGATATTGACATCGAAACTGGCACACTGCTCTTCATGAATGCATTTCAGAATATTTTGATGGCAATTGTAAAAATAAGTATTGTAAAAAATCTGTTTTTACAACTTTTTTTACTTTTAAACTAATGCTGAAAAGTGTTTTACTGCAGAACCATAATCTAAACATATTAAACAACAGATAATAGATATTAAACGTTGACTCAAACCCCCTGGAGTCCCATGTCTCTCTGTAGCTCCATGTCTCGCTGTAGCTCCATGTCTCGCTGTAGCTCCATGTCTCGCTGTAGCTCCATGTCTCGCTGTAGCTCCATGTCTCTCTGTAGCTCCATGTCTCTCTGTAGCTCCATGTCTCTCTGTAGCTCCATGTCTCTCTGTAGCTCCATTATTGAGAAACATATTTATTTCATATCTTTGTTTTGACAGATGTTTCATATTCTAGAGGTTTTCTCCTTTTCCTCTGACTGTTAGACAAAATGTTGCTAATGTCTCCAATTGGAGAATAATAGTCAATGTTAATCACCCTTATTGGAAGACAATGGAGATCTTAGTTTGGGTATTATATGGCATCACACAGGGGGTGGCTCATTGTAACAGAAGACCTTGAAATCTCTTATTGAATTTAAAGATGAACGTAGGATGAGAGGGTGGAGGAGGGAGAGAGGGGGGATACATGCTGTCCGTCTGTCCTTTTTATATTCCTCTGTAGTCCTCTCCTCCAGATTCCCTGTCCTCCAGATTCCCTGTCCTCCAGATTCCCTGTCCTCCAGATTCCCTGTCCTCCAGATTCCCTGTCCTCCAGATCCCCTGCTCCTCCAGATTCCCTGTCCTCCAGATCCCCTGCTCCTCCAGATTCCTTAATTGAGACTCTCTCTCTCCTGGAAGCAGACAGTGTATGCTCTGTTCTGTTCCTGGCTTAAACTATTGAAATAGATGTAACCTTCCCAACACAGGGCTTTGGAAGGACAGCCAGCCGTATGAGTCTCCTCCTATATCCTCTAACCCTTTTCTCACAAATTGTGTTTTCAATTATCGTTTGCGGTCTGTTAACATTTACATCATTTTGTCTTAACTTAACTTGTCAAAAACCAAAACATTTTATTTTCATGCCTTGTTGGCATTTAAATATTTTGTTTAACATTTTTTTAATGATATTTTATTTTCACAACAATTCTGGCTTCATATTGATCCCCCTCACAATCCCTGGCTATCACATTTTACCTGTCTGCTTATCGACGATCAATGTCGGCCCACACTGACTGTGGGAGAGGAGACGGCACCATGGGAGGCCGGGTGTTTAGACTGAGCATCATAGCTGGGCTGGTAATGGGTTCCAGTGTTTAAGTGAACAGACCGCTATCCCGGACCCAGAACATGGGTCTAAACCTGGACTAGAATGCTCTTTCAGTGGAGATTTTCCATTGAGTGTTCTTTTTTTTTTATATCCAGGATTTGGCTTAATCTGTACTGTCCATCCCCAACGTTAGTGTTTATTTTTCCCAGAGGAAACTAAATGGGCTAAATTCCATTTCTATTGAGTCAATTCAGGAACTTTCCAATTTTCAACCCTGGTTAGTAGAAGTTGGAATGGAATGTCATCAAGACTGTTCAGAGGAGTTGTTCGCTGTCTATTGAAAGGGGCTGCAGTGTTCAGAGGAGTTGTTCGCTGTCTATTGAAAGGGGCTGCAGTGTTCAGAGGAGTTGTTCGCTGTCTATTGAAAGGGGCTGCAGTGTTCAGAGGAGTTGTTCGCTGTCTATTGAAAGGGGCCGTAATGTCTTCCCTCTGTGTGATCAAATGGCTTACTGTCCCCTTATGGTGCACTGCTTTTGACCAGGGCCCCTTGTCTCTATAGTGAAGGCCTCAGGAGCAGGAGCCAGTCTTTGTTCCAGCCCTGTCCCAGCAGCACCATTGAAGCACATGGTTTCAGGGTGCACTCAGGGGTGTCGATTGGTTCAGGCACAGTAGTTCCAACACCGGCTTCCTTTTGTTGTCCCACATCCCTCTTAAAGGGCTAGCCCCTGTCTGCCTGTCCCTCTTAAAGGGCTAGCCCCTGTCTGCCTGTCCCTCTTAAAGGGCTAGCCCCTGTCTGCCTGTCCCTCTTAAAGGGCTAGCCCCTGTCTGCCTGTCCCTCTTAAAGGGCCTGCCCCTGTCTGCCTGTCCCTCTTAAAGAGCCTGCCCCTGTCTGCCTGTCCCTCTTAAAGAGCCTGCCCCTGTCTGCCTGTCCCTCTTAAAGGGCTAGCCCCTGTCTGCCTGTCCCTCTTAAAGGGCTAGCCCCTGTCTGCCTGTCCCTCTTAAAGAGCCTGCCCCTGTCTGCCTGTCCCTCTTAAAGAGCCTGCCCCTGTCTGCCTGTCCCTCTTAAAGAGCCTGCCCCTGTCTGCCTGAACCACTGGGTAAAATGGAGACATGTCTTTATTCTGGGTAAAATGGAAACCTCCTGTCTTTATTCTGGGTAAAATGGAAACCTCCTGTCTTTATTCTGGGTAAAATGGAAACCTCCTGTCTTTTTATTCTGGGTCAAATGGAAACCTCCTGTCTTTATTCTGGGACAAATGGAAACCTCCTGTCTTTATTCTGGGTCAAATGGAAACCTCCTGTCTTTATTCTGGGTCAAATGGAAACCTCCTGTCTTTATTCTGGGTCAAATGGAAACCTCCTGTCTTTATTCTGGGTCAAATGGAAACCTCCTGTCTTTATTCTGGGTCAAATGGAAACCTCCTGTCTTTATTCTGGGTCAAATGGAAACCTCCTGTCTTTATTCTGGGTCAAATGGAAACCTCCTGTCTTTATTCTGGGTAAAATGGAGACGCAACCAGACATTCAGGGAGGCTATTATTCATGAATCATGAACACACACACACACATCATACCCCAAGACATGCTAACCTCCCCTGTTTTTGTAATGATGTCTTAGGGTATGATATTTGTGAGTAACTTTCTCAATCATCTTTATTCACGATTCATTCAGGATTATCCGTTATCGTTGTAGCATCCACATTAATGTAAAAGTGTTTAGAAACATTATATTCTAATTTGCAATTAAAGTGACTATAAAAATGTCACTACATTACTTACCATTAATTTCTACTGGCCACAAAATAATCTGAAACTCAACCAAAACAAACAGTAGTCTGTAGAGTCACAACCTGATGTAGTCGCTGTGTGCTATGAATATGGGACCAAATACTACGCTTTGTACTACTTTTATAACACTCATAAGTCAATTTGTCCCAATTCTTTTGGTCCCCTACAATTTGGGGGGGGTGGGGGTACTATGTTCAAAAAGTGCCGTAATTTGTAAATGGTTCACCTGATATTGATGAAAATACTCTCAAATTAAAGCTGACAGTCTGCACTTTAATATCATAGTCATTACATCATTTAATGTGCTGGACTACAGAGCCTTAACAACCAAAACTGTGTCACTGTCCCAATGCTTTTGGAGCTCACTGTATATACACTTTCTGGACTGAGTTGAGAGCACATTAAGAATACAGAAATGTAGCCGTTTGGCTGGAACATTCTTTGTGTTCATATTGATGTAAGATTAATATGCATTTCTGTTGGTGAACTCTTCCTGGAATAACTGCAGCTTTGCTCTACCTGTTGCTGCTTCTTTTAATTCATGCCTTCCTCTGTTCTCTTCATAATTTAATTTCAACGAGTTCAGCTCGGCCCAATCCATCCCCCTTTTCTAAAGATGAAGAGTGGTGGAGAGCAAAAAAAAGGGTTGTCTATCCTTTTTACTTTATTAAATTACGTTTGAAACCAGGGAGCAGCAAATGGGATTTAGATACAATGCTATTAAAATGGATCTCTTTGTATTAAAGTTATAGAATCAATACAGTTTTGAAAACAAATAAAACATTTTTACACAGACTTGGCTCCGCACAAAAGATTATTATACTGGGATGTATAGATACCTTATTTTAAGAAATGTTTTTAACCACAGAAAACATAAAAACAGTTTGAGCTCAGAAATGGCTAAAAACATAGATTATTATGTAGATTTATATGTAGGCTCGTAATAATAAAAACAACAGTTATTATAAAACATCATTATAATGATTGTAGTCCCACTAAACATATTGTATGTGTGTGTTAGTCAGTGGTGCGTCTCAGAGTAGTATCGTGGAATCACCGGCTTTAAGATCCCTAACCAGCTTACAGTGGGAAAACTGGCTTTAGCTGACCAGACCAGGCAGACAGGGTGGACAGACAGACAGGGTGGACAGACAGACAGGGTGGACAGACAGACAGGGTGGACAGACAGACAGGGTGGACAGACAGACAGGGTGGACAGACAGACAGGGTAGACAGGCAGACAGACAGACAGACAGACAGACAGGGTGGGTGGACAGACAGACAGGCAGACAGACATACAGACAGACAGACAGACAGACAGACAGACAGGGTGGGCAGACAGACAGACAGACAGACAGACAGGGTGGGCAGACAGACAGACAGACAGACAGGGTGGGCAGACAGACAGACAGACAGACAGGGTGGGCAGACAGACAGACAGACAGGGTGGGCAGACAGACAGACAGACAGACAGGGTGGGCAGACAGACAGGCAGACAGGGTGGACAGACAGACAGACAGACAGACAGGGTGGGCAGACAGACAGACAGACAGACAGACAGGTGGGCAGACACAGACAGACAGACAGACAGACAGACAGACAGACAGACAGACAGACAGGTGGGCAGACACAGACAGACAGACAGACAGACAGACAGACAGACAGACAGACAGACAGACAGACAGACAGACAGACAGACAGACAGACAGACAGACAGACAGACAGACAGACAGGTGGGCAGACACAGACAGACAGACAGACAGACAGACAGACAGACAGACAGACAGACAGACAGACAGACAGGTGGGCAGACACAGACAGACAGACAGACAGACAGACAGAGACAGACAGACAGACAGACAGACAGACAGACAGACAGACAGACAGACAGACAGACAGAGAGAGAGAGACAGGGTGGGCAGACAGACAGAGAGAGAGAGACAGGGTGGGCAGACAGACAGAGAGAGAGAGACAGGGTGGGCAGACAGACAGACAGACAGACAGGGTGGGCAGACAGACAGACAGACAGACAGGGTGGGCAGACAGACAGACAGACAGACAGGGTGGGCAGACAGACAGACAGACAGACAGGGTGGGCAGACAGACAGACAGACAGACAGGGTGGGCAGACAGAGAGAGAGAGACAGGGTGGGCAGACAGACAGACAGACAGGGTGGGCAGACAGACAGACAGACAGACAGACAGACAGGGTGGGCAGACAGACAGACAGACAGGGTGGGCAGACAGACAGACAGACAGGGTGGGCAGACAGACAGACAGACAGGGTGGACGGACAGACAGACAGACAGACAGGGTGGGCAGACAGACAGACAGACAGACAGGGTGGGCAGACAGACAGACAGACAGACAGGTGGGCAGACACAGACAGACAGACAGGTGGGCAGACACAGACAGACAGACAGACAGACAGACAGAGAGAGAGAGACAGGGTGGGCAGACAGAGAGAGAGAGACAGGGTGGGCAGACAGACAGACAGACAGACAGGGTGGGCAGACACAGACAGACAGACAGACAGAGGCAGATGGACAGAGAAAATATCCTCCAGTGGTACAGGGGATACAGTAAAACAGGGGATACAGTATAACAGGATACAGTAACGGGATACAGTGAAACAGGGGATACAGTATAACGGGATACAGTATAACAGGGTATGCAGGGGATACAGTATAACGGGGATACAGTATAACGGGGATACAGGGTAACGGGATACATGGGAAACGGGGGATACAGGGGATACAGTATAACAGGGGATACAGTGGTACAGGGGATACAGTGTAATGGGATACAGTAATACAGGGGATACAGTATAACGGGGGATAAAGTGAAACAGTGGCACAGGGGATACAGTATTATAGGGGATACAGTATTACAGGGGATACAGTATAACGGGATACAGGGGATAGAGTGAAACGGGATACAGTGGCACAGGGGATACAGTGGCACAGGGGATACAGTGGCACAGGGGATACAGTGAAACAGGGGATACAGTGGCACAGGGGATACAGTGAAACGGGATACAGTGAAACAGGGCATATAGTGAAACGGGATACATGGTATACCGTGTAACGGGATACCGTATAACAGGGGATACAGTGAAACAAGGGATACAGTGGTACAGGGGATACAGTGGTACAGGGGAACTAGGGATACAGTGGCACATGGGATACAGTATAACGGGATACAGTATAACGGGATACAGTATAACATGGGTATACAGTGGTACAGGGGATACAGTATAATGGGATACAGGGGATACAGTGGAACAGGGGATACAGCATAATGGGATACAGTAATACAGGGGATACAGTATAACGGGGGATAAAGTGAAACAGTGGCACAGGGGATACAGTATTACAGGGGATACAGTATTACAGGGGATACAGTATAACGGGATACAGGGGATAGAGTGAAACGGGATACAGTGGCACAGGGGATACAGTGGCACAGGGGATACAGTGGCACAGGGGATACAGTGAAACAGGGGCTACAGTGAAACGGGATACAGTGAAACAGGGCATATAGTGAAACGGGATACATGGTATACCGTGTAACGGGATACCGTATAACAGGGGATACAGTGAAACAAGGGATACAGTGGTATAGGGGATACAGGGGAACTAGGGATACAGTGGCACATGGGATACAGTATAACGGGATACAGTATAACATGGGTATACAGTGGTACAGGGGATACAGTATAATGGGATACAGGGGATACAGTGGAACAGGGGATACAGCATAATGGGATACAGTGGAACAGGGTATACAGAGGAACAGGAGATACAGTATAACGGGATACAGTGGTACAGGGGATACAGTATAATGGGATACAGTATAACAGGGGATACAGTGGTACAGGGGATAAATCGGAACGGGGATACAGCATAACGGGATACAGTGGAACAGGGGATACAGTGCAACAGGAGATACAGTATTACAGGGGATACAGTATAACGGGATACAGGGGATAGAGTGAAACGGGATACAGTATTACAGGGGATGCAGTATAACAGGGGATGCAGTATAACAGGGGATACAGTGGAACAGGGCATACAGTATAACAGGGGATGCAGTGAAACAGGGGATACATGGTATACTGTGTAACGGGATACCGTATAACGGGATACAGTGAAACAAGGGATACAGTGGTACAGGGGATACAGGAATACAGTGGCACATGGGATACAGTATAACAGGATACAGTGGTACATGGGGATACAGGGGATACAGTAGGAGAGGAGTAAATAAGATATAGCCTGGATGCTGGATGGGAAGAGGAGCCTGGGATTGACTCAGCCAGGCTGACCCTGCTTAACTTTGGATGCAATCCTGATGATTGGCCTGTGTTTAAAGAGAGGAGAGGAGAGGAGAGGAGAGGAGAGGAGAGGAGAGGAGAGGAGGAGCACCAGGTGTGGGTTGTTGTGACGTAAGGTGGGAGAGAGGCTGGCTGAGAAGGAGAGCGAGGCTGGATTGTTTGTGTGTGTGTTAGTGAGACGGTAGCTGGTCGGTGTGTTGTGAAGGGTGCTTAATGACAGCTCTGACTGAGCGCACTCATTGGCCCTCCTATACCACATGGTCTATTTCTCATAGCTTCTGGACAGGTTTATTTGGTTTCACCTTGAATGGAGCAGGGCCATATTGACTCCATCGGAATTGGCTCTCTCTGCTGCACTGGGATTTAGCACACTAGTGACTGCTCAGACACACCCAGTCTAGAGAATAGGCCAGGGATAGCTACAGCATGTCTGTGTTTCTGTGTGTGTGGGGTGTGTGTGTGTGTGTGTGTGTGTGTGTGTGTGTGTGTGTGTGTGTGTGCTTTATATTGGTATTGGAATAGTGATACTGGTCCTGACTTTATGATTTAGGATGGAAACACATATTACGTATTTACTATTCACCCAGTCCCTATACTGTTAACCTGGGAGAGCCCCTCACTGATTCACCCAGTCCCTATACTGTTAACGTGGGAGAGCCCCTCACTGATTCACCCAGTCCCTATACTGTTAACCTGGGAGAGCCCCTCACTGATTCACCCAGTCCCTATACTGTTAACCCGGGAGAGCCCCTCACTGATTCCCCCAGTCCCTATACTGTTAACCTGGGAGAGCCCCTCACTGATTCACCCAGTCCCTATACTGTTAACCTGGGAGAGCCCCTCACTGATTCACCCAGTCCCTATACTGTTAACGTGGGAGAGCCCCTCACTGATTCACCCAGTCCCTATACTGTTAACCTGGGAGAGCCCCTCACTGATTCACCCAGTCCCTATACTGTTAACCTGGGAGAGCCCCTCACTGATTCACCCACCACTACTACTACTACTACTACTACTACTACTACTACTACTACCACCCACTACTACTACTACTACTACTACTACTACTACCACCTACTACTACTACTACTACTACCAACTACTACTACCACCCACTACTACTACTACTACTACTACTACTACCACCTACTACTACTACTACTACTACCAACTACTACTACCACCCACTACTACTACCACTACTACTACTACCACCCACTACTACTACCACTACTACTACTACCACCCACTACTACTACTAGCACCCACTACTACTACTACTACTACTACTACTACTACTACTACCACCTACTACTACTACTACCACCCACTACTACTGCTGCTACTACTACTACTACTACTACTACTACTACTACTACTACTAGCACCCACTACTACTACTAGCACCCACTACTACTACTACTACTACTACTATTACTACTACTAGCACTCTGTCTTCAGGCTATGAAATTAGGAAGGAGATGTTGGAGCATGATGTTCTCTCCCTCTTCTACTCCGTACCTCCTCCTCACCTCCTTCTCCTCACCTCCTCCTCCTCACCTCTTCCTCCTCACCACCTCCTCTTCCTCTCTCACAGCAGTTATTTGGGATGATTAATTTGTTAGGTGTTATTGGGTGATCAACTGTATTGTCAGGAGAATGGATGTGTGTCAGTCGTTAGCTATGATTAAACACCGCTCTGCAGAGAGGACAGAGAGAGAGAGGACAGAGAGAGAGGACGGAGAGAGAGGACGGAGAGAGAGGACGGAGAGAGAGGACGGAGAGAGAGGACGGAGAGAGAGGACGGAGAGAGAGGACGGAGAGAGAGAGGACGGAGAGAGAGAGGACGGGGAGAGAGAGGACGGGGAGAGAGAGGACGGGGAGAGAGAGGACGGGGAGAGAGAGGACGGGGAGAGAGAGGACGGGGAGAGAGAGGACGGGGAGAGAGAGGACGGGGAGAGAGAGGAGCGGAGAGCGAGAGGAGCGGAGAGCGAGGCAGAACAATCCTCTGGATGGATGAAACTGCAGAGGGAGGGATTTCTGCTGCCTTTGCTTTCTCTCTGCCTCTTTTTCTCTGCCTCTTTTTCTCTCTGCCTCTTTCTCTCTGCCTCTTTCTCTCTGCCTCTCCCCCTTGTCTTAAAGAGAGCATTCAGAGTGTTCTATGAACTTCAGCGTGTGTCTGACAGAGAGAACAGAAGAAACTGCAGTATGAGTGTAAGTATAGGGTCTCAGTGTAATTAGTAGGATAGTACAGGCTCTCAGTATAATTAGTAGGATAGTACAGGCTCTCAGTGTAATTAGTAGGATAGTACAGGCTCTGTGTAATTAGTAGGATAGTACAGGCTCTGTGTAATTAGTAGGATAGTACAGGCTCTGTGTAATTAGTAGGATAGTACAGGCTCTCAGTGTAATTAGTAGGATAGTACAGGCTCTCAGTGTAATTAGTAGGATAGTACAGGCTCTCAGTGTAATTAGTAGGATAGTACAGGCTCTCAGTGTAATTAGTAGGATAGTACAGGCTCTCAGTGTAATTAGTAGGATAGTACAGGCTCTGTGTAATTAGTAGGATAGTACAGGCTCTCAGTGTAATTAGTAGGATAGTACAGGCTCTCAGTGTAATTAGTAGGATAGTACAGGCTCTCAGTGTAATTAGTAGGATAGTACAGGCTCTGTGTAATTAGTAGGATAGTACAGGCTCTCAGTGTAATTAGTAGGATAGTACAGGCTCTCAGTGTAATTAGTAGGATAGTACAGGCTCTCAGTGTAATTAGTAGGATAGTACAGGCTCTCAGTGTAATTAGTAATAGTACAGGCTCTGTGTAATTAGTAGGATAGTACAGGGTCTCAGTACTGTCTATTTGACACACAAGCTTAAGAATAGTTTGGTCTAAACAAAACAAAATGCCATTTTTGCTAAGGTTGTAATATATAGTGTTGGTGGTTTAGTCTGTGTGTGTGTGTGTGTGTGTGTGTGTCTGTGTGTGTAATGATGTGGGCGGACAGACTGTGCTATAGCTAGAGGTCACTGGGAGGTCAGTTCACCTGCCTCTGTGTTTCTGTCCTTAAAGTAATACAGTAATCTGGAACTAGGAGGTGGTGTATTGTGTCATACCAT
Organism: Thymallus thymallus; assembly: GCA_023634145.1. NCBI lineage: Eukaryota > Metazoa > Chordata > Actinopteri > Salmoniformes > Salmonidae > Thymallus > Thymallus thymallus. The sequence goes on along the minus strand of CM042403.1, from coordinate 2,910,535 downwards.
AAAGTAGTATGGACTGATTGAAGCTCAATGTTGAATTCAAATCTCCCTACCATCATATGTAATATGACACCAATCTAGATAAAAATTCTCAAATCAACTTGGAGGTACACAACAGCCTCCCCGCCTCTCATCATGAGCCGTCCAGCCATTACCGAGAACCACATACCGGATTTTTTACAGGGTCATTAGGAAAAAAGACTAACTTGCCCCGACCGAGCTCAATATCTAGGCGTCAGATAAGAACGAGACTACAGAGTACATAAAGGGACCATTAGACTTGCCACCTTTCAGACTTAATATGTTTGAAGGTGCAACAGTTTTGATTAAATGGATTATTGGCACATGAGAGCGATAAATTGAGAACCAGTGATGTGCTAGCTTTTGGTATCATTTCTGACAATGCTAACATCTTTTTGGCCGAAACTCAGAGTTCTAAAACTGGGACCAGCAACTCGGTTGCTGCGCAACAGCAGCAGCTAGCAAGTAGCAGGCTAGCAGCTGTAACTAGCTAGCTAACACCAGTCAGATGAGAAGCAAGCTACAAGTAAAGGATGCTAGCTAGCCCGGGATGTCCTGTGTCCCATCCCGCTCTAGTGACTCCTTGGACTCGTGTCGCCAGTTCTACTGTGTTTCCTCCAACACATGGTGTGGCTGGCTTCGGAGTTAAGGAGCATGGTTTGGCGGGTCATGTTTCGGAGGACTCCTGACTCGACCTTCGCCTCTCCCGAGCTGTTAGGGAGTTGCAGCAATGAGACAAGATCTTAATTGGATCGCAATTGGATATCACGAAATTGGGGTAAAATACAAAAAATAAATAATAATAATACTGCATTTTAGGTTAAGGGCTTGTAAGAAAGCATTTCACTGTAAGGTCTACATCTGTTGTATTTTGCGCATGTGACAAATACAATTAGATTTGATTCTTTATCAGATAGAACAGAAAACCGGAAGTACTCCGGTCCTCGTAGGGTAAGATTTGAATACCTGTGCCTTATAAACTAAACTCTACATCCTGCATTACCTCTCATGGTGGAACGCTATGCAGGTACCATGACATATTCCATCCAGTCATCACTGGTAACTTGGATGTAAACCTCCTGTGGCGGGCCGGGCGCTTGAACGCTGACACGGTCGCCAGGTGTACAGCGATTCCTCCGACACCGGGTTAAGCATGCATTGTGTCAAGAAGCAGAGCGGCTTGGCGGGGTCGTTTTTTGGAGGATGCGCAGCTCTCGACCTTCTCCTCTCCCGTACGGTAGTTACAGCGATGGGACCAGACTGGAACTACTGATTGGATATGACGACATTGAGGAGAAAAAAGGGGTAACACAACAACAAATGAGAATATTGGAGGCCACTGTGTTCTTGGAGACCTTCAAGGCTGCGAAAATGTTTTGGTACCCTTTCACAGATCTGTGACTCGACACAATCCTGTCTCGGAGTTCTATTGACAATTTCCTTCGACCTCATGGCTTGGTTTTTGCTCTGACTTGCACTGTCAACTGTGGGACCTTATATAGACAGGTATGTGCCTTTCCAAATTATGTACAATCAATAGAATTTACCACAGGTGGACTCCAATAAAGTTGTAGAAACATCTCAAGGATGATCAATGGAAACAGGATGCACCAGAGCTCAATTTCGAGTCTCATAGCAAAGGGTCTGAATACTTATGTAAACATTTCTACAAACCTGTTTTCAGTTTGTCATTATGGGGTATTGTGTGTAGATTGATGAGGAAAAACATTTGTTTATTCCATTTTAGAATAAGGTTGTGGAAAAGGGGAAGGAGTCTGAGTATTTTCCAAATGCAGTCTGTGTGTGTGTGTGTGTGTGTGTGTGTATGTATATATATATATATATATATATATATATATATATATATATATATATATATATATATATATATATATACATACACACATACATACACACACACACACACACACACACACACACACACACACACACACACACACACACACACACACACACACACACACACACACACACACATATATACATACATACACACACATATATACATACATACATACATACACACACATATATATATACATACATACATACACACACATATATATACATACATACATACATACATACATACATACATACATACATACATACATACATACATACATACATACATACATACACACACATATATATATATACATACACACACATATATACATACATATATACATACACACACATATATACATACATATATACATACACACACATATATACATACATATATACATACATACATACACACACATATATACATACATATATACATACACACACATATATACATACATATATATACATACACACACATATATACATACATATATATACATACATACATACTGCATTTGGACATATATTTCCACATATATATATATATATGACATTGTAAAGTCAATTATTCCTCTGAAGAGTATGAATTAGAAGGTTTAAATCATAAGCAACTTGCATACACATAGTTTGAAGTACAATAGACCAACATTGCTACTGCAGTAGGTCAAAACTGTGTGCTGGGAAACCTTGTTAGAGCGTGGGTGGAGTAGGCCATGTGGTGCTGGGAAACCTTGTTAGAGCATGGGTGGAGTAGGCAATGTGGTGCTGGGAAACCTTGTTAGAGCATGGGTGGAGTAGCCAATGTGGTGCTGGGCTGTACTGTAGTGAGCTGTGCTGTACTGTAGTGAGCTGTGCTGTACTGTAGTGAGCTGTGCTGTAGTGAGATGTACTGTAGTGAGCTGTACTGTAGTGAGCTGTACTGTAGTGAGCTGTAGTGAGCTGTACTGTAGTGAGCTGTAGTGAGATGTGCTGTAGTGAGCTGTACTGTAGTGAGCTGTACTGTAGTGAGCTGTACTGTAGTGAGCTGTAGTGAGCTGTACTGTAGTGAGCTGTAGTGAGATGTACTGTAGTGAGCTGTACTGTAGTGAGCTGTACTGTAGTGAGCTGTGTTAAAGAGGTGCATTGCGTTCCACTGTTCTCATAGTTGATAACTAATTCAAACTTCACCTCTATTCTTCATTATGCTCATACTGTTTGTCTGACTGCAAATTCTCTCAAGTAGATCATTCAGAATCTCATCCCAAGCCTGAGTTGGTCTTGCATTGATGTAATGTGTCCCAAATGGCTCCCTACGTAGTGCACTATGGGCCCTAGTCAAAAGTAGTGCACTATATAGGGGATAGGGTGTAATTTGGGACACATACTTTGACTTGCATTAATCTCCGTCACTGTACCTCCCTGACATGTCAGTCAGTCAGTACTCAGTATGGATTGACTTGTTGTTTGTGTGTTGCACAGTCACACGCCTACAAGCAGCAACTCCACGAAGCAGCCACCAACACAGAGAATATTGTGGCGCTGGACAGAGGAGGCAGACTCAATGCTGAAGGGTTGTTTTGATTGGAATATGTTCAAATATTCCTCCACTCAGGACTCATCCATCAACATTGAGGAATATACATCGTCAGTCACAGGCTTCATTAGGAAATGTTTTGATTATGTTTTACCCACAATAACAATCTGAAAATACCCCAACCAAAAACCCTGGAGGAACATAGATAGCCATACCATGCTGAGAACCACTACTGCAGCATTCAATGTCAGCAGAACGAACCCTGATGACTCAGTGACACACAACGTGCACAAGGCAAGCAGGTACGAGCTTCGCAAGTCCTTTAAGGACGCAAAAAGACAATAGACTCAAACGTTAATTGTTGTTCAACAATTCAGACTTGAATAGCTTTTGGCAAGGACTACAGACTATTACAAACTACAAAGGACAATCCAGCCGTGTAGTGCCCACCGAAGCCTCCCTCTCAGACGAGCTTAACACCATTCTATGCTCGCTTCGAGGCAGACAATACCGAGCCATCCAGGAAGACTCTCGCTGCTCCGGATGACCAGGTGCTTCCGCTCTCCGAGGGTGACGTGAGGAAAACTATCAAAAGAGTGAATACTCACAAAGCTGCCGTCCCAGATGGCATTCCTGGCCTCAGTGTGCGCATACCAGCTGGCGGGCATTTTCTCTGACATCTTCAACCTGTCGCAGGCTTTAGTTCCCACCTGCTTTCTGGACACTGCCGTAACACATCTGGAAAAGAGGAACACCTACTGTATGTGAGAATGCTGTTCATTGACTACAGTTCAGCGTTCAACACTATTGTTCCTTCTAAGCTCGACACCAAGCTCAGAGTCCTGGGTCTGGACACCACCCTCTGCAACTGGATCCTGGACTTCCTGACGGGCAGACCACATGCTGTGAGGATTGGCGACAACACCTCGTCCACACTGACTCTTAACACAGGGGCCCCCCCAGGGGTGTGTCCTCAGTCCTCTGCTGTACTCCCTGTTCACCCACTGCGTGTCTTTGCACAACACCAACTCCATCATCAAGTTTGCGATTGTAGTCCTGATAACCAACAACGACATGTCAGCCTATAGGGAGGAAGTAAGTGAGCTGGCATTGTGTTGTCATGGGAACATTCCCAGATCCACATCGATGGGACTGTAGTAAAGGGAGTCACGAGTTTTAAGTTCCTTGGCGTCCACATCACGAGGACTTGTCATGGACCGACAACACCACCACTCTTGTTAAGAGGGGGCTACAGCGTCTCTACTTCCTAAGGCGGCTGAAGACTTCGTCAGATTCGTCATTCCGTCCCGGGTCCTCTCTAAATACGACCGCTGCACCATCGAGAGTGTCCTAGCCAGTTGCATCACAGTTTGGTTCGGGAAATTGCTTAGTCCATGAACGCGACGGCCCAGTACATCACTGGTGCTTCCAACCATCCAGGACATCTACTCGAATCGGTGCCTGACGAAGGCACGCAGCATCATCAAGGTCCCCACACACACCAGCCACAAGCTGTTCTCTCCCTTACACTTCCCACCCCCCTCTCCCCAATAGTTGTGTAAATATTGGACTATAAATTGTGCCTTCCTATATTATGCTAAAATGTTTATTCTATTCTGCTGCTTTTTATATTATGTTTGTGTTCTTAATTTGTACTATTTGTTATTGCTGCTTTGTCGAGTAGGAACCTGCGAGGAAGCATTTGGATGGATGATGGATGCCGTGCGTATGACTAATAAATTCTATTTCTTACTAATGTGTTAGTGAGTAAAAAAACATTGAAGAAACTCAAGCGACTTGTCTTCAGTTTTTGTGAGGACTGATATACTAGTTGTTCCTAGCAATGGCTCCTGAAACTACCTATATTTTCCTAAATACTGCATACAGAGACAACAATGGTATCCATGAGTTCATCTGACTCTGGTTAAGTATTAAAATGTTGCACTATCCCTTTAAAATGTCTCTGCTGACATAATAGCCACTGTACTCCTCTGTGTATCTAGGTTGAGAGTTGACTCTCTGGAGCTGCCAGTGGCTGCCATTAGTAGCCTGTACCTAGCCATAAGCAAGTATACATGATACCTACATTTTGGCTAGACACACTCTCCCTTCCATATCCCAGCCCTCTGAAACCCAAGCCCCGGCCCTATACCCTAACTCAGCTCTCCCCTCCCCTCCCCTCCCGCTCAGCCCCATCCCACCCTCCCTCACCTCTCCCCAGGCCTATCCTATTGATCAGGCCCCCTGCGCGTGGGTCCCCCCTGCTTCGGCAGCTGCCTCATTGGCCGCTCTCAGCGCCTGCTCCAGCGCATTAGAATAGAAATCCATAACCGGGGCTGTGTTCACCCAAGCAGTGGAACAAACCAAATGAAATGCTATAAAGCAATCTCAGCCACCGGGAGCTGCTGCCCATTCATCCTGATCTCAGAATGTCACGCCAGCTCACCATCTCTCTCCTTCTCTTTCCTGATCCCAGAATGTCACGCCAGCTCACCATCTCTCTCCTTCTCTTTCCTGATCCCAGAATGTCACGCCAGCTCACCATCTCTCTCCTTCTCTTTCCTGATCCCAGAATGTCACGCCAGCTCACCATCTCTCTCCTTCTCTTTCCTGATCCCAGAATGTCACGCCAGCTCACCATCTCTGTCCTTCTCTTTCCTGATCCCAGAATGTCACGCCAGCTCACCATCTCTGTCCTTCTCTTTCCTGATCCCAGAATGTCACGCCAGCTCACCATCTCTCTCCATCTCTCTTCCTGTCCTGCTCTTTTTCACTTATGCTATCCCTTACACACCTTTACTCCTGCCTACTTGCTCTCTCTACCTCCATCCCCCCTACACCCTCTCCATCACACCCTCCATCCTGTTCTCCCCGGCACCCCCCCACACCCTTCCCATCACACCCTCCATCCTGTTCTCCCCATCACACCCTCCATCCTGTTCTCCCCTACACCCTCCCCATCACACCCTCCATCCTGTTCTCCCCTCCACAACCTCCATCCTCCCCCCCTCCCTTTTTTCCCTCTTTCCTTCCTCTCTCTCTCTCCTCCCTTCCCCCTCTGAAACATTAGATGGGAGGATGGGGGGAGGGGGTTAGCTGACTGGTCTATAACCGCTCACATAGGCCTAACATAATGTTAACTCCTGCAGAATTGAGCATTTATTGCAGTAAAACCAAATGTCCATTTTGCTTTGGAACAGGAGTGGAGAAATATGATTTATTTCTTTAAGCATCTTGAGAGAATGAATGCATGGTTAGGGACTGTCTGTAAAGGTACTATATCTTTCAACATCTTGTGAGAATGAATACACGGGTTAGGGACCGTCTGTAAAGGTGCTATCTTTATCACCATCATCAGAGATTATAGTATTTCAACCACATGAAATATACATCCAAGCCGAACTGAAATCTTATCAGGAACATGTTGTGCAGTTTTACTATCTTTTTATTTCTTTAAAACCCGTCAAACTGAAAGTCTTTGTTGTTTTGTTGAGTTGTTGCATTTTCTCCCGGTCCCTAAATGTATTTGCGGCACGAAAGAAGCAGAGATGATAGAGAATACTTTACCGATGTCAACCGTTCTATGGATTTATGACATTCTGGTGAGTCTTTATTTAGTCTTCAGGGCAACAAGAAATGACAGAAGAGAAGCTGCATGAATCTAAGTTGACTAACAAATATTCTACCAAATGTCCCAAAAAATGTATCTGAAAAGGCCTGTCTGACTCTACAGTGCATTTTCTATATTTGTGGGTTAGGATCGGGTGCGGGCCTCAGATTTTCACTTTTTCACATATAGTCGGGTGGTTGCAGAGGAGTTATTAGCAATTGCTGGCAGGTGCAGATGAACAAACAGCTGGTGTGATGTTGGGGCGGGGTTGGATGAGTAAAGAAGGGGCTCCTGGGTTACAGGCTCCAAAAGGACAATAGCCCAGCGCTCCCCTCACTTCCGAAATGGAGGCCCCTCTACGCCCCTCATATTTAGTAGAGAACCTGGGTCATTAGAGGGGGCCCTGCAGGCAGCCCGCATGTGATCAGTGTCCTCCAGACACACGCACACACACGTCGACCCGTAGATCCCGTTCTACTCTGACCTCTTTGTGGGGGACTGGGGTGGAGGAACAAATGTGTCCTGGACAGGACAATGGACATGTGGCAGCCCTATTCAGTTCTAGCTAGTCTCCATTCAGCTGTGTGTTAGTAGCAGCTAGCTACCCTCCATTCAAATGTGTTAATAGCAGCTAGCTACCCTCCATTCAAATGTGTTAGTAGTAGCTAGCTACCCTCCATTCAGCTGTGTGTTACTAGTAGCTAGCTACCCTCCATTCAGCTGTGTGTTACTAGTAGCTAGCTACCCTCCATTCAGCTGTGTGTTAGTAGTAGCTAGCTACCCTCCATTCAGCTGTGTTAGTAGTAGCTAGCTACCCTCCATTCAGCTGTGTGTTAGTAGCAGCTAGCTACCCTCCATTCAGCTGTGTTAGTAGTAGCTAGCTACCCTCCATTCAGCTGTGTTAGTAGCAGCTAGCTACCCTCCATTCAGCTGTGTGTTAGTAGTAGCTAGCTACCCTCTATTCAGCTGTGTGTTAGTAGTAGCTAGCTACCCTCCATTCAGCTGTGTGTTAGTAGTAGCTAGCTACCCTCCATTCAGCTGTGTTAGTAGTAGCTAGCTACCCTCCATTCAGCTGTGTGTTAGTAGTAGCTAGCTACCCTCCATTCAGCTGTGTTAGTAGTAGCTAGCTACCCTCTATTCAGCTGTGTGTTAGTAGCAGCTAGCTACCCTCCATTCAGCTGTGTGTTAGTAGTAGCTAGCTACCCTCCATTCAGCTCTGTGTTAATAGCAGCTAGCTACCCTCCATTCAGCTCTGTGTTAGTAGTAGCTAGCTACCCTCCATTCAGCTGTGTGTTAGTAGCAGCTAGCTACCCTCTATTCAGCTCTGTGTTAGTAGCAGCTAGCTACCCTCCATTCAGCTCTGTGTTAGTAGTAGCTAGCTACCCTCCATTCAGCTCTGTGTTAGTAGCAGCTAGCTACCCTCCATTCAGCTCTGTGTTAGTAGTAGCTAGCTACCCTCCATTCAGCTCTGTGTTAGTAGTAGCTAGCTACCCTCTATTCAGCTCTGTGTTAGTAGTAGCTAGCTACCCTCCATTCAGCTCTGTGTTAGTAGCAGCTAGCTACCCTCCATTCAGCTGTTGCTTAGTAACAGCTACAGTGGCAAGAAAAAGTATGTGAACCCTTTGGAATTACCTGGATTTCTGCATAAATAGGTCATAACATTTTATATGACCTTCATCTAAGTCACAAGAATAGACAAACAGTCTGCTTAAACTAATAACACACAAACAATTATACGTTTTAATATCTTTATTGAACACACCGTGTAAACATTCAGTGCAGGGTGGAAAAGTATGTGAAACCTTGGATTTAATAACTGGTTGACCCTCCTTTGGCAGCAATAACCTCAACCAAACATTTTCTGTAGTTGACCTGCACAATGGTCAGAAGGAATTTTGGACTATTCATCTTTACAAAACTGTTTCATTTCAGCAATATTCTTTGGATGTCTGGTGTGAACTTCTCTCTTGAGGTCATGCCACAGCATCTCAATCGGGTTGAGGTCAGGACTCTGACTGGGCCACTCCAGAACGGGGATTTTCTTCTGTTGAAGCCATTCTGTTGTTGATTTACTTCTGTGTCGTTGTCCTGTTGCATCACCCAACTTCTGTTGAGCTTCAATTGGCGGACAGATAGCCTTACATTCTCCTGCAAAATGTCTTGATAAACTTGGGAATTCATTTTTCCGCCAATGATAGCAAGCTGTCCAGGCCCTCAGGCAGCAGAGAATCCCCAAACCATGATGCTCCCTCCACCATACTTTACAGTTGGGATGAGGTTGATGTTGGTGTGCTGTGCCATTTTTTTCTGCACACATAGAGTTGTGTGTTCCTTCCAAACAACTCAACTTTAGTTCTATCTGTCCACATAATATTGTAGCGATCTGGCCGGCATACGCTAGCCACACGTTGTGTGGTAACTGAAGGGAGCAAGGGGATTGTGGGTAGCTCATGTTTTGGTTTTAAAATGGTTGTGTTATGTCTTTACGTTTTAGTAGTTAAGCTAATGTTATGTGTTTATGTTTCTTTAAGTTGTCTTGGTTCAGGTTATGGGGGTAGGGGGAATGTTAAAATGCTTACCGTGACCGAGCCTTGCATGGCCGGAGGATGTGTTCATTGTTGATAGTTGAAGGAGGTAAGAATAAAAGTGTGACGTTCCTGGAGTCGTGCGGTGTATGGGGCACAGGAACTCTCCGGTAAAATCAATCTCTGTCTCTTGCCATCTTCTTCTGGCTGAGCTCGCCACAATATTTTGTCAGTAGCGCTATGGAACATCCAGGTGTTCTTTTGCAAACTTCAGACGTGCAGCAGTGGCTTCTTCCGTGGTGTCCTCCCATGAATACCATTCTTGTTTAGTGCTTTATGTATCGTAGACTCGTCAACGTGCTCTTGCAGTCATCTTTGCAGGACGGCCGCTCCTAGGGAGAGTAGCAACAGTGCTGAACTTTCTCCATTTATAGAGAGTTTGTTTTACCGTGGACTGATGAACATCAAGGCTTTTAGAGATACTTTTGTAACCCTTTCCAGCTTTATGCAAGTCAACAATTCTTAATGTTAGGTCTTCTGAGATTTATTTTGATTCAAGGCATGGTTCACATCAGGCAATGCATCTTGTGAATAGTTTATAGAGCAGGGCAGCTCTAACCAACATCTCCAATCTTCTCTCATTGATTGGACTCCAGGTTAGCTTGACTCCTGACTCCAATTAGCTTTTGGAGAAGTCATTAGCCTAGTGGTTCACATACTTTTCCCAACCTACACTGTGAACGTTTAAATGATGTATTCAATATAGACAAGAAAAATACAATACTTTGTGTGTTATTAGTTTAAGCACACTGTGTTTGTCTACTGTTGCTACTTGGATGAAGATCAGATCAAATGTTATAACCAATTTATGCAGAAATCCAGGTATTTCCAAAGGATTCACATACTTTTTCTTGCCACTGTAGCTACGCTCCATTCGGCTGTGTGTTAGTGGCAGCTAGCTTCACCCTCCATTTAGGTTAATTCAAGTACCTTTGTAGTAGGTTCTGGATGGACCGGTTTGTGTCAGGAACTGCAAGCATCCCTGTGGAACGCTTTCAACACCTTGTAGAGTCCATCCCCTACGAATTTAAGTTCTTCTGAGGGCAAAAGATGGTGCAACTCAATATTGGGAAGGTGTTCCTAATGTTTGGTGCACTCAGGTTTATATACAAACACCATATATACAAAAGTATGTGGACACCCCTTCAAATGAGTTGATTCGGCTATTTCAGCCACACCCGTTGCTGACAGGTGTATAAAATTGAGCACAGAGCCATGCAATCTCCATAGACAAACATTGGCAGTAGAATGGCTGAAGAGATCAGTGACTTTCAACATGTCGCTGTCTTAGGATGCTACCTTTCCAACAAGTCAGTTTGTCAAATTTCTGCCCGGCTAGAACTGCCTCGGTCAACTGTAAGTGCTGTTATTGTGAAGTGGAAACGTCTAGGAGCAACAACGGCTCAGCCACAAAGTGGAAGGTCACACAAGCTCACAGAACCGGACCGCTGAGTGCTGAAACACACAGTGCGTAAAAATCGTCTGTCCTCTGTTGCAACATTCACTACCGAGTTCCAAACTGCCTCTGGAAGCAACATTGGCACAATAACTGTTCGTCATGATGTTCATGAATTGCGTTTCCATGGCCGAGCTGCCGCACACACCTTAAATCACTATGCGCAATGCCAAGCATCGGCTGGAGTGGTGTAAAGCTCGCTGCCATTGGACTCTGGAGCTTGCAACTCATTCTCTGGGGTCTACAGTATAGAGTTACTAATAATACTGCTACAGATGGGAGTCTACAGTATAGAGTTACTAATAATACTGCTACAGATGGGGTCTACAGTATAGAGTTACTAATAATACTGCTACAGATGGGGGTCTACAGTATAGAGTTACTAATAATACTGCTACAGATGGGGTCTACAGTATATAGTTACTAATAATACTGCTACAGATGGGGGTCTACAGTATATAGTTACTAATAATACTGCTACAGATGGGGTCTACAGTATATAGTTACTAATAATACTGCTACAGATGGGGGTCTACAGTATATTGTTACTAATAATACTGCTACAGATGGGGGTCTACAACAGAGTTACTAATAATACTGCTACAGATGGGGTCTACAGTATAGAGTTACTAATAATACTGCTACAGATGGGGGTCTACAACAGTTACTAAAAATACTGCTACAGATGGGAGTCTAGAACAGAGTTACTAATAATACTGCTACAGATGGGAGTCTACAACACAGTTACTAATAATACTGCTACAGATGGGAGTCTACAACACAGTTACTAATAATGCTGCTACAGATGGGAGTCTACAACACAGTTATTAATAATACTGCTACAGATGGGAGTCTACAACACAGTTACTAATAATACTGCTACAGATGGGAGTCTACAACACAGTTACTAATAATACTGCTACAGATGGGAGTCTACAACACAGTTACTAATAATACTGCTACAGATGGGAGTCTACAACACAATTACTAATAATACTGCTACTGAATGAGGATTACAGGCAATAGACTGACCAGACTGTTGAGTCCATATGAAATTACATTTTAGTGTTGGTTAAACATTTGTTTGTTTTTTTATTGCTAAGAAACATAGCAGCAAATACAGAACACACAACCAATGCTGAGGAATGCTAATTGTAATGTTTTTTTAAAATGTATATTTTTTCATAGCGATTCTAATGTGTGTTCTGGTAACTATGCAGCAGCTAACGAATGCTAATGTTAGCATTGGGTTTGCACTAACCCTACCCCTCTCTCCCCTCTGAAGTTAGCATTACCAGTTATGTCACCTGATGCTTTAACCCTAACACTCTGCTCCTCTTCTCCAGGCTGTCTGTCCAACCTCCCTCCCAACACCAAAAAGATCTCTAACTCGTACGAGGAGCGTCGTAAACAGGCCACCGCCATCGTCCTGCTGGGGGTCATCGGGGCAGAGTTCGGGGCGGAGCTAGAACCCCCTAAGCTGCCGTCCCGAGCCAGGACCAGTGGTCAGGCTCCAGAAGGCTTTGGACTGACTACTGGAGGATCCAACTACTCCCTGGCCAGACACACCTGTGAGTGGAAACTTTATCACTCACTCTATTTCTCTCTCTCTCTCTCTCTCTCACACACTCACACACCACATACTCTCACTGTGATTGTCTTGAAGTGAAGAGAAGAATAATCTAACAGATGTAGCTAGCTCTCCCTATGGTGTGGCTCTGCTGGTCTCCCCTGGTCTCCCCTGGTCTCCCCTGGTCTCCCCTGGTCTCCCCTCCACCTATCATTGTCTGGTGTCTTCTTTAGTCATATTGAAGTTGAAATCCCTCACCTGCCTGCGTTAGTTCACCACTCTCACCTGCCTGAGTTAGTTAGTCAGTTCACCACTCTCACCTGCCTGAGTTAGTTAGTCAGTTCACCACTCTCACCTGCCTGAGTTAGGTAGTTCACCACTTTTCTCCAACACATTCAACATAACGAACAGTGGAGCCGCGTTGCGTCTGTGATCACAGAGAGGAAACAAATGATGCAATCAATGCTGTGTTCCTCATCAGAGCAGAGCAGAGCTCAGCCTGTCACCCAGCAGAGAGAGAGAGCAGACCTAATGCTCTTCTGACCTTGTGAGTCAACAGTGCCTAGGTTAGAACAACGCAGGCAGGCAGGCAGGCAGGCAGAGAGGGGGAGGAAAAGAAAGATAATCCAGGGCATATAGGAACACAAACACTGCCACCACTTTGATCCTCTGAACTGTCAAGTAAGTGAAATAATGTTAAGTAGCACTGCACAGTAAACTACGTTGTAAGTGAGAATAGGCATTGGAATGTCACAGGCTCTACCAAGGTTATCCAGCACACAGTGTTGACCTACTACAGTAGCTATGTTGGTCTATTGTACTTCAAACAGTGTGTATGCAAGTTGCTTAGGATTCAAACCTTCTCAAAGAGCCTTACTTATACCCTTAGAGGAGGGGCTTCCATAATCATGTGATTTGTAGGTAAAGTATTGTATTCTTCACACCCCACAGTAAGACATTAATCCAATTAATCTACCTTTTCACGTTTATTAAAAATGTATTCTAATAATGTGATGCATGCATGTATTTCCTTAAACCTTTATTTTACCAACACATCATAACAAAGTCCTTTGTTGGTCAGTAGGTGGTGAACATAATTAGAGGTGGTGGTGTGTTGGACACAGTAGCTCAGATAGATATAGCCTGTCTACATTCCTGATTTCTATAACTGTTAGCTTACCTGTGGAATATTGAATTAAGCTCAGAACCACTTGTGTTTCAAACATAGTCCTGTTTTATCAATTGCTGTGCTGATCAATGGACAGTTCATTACCTCTGTCAAATAAATATGTTACCTTATGCCTGTTTGTTAACTAGCTGGCTTTCAGCTGACTGGTTTTTGTTAGCTACAGAGGCTAGCTGTACAAGCAAGCTAATGTTAGCTAGGTAACGTTAGCTAGTTAGATACCTACGTAGCTAATGTTTTAACCCTATCTCAAACCTTAACCCTTAACGTAACCTTTAGAACAACTTTGACTTTTGAGATAAAAGTGCAAAAACGTTGTATTTTCATTCTGCAGTGAGACTGAGAGCTTGTTGCGTCACATCCCCCCCACCAATCATTGGTCTCCAACCCTATAATCAATAATAAGTCCTCCAGTCTCCGTGGCGATGGCATGCTGGGAGTCTGCCATAGATAATGAATGTGATTGGTTCTGTGTGTTCTCATCTAAGCTCAGACCTATACTCCTCTAAAGCTGCTTCCCGAATCGCACCCTATACCCTATATATGGCACTACTTTTGACTAGGGCCCATAGGGCTCAGGTTAAAAGTAGTGCACTATATAAGGGAATAGGGTGTCATTTAGGATGAGATCTGTACTGCTCCCAGCCAATAACCCGTCTAACAGCAGGGCAATATATATTTCTGATCCTCTGGAGACAGAGCCTTTATCAAGTGTGTAAGGTAATATCTTTCTGGGTTATTGGAACTATGTGACCAGCCACTAAGCTAAATACCATGGTGCAAGGAAGAGGGAGCAACGGGGTGGCTGTGGCTTTTCTAATGGAGCTGCTCCTCCTATATAGACTGGGTGTACAAAACATTAAGAACATCTTCCAAATATTGAGTTGCACCCCCCACCAACCCCAAAAGGTGTCGAAAGCCCTCCACAAGAATGCTGGCCCATGTTGACTACAGTGCTTCCCGCAGTTGTCAAGTTGTTTGGATGTCCTTTGGGTGGTGGACCATTCTAGATACACCGGAAACCCAGCAGTGTTGCAGTTCTTGACACAAACTGGTGCGCCTGACACCTACTTCCATACCCCGTTCAAAGGCAAATCAATATTTTGTCTTGCCCATTCACCCTCTGAATGGCACACATACACAATCCATGTCTCAATTGTCTCAAGGCTTAAACATCCTTCTTTAACCTGTCTCCTCCCCTTCATCTACACTGATTGAAGTGGATTTAACAAGTGACATCAATAAGGGATCATAGCTTTCACCTGGATTCACCTGGTCAGTCTATGTCATGTAAAGAGCAGGTGTTGTTAATGTTTTGCACACTCAGTGAAGTTTATATAGCTTTGTGGATGGTTGTATGGACATTAAATACCATCACCTTGTTGATTTATCTGATTCTTTACTTTGTACCAGAGGAGCCTATAAAGGTGCAATCTGCAATAGTTATGGCGGTTCAATGGTTATGTCAGTTAATGGTATTTACAAAAAAGCGGGGCTGCTGTTTTGCCTGAATAACTAATTACAGATTTTGGCTTTTAGGGCAGACCCTATTTAGTCGACTGGTCGATTGTTTGGTCGATAGGCTGTTGGTCGACCGAGCTTTCTTTGGTTGAGCAGTCACATGTTTTTCTCTCTTCATGGTGCAGAAGACGCTTGTCTCAGTGGGCTAATCCATTGTCTCAGTGGACTAATCCATTGTCTCAGTGGGCTAATCCATTGTCTCAGTGGGCTAATCCATTGTCTCGGTGGACTAATCCATTGTCTCGGTGGACTAATCCATTGTCTCGGTGGACTAATCCATTGTCTCGGTGGACTAATCCATTGTCTCGGTGGACTAATCCATTGTCTCGGTGGGCTAATCCATTGTCTCAGTGGGCTAATCCATTGTCTCAGTGGACTAATCCATTGTCTCAGTGGACTAATCCATTGTCTCAGTGGACTAATCCATTGTCTCAGTGGACTAATCCATTGTCTCAGTGGACTAATCCATTGTCTCAGTGGACTAGCACAGTCCATCACTCTAAGACATCACTCTACTGAAATTGTACATGGTTCCTCTGGCACCAAGTAAGCTTGTGTATGAATGAATCATAGCTAATCAAATGGCCACCAGACACCTTTTTTACGCTGCTGCTGCTACTCTGTTTATTATCTATGCATAGTCACGTTAACTCTACCTACGTGTACATATTACCTCAATTACCTCGACTCACCAGTGCCCCCTCACATTGACTCTGTACTGGTACCCCTGTATATAGCCTCCTCACATTGACTCTGTACTGGTACCCCTGTATATAGCCTCCTCACATTGACTCTGCTGGTACCCCTGTATATAGCCTCCTCACATTGACTCTGCTGGTACCCCTGTATATAGCCTCCTCACATTGACTCTGTACCAGTACCCCTGTATATAGCCTACTCCCATTGACTCTGTACCAGTACCCCTGTATATAGCCTCCTCACATTGACTCTGTACTGGTACCCCTGTATATAGCCTCCTCACATTGACTCTACTGGTACCCCTGTATATAGCCTCCTCACATTGACTCTGTACTGGTACCCCTGTATATAGCCTCCTCACATTGACTCTGTACTGGTACTTCCTGTATATAGCCTACTCACATTGACTCTGTACCGGTACCCCTGTATATAGCCTCCTCACATTGACTCTGTACTGGTACTTCCTGTATATAGCCTCCTCACATTGACTCTGTACCAGTACCTCTGTATATAGCCTACTCACATTGACTCTGTACTGGTACTTCCTGTATATAGCCTACTCACATTGACTCTGTACTGGTACTTCCTGTATATAGCCTACTCACATTGACTCTGTACTGGTACCCCTGTATATAGCCTCCTCACATTGACTCTGTACTGGTACCCCTGTATATAGCCTCCTCACATTGACTCTGTACTGATACCCCTGTATATAGCCTCCTCACACTGACTCTGTACTGGTACTTCCTGTATATAGCCTCCTCACATTGACTCTGTACTGGTACCCCTGTATATAGCCTCCTCACATTGACTCTGTACTGGTAAGCATTTCACTGTAAGGTCTACACCTGTTGTATTGTTGGTTAAGGGCTTGTTAGTAAGCATTTCACTGTAAGGTCTACACCTGTTGTATTGTTGGTTAAGGGCTTGTAGGTAAGCATTTCACTGTAAGGTCTACACCTGTTGTATTGTTGGTTAAGGGCTTGTTAGTAAGCATTTCACTGTAAGGTCTACACCTGTTGTATTGTTGGTTAAGGGCTTGTAAGTAAGCCTTTCACTATAAGGTCTACACCTGTTGTATTGTTGGTTAAGGGCTTGTTAGTAAGCATTTCACTGTAAGGTATACACCTGTTGTATTGTTGGTTAAGGGCTTGTTAGTAAGCATTTCACTGTAAGGTCTACACCTGTTTTATTGTTGGTTAAGGGCTTGTAAGTAAGCCTTTCACTATAAGGTCTACACCTGTTGTATTGTTGGTTAAGGGCTTGTTAGTAAGCATTTCACTGTAAGGTCTACATCTGTTGTATTGTTGGTTAAGGGCTTGTTAGTAAGCATTTCACTGTAAGGTCTACACCTGTTGTATTGTTGGTTAAGGGCTTGTTAGTAAGCATTTCACTGTAAGGTCTAAACCTGTTGTATTGTTGGTTAAGGGCTTGTTAGTAAGCATTTCACTGTAAGGTCTACACCTGTTGTATTTACACCTGTTGTATTCGGCGCATGTGACAAATAAAATGAGATTCATTAATTCATGCAATCACACAGCATATGACACATTTATGCTTTGAAATGCAATGAAGCGTTTTAGTAATAAAATAAAATAAAGGGAGCTTTGAATAATTGGCCTGAACAATAAATAAATCGCAATTCACAAATGCTACTTTTTTTAGTCTGCTGTAATAAAGGCTTTATATTTATGGTCAGAAAAAATAATAATATTGTAATCTAACAGCACCTGTTTGGCACACATAATACTCAGGCAATGCTTGCTCCTATACTCTCATATCCCCAGTAGTTTCCACAACTAAGTCAAATGTCTTCCACAGATCTGACTTCTCCTTTCCCTCCTGAGCAACCAGTAAACATTTGCCTGTTTTGAGTTTCTATTTCACGTCCTCTAACCAGTTTATTGATGTGATTATGATAGGCTATAGGTCACATGCATGTGACACTTACATGTTTCACGTAAAGAGAGTAAGGGTTGAGGGAATAGGGAATGTTTTTCCAAAACAAATGAGGGATTTCAGTACTATAACTTTTCAGTCAGAAACAAGTAAGAAACTAAATGGCTCAAATGATGTTGCGTCTTCGTCACGGACAGTGCAATAAACACTTGCTGTGCTGTGTTGCCTTTTCACTGCAGCAGGGAGGAGAGCAAGACAACGTCACACAGGCACTCGCTGTCATTTTTGTTACACAGCGTGACCATGGGGCTCTTTCTCGAGTCATTTGTGTGTCTTAATGATTTAATCAAACAGTGTGCTTAAAGCATCAGACAAGCTCAGTGCGTGTGTAGTTGATTTAGGGTGTGTCTGCTTATACATGGAGAAATACATTTATACATTTTAATTAATCGATTGGTCGAATGAACAGGACGACTCTCGGGTCGACCAAGATTTGTTTTAGTTGGGGACAGCCGAGATGGAAATGCTTTTCTCATGAATAATTTAAGCTATAGTTATATCGTTATATTAGATAACGCTATCTATGAACATTGTGTTTTGCCGTTTCGGCAAATCTCCTGATTCACTGTTAAATGTCTAGCAGTTTAAATCAGTCCTGCTCTGCTCACCATCTAAAATAAATCTCCTGATTCACTGTTAAATGTCTAGCAGTTTAAATCAGTCCTGCTCTGCTCACCGTCTAAAATAAATCACCTGATTCACTGTTAAATGACTAGCAGTTTAAATCAGTCCTGCTCTGCTCACCATCTAAAATAAATCACCTGATTCACTTTTAAATGACTAGCAGTTTTAATCAGTCCTGCTCTGCTCACCATCTAAAATAAATCACCTGATTCACTTTTAAATGACTAGCAGTTTTAATCAGTCCTGCTCTGCTCACCGTCTAAAATAAATCACCTGATTTACTGTTAAATGACTAGCAGTTTAAATCAGTCCTGCTCTGCTCACCGTCTAAAATAATGCACGGGAGCTCATGGAGAAAGACGGCTCGTATAGAAATCTCTGGTTAAAATTATGACGCTGTCTCTCATCAGTAACCAACAGATTTTTGGAACGCGCACACAGGTCTGTGCTATGATAAGTAACTGTCAGGGATGAATTGCCTTAGACAAGCCTGAGGGCAAGAATTACCCAGCAGGCTAACAAGGACGTATTGGGATAGAGGGAGGACCTCTCTGTCTGTCTGTCTGTCTGTCTGTCTGTCTGTCTGTCTGTCTGTCTGTCTGTCTGTCTGTCTGTCTGTCTGTCTGTCTGTCTGTCTGGTCTCCTTAATGAGTGGCCAAATCACTCTAGCACTTGTTGGATCTGACTGACTGAAAACAGCCGAATAGGCGCTTATTGTCACTCAATGTGTGTTTTGGAATGAAAGCACTCAGATACTGACTGGTTGTTCTGGGTGAAGGGGTCATGTGTGTGTGTACTGTAGGAGTTCAAGGTAACACTATATGCAGGGCTCAGAGAGCCACAGGCATTGTCAGGTTCAGTGATGTGTAAGATGCATTCTCTTTGTGTGTTTGGTGGGCGTGTGTGTGTGCTTATGTGCATTCTTACGTGCCCGTGTGTGTGCCAGGGTTTCCATTAGGAAAATGTGGCGCCGGACATTTGACTGGCAACATTTTCATTTCCCAGACATTTGAGGAATTTACCGGACCCATATGCATTGGGTGCGTAACTTGATTAGGGTGTCCACCCACGGTGCTCAGAATGACAGAAATCACGTTTAGAATATGGTAATTCATACAGAAAATGCAATTCGAGGATGCAACGATGTGCGGTCCTTCTTACCGAATTCTGATGTGCACGTTAGAAAAGCTGTCCACATTTACTTTGTCAGCCATCAAGACGAGTAGCGAACAGCAAAACCACTAGCCTGTGTCAATCTACTATCGTAGAAAGGTTTAGCTTGTCGAGGAAAACATTGCCTATTCCAAACAGACTCTGGGAAAGATGTGGGACGATAGATCCCAAAATCATACAACCAGTAGGCCTAGGCTACATAAAATAAATTATAATGCAACATATCAGAATGTTTAGCTTAAAATGTTGATGTACTATTATTTCTCCACAATATAAGCACAGCAATGCGTACACGGCAGTAGGCTGCGTGCAAATGTTTGTTTCATAATGCAATTTGCGGGAAAACACTTGTCAAAAGGGCGCTGCACATGCGAGCGGTTTCACGTGACAGAGATGAAAATATCCGATGTAGAAAGAGGTGATCTAATAGACTACCAAGGTATCTTTAAACCAAGGTAAGACATGACTCATAATATGTATTCAAATGTTCAGGTTTCAAACCATTAAGTATTTGTTTTCAAAATGCATACTACCTCCAGCTCCTTGCAAAGTAGTCTCCAGCTTCCGACTTCAGTGTGTTCAAGACAATTGGGGATTGGGGAAAAAAAACAAGCTCTGACTGGGAAAAATAACACATTGACTGGGAGAAATTATTTTGAACGGTCATCCTACTCAGAATTCCAACTCGGGAACTCGAGGCCTCTTTCTAGAGCTCCGACTTTCGGACGCGAAGATCACCGAAGTCACGAGTTGACCTCGTATTATTCAGCCTTCCCAGTTGTCTTGAACGCACCAGGCTCCGTATCTGTACACTGTCCGTATGCGATAAATAAGATGCAGAACAAATAGACTGTACACCCGCGCCAATTGAATTCCACTAAATGATGCAAATTAACCAATAGACCGATACGAAAGACCAGTTAAATTTATTTACATCGACTGGTAATTTATAGTAAATTAAAATAGAAAACGAATCATGAAAAATTCTACCTGTTTGAAAAATGTACTATTATCTTTGACTCAAACTACATCAAATAAATTTTAAAAAAACAAAGTAAAATATGTTTAGTTTTACTTTCATGTCTGCTAAACTTATTAGGTTTTCAAGCTTCTGAATTTGTCAGGTAAATCCTGCCAGGAGATGGTGATGCTTCAAACAGGTCTTGCATCACCATCACGAGCTACCCAGTCTAGACTGTAACAATGTTCTGTATATACAAAAGTATGTGGACACCCCTTCAAATTAGTGGATTCCACTATTTCAACCACACCCGTTGCTGACAGGTTTATAAAATCGAGCACACAGACATGCAGTCTCCATAGACAAATATTGGCAGTAGAATGGACTTACTGAAGAGCTCAGTGACTTTCAACGTGACACCGTCATAGGATGCCACCTTTCCAACAAGCCAGTTCGCTCAGCCGCAAAGTGTTAGGCCACACAAGCTCTCAGAAGGGGACCGTTGAAGCACGTAAAAATCGTCTGCCCTTGGTTGCAACACTCACTACCGAGTACCAAAATGACTCTGGAAGCAACGTCAGCACAATAACTTAGATCGGTGGTGTAAAGTTTGCCGCCATTGGACTCTGGAGCAGTGGAAACGCGTTCTCTGGAGTGATGAATCATGCTTCACCATCTAGCAGTCAGACAGACTAATCTGGGTTTGGCAGATGCCAGGGGAATGCACCTGCCCCAATGCATAGTGCCAACTGTAAAGTTTGGTGGAGGAGGAATAATGGTCTGGGGCTGTTTTTCATGGTTCAGGCCCCTTAGTTCCAGTGAAGGGAAATATTAACACTACAGCATACAATGATTTTCTAGATGATTTTATGCTCCCAACTTTGTGGCTACAGTTTGGCTGGTATGCACAGATCCCTGACCTCAAACCCAGCGAACACCTTTGGGATGAATTTGAAAGCTGACTGCGAGCCAGGCCTAATTGCCCGACCTCACTAATGCTCTTGTGACTGAATGGAAGCAAGTCCCTGCAGCAATGTTCCAACGTCTATTGGAAAGCCTTCCCAGAAGAGTGGAGGCTGTTATAGCGGCAAAGGGGGGGACCAACTCCATATTAATGCCCATGATTTTGGAAGGAGATGTTCGACGAGCAGGTGTCCACATACTTTTGGTCATGCAGTGTATAGAGATTGTAACGTTGTATCTGTCCTATAATGGCGACTGTAACCTAGTCTCAGAGAGCATGGTAACAGTGTGGGACTGTAACCTAGTCTCATAGAGCCTGGTAACAGTGTGGGACTGTAACCTAGACTCATAGAGCCTGGTAACAGTGTGGGACTGTAACCTAGTCTCATAGAGCCTGGTAACAGTGTGGGACTGTAACCTAGTCTCATAGAGCATGGTAACAGTGTGGGACTGTAACCTAGTCTCATAGAGCCTGGTAACAGTGTGGGACTGTAACCTAGTCTCATAGAGCCTGGTAACAGTGTGGGACTGTAACCTAGTCTCATAGAGCCTGGTAACAGTGTGGGACTGTAACCTAGTCTCATAGAGCCTGGTAACAGTGTGGGACTGTAACCTAGTCTCATAGAGCATGGTAACAGTGTGGGACTGTAACCTAGTCTCATAGAGCCTGGTAACAGTGTGGGACTGTAACCTAGTCTCATAGAGCTGGTAACAGTGTGGGACTGTTTGAACTCAGGGGATATGGATTTACTGATGATAGTCAATTCAAATTCTGAGCGAGTCACATGACTATCAAAAGGTACTCTCTCTCTCTCTCTCTCTCTCTCTCTCTCTCTCTCTCTCTCTCTCTCTCTCTCTCTCATATATATTTCAATTTAAGGGCTTTATTGGCATGGGAAACATATGTTAACTTTGCCAAAGCAAGTGAAGTAGATAATAAATAATGAACAGTAAACATTACTCACAAAACTTCCAAAATAATAAAGACATTTCAAATATCATAGTATGTCCATATACAGTGTTTGTCTGCCTGCCTCAGACGGTTGGTGAATTTGGGTTATTTAATACCAACTTACATCATTATTTATTTTCCAGGCTATAGCACACAATATTTTACATACAGCAGGTTTTTAAAGGACCAAAGAGTCTGCTTCGTGTTCTATGTTTGACATGCAAAAAATATCGCCGTACTGGTCACAGCCCTACAAGAATGTCTATGCTTCTGACTCTGTATTGAATGTGTATGAGGGCTCTGTTTGTAGTAATGGTTCAGGTAATGCCAGTGTTCGTCCTGTCTGTTGAAGGCCATCACACTCTCAAAGACTCCGCTCTCTTTTTTTATTTTCTTCTCTGCGTCTGGATGTTTGAGGTTCAGGTGTCTTTCTCTTCTCTCACTTCCCATGTGGCCTGAGGGACCCTGCCAGACCCTTTCAATTAGTGCATTACCCGGGGCAGTCCCACCGCACACACATACACATACATACATACACATACATACACACACATACACATACATACACACACATAAACAAACCACATTCAGTGTCTGTGGGAAATCTCAGCTTTAGTACTTTTGATGTAAACAATTCCAGAAAATGTTCCACCTCCCAGTTGGGGTTGATAATATCTGTAAAACATCAAAGTACTAGAGAGATTTTATTTAGCCCGCCTGAGCAAATTTTTATTTTAAATGTTTTATTGTTGGACATAAAAAACTGTAAAAACACCAGGAAATCCGCTCCAAGTGATTTTTAATTTTGAAAATCTGTTCCTAAATATTCCCTAATAATAGAGATATATGTGATTGTATACAATCACAATCACATGTTGGAGGACAGTGTGGTGTTGGAGGTCCGTGTGGTGTTGGAGGTCCGTGTGGTGTTGGAGGTCCGTGTGGTGTTGGAGGTCCGTGTGGTGTTGGAGGTCCGTGTGGTGTTGGAGAACCGTGTGGTGTTGAAGGTCCGTGTGGTATTGGAGGTCCGTGTGGTATTGGAGGTCCGTGTGGTGTTGGAGGTCCGTGTGGTGTTGGAGGACCGTGTGGTGCTCCCTGCTCTCTGAGTGATGATGTAAGTGCTGCTAGTGTGTGACTATGTCCATCCCAGTCTGTCTTTGTAGTGCGTCAGGCTGTGTGTGTGTGTGTGTGTGAGAGAGAGAGAGAGCATTGTAGCGTGTGTGTGTGTGCCCGGGGGCCTGTGGGGACCTCCATCCTACGCCCTGCGGCTCCAGTCCCCCTGCCCTGGAGGGGTATCAGCCAGTGGGCTGGGCTGCGTGGGCCAGGGACCCTTCACCGGACGTTTGAACCGGGCTCCTGTAAGGTGAATAGCCAGGGGCTGTGTCAGGGGATTGGACCTCCCTCCTGCAGTACAGCCTTGAGCCTCTAGCAAGGCGGGGTGAGGTGGGCCCCTCAAAGCTCCTCTCGGCCCCTGTGCTCAGACCCTCTCTCTGACTGGCCTGTGTCTTTGTGCTGCCTGATGGGGTATGAAAGGTGCCGGATACACACACACACACACACACACACACACACACACACACTGGCTCCAATGCCTTCCATTATTCATGGTGGAGGAGAGGGAAGAGGTGAGGAGCTGAAAGCTGAGGGAGGGAGGAAGAGAGGGAGAGATATTTCTCTCTCGTTTTCTCTGAGCTGAAAGCTGAGGGAGGGAGGAAGAGAGGGAGAGATATTTCTCTCTCGTTTTCTCTGAGCTGAAAGCTGAGGGAGGGAGGAAGAGAGGGAGAGATTTCTCTCTCGTTTTTTTCTTCTTTTTTTTTTTTCTTGACATTTAAAGAGTATATATGTTTAATTGAAATATTTTGAATGTATATCTCATCTTAAACACTGTAAATATCATCCCTAAAATATATGGATTTTAAGTCATTCACTATCTCATGTTGGAACATCCAAGGAATAAGATCTGCTTTTGGGCTTAAGAGCAGAGATATAGACTTTATAAGAGAAGTTCTAGGTTCTGATGTTATTGTTCTACAGGAAACATGGAATAGAGGAGAAGGACCCACTGGTTGTCCATTAGGCTACAGGGGGATTATTATCCCATCCACTAAATTAAAAGGAATCACCCAGGGCAGAGACTCAGGAGGAATGCTGATTTGGTTCAAAACAGAACTAACACACGCAATTGAAATAATTAAAATAGGAGAATTCTCTATTTGGCTAAAAATCAAAAAAGAGGCTACCTCCACAGAAAAAGAAGAGGAGATCAGTAACTATCATACTCAGGGAAACGTAATGATCTGTGGGGACCTTAATGCTAGAACTGGAGAAGATCAAGACACCTTAGACACACAGGGAGATCAACACATTCATTCAAACATCAGCATTCCCCTCCCCTCATATCC
This sequence comes from Thymallus thymallus, assembly GCA_023634145.1. Classification (NCBI taxonomy): domain Eukaryota; kingdom Metazoa; phylum Chordata; class Actinopteri; order Salmoniformes; family Salmonidae; genus Thymallus; species Thymallus thymallus. The sequence goes on along the minus strand of CM042403.1, from coordinate 2,885,468 downwards.
TACCAGAAAGAACTTTGATAAAATTAAAAACAGAACTGGCAAAGAACTACTACAACTTTGTGGAACACTGGGTCTGTACATAGTTAATGGAAGACTCCGCGGAGACTCTTTTGGGCGCTATACGTACAGCTCACCTCTTGGTAGTAGTACTGTAGATTACATTATCACAGACCTTGATCCAATGTCTCTCAGCGCATTCACAGTCAGCCCACTCACACCAGTATCAGACCACAGCAAAATTACTATATATCTAAAAAGGGCAGAAACAAACCATAATGCAGAAAAGCCCTTTAAACTACACAAGACTAATCAGCCTTATAGATGGAATAATAATAGTCTAGAAAACTACCAAACTACCAAATGGCATTTGATAATGAACAAATTCAATTGGACATTTTCTTGATCAACAAATATCCTCACGACAAAAATTGAGTAAATTTGGCTGTACAAAACAAAACATACAAAATATTTGACAAATTGGCATCTGACTTAAAAAAGATCCCAAATACAGTAAAACAAATAGAAATAATAACAAATGGTTTGACCATGATTGCAAATCCATAAAGAAAAAAACTAAGAATTCTATCCAACCAAAAACATAGAAAACCAGCCGATCAATGTCTGCGGCAACAATACTGGGAAACCCTTAAAGAACACAAACAGACTCTAAGAACAAAACCAGCAACACATTAAAAACAACTCACTGAAATGGAAGAATCCATTGATTCAAACATCTTCTGGCAAAATTGGAATTCCCTGAACAAACCACATGGAGAAGAATTGGCTTTTCAAAACGGTGACATATGGAGAAACCACTTTGAAGAACTATATAAAAACATAACAACGAATTCGAAACAAAAAAAACTATGAAAAACTCAAAATACTTGAATCCACCATTAAAAATAACCAGAATCCTCTAGATTTCCCAATAACAGAAAATGAAATATTAGACAAAATAAAGACCCTTAAACACAAAAAAGCATGTGGTACAGATGGCATATTAAATGAAATGATTAAATACGCAAGTCATACGTTTACCACAGCCATACTCAAACTTTTTAATGAAGTCCTGAGTGTAGGCTATTTTCCAGACATCTGGAATCAAGGACTTATTACACCAATTTATAAATATGGAGACAAATATTATCCCAACAATTATCGTGGCATTTGTGTCAACAGCAACTTGGGCAAACTTTTCTGTGCCATCATAAACAGCAGATTACTGAACTATCTTAACGAACACAATGTCCTGAACAAAAGCCAAATTGGATTCCTACCAAACAATCGAACATCAGACCACATTTACACCCTTCACACCCTCATTGACAAACATGTGAGTCAAAATAATAAAACAACAACAATTGTTGTTGTTAATAATAATATGAACTTTCTTTTTATTGTTACATTGTAAAGTGCTTTGGCAGTATTGTTAAGGAGAGAGATAGAGAGAGAGAGAGAGAAATGGAGAGATTGAGAAGAGGTGAGTGAGTGAGAGAGTGAGAGAGAGAAAATTTGGCCCTACACAGTGGCAGAATACCTGACCACTGTGACTGACCCAAGCTTTGACTATGTACAGACTCAGTGAGCATATTGTGGCGAGCTCGGCCAGAAGAAGATGGCAAGAGACAGAGATTGATTTACCAGAGAGTTCCTGTGCCCCATACACCGCACGACTCCAGGAACGTCACATTTTATTCACCCTACTTCAATTATTAACAATGAACACATACTCCGGCCATGCAAGGCTCGGTCACGGTATGCATGTTAACATTCCCCCCTACCCCCATAACCTGAACTAAGACAACTTAAGGAAACATAAACACATAACATTAGCTTAACTACTAAAATGTAAAGACATAACACAACCGTTTTAATCATAGAATAACAACTACCCACAATCCCCTTGCTCCCTTCAGTTACCACGCAACGTGTGGCTAGCGTATGCCGGCCAGATCGCTACAATATATTGAGAAAGGCCACTGTAGGCAGACCTGGCTCTCAAGAGAAGACAGGCTGTGTGGACACTGCCCATGAGAGGATGGACACTGTCACACACATCTGAATTCCTACTCTGTTATTCCTACTGTAGTTGATGGTTTATTTGAAAAGGGAAAGGTATAAACATATTGACACATTGAATAAGCCTTCATCATGTATAGCTAGTTTTCAACACATGGCTGCCTACTGACCTGCCCTTCGGTGGACAGCCACGATGTGGAGGTTGTTAGTGTTTGTCCGTCGGGTTTGAGGTGCACTTGTTTGTTCCACCTAGCCCCAGCCACGGAGAAAAATTCCCTGCTTACCTTTTCAACTTTACCTCTCTCTAAAGCCAGTTTCATCTTGTTTTTCTTCTCATCCACTTCCACTCTCCTCCCAGTCACCAACTTCTCATCCACTTCCACTCTCCTCCCAGTCACCAACTTCTCATCCACTTCCACTCTCCTCCCAGTCACCAACTTCTCATCCACTTCCACTCTCCTCCCAGTCACCAACTTCTCATCCACTTCCACTCTCCTCCCAGTCACCAACTTCTCATCCACTTCCACTCTCCTCCCAGTCACCAACTTCTCATCCACTTCCACTCTCCTCCCAGTCCCCAGCATTGATTTTTCCTTCACTTTCGATCAGAGCTCTGCAGGAGCTGAGAAGTGGGGATGGAAGAGCTGGCTGTGCTGCCGCCCGCTCTGTTCTGCTCTGCTCTGCTCTGCTCTGTTCTGCTCTGTTCTGCTCTGTTCTGTTCTACTCTGTCTAGTGGGGGGGGCGGGTCTAGTGGGGGTGGGGGGGTCTAGTGGGGGGGGCGGGTCTAGTGGGGATGTGACTTGTGTCTGAGACAAGTTAGTCTCCAGTTGCTATAGTGCTGTCTGTGTTAGAGGTACAGTGTCGTACAATGTTGTCCTATAGCGATCTCTACAGTGTATGCGGAGGTGTTGTCTTCACTCTCACGTCATAGTGTCCATGACTGCTGTGTTAGCCTGTTTCTATACTCTTGTGTTAGAGCAGTGTGTGTCTGTTATTACCTTGTGGGACTGGCCGGTGAAGAGCAGAGGTACTCTGTAGGTCGGACACTGTGTCAGAGAGTTGGTCTTCCTCCTCCTCTTACTCCTTTTCATCCTCTTCCTCCTCTTCCTTCTACTCCTCCTCTTCCTCCTCATCCTTCCCCCCTTCTTTTCATCCTCTTCATCCTCCTCTTCCTCCTCATACTCTTCTTCCTCGTCTTCCTCTTCCTCCTCCCCTATCTTTTCATCCCCCTCCTCTCCCTTCTCCTTCTAGTCCTCCTCAACACTCCATCACTCTTCCACCTCCTCCTCTTAGCCGTTACCAGGACAATTCTAATGTGACATGTTTATTGCTTTAACTAACAACTCATTAGCTTAGCTGTTGTTTTGTCAATATTAATTCATTCAACGCTTAAACAAAGATGTCTGCTCTGAGAAATGGACTCGGCCTGTCTGGGCTGGTTATTTTCCCTGTGAGGGGCCTGACGGGACAGATCCTGTTGGACGTGGTTATTTTCCCTGTGAGGGGCCTGACGGGACAGATCCTGTTGGACGTGGTTATTTTCCCTGTGAGGGGCCTGACGGGACAGATCCTGTTGGACGTGGTTATTTTCCCTGTGAAGGGCCTGACGGGACAGATCCTGTTGGACGTGGTTATTTTCCCTGTGAGGGGCCTGACGGGACAGATCCTGTTGGACGTGGTTATTTTCCCTGTGAGGGGCCTGACGGGACAGATCCTGTTGGACGTGGTTATTTTCCCTGTGAGGGGCCTGACGGGCTAGCCATCGATCCTACCTCCTGTCTGTCTGAGTGTGTGTTGAAGCAGGATAGATGGATGGATGAGGCCTGGACATCACTAAGGACATCAGTAATACTGTGCTGTGAGCCGAGCGGAGCCTCACTAGCCTGTCGTTAGGTGTTTAGACATGCTCTGTGTTGACAGTGACCGTGTGTCACTGACACATGATTGCTGTGAACTCCAAGTGCTAGCAGAATCAATGTCACCCATCACTACCTTCATGACATGTTTATCTTTCTTAACACGTACACTACATGACCAAAAGTATTTGGACACCTGGTCATCGAACATCTCATTCCAAAATCATGGGCATTAATATGGAGTTAGTCCCTACTTTGCTGCTATAACAGCCTCCACTCTTCTGGGAAGGCTTTCCACTAGATGTTGGAACATTGCTGCGGGGACTCCATTCAGCCACAAGAGCATTACTAAGGTCGGGCACTGATGTTGGGCGATTAGGCCTGGGCTATTAGGCCTGGCTTGCAGTTGACGTTCCAATTTATCCCAAAGGTGTGCCATGGGGTTGAGGTCAGGGCTCTGTGCAGGCCAGTTAAGTTCTTCCACGCCAATCTCGACAAACCACTTCTATATGGACCTCGCTTTGTGCACGGGGGCATTGTCATGCTGAAACAGAAAAGGGCCTTCCTCAAATTGTTGCCACCAAGTTGGAAGCACAGAGTAATCTAGAATGTCATTGTATGCTGCAGCGTTAAGATTTCCCTTCACTGGAACTAAGGAACCAACAGCCCCAGACCATTATTCCTTCTCCACCAAACTTTACAGTTGGCACTATGCATTGGGGCAGGTAGTGTTCTCCTGGCATCCAGAGAACGCGTTTCCACTCCTCCAGAGTCCAATGGCGGCTAGCTTTACACCACTCCAGCCGACGCTTGGCATTGCGCATGGTGATCTTAGGCTTGTGTGCGGCAGCTCGGCCATGGAAACCCATTTCATGAAGCTCCCGACAAACAGTTATTGTGCTGAAGTTGCTTCCAGAGGCAGTTTGGATCTTGGTAGTGAATGTTGCAGCAGAGGACAGACTATTTTTACGCACTATGCGCTGCAGCACTAGCCGGTCCCGTTCTGTGAACTTGTGAGGCCTACCAATTTGCGGCTGAGTCGTTGTTGCTCTTAGACGTTTCCACTTCACAATAACAGCACTCTTCATTAAGGCCATTCTACTGCCAATGTTTGTCTATGGAGATTGCATGGCTGTGTGCTCGATTTAATGCACCTGTCAGCAACGGGTGTGGCTTAAATTTCCAAATCCATTAATTTGAAGGGGTGTCCACATACTTTTGTATACACTACCAGTCAAAGGTTTTAGAACACCTACTCGTTCAAGGGTTTTTCTTTATTTTTACTATTATTCTACATTGTAGAATAATAGTGAAGACATCAAAACTATGTAATAACACGTATGGAATCATTTAGTAACCAAAAAAGTGTTAAACAATTCTAAATATATTTTATATTTGAGATTTTTCAAATAGCCACCCTTTGCCTTTTTGACAGCTTTGCACACTCTTGGCATTCACCTGGAATGCTTTTCTAACAGTATTGAAGGAATTCCCACATATGCTGAGCACTTAGCTGCTTTTCCTTCACTCTGCGTTCCGACTCATCCCAAACCATCTCAATTTGGTTGAGGTTGGGGGATTGTGGAGGTCAGGTCATCTGATGCAGCACTCCATCACTCTCCATCTAGATAAAATAGCCCTTACACAGCCTGGAGGTGTGTTGGGTAATTGTCCTGTTGAAAAACAAATGATAGTCCCTCTAAGGCCAAACCAGATGGGGTGGCATATCGCTGCAGAATGCTGTGGTAGCCATGCTGGTTAAGTGTGCCTTGAATTCTAAATAAATCACATACAGTGTCACCAGCAAATCACCCCCACACCATCACACCTCCTCCTCCATGCTTTACGGTGGGAAATACCCATGCGGAGATCATCTGTTCACCCACACCACGTCTCACAAAGACATGGCGGTCGGAACCAAAAATATAAAATGTGTAAATGTCAACTGTTTTTGCTTTGTCATTATGCAGTGTTTATTATTATTTTTATTTTTTATTTTTTTCAGGCTGTAACGTAACAAAATATGTAAAATGTCAAGGGGTCTGAATACTTTACGAATGCACTGTATCATATCCAACGACCCATTGGCAAGACAAGGTAAATAATAGTAGCCCAGGAAGTAAGACCAGTATTATATTAAATGAACTATGCCCTTTAGTATTCATCAATATGTCAACCCAGTACCCACCTACTAATAGTCTCAATACAGGAAGAAGATTTCTCCCTGACCTGACCTGTAAATCATATTTATGAAAGCCTACATATCACTAGTGTGCTCCGTCAGTAAATAACCAACCTGAAGGCTGTCTGGCTCACCCCTGGACTGGGCTCACCCTGGTACACTCACCCTTCCTATTCTCATTGCTCTGTTACTCCAGGGATTAAAAGGGAAACATACTTTTCTCTAACGACCACCTCTCACCCCTTCATTCATCAGATCTGTGTAATGATACAACCCCACTATGGATAGATAGACACAGTCCGTTATCTGTGAGTGTGTGTGTCTGTATGTGTGTGAGAGAGAGGGGGGACAAGGGGGGAGAGGTGCCTGCTTCCAGAGTGATGCCTGCTTCCAGAGTGATGCCTGCTTCTAGTGATGCCTGCTTCTAGTGATGCCTTCAAAATGGTGGTGGTGGCAGCAAGAGCAGGGAGAGAGAGAAGGGAGGAGGGAGAGAGAGAGCAGGGAGAGGAGGGAGAGAGAGAGCAGGGAGAGGAGGGAGAGAGAGAGCAGGGAGAGGAGGGAGAGAGAGAGCAGGGAGAGGAGGGAGAGAGAGAGAGGAGGAGGGAGAGAGGGAGCAGGGAGAGAGGGAGGGAGGGAGGAGGAGGGAGAGAGAGAGGAGGAGGGAGAGAGGGAGCGAGGAGGAGGGAGGGAGGAGGAGGGAGAGAGGGAGCGAGGAGGAGGGAGGGAGGGAGGGAGCGAGGAGGAGGGAGGGAGAGAGGAGGAGGGAGAGAGAGAGGAGGAGGGAGAGAGAGAGGAGGAGGGAGAGAGAGAGCAGGGAGAGAGAGCAGGGAGAGGAGGGAGAGAGAGAGCAGGGAGAGGAGGGAGAGAGAGAGAGGAGGAGGGAGAGAGGGAGCAGGGAGAGAGGGAGCAGGGAGAGAGGGAGGGAGGGAGGAGGAGGGAGAGAGAGAGGAGGAGGGAGAGAGGGAGCAGGGAGAGAGGGAGGGAGGGAGGAGGAGGGAGAGAGAGAGGAGGAGGGAGAGAGGGAGCAGGGAGAGAGGGAGGGAGGGAGGAGGAGGGAGAGAGAGAGGAGGAGGGAGAGAGGGAGCAGGGAGAGAGGGAGGGAGGGAGGAGGAGGGAGAGAGAGAGGAGGAGGGAGAGAGGGAGCAGGGAGAGAGGGAGGGAGGGAGGAGGAGGGAGAGAGAGAGGAGGAGGGAGAGAGGGAGCGAGGAGAGAGGGAGGGAGGGAGGAGGAGGGAGAGAGAGAGGAGGAGGGAGAGAGGGAGCGAGGAGGAGGGAGGGAGGGAGGGAGCGAGGAGGAGGGAGGGAGAGAGGAGGAGGGAGAGAGAGAGGAGGAGGGAGAGAGAGAGGAGGAGGGAGAGAGGGAGCGAGGAGGAGGGAGGGAGGGAGGAGGAGGGAGAGAGGGAGCAGGGAGAGAGGGAGGGAGGAGGAGGGAGGGAGCGAGGAGGAGGGAGGGAGCGAGGAGGAGGGAGAGAGAGAGGAGGAGGGAGAGAGAGAGGAGGAGGGAGAGAGAGAGGAGGAGGGAGAGAGGGAGCAGGGAGAGAGGGAGCGAGGAGGAGGGAGGGAGGGAGGGAGCGAGGAGGAGGGAGGGAGGGAGGGAGCGAGGAGGAGGGAGGGAGCGAGGAGGAGGGAGGGAGCGAGGAGGAGGGAGAGAGAGAGGAGGAGGGAGAGAGAGAGCAGGGAGAGGAGGGAGCAGGGAGAGAGGAGGAGGGAGGGAGAGAGGGAGGGAGAGAGAGAGAGGGGGGGGGGGGAGAGAGAGGGTAAGTTGAGCCACACTTGTTTCTAGGAAGACGATACACAAAATTAAAAATTTGACCAAATATTTATCAAGAGGTCATCATTTCAAGGAGTCTGTGAAGGAAGAAACCACAAGCAAGTTAGGTTAAAAAAGCTAAGTCTTTACCAAGTCATATGAATGTGTTTCTATCCCAGGGGTCTCCACCAGGTCTACCAGTTGCTCACAGCCCACCTACAGTAATTAATGTATTGTGTTTCTATCCCAGGGGTCTCCAACAGGTCTACCAGTAGCTCGCAGCCCACCTACAGTAATTAATGTAGTGTTTCTATCCCAGGGGTCTCTACCAGTAGCTCGCAGCCCACCTACAGTAATTAATATATTGTGTTTCTATCCCAGGGGTCTCCAACAGGTCTACCAGTAGCTCGCAGCCCACCTACAGTATGAGTAGCTCGCCAAACAAATTTGAAAGTACAGGCAATTTTCATGTGGCCACCGCAAACTGTCAAATCTCATAAACAAACTATCTCCCAGCTACTATATAATTGGGATCATCTTGGCTGGTTGCATCACCGCCTTGTATGGGAACTGCTTGGCATCCGAACGTAAGGCGCTACAGAGGGTACGGCCCAGTACATCACTGGGACCAAGCTTCCTGACATCCAGGACCTACAGTTGAAGTCGAAAGTTTACATACACTTAGGTTGAAGTCATTAAAATTAATTTTTCAACCATTCCACAGATTTCATGTTAACAAACTATAGTTTTGGCAAGTCTGTTAGGACATCTACTTTGTGCATGACACAAGTAATTCTTCCAACAATTGTTTACAGACAGATTATTTCACTTCTAATTCACTATATCACAATTCCAGTGGGTCAGAAGTTTACATGCACTTAGTTGACTGTGCCTTTAAACAGCTTGGAAAATTCCAGAAAATGATGTCATGGCTTTAGAAGCTAATTGACATAATTTGAGTCAATTGGAGGTGTACCAGTGGATGTATTTCAAGGCCTACTTTCAAACTCAGTGCCTCTTTGCTCGATATCTGAAATCTAAAGAAATCAGCCAAGACCTCAGAAAACAAATTGTAGTTCATCCTTGGGAGCAATTTCCAAACGCATGAAGGTACCACGTTCATCTGTACAAACAATAGTATGCAAGTATAAACACCATGGGACACGTAGCCGTCATACCGCTCAGGAAGGAGACACGTTCTGTCTCCTAGAGATGAACGTACTTTGGAGTGAAAAGTGCAAATCAATCCCAGAACAACAGCAAAGGACCTTGTGAAGATGCTGGAGGAAACAGGTACAAAAGTATCTACAGTCATGGCCAAAGGTTTTGAGAATGACACAAGTATTGGTCTCCACAAAGTTTGCTGCCTCAGTGTTGATGATGGCAGTTTGCATATACTCCAGAATGTCATGAAGAGTGATCAGATGAATTGCAATTAATTGCAAAGTCCCTCTTTGCCATGAAAATGAACTTCCACTGCATTTCAGCCCTGCCACAAAAGGACCAGCTGCCATCATGTCAGTGATTGTCTCGTTAACACAGGTGAGAGTGTTGACGAGGACAAGGCTGGAGATCACTCTGTCATGCTGATTGAGTCAGAATAACAGACTGGAAGCTTTAAAAGGAGGGTGGTGCTTGAAATCATTGTTCTTCCTCTGTCAACCATGGTTACCTGCAAGGAAACACGTGCCGTCATCATTGTTTTGCACAAAAAGGGCTTTCACAGGCAAGGATATTGCTGCTGGTAAGATTGCACCTAAATCAACCATTTATCGGATGATCAAGAACTTCAAGGAGAGAGGTTCAATTGTTGTGAAGAAGGCATCAGGGCGCCCAAGAAAGTCCAGTAAGGAGAGAGAGAGGGGGGGGGGGGGTTGGAACCTGTCATTACTTTAACACCAATACATCTCCCCTCGACTAGCACCAATCATCTCAGTGAGGGGGTTTGGTCTGTGTGTTTCTGTGACTGAGAGACTGGCTTGGCAAATAGAGCCGACGCGTCAATATTACAACATTTGACTGGGAGGGATAGCAGCACTTTCCTCCTGAATGCAGCTGAATGACAGCAGCCCTATGTGGTTTTGATAATGGTGCCCATTTTATAACAATCTGTTCTATTCTACTGTCTACGTGCTCTTTGGTGTGAGTGTTCCTGGTCGAGAGAGGGACAGAGACGGGGACAAAGATATCCATTGTAACAGTGTAATGTTTTATTTATAATTCCATATATCTAGGATACGTCGTTATTTTCTAGTTCCATATATCTAGGATACGTCGTTATGTTCTAGTTCCATATATCTAGGATACGTTGTTTATCTTATAATTCCATTTATAAACTGGTTCAAGCCCTGAATGCTGATTGGCTGACAGCTGTGGTATGTCAGACCATATACCATGGGTATGACAAAACATTTATCTTCACTTTTCTAATAACGTTGGTAACCAGTTTATAATAGTCTCCCCCTGTCTTTCCTCACAGCTGCCACAGTGAACAGCTTTGAGGCTCTGGAGGGAAAAAAGGAGAACTCCTTTCTGTCATTCTCTCTGGATAGATGATATTCCCACACGATAAACTCTAGTCAAGACAAACAGTATTAGCCCCTCCCTCTCTCCCTCCTTCATCCAGCCCTCTCTCCCTCCTTCATCCAGCCCTCTCTCCCTCCTTCATCCAGCCCTCTCTCCCTCCATCTCCCTTGCTCTCTCTCTCTCTACAGCCTTGGAGGTGTTCCACCACTCATAGAGCAATCTGTTCATATTACATCAGACTGACTGACGGACTGACGGACTGACGGACTGACGGACTGACGGACTGATGGACTGACGGACTGACGGACTGACTATTCAGGCAAACAAAATAGCTAGCCAGCCAGTCATGGGCTGTTCTGTCGCGCCTACGCCTGGTATTTTTAACAGATAATATATATATGATATTAATATAGCAGTACAATAACACATAGCCTACTATTATTATTGAATAACTGTTGATATTAATGTAGCAGGATAATAACGACAAGATCTTTCAATCAGATATATCTATTCACATTCCACACAGCGTTTAACCAGTCAGAGGGAGTGAGGGTGAGGTAAGGGGGGGGCTAGCTGCTGCTGGACTCTTAATGGTCAATCTGGCCCTGCAGTGGTTCTCTCTGTCTCTCTCTCTCTCGCCTTCTCTCTCGCTCTCAAATGCCAGGTCATGTTTGAGTTGACCTCTGTGGAGGAGACAGTCCCTCCCCCTCTCCTCCCTCTTTCTCATACCTCTGTAACTCTGCAGCTCAGTGTGCTGATGCTGCTGAGGTGTGTGTCTGTTTGTGTGTGTGTGTGTGTGTGTGTGTGTGTGTCTGTGTGTGTGTGTGTGTCAGTCCTCCTCCACTCTAGTCCCTGTCAATACTCAGCTCTTCTGTACAGTCTGTCGGCATTGTTGCCAATTAAATTACGCTGACAATATTTCTGGTAGAGAGACACTGCAGTTGGTTGATGTGATATTACATAGTGCTGTTGACAGTCATATATGATGTGATATTATATAGTGCTGTTGACAGTCATATATGATGTGATATTACAAAGTGCTGTTGACAGTCATATATGATGTGATATTACATAGTGCTGTTGACAGTCATATATGCTGTGATATTACATAGTGCTGTTGACAGTCATATATGATGTGATATTACATAGTGCTGTTGACAGTCATATATGATGTGATATTACATAGTGCTGTTGACAGTCATATATGATGTGATATTACATAGTGCTGTTGACAGTCATATATGATGTGATATTACATAGTGCTGTTGACAGTCATATATGATGTGATATTACATGGCAAGTTGCCTCCACTCCCCCCCCCCCCCCCCCCCCACTCTCTCTATTTCTCTCTCTCTTTCTCTCTCTCTCTCTGGCTCCCCTCACAACACTAGTTCTAATATTCTAATATGGCTGGCTCCCCTAACAACACTAGTTCTAATATTCTAATATGGCTGGCTCCCCTAACAACACTAGTTCTAATATGGCTGGCTCCCCTAACAACACTAGTTCTAATATGGCTGGCTCCCCTAACAACACTAGTTCTAATATGGCTGGCTCCCCTAACAACACTAGTTCTAATATGGCTGGCTCCCCTCACAACACTAGTTCTAATATGGCTGGCTCCCCTAACAACACTAGTTCTAATATGGCTGGCTCCCCTAACAACACTAGTTCTAATATGGCTGGCTCCCCTAACAACACTAGTTCTAATATGGCTGGCTCCCCTCACAACACTAGTTCTAATATGGCTGGCTCCCCTAACAACACTAGTTCTAATATGGCTGGCTCCCCTAACAACACTAGTTCTAATATGGCTGGCTCCCCTAACAACACTAGTTCTAATATGGCTGGCTCCCCTCACAACACTAGTTCTAATATTCTAATATGGCTGGCTCCCCTCACAACACTAGTTCTAATATGGCTGGCTCCCCTAACAACACTAGTTCTAATATGGCTGGCTCCCCTAACAACACTAGTTCTAATATGGCTGGCTCCCCTCACAACTTGGTGGTCAGAAGACCTGTCATACACTGGCCTTTTACGCCATCTCAGAGGCTTTTGGACAGTAGGAGACACTTTGATCAATATGCTGTACTGTACACACCACACACACACACACACACACACACACCACCAATTCACCTGTCAAGCCTTACGATTAAACTCCTCCGACATACTCTATCTGGAAAACTCCAAGGTTGTCTGTTGACAGATTCTGACAGCTGCTGACCTTGACAACAACAACAGAGAAAACACACAAAAATACTATTAGTTAACCAATGTAATGTACAGATATGTTGTTCTGTTATTCCAATGCCAATCAATGAAAAGTAAATATGGTTCTTTGTAGTTTTTTAAATAGTTTTTGTTGTCTTGACTCCTCCAGGTAAGGCCCTGACGTTCCTCCTGCTACAACCCCCCAGCCCCAAGCTGCCCCCCCACGGCACCATCCGCCGTACAGCCATAGACCTGATTGGTCGAGGCTTCACTGTGTGGGAGCCCTATATGGATGTGTCCGCTGTTCTCATGGGACTGCTGGAGCTGTGTGCTGACGCAGAGAAACAGCTGGCCAAGTGAGTGGAGAGTACAGTCTATACACACACACACACACACACACACACACAAGCGTCCACCCTGGTCCACCCTGGTCCCTGCTTTTCTTCCCTCCTATCTCCCATCCAAGATGTCCGCCAGACAGACACCACACAGCACAGCAGGACGGGCTGCCTGCCTGCACACCATCTGACACACTGAATGATGAAACCACAGCTGTAATGCGATTGGGGAGCATTAATATGATGTAATGATGTCTGTGTTGCTGGATGACAGGCGAGGCAGATAGGAGACCTTTCTGTATAGAGTAGAACCCTATCTGTCTGATTGCCTACCCCTCGCAGCCCCTCACAGCCCCACAAACAAGGTTACCCCCGGCAGTGAGACAACCAATGAAAAATACTACCAACATCAGATTATGCAATTAAGATGAAACCCTATCTTAACAAATTTATTATGAGTATAAATATGTCTGCCTTTTTTTGTGTTGCGTGTGCTAATATGGTTAGCACAAAATGGCAGTCATTTTTCAGGGTTTATTAGCAAACGTAGAGAGAGGAGAGAGGCTGATGCACAGAGAGAGAGCGCCAGGCGAGGCGACCCCATGGATACACAGAGAGAACGCCAGGCGAGGCGACCCCATGGATACACAGAGAGAACGCCAGGCGAGGCGACCCCATGGATACACAGAGAGAACGCCAGGCGAGGCGACCCCATGGATACACAGAGAGAACGCCAGGTGAGGCGACCCCATGGATACACAGAGAGAGAACGCCAGGCGATTCGACCCCATGGATACACAGAGATAGAACGCCAGGCGAGGCGACCCCATGGATACACAGAGAGAACGCCAGGTGAGGTGACCCCATGGATACAAAGAGAGAACGCCAGGCGAGGCGACCCCATGGATACACAGAGAGAGAACGCCAGGCGAGGCGACCCCATGGATACACAGAGAGAGAACGCCAGGTGAGGCGACCCCATGGATACACAGAGAGAGAACGCCAGGCGATTCGACCCCATGGATACACAGAGAGAGAACGCCAGGCGAGGCGACCCCATGGATACACAGAGAGAGAACGCCAGGCGAGGCGACCCCATGGATACACAGAGAGAGAACGCCAGGCGATTCGACCCCATGGATACACAGAGAGAGAACGCCAGGCGAGGCGACCCCATGGATACACAGAGAGAGAACGCCAGGCGAGGCGACCCCATGGATACACAGAGAGAGAACGCCAGGCGAGGCGACCCCATGGATACACAGAGAGAGAACGCCAGGCGAGGCGACCCCATGGATACACAGAGAGAGAACGCCAGGCGAGGCGACCCCATGGATACACAGAGAGAGGCAACAAACTAAACGACAGCATGGCATGTTCCCCAGACAAGACAGGACAGGGAGGCAGACACACACGCCTGGTATGGACATGGTCCTGGTATGGACATGGTCCTGGTATGGACATGGTCCTGGTATGGACATGGTCCTAGTATGGACATGGTCCTAGTATGGACATGGTCCTAGTATGGACATGGTCCTAGTATGGACATGGTCCTGGTATGGACATGGTCCTGGTATGGACATGCTCCTGGTATATGTCATTGAGTGGATGACGATGATGCTCTCTGTGACCTGTGACCCCAAACACAGATTGGAGACAAAGTCTGCATTTTTTACGACACCAAATGCACTAATCAGCCCTGTGAAAGGGCCTGGGGGTCTTTATTTGGGGAGATGGAGAGGCAGAGAATAGTCTGAAAGCAGTTTCTCAATCTGGAAGTTTTTATATTTCCTTTATTCTCCTCCTTCGTTTGAAAAGAATACTGGAATGTGAGGCGTGTGTGCGTGCGTGTGTGCGTGCGTCTCTCTCCTGTAGGTTTAATGTCTCCCTTTTTGAAGGAGTCTGAAGGAAGTCCGCACCAGTCTAGCTGATCTCTCTCTCTCTCTCTCTCTCTTTCTCACTCTCACTCTCTCGGGAGAAAGGAGATGGGCATTTAGAGAAAAGGAGAGAAACTATTTAATATTTGCTATAAAGTCCATAGAGGAGCCAGGTTGAGGAGCCAGGTTGAGGAGCCAGGTTGAGGAGGGCCTTGAGAAGCCAGTCTAAACAGACACACTGACAGACATACAGACAGACACCTTTGTGCTGCTTTAACGAGAGAGTTGTTTTTGTCTCAGTATATTTAATGCTGTATTCGTTATATATTGGTTAACAGGTGGAGTATTTAGCTCCTTTCAGTCTCAGTTGTAAGTTGAAAGGTTACATTCCTCATGTCTCCTATAAACATTTCCAGGTCGCCACAGTCTGTTACTTCCCTTCCTCTGTACTGTACAGGAGACATGCTGCTGTCTTGGCCCATACTTTACCCTGGTACCCTCCCTCCTCTGTACTGTACAGGAGACATGCTGCTGTCTTGGCCCATACTTTACCCTGGTACCCTCCCTCCTCTGTACTGTACAGGAGACATGCTGCTGTCTTGGCCCATACTTTACCCTGGTACCCTCCCTCCTCTGTACTGTACAGGAGACATGCTGCTGTCTTGGCCCATACTTTACCCTGGTACCCTCCCTCTTCTGTACTGTACAGGAGACATGCTGCTGTCTTGGCCCATACTTTACCCTGGTACCCTCCCTCTTCTGTACTGTACAGGAGACATGCTGCTGTCTTGGCCCATACTTTACCCTGGTACCCTCCCTCCTCTGTACTGTACAGGAGACATGCTGCTGTCTTGGCCCATACTTTACCCTGGTACCCTCCCTCCTCTGTACTGTACAGGAGACATGCTGCTGTCTTGGCCCATACTTTACCCTGGTACCCTCCCTCCTCTGTACTGTACAGGAGACATGCTGCTGTCTTGGCCCATACTTTACCCTGGTACCCTCCCTCCTCTGTACTGTACAGGAGACATGCTGCTGTCTTGGCCCATACTTTACCCTGGTACCCTCCCTCCTCTGTACTGTACAGGAGACATGCTGCTGTCTTGGCCCATACTTTACCCTGGTACCCTCCCTCTTCTGTGTAGAAGATGGGCTTCCTGGGCTCTTACCGTTACGCCTCCCTCCTCTGTATAGAAGATGAGTTGCTTGGGCTCTTACCGTTACACCTGCCTCCCTCCTCTGTATAGAAGATGAGTTGCTTGGGCTCTTACTGTTACGCCTGCCTCCCTCCTCTGTATAGAAGATGAGTTGCTTGGGCTCTTACCGTTACACCTGCCTCCCTCCTCTGTATAGAAGATGGGCTTCCTGGGCTCTTACCGTTACACCTGCCTCCCTCCTCTGTATAGAAGATGAGTTGCTTGGGCTCTTACTGTTACGCCTGCCTCCCTCCTCTGTATAGAAGATGAGTTGCTTGGGCTCTTACTGTTACGCCTGCCTCCCTCCCTCCTCTGTATAGAACATGGGCTGGCTGGGCTCTTACCCCTCCCTCCCTCTGTACGGGAGACGGCTGCTGTCTTGGCCCATACATTACGAAGTCATTGATCATGTATTGGCAGGAGGATCGGCTGACGGAGACAGAGTCCATCTGTTTGTTGTTTATTTACCACCAATAAATCACACTGATGCATAGGGGTGGGTGGGTGGGTGTCCTGCCTCTATATCATACTGCTACTGTTACTACGTTGGGCCAGTAACCGAAAGGTCGCTGGTTCGAATCCCTGAGCCCGCAAGGTGTAAAACTCTGTGGTTCTGCCCTTGAGCAAGGCAATTAACCTCCAACAACTGATCCCGGGTGATGATGACCTTGATTAAGGATCCCTCTCTGATCCCGGGTGATGATGACCTTGATTAAGGATCCCTCTCTGATCCCGGGTGATGATGACCTTGATTAAGGATCCCTCTCTGATCCCGGGTGATGATGACCTTGATTAAGGATCCCTCTCTGATCCCGGGTGATGATGACCTTGATTAAGGAACCCTCTCTGATTCAGGGGGTCTGTGTTAAATACAGAAGACACGTTTCAATTGAATGCTACTACAAACCACGCTAAATAACATCTATCCTTTTAGACAGATTCTATTTGCATACTTTTGCTCTATATCTGAAAATGATGATTTAGTCGTTCAAATTCAATGCAAGATTACATCTGGATTGTAAAAAGGTAGATGTATACAGTTCCAGTTAACAGGCTGGGTTTCTCTTTATTTCTACTATTTTCTACATTGTCCTGCTGACCCCATGGTCCAGGTACCTCTAGTCTTTATCTGGCCGGAATACATCGTCACCCATCAGGTAGGGGCTGGTCAGGGCTGGTCAGGGCAGGTCAGGGCAGGGCTTGGTAGGGCAGGGCAGGTCAGGGCTTGGTAGGGCTGGTCAGGTCAGGGCTGGTTAGGGCTGGGTAGGGCAGGGCTGGGTAGGGCAGGGCTGGGTAGGGCAGGGCAGGTTAGGGCTGGTCAGGGCTTGTTAGGGCTGGGTAGGTTAGGGCAGGTTAGGGCTGGTCAGGGCTGGGTAGGGCAGGGCTGGTTAGGGCAGGTCAGGGCTGGGTAGGGCAGGTTAGGGCTGGGTAGGGCAGGGCTGGTCAGGGCTGGGTAGGGCAGGTCAGGGCTGGGTAGGGCTGGGTAGGGCAGGGCTGGTTAGGGCTGGTTAGGGCTGGGCTGGGCAGGTCAGGTCAGGGCTGGGCTGGGCAGGGCAGGTCAGGGCTGGGTAGGGCTGGGTAGGGCAGGATAGGGCAGGTCACAATAATTTCCTATTCTAAAACAGAAGTATAGGTGGCGCTGTGGCTGAGCCTATGGTCTGAACACCTCTCTCTCTCTTGCTCAAGGACTCATCGACAGGTTTTTCGGGTATTCGAACCAGCAACCTTTTGGTTACTGGCTCAACGTTGCTACACAGGCTAACAGTCTGTCAAGGCAGCAGCTACTCTTTCTGGGGTCCAGAAAAAATAAGGCAGTTATACAATTTTAAAAACATTACAAGGCATTCACAACAGATTTCACAACACATTAAGTGTGTGCCTTCAGCTCCCTACTCTACTACCACATATCTACAACACAAAATCCGTGTGTGTGTGTGTGTGTGTGTGTGTATAGTGCAGATGTTATCGTGTGTGTGTATGCATGTGCCTGTGCCTATGATTGTCTCCTCACAGTCCGGATTGTTCCATAAGGTGTAGTTTTATGTATTTTAACATCAAATTTTACTGCTTGCATGAGTTACCTGATGTGGAATAGAGTTCCATGTAGTCATGGTTCTATGTAGTACTGTCCACCTCCCATAGTCTGTTCTGGACTTGTGGACTGTGAAGAGACCTCTTGTGGCCTGTCTTGTGGGGTATGCATGGGTGTCCGAGCTGTGTGTCGGTGGTTCAAACAGACAGCTCGGTGCATTCAACATGTCAATACCTCTTACAAATACAAGTAGTAATGAAGTCAATCACTCCTCAACTTTGAGCTAAAAGAGATTGACATGCATATTATTAATGTTAGCTCTCTGTGTACATCCAAGGGCCAGCCGTGCTGTCCTTTTCTGACCCAATTGCCAAGTCCCTCTTTGTGGCACCTGACCACTCGACTGAACAGTAGTCCAGATGCGACAAAACCAGAGCTTGTAGGACCTGCCTTGTTGATAGTGCTGTAAAGAAGGCAGAACAGCACTTTATTATGGACAGACTTCTCCCCATCTTAGCTACTGTTGTATCAATATGTTTTCACCATGACAGTTTACAATCCAGAGTGAGCCCTTCAGGGTGTTACAGAGGGGGAGCCCTTCAGGGTGTTACAGAGAGGGAGCCCTTCAGGGTGTTACAGAGAGGGAGCCCTTCAGGGTGTTACAGAGAGGGAGCCCTTCAGGGTGTTACAGAGAGGGAGCCCTTCAGGGTGTTACAGAGAGGGAGCCCTTCAGGGTGTTACAGAGAGTGAGCCCTTCAGGGGCTACTCCGAAAATATAGGGATCTGGGTTTCCTTATTGCACATATATGAGAAAGTCTCAAAGATAGAGGACCAGAATGGAACTAGTGTGAAGGGAAATGTTAACGCTACAGCATACAATGACATTCTAGACTATTCTGTGTGGAAGAACTTGGCTGGTCTGCACAGAACCCTGACCTCAACCCCATCGAACACCTTTGGGATGAATTGGAACGCCGACTGAGAGCCAGGCCTAATTGCCCAACTTTAGTGCCCGACCTCAGTAATGCTCTAGTGACCGAATGAAAGCAAGTCCCTGCAGCAATGTTCCAACATCTAGTGGAAAGCCAGAAGAGTGGAGGCTGTTATAGCAGCAAAGGGGGGGACCAACTCCATATTAATGCCCATGATTTTGGAAGGAGATGTTTGTGGTGTCCACATACTTTTGGTCATGCAGTGTATTTCCTGATCTTTCTTACATCTCCTAAATATAGGACACTTTATTCCTTAAGATTTGCTGTTGATGAATGTGTTATTCAATGCTTTTCAATGGGCTATGGTAGTAAAGGCCAAATGCAATATTTTATTTTATCAAATACTTTAACTTTTTTTTTATACCTACAGGGGTCCTAAAATTCAAAATCAAATAGCTAAATGATATGTTAGTATGTTAGTTGTAGTGTTTACAGTGATATTTTGGTGTTGCTGTTCTTGGGGTATCCCCACTGGTCCAGTGAAAGGCCATCATAGACTACAGACAAACAGTTTCCCGGCATGCTGTTATTGCCCTGTCTCTTATGTTGTGTGTGTGTGTGTGTGTGTTGTATATGGGTTGTTTAACCTTGTGCTGTTTGACCGTGAGTCCAGGCCACAGTCGACCTGCTGAGTGGAACACTAGTGCACTGGGCTGTGTGTTGATGGAGATGGGGGGAGGGGCCTTGGCTGGGGCCGGTTCTGGCCTGGAGGGGGGGGACAGGGATGGATGGGGACAGGGCTAGGGGCTGGCCCCATGTGTGTGATGGGGGGGGGGGGGCAGTGTTGGGGCCGGAGCTGGAGGCCAGATTGCTTTAGCCGCGTGTCTAAAGAACAGAGCAGCGTAGCCTTCCGCTCACAATAAGCCCAGCCTTTGAAGTGGTTCACCCCTCTGCTCCCTACCTCCCACTGCCCCTAACCCCCTCCTAATGCATATTCACCCGGTCCACCGCTTAGATGATTTGTTAACAAGGGGGACACTCGCTCTCCATTTCAGACAGATGCAACAACTATTCCCAATTTCCAAGGCTAGCTAGTGGCAGGGGCCTGTGTGGCAGGCAGCAGCCTTTGCGGACGACGCTGCCTGACTGACGGGCGCTGAGCCACCCAGAGCAGTGTCTAATTACGGTGCATTGTGGGAGTCCATTATGCCATTGCAGTGTGAGTGATCCCGTTGACCTTGGCCTGACATTATAAGCTGTGTCTAATCTGTTGTACTCTATATTTCTAACCCTTCCCTTCTTATTTTCTCTCTTTTTTTTCACTCCCTCCAAATCCCTCCCTCCCTCTGGCTTTCTCCCTCCCTCCCTCTGGCTTTCTCCCTCCCTCCCTCTGGCTTTCTCCCTCCCTCCCTCTGGCTTTCTCCCTCCCTCCCTCTGGCTCTCTCCCTCCCTCCCTCTGGCTTTCTCCCTCCCTCCCTCTGGCTTTCTCCCTCCCTCCCTCTGGCTCTCTCCCTCCCTCTCTCTGGCTCTCTCCCTCCCTCTCTCTGGCTCTCTCCCTCCCTCTGGCTCCCTCCCTCCCTCTGGCTCCCTCCCTCCCTCTGGCTCCCTCTCTCCCTCTGGCTCCCTCCCTCCCTCTGGCTCCCTCCCTCCCTCTGGCTCCCTCCCTCCCTCTGGCTCCCTCCCTCCCTCTGGCTCCCTCCCTCCCTCTGGCTCCCTCCCTCCCTCTGGCTCCCTCCCTCCCTCTGGCTCTCTCTGGCTCTCTTCCTCCCTCTGGCTCTCTCTGGCTCTCTCCCTCCGGCTCTCTCTGGCTCTCTCCCTCCCTCTGGCTCCCTCCCTCCCTCTGGCTCCCTCCCTCCCTCTGGCTCCCTCCCTCCCTCTGGCTCCCTCCCTCCCTCCGGCTCCCTCCCTCCCTCTGGCTCCCTCCCTCCCTCCGGCTCTCTCCCTTCCTCCCTCCGGCTCTCTCCCTTCCTCCCTCCCTCCCTCCCTCCGGCTCTTTTCCCCCCTCCCTCTCTCCCTCTGGCTGCCTGGTTAGCATCACAATGGGCCTGCCCCTTAACCCAGCGGCTGACTCGGCCCGCTCAGCACGCCACGCGCTCTCTCTCATCGCCACCGCCAGACCACCGGCTTTCATCACAACCATCGCCAGAGAGGTGAGACCTGACCTGCTGTTTTTCATGTTGCCATGTTGTCTCCCCTGGACCTCTCTTACTCTGTACATGTTGTCTCCAATGGACCTCTCTTACTCTGTACATGTTGTCTCCCCTGGACCTCTCTTACTCTGTACATGTTGTCTCCCCTGGACCTCTCTTACTCTGTACATGTTGTCTCCCCTGGACCTCTCTTACTCTGTACATGTTGTCTCCCCTGGACCTCTCTTACTCTGTACATGTTGTCTCCCCTGGACCTCTCTTACTCTGTACATGTTGTCTCCCCTGGACCTCTCTTACTCTGTACATGTTGTCTCCCCTGGACCTCTCTTACTCTGTACATGTTGTCTCCCCTGGACCTCTCTTACTCTGTACATGTTGTCTCCCCTGGACCTCTCTTACTCTGTACATGTTGTCTCCCCTGGACCTCTCTTACTCTGTACATGGCCTTTCTGTTTTCACACTACACCCTGCTTTTCCCCCAACCTACCTACCCCTTTCCTCCTACCATCCTACCCCTTTCCTCCTACCATCCTACCCCTTCCCACAATCAATCAATCACATGTATTTACTGTATAAAATCCCTTTTTACATCAGCCGATGTCACAAAGTGCTATACAGAAACCCAGCCTAAAACCCCAAACAGCAAGCAATGCAGATGTAGAAGCACGGTGGCTTGGAAAAACTAGAAAGGCAGGAACCTAGGAAGAAACCTAGAGAGGAACCAGGCTCTGAGTAGAGGCCAGTCCTCTTCTGGCTGTGCCGGGTGGAGATTATAACAGTAGATGGCCATCAAGGCCAGATTTTTCTCCAAGATGTTCAAACGTTCATAGATGACCAGCAGGGTCAAATAATAATCACAGTGGTTGTAGAGGCTGCAACAAATAAGTTAATCAGGAGTAAATGTCACTTGGTTTTTCATAGCCGGGCATTTAGATGTTGAAATAGCAGGTGCGGTGGAGAGACAGAGTGGAAAACAGCAGGTGTGGGACAAGGTACCACGTCCAGTGAACAGGTCAGGGTTCCAGGCAGAAGAGTTGAGTCAGCCAGGAGTCATCAGGCCAGGTCCTCCGGGAGGGGACAGAGGGAGAGAGAGAATTAGAGGGAGTATACTTAAATTCTCACAGGACACCAGATAATAACACCAGATTTAACAAACTGACCCTAACCCCCCGGCACACAGACTATTGCAGCATAGATACTGGAGGCCCTAACCCCTACTGTCCTACCCCCTAACCCCTACCGTCCTACCCCCTAACCCCTACCGTCCTACCCCCTAACTCCTACCTTCCTAACCCCTAACCCCTACCTTCCTAACCCCTACCGTCCTTAACTCTACTTTATTTTGATCCTCTATGTTAGGTCCACAGACACACAGCCATGCAGGCTAACTCCCAGTCACAGCAGAATGTCCACACCACCTCTCTGGGCCGGGCTAAGACTGAGATCCTCAGGGTTATAGATATCCTCATTGAGAAGATGCCGACTGACGTAGTGGACCTACTGGTCGAGGTAAGACTTACAGTCCAAGACCTGGGCTCTCCATGTTCCAATACAACCACATGCTTTAACTTTACCATACATCCTGAAATCTAGTTAATTCGTTTTGAATTAATGGCAGCACCATGAGAAATAGGTATATTTAGAGGTGACTGGATGGAGTATGTACAGCTGGTTATTTAGAGGTGACTGGATGGAGTATGTACAGCTGGTTATTTAGAGGTGACTGGATGGAGTATGTACAGCTGGTTATTTAGAGGTGACTGGATGGAGTATGTACAGCTGGTTATTTAGAGGTGACTGGATGGAGTATGTACAGCTGGTTATTTAGAGGTGACTGGATGGAGTATGTACAGCTGGTTATTTAGAGGTGACTGGATGGAGTATGTACAGCTGGTTATTTAGAGGTGACTGGATGGAGTATGTACAGCTGGTTATTTAGAGGTGACTGGATGGAGTATGTACAGCTGGTTATTTAGAGGTGACTGGATGGAGTATGTACAGCTGGTTATTGCTGGGTATTTCTCTCTCCTTCTTCTTCTAGGTAATGGATATCATCATGTACTGCATCGAAGGCTCTCTGGTAAAGAAGAAAGGGCTGAATGAGTGTTTTCCTGCTATCTGCAAGTGAGTAGTCATGTCCTCATTCCCTGTCCTCTGCTGCATACTGTCATAGACACATCATTGAAGCTTAATTCTAGGTGATGCAATGCATTGTACAACATAAAGTACCTTCTGTAATACCACAAGTATGTCTTCTAGCATACCTTGCTGCAGCTATAGAGAGCCTAGTTGTTCTGCTATATAATCTGAACTTTCTAATAGCAGGACAATGCCAAACTGAAGTGGTCGCTCATTTGTCAGGTAAATTTAAACCTTCATGGAGAAATGACAAAGGCTCATGGCTGCTCTTTAGTCAATATCACAGCGTTCAGCCGTCATTTCACATCTGCTCCTCCACATGGCCATTTTGACTTAGCAATAGAAGTGTGAACGGTTAGTGGTGTTAGTGAAGGTCTCTCTAACCTCAGTTCGATTGATGTACTGTTAGTGTGTTACTAACAAGAACTAGGAGAGGGAGAGAGTCTTGCCCTCTCATTCACTTTTAATATTGATTAGGGGGAAGGGTGACGGTGGCCAATGCAGTGTGATGAATGAGCCCTGACCTCTGTCTGTGTTGTGTTCTGTGTTTCGATTCTGTTCAGGTTCTACATGGTAGGCTACTGCGACCGGAGTCACCGTATTGCCGTGGGGGCCCGCCAGGGTTCAGTAGCCCTTTATGATGTCCGTACGGGCAAGTGCCAGGTAAACACCTGCATAACACCTTACACCAGACACACACACATACAGACCCTGTGCCTGGGCGCCGAGGGGGCGGGATCAATGTGAGAGAAGAGGGTGATGAGCAGACCAACAGAGAGGCTGTGTTCCTAGAGAGGCCTGACTACCTAGCAGACCAACAGAGAGGCTGTGTTCCTAGAGAGGCCTGACTACCTAGCAGACCAACAGAGAGGCTGTGTTCCTAGAGAGGCCTGACTACCTAGCAGACCAACAGAGAGGCTGTGTTCCTAGAGAGGCCTGACTACCTAGCAGACCAAAAGAGAGGCTGTGTTCTTGGAGAGGCCTGATCTCCTAGCAGACCAACAAAGAGGCTGTGTTCCTTGAGAGGCCTGATTCAATGCGGTGCTGTGAGTTGGACTATGAATGGTTCCAGAACCAGTGGTAAGGAGAGGAGAATCTACCCAGTGCAGGCAGGTGCCCCCCTATCCTGTCCTCCTCCACTGCCCACCTCCCTAATGCCCCTCTTTCCTGCCTCCTTCTCCTGCCCGGCTTTCCTGCCCCGCTCTCCTGACCCGCTCTCCTGCCATGCTAGGATCACCTGTGAGTCAGTAGGAGGGCAGGAGCGACATGGCTAATCCCTTTATAGAGTCCCTGCCACATACACTACCGGTCAAAAGTTTTAGAACACTTACTCATTCAAGGGTTTTTCTTTATTTTTACTATTTTCTACACTGTAGAATAATAGTGAAGACATCAAAACTATGAAATAACACATATCGAATCATGTAGTAACCAAAAAAGTGTTAAACAAATTAAAATATATTTTATATTTGAGATTCTTCAAATAGCCAACATTTGCCTCTCAACCAGCTTTTCCTGGAATGCTTTTCCAAAAGTCTTGAAGGAGTTTCTGAGCACTGCGGTCACAAGACCGGTAGTGTACGTCTTGTGACTCCCTGTACTGCCTCTTTAATTGCCTACTGGAGGTCGTTGCTGATCTGTTTGTACACGTCCGTACTATTACAGGTGACCTGTAACATTTCACAGTCCTCGTGGTGAAAACAATCTTGAAGCATAGATTCTGAATGGCCAGACCAACAGTGAACGGTCCTCATCATGGGTGCTTCCTGTTTAAGTCTCTGCCTATAGGTGGGTAGGAGCGGAATGGAGGGGTGATCTGATTTTCTGAAGAGAGGGCAGGGGAGGGCCTTGTAGCCGTCCTCGAAAGGAGATTATAAATGATCCAGGG
This sequence comes from Thymallus thymallus, assembly GCA_023634145.1. NCBI lineage: Eukaryota > Metazoa > Chordata > Actinopteri > Salmoniformes > Salmonidae > Thymallus > Thymallus thymallus. The sequence goes on along the minus strand of CM042403.1, from coordinate 2,860,367 downwards.
TCTGTGATGTGCGTGTAACACAGGAGATGTGTTGATAGAATTTCAGTAGCGTTTTCCTCAGATTGCCTTTATTAAAGTCCCCAGCTACAATAAATGCAGTCTCAGGATACACATAGTGCAGGGTTCATTCTTGAGAGCAGTCTCGGTGTCGGAATATACACGGCAGTGACACGGAATATACACGGCAGTGACACGGAATATACACAGCAGTGACAAAATACATAGTATTATTATTATTAGTATAATAGTGACCAAATACATTTCTTTCGGGAGGTTTTAATGCAGTCGATTTCTTTTGCCAGTTTGATGAATATGTTGATCAATCAGTGGCGAAATTAATCTGGTAAAAATAAAATTATAAATCAAGTTTTCAATATCAATGCTATTTAATGCTGCGTATGGCTTGGAGGGGGTATAGTTTTGGTTCTGGTCCACTTGTATGAGGGCGGGTAGAGTTTAGGTTATGGTTTAAAACTGAAGGGTGGTTTATCTGAATTTGACAGATATATTCTAATTTGTATGTGGTCTGACGAGGGGAGTTGTGTCATGGCCATAAATGCATAGATTTTTTTCTTGTTCCATATCTGTTATGTTATCTGTAAACCTACCCAGAGAAACCTTCCCTTTGTCCTGCCATTAACAATACAGACCCAGGTTTTTACAGAGCTGGACTACTATTTCTGTTACTGTCATAGTCTCTTTTTACTTCTAAATCTACTAATTTACTAGTTCTAGCGTTGAGATCCCCCATTAACTGACTGAACATGAATTATATCAGAATAGAGAGTTTGTTAAGATGGGGGCATATACACTCACCCGGACATTCATGGAAATGGATCGCTCCTACAGACAGTGAGTTACGTTGCCGTGGCTACAGTGCATTCAGAAAGTATTCAGACCCCTTTACTTTTTCCACATTTTGTTACATTACAGCTTTATTCTAAAATTGATTAAATAGTTTTCTTCCCTCATCAATCCACTCACAATACCCCATAATGACACAATACCCCATAATGACACTATACCCCATAATGACACAATACCCCATAATGACACAATACCCCATAATGACACAATACCCCATAATGACACAATACCCCATAATGACACAATACCCCATAATGACACTATACCCCATAATGACACTATACCCCATAATGACACTATACCCCATAATGACCCTATACCCCATAATGACCCTATACCCCATAATGACCCTATACCCCATAATGACACAATACCCCATAATGACACAATACCCCATAATGACACTATACCCCATAATGACACTATACCCCATAATGACACTATACCCCATAATGACCCTATACCCCATAATGACCCTATACCCCATAATGACCCTATACCCCATAATGACACTATACCCCATAATGACCCTATACCCCATAATGACCCTATACCCCATAATGACACAATACCCCATAATGACACAATACCCCATAATGACCCAATACCCCATAATGACCCAATACCCCATAATGACCCAATACCCCATAATGACCCAATACCCCATAATGACAAAGCAAAAACAGGTTTTTAGAATTTTTTGCAAGTGTATTAAAAATAAAAAACTGATATCACGTTTACATAAGTATTCAGACCCTTTACTCAGTACTTTGTTTAAGCACCTCCTCTTTGGTATGACGCTACAAGCTTGGCACACTTGTATTTGGGGAGTTTCTCCCATTCTTCTCTGCAGATCCTCACAAGCTCTGTCAGGTTGGATGGGGAGCGTCGCTGCACAGCTATTTTCAGGTCTCTCCAGAGATGTTCGATTGTGTTCAGGTCCAGGCTTTGGCTGGGCCACTCAAGGACATTCAGAGACTTGTCCCGAAGCCATTACTGCATTGTCTTGGCTGTGTGCTTAGGGTTGATGTTCTGTTGGAAGGTGAACCTTCAACCCAGTCTGAGGTCCTGAGCGCTCTGGAGCAGGTTTTCATCAAGGATCTCTCTGTACTTTGCTCTGTTCATCTTTCCCTCGATCCTGACTAGTATCCCAGTCCCTGCCGTTGAAAAACATCCCCACAGCATCATGCTGCCGTCACAAGCTTCATCGTATGGATGGTGCCATGTTTCCTCCAGACGTGACACTTGCATTCAGGCCAAAGAGTTCAATCTTTCATCAGACCAGATAATCTTGTTTCTCATGTTCTGAGAGTCCTTTAGGTGCCTTTTGTCAAACTCCAAGCGGGTTGTCATGTGTCTTACTGAGAAAGTGGCTTCTGTCTGGCCACTCTACCATAAAGGCCTGATTGGTGGAGTGCTTCAGAGATGGTTGTCCTTCTGGAAGGTTCTCCCATCTCCACAGAGAAAGTCTGGAGCTCTGTCAGAATGACCATCGGGTTCTTGATCACCTCCCTGACCAAGACCCTTCTCCCCCGATTGCTCAGTTTGGACGGGCGGCCAGCTCTAAGAACAGTCTTGGTGGTTCCAAACTTTTTCCATTTAAGAATGATGGAGTCCACTGTGTTCTTGGGGACCTTCAATACTGCAAAAAAATGTTGGTACACAGTCTTGTCTCGGAGCGCTATGGAAAAATTATTCGACCTCATGGCTTGGTTTTTGCTCTGACATGCACTGTCAACTGTGGGACCTTATATAGACCGGTGTGTGCATTTCCAAATCATCTACAATCAATTGAATTTATCACAGGTGTACTCCAATGAAGTTGTAGAAACATCTCAAGGATGATCAATGGAAACAGGATGCACTTGAGCGCAATTTCGAGTCTCATATCAAAGGGTCTGAATACTTATGTAAATAAGGTATTTCAGTTTTTTAATAAATGTGCAACATTTTCTAAAAACCTGTTATTGTGGGGAAAAATGAATGCGAAACAAAACCGTGTTGAATCCATTTTAGAAGACTGTAAAATTAAAAACAATCTGTAAAATGGGAAGGGGTCTGAATACTTTCCGAGTGCACTGTACAGGAAGTAAGCAGACAGGCATCGAGACATTCCGTTATTGTTCGATTGAACGTTAGAACTGGGGAAAATAGTGACTTAAGTGACTTTGAGCGTGGTATGATCGTCGGTGCCAGGCACGCCGGTTCCAGTATCTCAGAAACAGCCGCCCTTCTGGGCTTGTCACACATGACAGTGTCTAGGGTTTCCCGGGAAACATCCAGTCAATGGTAGTACTGTTGGCGCAAACAACTTGTTGATGAGAGAGGTCGAAGGAGAATGTGCAAGCTAACAGGCGGGGCCACAAACAGAAA